>BJKM01000256.1:0-600000 GCA_015082035.1 Chaenogobius annularis
GGCTGTTTTTACACAGGGCCCCGGGTTGGTTTGATTTTTAATATGACTATAAGTCCCGGCAACGCTGAGACCCAGTGCATCCTAGCTATGGGAGATACCATGGTATAGCGTAAAACACATACTTTGAAGACGTACAACTACAGTAGGTGGAGGTAAATGCACCTAGTTGTTGGCTGCCTACCGCCATTAAAGGTAACACAACAATAACAACAACAACAACAACAACAACAAGGCGTACTCTTACTTTAATGACCGTACCTGTTTCACAGATAAACAAAGCACAAACTGAGTGAGAGGGTCCCGCTGTATTCACTGACAAGAAAATACACACAATAAACGCACATGAGTAAAGACAGCCCAAGAGATACATTAGCAAAAATCATGTAAGGAAAAGTAAGTTTTTAAAAAAGCAGTAGAACAACCTGATAAACGGCTGAGCCTCCACTGGTAAATACATTTACCGCTCTATAGGGTTAGAATAGTTTTGAAAGAATGCTACTTTTAGTCATTTGCGTCTAAATCTCCTTTAAATGTGTGACGTCACAAAACGTTTGTCTGTATCTAATTCAATCACAGTAGGCTAATTTGTAAAATTGGGATGGTCCTGCTGATCCCTGGGCTGTGGGGTCGTCCGGGGTCCTCCTGCGGTCAGTGTAATGCCCACACTGACCGTAGAGGGCAGTGCGTACGAGCCCACACAGACACGAACAAGACCTGTTTCCGCTGCTCTGCCGCCGGGACTCAGGCAGAGGCTGTACACCAAACGTGCGCCTAAAGTGCGCCTAAAGTGCGCCTGATGTGCACGATTTAGCTGCTCCTCACTGGAAGAAGTTTAGCCAGTCTCACACAATGGCGATTTAAAAAGGAACAGATAAACAAAGCAAAGGAACCCGAGATGAAGTGAGTGTTTCTGTACTAATATGACCACACAAAGAGTACGGAGAGCAGGAGGGATGGGACTGCGCTCTGTAACGCCATACTTCAAAACTGGGATGTAAGACTGAACCCGGAACTAAATTCGGACTAGAACAGGTCCAAACCATGTCTACATCAGGACTAAACCGAACCCAAAACAAGACCAAACAAGGACAAATGTGAATTTGATCCTGTCATTTCTGACACACTACATTAAAGCCCATTCAGCTGACTAGTGCACCTGTGGGGTTGAATACTGGGGCATTCTTTGGTTTTTACAGCTCTGAAGGTGGAGAAACATGGTCACTTCCAAGAGGAAATCACCTTGTTAACATCTCAAAGTTGATCTGAAAACTGGAGCTTGAAAAAGCAGTGGGTTTATTGGATGCTTGTGTCACAGGCTGAACATCGACGGCCTGTTGGTCTACTTCCCATATGACTACATCTACCCGGAGCAGTACTCCTACATGCTGGAGCTGAAGAGGACCCTGGATGCCAAGGTTCAAGAGTCAGTCCAGTGAGGCAATCTTAGACAGGATGGATTCCACTATGGTTTCCTGCACACGTCAAACACTCTCATTATGAAATTGTATTGTGAATTCTCTTTGACCCCCTGTGGTGATGAGAAGCATCGACCTAGCTGTGTAACGTGGTTGTCCTCAGGGCCATGGTGTTCTGGAGATGCCCATCAGGGACGCGAAAGATACATCTCTCCTCCTCTCTTGAATAGTGGCCTCCAAAGCGGTGAGTCTCTTGTAGATCTTGGACATTTCCGTGGCTGAACAGCAGTAACTCATCGTTCGTTACTTTTACACAACTAACCAGCTTCGAACACCAGCAAACCCAGACCTACAGCGAGTCAGAGAAACTGATAGGCTCACTGGCATCTGGTATACAACATGTATTTGTCTCATGTGTTCTGGAGAGACAACGTTTCAAGGGACAGTGGATTTTGCTGTGCACGAGTAATAACAGATCCACCTTTTAGAAAGACAAACTGGTTTTTATTCTCTATAGTATCTGACAGGTGTTTCAGAAGATGTTACAACGAGCATCGCTACGACAGCTAATACACACAGCTTTCCACACACAACACACTTTAGGCTTTTATAGCAAGTGACAACTCATTTACATTCACACGTGTGGAGACACACAAACACGCTCCCCGCTCCCTCCGCTCCCTCTGCTCCTGGCTCCTCCGGCCCCTCGCCCCACGGGCTTCCATCCTCCGGCCTTCATTCCTGGTGATTCCTCTCTTGCTCACACTCCGCCGCCTCTCTCCCCACAGTTCTGGTCTCCCCTACGTCTCTCACTCCGCGTCTCCGGCATCTCTCTCCGCTTCCCTCCTTGGGACTTCCCTCCGGGTCCCCCCGGCTCCTTTTTCCCATGTTATTTCTCGCTACCTCTCGTTCGGCTCCCTCATTGCTCCTCGCTCCCTCCGCGCTTCCTTGTCGTTGCTCCCTCTCAGGCTCCCTACTGCTCCTTTCTCGTCCGTTTCCGGCTTCCCCTTTTCCGGCTCCTCTTCCTCCCTCCGTCACCTTTCGCTCTCCTCAGGACTTCGGAATCCCTCCAATCATCTCGTTCCTTTCGGTCGGGGCCTTTCTCAACCTACCGCTCAGCCCGTCCGCTCCCTCCGGCTCCCTCTCCCTCACGCACTCCTCGGCTCCCTCCGGCTCCCTCCCGCTCCTCTCGATCTTCCTCCGGTCCCTCTCGCTCCCCTCCGGCTCCCTCTCGCTTCCCTCTCTCTCCTCCGGCTCCCTCTCGCTTTTTCGTCCGGCTTCGCCTCTCGTCCTCCGGCCTCCCTCTCGCTCCTCCGGCTCCCTCTCCGCTCTCCTCTTCCGTTCCCTCCGGCTCCTCTCGCTCCCCTCCGGCTCCTCGTCGCTCCTCCGGCCCTCTCGCTTCTCCTCCGGCTCCTCTCTGCTCGCTCTCGCTCCTCCGGCTCCCTATCGCTCCCTCGTTCGCTTCCCCTCTTCGCTTCCCTCTCTGCTCCCTCATTCGCTCCCTCTCGCCTCTCGCTCCCTCCCGGCTCCCTCCGGCTCCTCTGGCTCCCTCTGTCCCTCGCTCACTCTCGCTCCCCTCCGGCTCCTCATCGCCTCCTCCGGCTCCCTCTCTTCCCCGGTCCGGCTCGCTCCTTCGCTCCCTCTCGTCCTCGTCGCTCCCTCTCGCATTCCCTCTCGCTCTCACAGCTCCCTCTCGTCTCCCTCCGGCTCGCCTCTCGCTCCCATCCGGCTCCCTCGGCTGCCTCTCGCTCCTCCCGGCTCCTCTCGCTTCCCCGGCTCCCTCCGCTCCCTCTCGCTCCTCTCGCTCCCTCTCGCTCCCTTCTCGGCTCCCTCTCGCTCCCCCTCTCCTCCTCTCGCTCCTCTCGTCCCTCCTCGCTCCCTCTCTCTCCTCTCGCTCCTCCGGCTCCCTCTCGGCTCCCTCTCGCTTCCCTCGCTCCCTCTCGGTCCCCTCCGGCTCTCCGGCTCCCTCCGGCTCCCTCCGGCTCCCTCTCGCTCCCTCTCGCTCCTCTCGCTCCTCTCGCTCCCATCTCGCAGGCTCCCTCTCGCTTCCTCCGGCTCTCCGGCTCCCTCCGGCTCCCCTCCGCCCCCCCCCACTCACCATCATTCGTTTTGCATTGTGGTGTCCTGATGTTGTTTTAAATGTTGCCTTGGGTGGCAGTTTTCTTGGTGTTTGGGAGGTGCCTGGTGCTTCTAAACATTGTCAGTGTTTCTTTCCCAAAGGCCTTTCCTCTGGAGGTGACCAAGCTCATCTACTGCTCCAGAACAGTCCCAGAGATTGAGAAGGTGAGTGACCAGCAGCGGGTGCACATCTCCACCCTGTTTGCACCTGTTTAAAGCGTTTGTGAAAAATTGTGTTTGCAGGTCGTGGAGGAACTGCGGAAGCTGATGGAGTTTTATACCAAACAAACAGGGGAGACCAATAACTTCCTGGCTCTGGCACTGTCATCCAGGAAGAACCTGTGCATCCACCCCGAGGTGAGGCCAGCTCCTCTGCAGCACACACACGGCTGTATTCAACTGAGAGAATTTAGTATTACTTCATAACATGCGTAGATCATTATATGAAACCGCAGCAGATTTATTTTTCTTTCTTAAACCCTCCCACTGTGGCTGTGGATTTGAATGTGTGAATGAAAACGCTCCTGTTATTGTGGACAAAAGCCAGGTTGCGGGGCAGTTCTCTGGGAAGAGGGAAGGTGTAAAATGAAGTTATATACTGTGTATAAACATACTTGCCCAACTCAAGCACGTTCCGTACATATAATCATGTAATGCAAAAATTGAACACTATTATTGGATAGAGGGCCAATAACTCAAAGTGGGCGGAGCCCACTCAAAATTAACAAAAGTGCCCGTCAGTGACCAGGGACCCACACCATGACGTAGGAAAGAGTGAGCAATGGGAAACATTGTTTTCGCATCGGAATATTCTTCTTCTTTCTTCTCGGGACCCCCCTGTTTTTCACCGAGTGAACATTGACAAAAAGTCAGGAAAATTTGCAAACCTCTAAAAATCGTGCCTCTCTACATTCGGGCTAGCTCCTTTTTCTAAAACTCAAAAATGTGGCGCGTGAGCGCCCCCAAATGTTGAAAAAGTGCATTGAGGGATAGGAAATAACCCCAAAAAAAATCAAAATGTATCCAAATTATTTTGATATCTTTCACGGTGTCTGTGTGTCTCACATTTTAAATTTACTGCCATTTGCTCATAGAAAGTCCGATTTGCATTAAATTTGAATCAATTGTTAAAACTTTTGCCCTAAACCCACTTGAATGGAAACAAATTCATTTGGCGCGATAGCGCCCCCTACAGAGTGAAATCAAATTTTAGATGGGGAGCAAAATATTTAGTTTTTGGAAATGTTATGAAATTTGGCACGAAATTACATTTGGGCGTCCTGATCAAAAAATCCAATCAGACCCATGTCATATTTGTTACGCCGTAGCCGTAGTGATGACACAAACCTCCCATGTTATTCCAATGGGAAAATTGCCAAATCTCTGTAAAAGTATAAAGTGTAAGTATGTTCAAATTTCAAACTCCTCCTCGGGCGTTAGCCCGACTAACCTAAAATTTGGCGAGACTCATCTTCAGGAGTGGAACATCAATAGTTAGCCAATTTTTTATTGTAAGTGTTATGGTTTGTGTGCAGCTTTGCCGCACATTTCGCCACGAATTTCAAAAAGATTATCTTTTGACTGGGGACCACATGAAGGAGTGGGCCATCAAAAGTTATTCAACTTCTTCTTAAAAAAATGATGGTCTTTGTGCAGCGCAGCCGCAAACTTTTCACAAAACATTGACATTTTCAGTACACAATAATGCCCCTATTTGTAAAGCAAAGGGGAGAAAGCGTGATAGCGCCACATATTCGGCAGTAGGTGTAATAAAAGGAGGAAAATTGGGGCGCGTTGACCATTGTGGGCGGTGGCGGCGTGGTGAGGGCCGATCAATGCCGCTTGCAGCTATATTTATTATTATTATTATTCAGCCATGAACTAAACTTTTTATTTTTTGGCGTCTGTGAAATATTTGACTAATATTGAATCGAGCAGGCCATAAAGCCTTCGTTTGCTTTTCCCAGTTTAGTCTATAATGTTCTTTGGAGCCTCAGCTGTAAACTTGTTTCTTTTGCCCAAACATGTTTGATCCCAGGTGAGCTCGCTGCGCTTTGGTAAAGAAGTAGATGGGAAGTGTCACAGTATGACAGCATCATACATCCGAGCCCAACGCCACAGCAACCCCAGTCTGCCTGTGTGCCGCTTCTATGAGGTCAGAACTCCTCCTGCTCTCACTCCTGCTCCTATGCTCACTCCTGTGCTCACTCACTCCTGCTCTCACTCCTGCTCTCACTCCTGCTCTCACTCCTGCTTCCTGCGCTCACTCTGCGCTCACTCCTGCGCTCACTCCTGCGCTCACTCCTGCGCTCACTCCTGCGCTCACTCCTGCGCTCACTCTGCGCTCACTCCTGCTCCTATGTTCACTCCTGTGCTCGCTCACTCCTGTGCTCGCTCACTCCTGCTCTCACTCCCGCTCTCACTCCGCTCTCACTCCCGCTCTCACTCCCGCTCTCACTCCCGCACTCACTCCCGCACTCACTCCGCACTCACTCCCGCACTCACTCCCGCACTCACTCCGCACTCACTCCCGCACTCACTCCCGCACTCACTCCCGCACTCACTCCGCACACTCCGACTCCACCCTGCACTCACTCCTGCTCCTATGTACTCCTGCTCTATGTTCACCTCTATGTTCACTCCTATGTTACTCCTGTGCTCACTCACTCATGCTCTCACTCGCGCTCACTCCTGCGCTCACTCCTGCGCCTCACTCCTGCGCTCACTCCTGCGCCTCTCTCCTGCGTTCACCCCTTCACTCGTGCGCTCACTCGTGCGCTCACTCGTGCGCTCACTCGTGCGCTCACTCGTGCGCTCACTCGTGCGCTCACTCGTGCGCTCACTGCAAAGGTCTCATGGGTGTCTCTTTGCCTGTGCAGGAGTTTGACGCTGTGGGCCGTCAGGTGCCTCTGCCTGTGGGCGTTTACAATCTGGACGACCTGAAGGACTATGGACGCAGGAAAAGGCTACTGCCCGTACTATCTGGCCCGCTATGCG
The DNA here is from genome assembly GCA_015082035.1 of Chaenogobius annularis. Classification (NCBI taxonomy): domain Eukaryota; kingdom Metazoa; phylum Chordata; class Actinopteri; order Gobiiformes; family Gobiidae; genus Chaenogobius; species Chaenogobius annularis. The sequence continues at coordinate 6,531 of BJKM01000256.1, forward strand.
GTAAGTACTCTGACAGCATCTCACTCTATACATGTGCTCCTATTTCTAGAATTATGTTTTATAGCAGGGTCCTCGCATATATTTTCAGCTAACAACCTATTTTTAATTCAGCAAAGCCTAAATCCTGAAGATATATAGATTTATATTAAATTCAGTGAGTGTTTGACAGGTTCTGTTTCATCCTCTCTGTGACCTCTCTGTGACCACGTGAGTCTCGAGGCTTGCAGTTCTGCATAAACCTTCTATTTGGCCACCATTAACCAATGCTCAGGAGGAGGCGGAGCCATGTTTTGGGCCAGGATCATGGGAGAGAGCTGCTCCGCCCCTTTAGGGTCTCTGAAGGTGGAAATGACTTCTGTCAAGTATGTGAAGTTCCTGACTGACCCCTTCCTTCATGGTACAAAAAGAAGAACCGTGCTTTCCGTAACAAAATCATCTTCAAGCATGACAATGCACCATCTCAGGCTGCAAGGAACACCTCTGCATCATTGGCAGGAAGACAAACTCATGGTGTGGCCCCCATCCTCCCCTGAGCTCAACCCTATTGAGTCCCTTTTGAGCATCCTCAAGCCAAAGATCCATGAGAGCGGGAGGCAGCTCACATCCAACCAGCAGCTCTGGGAGGATGTTCTGACATCCTGCAAAGAAATTCAAGAAGAAACTTGTAACGCTCACGCTGAATGTGAGGGATTACCAATCAAAGGATATATTGGGTTCATGGTCTCTTTTATATACCATTGAAGATGTTCTATATCTATACTTTTTAACTTCAAATTAAGGATAGGGCCAGCTTAAAATAAAACAAAAATAATTGTCCCAGAAAGTTTTGGATACCTTAATGTTCCACAGTCTTTAACCTTGCGCACTATCTCTTAGTGTCTCATCATCCACAACCAGTGTTCCAAGGTTGGTCCAAAAGTTAAAAGTAAATCCTTGATTTTATCCAATTAAAAAATATTCTTTGAATCCTGCAAAACCCCCAAAAATAAGAACGCGGAGCAAGTTCAATAAATGCAAGAATTGTGAAGCTCCTATGTTCTGTAACTTGACCTGTTCAGATGTTTTGATTGAAATAGGACCTGCTGATGCTTCTAATATAACAAATGACCATTTTCAGTTCTTAATAACATGGTTTGAAACTCTATTGTGCATAATCATTTGGAACAGTGCATTTTACATTTTTATTTCTGAAAAAAAAAAAAGTATCATTGGGAAGTATGTTCAATAACATTTGATTTGTACTCTAAAAGTTGATGACTTGAAAATTATGATGATTTATATTGACTATTGGGCAAAATAAGACAAAAATATAATTCACATAATAATTTGGAACGCAGTGTATGTACTAAATCAGACACAACATGGAGCATAAAGTCTGATGAAAAGTAAACAATTCACGTCACTGTCATGAGTCTCTTCAAATCAACAGAAATGTATAAACATGTGACTACAACCTGAACTCACATACCCCACACTGGTGGCTTCATCTCTTGTTGCTGTTCAGTTCTGTGTTTTGCATCTTCCTGAGGAGCACCTCTGCGTCTCCTGGTGTTCTGAGCATGTTTTTTTACCTTTTAAAAGTCACCAGAAGAGTCGCTGGGAAAGTAAACCCATTGTCTCATGTTTTCTTCTACTTTTAGCACATTTTTTGCAAATATTTGCTAATTATTCGCTGGTTTGACTTCAAGCTCTCAACAACGCCACATCATGCTGCACATCACTCAACACAAGGACCACCTGTTGTAAAGTTGTTATGTCCTCTTTCCTGTCAGTCTTCTGCGGGCTTTGGTGATTCCCGCTGGAGACTGGACTCTCTCTCCCCCCCTCCGGAGCCACGCTAGCTTTAGCATTGTTAGCTTGTGGGGACGTTGGTTTTCAGCCAAGGTTATAGTCCTTCAGTTTGAATTGTTTATTTCCCAAAGCATCACCTCCCTTGCCTTTTCTGGGTTTAGTAATCTCTTACAGCATTTTGCTTCTCGGTTTGTGGGTACTAAGAGATTTTAATGGCAAATATCGGCAGCAGCGTGTAGCAGTGCAACGACTCTGCGCCATAACCAGAAGTCAATTAAACACTACTTTAATAGCACAATAATATTTAATAATATTATTAAAATGGATTAACCTACAATATACAACTAGGAATGGAAAATGTGTTTGTGATAACAATTGCCTACCATTTATAACGGACTGATTGTAGCCCGGGGTTTACTTGTTCTAGTGTGGACCTCCATGTGTAAAGGACTGGTCATTCCGCGCATCTATCCACTGTCCCTACACCACACAATACATTTTGCATAAACAAATGCCTCTGAGATTGATCGATAGTTCAAGATCAATTGTAGTGGGCACCCCTGTCTTAAAGTAAGAATCCTTGCTGTCATTCAAATTTAATAACAATGGACGGGTTTAAAACTTAGGAATCTGTCCTCTCCTTTTTAGATCCTTCATGCCAACATTGTGGTGTACAGCTACCACTATCTCCTGGACCCTAAGATTGCAGACCTGGTATCCAAGGAGCTGGCTAAGAAATCAGTGGTGGTGTTTGATGAGGCTCATAATATAGGTAAGAGTGACTTTTTGTCTGTGCTGTTTGGCATGTGTATATTGTTCATATGACATCACTACATACTGTTCTTTGTCGCTTTTCTGGCCCCACTTAATACGTTACATAGTTCTTATCTAAGCCTATATTTGAACTGAGATGGGGACAAATTCCATTTAAGGGTGATATACAAAACTGACTTTTAAGTCCTTTTATCCATGTTATAATTGTATGTTTTTGCTTCTCTTTTACCCAGGAAGGTGGAGATCTGGTTGTTTACGAACCAGGTGGAAGGGTTGTTAACTGCTAGAACCATATACAGTATTTCCTTGTTAAAAACTGTGACAATAATGTTAATGCAATAATGTCTCATAGAAAAGACTGACCTTACAAATAAACTCTCCACTACTACGCAATTTAACTGGTAAATGGTCACATTTATCTAACTAAAAGGCACAAAAAGCGCTTTTCATAAAGGAACCTGTTAGTCCGCCTCTTCTCCACTTATTAATCTAAATGAGTAACAGCTGTTTGAGCTTGTTAGCTGCATAAAGACCCCTGACCCCACCCCACAATCAGTCAGACTCCAACAACTGCCATGGGCAAGACCAAAGAGCTGACAAAAGACACCAGAGACTAAACTGTAGAAAGGGCTAGGGGGCCATTGGCAAGCAGCTTGGTGAAAAAATCAACTGTTGGAGCAATTGTTAGAACATGGAAGAGGCTAAAGATGACAGTCAATCTCCCTCGGACTGGAGCTCCATGCAAGATCTCACTTCGTGGGGTCTCAGTGATGATAAGAAAGGTGAGGAATCAGCCCAGAACTACGGGAGAAGCCAGTTAATGACCTGAAGTGAGCTGGGACCACAGTATCAAAGGTTACTATCTGTAATACACTACACCGTCATGGTTTAAAATCATGCGTCGCACAGAAGGTTCCCCTGCTTAAGTCAGCACATGTCCAGGCCGGTCTGAAGTTTGTCAATCACCATCTGGATGATCCAGAGGAATCATGGGAGAAAGTCACGTGGTCAGATGAGACCAAAATAGAACTTTTTGGTATAAACCCTACTGTGAAGCATGGGGGTGGAAACATCATGCTTTGGGGGTGGAAACATCATGCTATGGGGGTCTTTTTTGCACAGGGGACAAGACGACTGCACTGTGTTAAGGAGAGAATAAATGGGGCCATGTATTGTGAGATTTTGGGCAACAACCTCCTTCCCTCAGTCAGAGCATTGAAGATGGGTCATGGCTGGGTCTTCCAACATGACAATGACCTGAAGCACACAGCCAGGAGAACCAAGTGGTGGCTCTGTAAGAAGCATACAAGGTTCTGGAGACTCTACACCTAAATCCAATAGAAAAGCGACAGCCCCGAAGCCTGACAGATCTAGAGAAGATCTGTGTGGAGGAGTGGGCCAAAACCCCTGCTGCAGTGTGTGCAAACCTGGTCAAGAACGAGAGGAAACGTTTGACCTCTGTAACTGTAAACAAAGGCTTCTGTAGCAAATATTATCACTGATTTTCCCAGGTGTTCAAATACTTATTTATAACATACAAATAAATTATTTTAAAAATCATAAAATGTGATTTCCGGATTTGCTTTTTTAGATCGAGTCTCTCACAGTGGAAATGCACTTATGATAAAAATGTCAGACCCCGCCATAATTTCGAAGTGGGAGAAGTTGCAAAGTCGCAGGATGTTCAAATACCTTTTTTCCTCACTGTAGTTCACAGGTGTACTTTGAATTTACACTGTGTTTCATGTTCTCTGATTGTTTTAGACAATGTGTGCATTGATTCCATGAGTGTGAACATCACGAGGAGAACTCTAGACCGCTGCCAGAACAACGTGGACACACTGCACAACACGATTCAGAAGTATGGCTCCAGGAGTTCCCTCTTCTGACCTGTTCACCGCTTTCCTCTTCCTTCGCTCCAAGTGACGCTCTAAAAAGAACACTCCCTTCTTTTGAGTAATGCATTTTCAAAATGAGATTATGGCAATATTCAGCCTCCAAAAGAAAGTAGCACATTTTTCTATGGAAATGTATTACTTTCAAGGATGAAATAGTTTGCGTGTGTCAGGGTGGTTTAAGTTTGGATTATACTTCCTGCATCCCGGAGGATGCTCGGGCTAACCTAATCTAGTGTAACAAATGCACAGAAATGGTGGTGTTGGCGTTCTCATTTTACAATCATTTTGTATTGTTACAAATTAAATTGCACAAACGTTTACTTTTGACGACCTAACCCTCTGATCTCCGTCAACCCCTGAGGTCCTCACAATGCAGGTCAGATACCACTGGCCTTGTATATTCCACATTATGGCATTAAACTCATCTGTTTGAATTTATTCATTTACAGGTGTAAATGGCTAAAAAGTTTTCTTGAAAAATGCACATTCTTCTTGTGAGCAGGATCACAGTATCTAACCTGTTCTCAAGGAGACTGCGCCTCCATTAGAACATTGACATTATCAAAGCACTTTGGATCATTTGAAATACGCTATATAAATCCAGGGATTACTTAATTAATAGTGTGCCTTTAAATCTCTTTGGGAGGAAGTGAGGTTGTCAAAAAAACGATTATCAATACTAGCATCTAATTTCAGCGTATGTTTGATTTATTTTTAGAATAATTTTTCTTTTTGTCCACTCTCTGATATAAAATGTCTAATAAGCCTTTTATAAGCTTTCTGCCTGGACATTCTTTATTACTAGTTCCTACATCCCATTTTCCTCATCTTTGTAAAGGGAATTGTCAAGACCAACGTCTGAGTTTGAAGTCTGAGTCAGTCCATCCAACAGCAGCTTCTTACTCCCACATTTACTCCAGAGATCTTTTTTTTTTTTTAGGAATTTGTTACCCATTGGCTTTATTAGAACAGGAGAGGACAGTGTGAAATGGGGGATGAGAGAGAAGGGAGGACAGTAAAATTGTCAGAGTTGAAACTCTTGACACTACGGCCGGCTGCACTTGGCTCCTGGCATAAGTGCTGTGACTTAACCACTCAACCACCGGGCAAGCACTTACCCCAAAATCTAAAGAATATTTGTGTAGGGCTTGTTTCCAATAATAATTGGAGTAAATTGGAGTAAAACCAGAAGCCAAAACTAGAAAGCCTCAGCTTCACAAAGAGTCCTGACATTTGTTTATCCTTGAAAGGGTTCAGAGTCCGCTTCCGTTTGAATTGATGACATTTTTGGTCAGTTGTTTTAGGGGAAATCTGCCTGAATGATAAGGGGCTCAAACTAGTATCAGAACTATTGTCTTGTGTCTTGCTATGCTTTAACCGTGCTGTGCTGTGCTGTGTGTCAGTATAAAGGAGACAGATGCTGCCCGGCTGAAGGAAGAGTACCGGCGGCTGGTGGAGGGCCTTAAGGAGGCAAACGTAGCCCGAGAGACAGACGTGTACTTGGCCAACCCTGTGTTACCGGACGAGATCTTAAAAGGTACACTACAGAACATCCACAGGACACAAAGACATTTATAATTTTAGGAGAAAATGTATTTGTGTTGAAGTAGGGCTCCGCAATATATCACAAAATGATCCGAATATTGGCCTACATCTGGACACTGTAAAAAAAAATTTAAAAAAAGAAGACATTTTGACTCCAAAAGTCATTCTCAATCTGCGGACTCGAGGCCTCATAAAGGATCGCGTAGGAATTTTTCTGCGCATGTGGATACTCTAATGCCCTTTTTCCATTGGTCCACTCTGTTCTACTCTGCTGGCTCTGAGCTCATGGCCCCGCTCAGGCCTGGCTGCAGTTCCATTTGAACTGGTGCTCAGTGGTGCTGGTTAAAACTGGCATTGGAAACAGTACAAAAGGATGATCTGCTCGACAGACACGACACATGACAACTGACAACACTATGATATGGTAACTATAAAACATCAGCAATGTAACCACCAATAAAACAGAGCCCAGGAAGCACTGCGTCCCTCTCCTGAGTCGTCCGACCGATAGTCCTCCTCCATGGCCTCCCCAAACTCCTCCCAGCCCCGGGTTTTTGCCTCTGCGACAGCACAAGCTGCGGTGTGCTTGGCCCGCCGATACCCGTCAGGTGCCTCAGGACTCCCACAAGCCAAAAAGGCCTGGTAGGACTCCTTCAGCCTTATTTCCGTGTCCACCACCAGTTTGGGGGTTGCCGGTGTGAGTTGAAGACCCTGCTGACAGAGGGCTCCGAAAGACGTTCCCAACAGACTCTCACGATGCGCTTGGGCCTGCCAAGTCTGTCCGGCCTCCTCCTTCGCTAGCGGATCCAACTCCCATCAGTGATCAGTTGATAGCTCTGTCCCTCTTTTCACCCGAGTGTCCAAGACACACGGCCGGAGGTCAGATGACACGACAACAAAGTCGTCGATGTCGTTGCCCACGTGGGCGTTTAAGTCCCCGGTTGTCCCCGGTTGGTGCACTGTTTAGTACATCTACTGAAGTCGCTCGCCGTCAAGCACCCACCACAGGCCTGACTCCAGATTGGAGCCTCCGTAATGCAAATCTGGGCGACGTAACTGGCCTCCTCGTCATAAGGGCTTCTTAACCACACTTGGGCTGACCCGTCACCTAGGACTGGTTTGCCTTGGGTGACCCTACCAGAAGTTTGAAGCCCCCAACAACATAGCTCAACATGGCGGAAACAATAACATTTGGACTTCATTACAAAAAAAATGACAAAACATTTGCACTTAATTTGAAAAATGACCTTTTTGACAGACTCTGAACTAGATGGCATAATTTTTGTTTGATTTATTGGATGTCTTGATTTTGTTTACTTGCTCTGTGTGTCGTCGTCTTTGTTTTGTGTTTTATGTGTAAAAAAAAACCAAACAAAAATTACCTTATGCCATAATTTGAAAGTTTACAACATAACATTTGTTTTAATAAGCTCTTTTCGTAGAATTGTTTACTATTAATCCCTTACCATGAGGGCCTATTTTTTCCTAAAACGCCTGACTAAAATGAACCCCAATGCAAACTGAAGCTATTCCTGAACCCTTTAGAGAACAAACAAACTCTTTGTGAAGCTGAAGCTTAAGTTTTGGCCTCTGATGCCAGATTTACTCTGAACAGAGAAACATTAGACCTAGATTTTCTTTGGTAAATATAAGTATAATATAACACTAGTTTGACATGAGTTTTAGGCTTTTGTTGGGTTCTGACAATTCCTCTTCAAAAGCAGAAACTAATTTCACTAACAATGAGAGTTAGTGGCTTGAAATTAAGTAAAAAAAATTTTAAAAAAAAGTCCAGGCAGAATCCATATAAAAGTCCTAATAAAGCTTTTCAAATTTTAAGACAATTTTTAATTTGCTGACCCTGATTTATCAGAATCAGAATGGGGTTTATTGCCATTGTCAATGAACAAAATTCACTTGGAACTTGTCTCTGCGTTAAGGTGCAACATAAAACACTGATCAATAATAAAAACAACATATATTCAATCCAAAGGCATGCATTAAGAGACAATTTAAAATGACTATAGTATAAAATAAAAATAGCCATTACTATGTACACAAGAGTTACAGTTAAATTTACAGTTGTAGTGCAGAAAGTGACAGTGCAGTGAGTGATGAAGAGTTGCAGTTGAAGTGGCAGGTGTTTAGAAGTGTTCATGAGTCCAACGGCAGAGGGAAAGAAACTATTCTTGTGGCGGGAGGTTCTGGTCCGGATGGACCGTAGCCTCCTGCCTGAGGGGAGTGGTTCAAATAGTCCATGTCCAGAGTGATAAGGGTCAGCTGTGATCCGACCTGCTCGTCCCAGAGCCCTGGAGACGTACAGGTCCTGCAGAGATGGAAGTCTGCAGCCGATCACCTTCTCAGCAGAACGCACAAATGCGCTGTAGTCTCTGTTTGTCCCTGGCTGTGGCTCCAGCAGAGGGCGCTGTAGTCTCTGTTTGTCCTGGCTGTGGCTCCAGCAGAGGGCGCTGTAGTCTCTGTTGGTCCCTGGCTGTGGCTCCAGCAGAGGGCTGTAGTCTCTGTTTGTCCCTGCTGTGGCTCAGCAGAGGGCGCTGTAGTTCTTTGTCCCTGGCTGTGGCTCCAGCAGAGGGCGCTGTAGTCTCTGTTTGTCCCTGGCTGTGGCTCCAGCAGGCGCTGTAGTCTCTGTGGTCCTGGCTGTGGCATTCCCAGCAGAGGCGCTGTAGTCTCTGTTTGTCCCTGGCTGTGGCTCAGCAGAGGGCGCTGTAGTCTCCGTTTGTCCCTGGCTGTGGCTCCAGCAGAGGGCGCTGTAGTCTCTGTTTGTCCCTGGCTGTGGCTCCAGCAGAGGGCGCTGTAGTCTCTGTTTGTCCCTGGCTGTGGCTCCAGCAGAGGGCGCTGTAGTCTCCGTTTGTCCCTGGCTGTGGCTCCAGCAGAGGGCGCTGTAGTCTCTGTTTGTCCTGGCTGTGGCTCCAGCAGAGGGCGCTGTAGTCTCTGTTTGTCCCTGGCTGTGGCTCCAGCAGAGGGCGCTGTAGTCTCTGTTTGTCCCTGGCTGTGGCTCCAGCAGAGGGCCTGTAGCTCTGTTGTCCCTGGCTGTGGCTCCAGCAGAAAGGCGCTGTAGTCTCTGTTGGTCCCTGGCTTGGCTCCAGCAGAGGGCGCTTGCTCAGTCTCTGTTGGTCCGGCTGTGGCCTCAGCACGAGGCGCATGGTAGTCTCTCTGTCCCTAGCTGTGGCTCCGCAGAGGCGCTTGTAGTCTCTTCTTTGTCCCCTACTGTGGATCCAGGCAAGAGGCGCTTAGTCTTGTTTGTCCCTGCTGTGCTCCAGCAAGCGCTGTAGTCTCTGTTTGGTCCCTGGGCTGGGCTCCAGCAAGGGGCGCTGCGTGTCTCTGTTTGTCCCTGGCAGTGGCTCCAGCAGAGGCGCTGTACTTGTCTCTGCTTTGTCCCTGGCTTGCTCCAGACAGAGCGCGCTGTGTTAGTCTGTTTGTCCCTGGCTGTGGCTCCAGCAGAGGCGCTGTTAGTCTCATGTTTGATCCCTGCTGTGGCTCCAGCAGAGGGCGGCGTATCTCTGTTTGTCCCTGGCTGTGGCTCCAGCATCCGAGGGCCTGTAGTCTCCGTTTGTCCCTGGCTGTGGCTCCAGCAAGGGCCGCTTGTAGTTCTCCGTTTGTCCCTGGCGGGCATTCCAGCAGAGGGCGCTCTGTATCTCCGTTTGTCCCTGGCTGTTCTCCAGCAGGAGGCGCTGTAGTCTCCGTTTGTCCCTGGCTGTGGCTCCAGCAGAGCGCTGTAAGTCTCCGTTTCCCTGGCTGTGCTCCAGCAGAGGCGCTGTAGCTCTGTTTGTCCCTGGCTGTGGCTCCAACAGAGGGCGCTGTAGTCTCTGTTTTGTCCCTGGCTGTGGCTCCCAACAAGAGGCGCTGTAGTACTTCTGTTTGTCCCGGCTGTGGCTCCGTCAGAGGGCGCTGTTATCTGTTTGTCCTTGGCTGGGATCCAGGCAGAGCGCTTTGTAGCTCTGTTCCCGTGCGCTGTGCTCCAGCAGAGGGCGCTTGTAGTCTCTGTTTGTCCCTGGCGGTGGCTCAGCAGGAGGGCGCTGTAGTCTCTGTTGTCCCTGGCTGGCTCCAGCAAAGCGCTGTAGTCCTCTGTTGCGCTGTGGCTTTCAGCAGAGGGCGCTGTAGTCTCTTTGGTCCTGGCTGTGGCTCCAGCAGAGAGGCGCTGTAGTCTCTTTGTTCCCAGCTGCGCCCTGGCCTCCCAGCAGAGGGCCTGTAGTCTCTTTTTGTCACTAGCTGTGCTCCAGAGGAGGGCGCTGTAGTCTCTGTTTGTCCCTGGCGTGGCTCCAGCAAGAGGGCGCTTAGTCCTCTGTTTGATCCCTGGCTGTGGCGTCCAGCAGGAGGCGCCTGTAGTCTCTGTTTGTCCTGGCTGTGGCCTCCAGCAGAGGGCGCTGTAGCTCTCTGTTTGTCCCTGCGGTGGCTCCAGCAGAGGCGCTGTAGTCTGTTTGTTCCTGGCTTTGTGGCTCCGCAGAGGCCGCTGTAGTCTCTGATGTTGTCCCTGCTGTGGCTTCCAGCAGAGGGCGCTGTTAGTCTCTGTTTGTCCCTGGCTGTATGCTCAGCAGAGGGCCTTGTAGTCTCTGTTTGTCCCTGCTGTGCTCCAGCAGAGGGCCGCTGTAGTCTCTGTTTGTCCCTGGCCTGTGCTCCAAGCAAAGGGCGCCTGTAGTCTCTGTTTGGTCCCTGCTGTGGCTCCAGCAGAGGCGCTGTAGTCTCTGTTTGTCCCTGCTGTGGCATCCAGCAGAGGGCGCTGGTAGTCTCTTTGTCCCTAGCTGTTAGCTCCCAGCAGAGGCGCTGTAGTCTCTTTTTGTCCCTAGGACTTGTGCCTCCAGCAGAGGCGCTGTAGTCTTCTGTTTGTCCCTGGCTGGGCTCCAGCAAGCAGGCGCTGTAGTCTCTGTTGGTCCCTGGCTGTGGCGTCCAGCAGAGGGCGCTGTTTAGTCTCTGTTGTCCTGGCTGTGGCTCAGCAGAGAGGCGCTTGTAGATCTGTTTTCCCTGGCTGCCGGCTCCAAGCACGAGGCCGCTGTAGTCTCTGTTTGTCCACTGGCTGTTGCTCCAGCAGAGGGCGCTGTATGTCTCTGTTGGTCCCTGCTGTGGCTCCAGCCAGGGCGCTGTAGTCTCCGTTTGTCCCTGGCGTGGCTCCAGCAGAGGGCGGCTGTAGTCTCCGTTTGTCCCTGCTGTGGGTCTTCCAGCAGAGGCGCTTAGTCTCCGTTTGTCCCTGGCTTGGCTCAGCAGAGGGCCTGAGTCTCCGTTTGTCCCGCGTGGCTCAGCCAGAGGGCGCTGTAGTCTCTGTTTGTCCCTGCTGGGTCCAGCAGAGGCGCGTGTTAGTCTGTTTGTCCCTGCTTGTGCTCCAGCAGAGGGCGCTTAGTCTCTGTTTGTCCCTGCTGTGCTCCAGTCAGAGGCGCCTGTAGTCTCTGTTGTCCCTGGCTGTGCTCCAACAGAGGCGCTGTAGTCTCTGTTTGTTCCCTGGCTGTGCTCCAACAGGCCGCTGTAGTCTCTGTTTGTCCCTGCGGGCAGCCAAGGCGCTGTAGTCTGTTTGTCCTTGGCTGTGTCCAGCAGAGGCGCGTAGTTCTCTGTCCCTGGCTGTGGCAAGCAGCAGGGCGCTTAAGTCTCTGTTATGTCCCTGCTGTGGCTCCAGCAGAGGGCGCTGTAGTTCTGTTTGTCCCTGGCTGTGGCCTCCAGCAAAGGGCCGCGTAGTCTCACTGTTGGTCCCCTGGCTGTGGCTCCAGCAGAGGCCGCTGTAGTCTCTTTGGTCCCTGCTGTGGCTCCAGCAGAGGGCTGCCTGTAGTCTCTTGTCCCTAGCTTGTGGCTCCAGCAGCAGGGCGCTTAGTCTCTTTTTGTTTCCCTAGCCTGTGGCCTCCAGCAGAGGGCTGTAGTCTCATGTTTGGTCCCTGAGCTGTTGGTCCAGCATGAGGGCGCTGTAGTCTCCGTATTCCCGGCTGTGGGCTCCAGCATGAGGGCCGCTGTAGTTATCCGGTTTGTCCCTGGCTGTGCTCCACGAGGGCGCTGTAGTCTCTGTTTGTCCCTGGCTTGGCTCAGCAGAGGGCGCTGTTAGTCTCTGTTTGTCCCTGGTGTCTCCAGCAGATGGGCGCTGGCAGTCTCTGTTATGTCCCTGGCTGTGGCCCACACTAGAGCGCTGTACCTGTTTGTCCCTGGCGGTGCTCCAACAGAGGGCGCTTGTAGTCTCTGTTTGTCCTGGCTGTGGCTTCAGCAGAGCGCTGTTAGTCTGTTTGTCCTTGGCTGTGCTCCACGCCCAGAGGGCCGTATTCTGTCCCTAGCTGTGGCTCCAGCAGAGGCGCTTAGTCTCTGTGTTTGTCCCTGCTTGGCTCCACAGAGCGCGCTGTAGTCTCTGTTTTCCCTGGCTGCCTGTGCTCCAGCCACGAAAGCGTCGCTTATAGTCTCTGTTGGTCCCTGGCTGTGGCTCCAGCAGAGCGCTGTAGTCTCTGTTTGGTCCCTAGCGTAGGCTCCATCCAGAGGCGACTTAGTCTCTTTTGTCCCATGAGCTGTGCATCCAGCAGATGGCGCTAGTTCTCTTTTTCCCTGAGCGCGTGGCTCAGTCAGAGGCGCTGTAGTCTCCTTCTGTCCCTGGCTGGCTCCAGCAGGGCGCTGTAGTCTATGTTGGTCCATCTGCTGTGGCCCAGCAAGAGGGCGCTGTATAGTCTCTTGTCCACTGGCTGTGGCCTCCAGCAGAAGGGCGCTGTAGTCTCAGCTTTGTCCCTAGCTGATGGCTCCAGCAAGAGGGCGCTGTAGTCTCGTTTGTCCCTGGCTGTGCGCTTCCAGCAGAGGGGCGCTGTAGTCTCCTTTGGTCCGCTGCTGTGGCTCCAGCAGAGGGCCCGCTGTAGTCTCTGTTTGTCCCTGGCTGTTGGGCTCAGCAGAGGCGCTGTAGTCTCTTGTTTGTCCCTGGCTGTGATCCAGCAAGGCGCTGTATGTTGTTTGTCCCTGGCTGTGCTCCAGCAGAGCGGCGCTTATCTCTGTGGTCCCTGGCTGTGGACTTCCAGCAGCGGCGCTAGTCTCTGTTGGTCCCTGGCTGTAACGGCCTCCAGCGAGAGGCGCTTGTAGTCTGTTTGTCCCGTGGTGTGGCTCCAGCAGATGGCGCTGTAGTCTCCGTTTGCTCCTGCTGTGGCTCCAGCACGAGGCGCTGTAGTCTCCGTTTGTCCCTGGCTGTGGCTCCAGCAAGACGGGCGCTGTAGTCTCCGTTTGTCCCTGGCTGTGCTCCAGCAGAGGGCTGTTCTCCGTTTGTCCCTGCTTGCTCAGCAGAGCGCTTTAGTCTCTGTTTGTCCCTGGCTTGGCTCCAGCAGAGGCGCCTGTAGGCTCTGTTTGTTCCCTGGCTGTGGTCCAGCATGGAGGCGCTGTAGTCTCTGTTTGTCCCGGCGTGGCTCCAACAGAGGGCGCTGTAGTCTCTGTTTGTCCCGCCGGCTGTGCTCCAACAAAGAGGCGGGGCCCTTAATCCTCTGTTTAGTCTCTTGTCCGGGCTTGTGGCTCCCAGCATGATGGGCGCTGTGTCTGTTTTGTCCTTGGCTGTGGCTACCAGCAGAGGAGCGCTTGTAGTCTCTGTCCCTGGTCACTGGCTCAAGCAAGGGGCGCTGTAGTCTCTGTTGTCCTGGCTGTGGCTCCCAGAAGGAGGGCGCAGTTGTAGTCCGTCTGTTTGTCCCTGGGCTGTTGGCTCCAGCAAAGGGCCCGGAATGTAGTCTCTGTTGGTCCCGGCTGTTGGCTCCCAGCAAGAGGCGCCTGTAGTCTCTGTTGGCGTCCCTGGCCTGTTGGCTCCAGCAGAGGGGCGCTTGTAGTCTCTTTGTTCCCTAGCTGTGGCTCCCAGCATGAGGGCGCTGTCAGTCTCTTTTTTCCCTAGCTGTGGGCTCCAGGCAGAGGGCGCTGTGTCTCTGTTATGTCCCTGGCTGTGGCTCCAGCAGAGGCGCTGTAGTCTCCGTTTGTCCCTGCTGTGGCCTCCAGCAGAGGGCGCTGTAGTCTCTGTTTGTCCCTGGCTGTGCTCCAGACAGAGGAGCGCTGTAGTCTTCTGTTGTCCCCTGGTCGTGGCTCCAGCAAGAGGCGCTGTAGTCTTTGTCCCTGAGCTGTGGCTCCAGCAGAGGCGCTGTAGTCCTGTTATGTCCCTAGCTGTGGCTTCAGCAGATGGCGCTGACTAGTCTCTGTTTGTCCCTGGCTGTTGGCTACCAGCAGAGGGCCGCTGTAGTCTCCGTTTGTCCCTGGCTGTGGCTCCAGCAGAGGGCGCTGTTAGTCTCCTTTGTCCCTGCTGGTGCTTCAGCAGAGGGCGCTGTAGTCTCTGTTTGTCCCCTGGGCTGTGGCTCCAGCAAGAGGGCGCTGGTAGTCTGTTTGTCCCGGCGTTCGTCCTCCAGCAGAGGGCGCTGCAGTCTCTGTTGTCCCTGTGCTGATGGCTCCAGCAGAGGGCGCTGTAGTCTCTGTGGTTGTTTCTTCCCCATGGCTCGATGGCCTCCAGCAGAGGCCGCTGTAGTCCGTCTTTCTTCTGTCCGGGTTTTTTCCGTTTGTCCCTGGCTGGGCATCCAGCAAGCGAGGGCGCTGCCCACTGGCTGTGGCTCCAAGCAGAGGCGCTGTAGTTCTACCGTTATGTCCCTGCTGTGGCTCCAGCAGAGGCCGCTGTAGTCTCCGTTTGTCCCTGGCTGTGGGCCCAAGCAGACGGCGCTGTAGTCTCTGTTTGTCCCTCGGCTGTGGCTCCAGCACGAGGCGCGAGTCTCTGTTTGTCCTGCTGTGGCTCGCAGCAGCAGGCGCTGTGTCTCTGTTTGTCCCTGCTGTGGCTCCAGCAAGAGGCGCCTGTAGTACTCTGTTTGTCCCTGGCGTGGCTCCAACAGAGGCGCTGTAGTCTCTGTTTTGTCCCCCTGGCTGTGGCTTCCAACAGCAGGGCGCTGTAGTCTCTGTTTGTCCCTGGCCTGTGGCTCCAGCAGGGGCGGCCTGTAGTCTGTTTTCCTTGGCTGTGGCTCAGCAGAGGGCGCTTAGTCTCTGTCCCCTGGCGTGCGCTCCAGCAGGAGGCGCTGTAGTCTCTTTTGTCCCTGCGCTGTTGGCTCCAGCAGAGGCGACTGTAGTCTCTGTTTGTCCCTGGCTGTGGGCTCCAGCAAAGCGGCGCTGTAGTCTCTGTGTCCCTGCTGTGGCCTCAGCAGGAGGGCGCTGTAGTCTCTGTTGGTCCCTGGCTTGTGGCTCAGCAGAGGGCCTTGTAGTCTCTTTTGTCCCTAGCGTGGCTCAGCAGAGGGCGCTGTAGTCTCTTTTTGTCCCTAGCTGTGCTCCAGCACGAGGCCTGAGTCTCCTTTGTCCCTGGCTTGGCGTCCAGCAGAGGCGATGTAGTCTCGTTTGTCCCTGGCGCTGTGCTGGCTCCAGCCAGAGGGCGCTGTAGTCTCTGTCTTTTTTTCTATCCCTGGCGTGTCCAGCAGAGGGCGCCTGTAGTCTCTGTTGTCCCTGGCTGTGCTTCCGCAGAGGCGCTGTATCTCTGTTTGCGTCCCTGGCTGATGCTCAGCAGAGGCGCTTGTAGTCTCTTTTGTCCTGGCTGGGCTCCAACAGAGGCGCTGTAGTCTCTGTTTGTCCCTGCTTGTGGCCTCAGACAAGGCGCTTAGTCTCTGTTGGTCCCTGGCTTTGGCTCCAGCCAGACGGGGCGGTTAGTCTGTTTGTCCTTGGCTGTCGCTCCAGCAGAGGCCTGTAGTCTCTGCTCCCTGCTGTGGCTCCAGCAGGACGGCGCCTGTAGTACTCTGTTTCCCTGGCTGATGGCTCCAGCAGAAGGGCGCTGTATTCCCTGATTTGTCACCTGGCTGTGGCTCACAGCAAAGGGCGCTGTAGTCTCTGTTGGTCCCTGGCTTGTGGCTCCAGCAAGCGCTGTTGCTCTGTTGGTCCCTGGCTGTGGCTCCAGCAGAGCGCTGTAGTCTCTTTGCCCAGCTGTGGCTCCAGCCAGAGCCCGCTGTAGTCTCTTTTTCCAGCTGTGGCTCCACAGAGGCGCCTGCTAGTCTCTGTTTTGTCCCTGGCTGTGGCTCCAGCAGAGCGGCGCTGTAGTCTCCGTTTGTCCCTGGCTGTGCTCCAGCAGAGGCGCTGTAGTCTTCTTGTTGTCCCTGCTGTGGCTCCAGCAGAGGGCGCTGTAAGTCTCTGTTTTCCCTGGCTGTGGCTCCAGCCAGAGGCGCTTAGTCATGTTTGTCCCTGGCTGATGTTTCCAAGCAGAGACGCTTAGTTTCGTTTGTCCTGGCTTGTGGCTTACAGCAGAGGGCGCTGTAGTCATCTGTTATGTTCCCTGGCTGTGGCTCCAGCAGAGGGCGCTGTAGTCTCGTTATTCCCTGGCTGTGGCTTCCAGCAGACGCGCTGTAGCTCCGTTTGTCCCTGGCTGTGCTTCAGCAGAGGCGCTGTAGTCTCTGCTTTGTATTGTCCCTGGCTGTGGCTCCAGCAGAGGGCGCTGTAGTCTCCGTTTGTCCCTGCGTGCTCCAGCAAGGCGCCGTGTAGTCTCTGTTTGTCCCTGGCTGTTGTGCTCCAGCAAGGCGTGTGTCTCTGTTGTCCCTGGCTGTGGCTCAGCGTACCCAGCACCGGGATGAGCATGGAGGAGGTGAGGATGGACTCAATGATGGCCGTGTAGAACTGCACCATCATCTGCACTGGCAGCTTGGCTTTCCTCAGCTGCAGCAGGAAGTACATCCTCTGCTGGGCCTTCTTGATGACAACATGGTTGATTTACCAGGAAATAAGCTGTAGTTTTAAGTTTACCATGTCTAGCTGCTTGATGGTTCCCTTTTTATCTGACGGTAAATAAAAAGGAATAAATGAAGCAAAAGTCTCAGTGCCACCTCAGCTTAAGTGAACATTATACTAGATATTAAATTTCATATCTTCAAAACAACATTCACAATATTGTCTTAAATTGAGATATTATGCCCACCTCTACCCGTGTCTTGCCTAATGGTTGTGCGTGCTGTTCCAGAGGCCATCCCGGGCACCATCCGCACAGCTGAGCACTTTGTGGGCTTCTTGAGGCGCTTCATGGAGTACCTCAAGTCTCGCCTGAGGGTGCAGCATGTGGTGCAGGAGAGCGCCCCACAGTTCCTTAAGGACATCTACGAGAAAGTCTGCATCGACAGGAAGCCTCTCAGGTAGGCCTTTGCTGAGATGGATGCACACCAAAATCTGATCATTATCAGATTTCTGAAGTTACTGTATCAGATGATTGAAATGCAAAAAAAGGCAAACATGAAGAGTTACTGTATATACAGTTTTAACTGTTGCATTTAAGACGAAGTACAACACTTTGAAAATCCACTAACAGATTGATACATGTTTTTGATCATCCGATTTCTCTTGTGCTTTAAACACACACCAAAAATCACATCCAAGTAGTGGGTGATCTGATAATAGAAGTTATCTTATGTCCATACAGGAATGACAAGTATTGCATTGTTGTTAAATCACCACTTCTCAAGTTCACTAGACATCTGACTCATTTGTGTGTGTATTTGTTGGTCAGGTTTTGTGCAGAGCGGCTGCAGTCTCTCCTCCGCACGCTGGAGATCGCCGACATCGCAGACTTCTCTGCCCTCACTCTCATTTCTAACTTTGCCACTCTGGTCAGCACCTACAGCCAAGGTGAGCGGGTCAGGGAGGGGTCAGGGAGGGGTCAGGGAGGGGTCAGGGAGGGGTCAGGGGTCATGCTTGTACTTGTGAGCCCCTGTAAGTACATTATTAAGATGGCTTTGAACGCCGCATAATTATTTTATTTAGATTTTATCGATGACAGGTTGGACTTGTTTTAAAACACAGTTAAAATTGTAGTTTTTTTCCATTGTTGTGTTGTTGCTTTGTTCTTGTTGTTCGATGTTCTAATTAAAAAAAAATTGAAATAAATTGAAATCCATACAAAAAAACAAAACTGGACTCTGGCGGAGCTGTGGCACTTTTGCTCTTGTGTGTTCTTACACAACTTGCTTAAAGTAGGGGCTCATAATATGTGTATTTGGAACTTGGGAGTGTTTTGTTTGTTGGAAAACAAACAAAAGAGTATAATGTGCAAGAGTATAATGGAGAGAGGCCATGTTTGAAGGCTTTTGGCCATTGGAGATGTTATTTTATCTGTGTTCCACAGTATAAATGTTTCCATCATGTAGGCAGACATAGGCACGTGTGTCACGGTGGGCACGCAGAGGCATTTTGAATATGGTCAGACAAAATACTATGCCCAGCTCTGCGTTCATTGTCGCATGGAGTTGTTTAGTGATGGAGTGCGTGTTGTTTAGTGCGTGTTGTTTAGTGATGGAGTGCGTGTTGTTTAGTGATGGAGTGCGTGTTGTTTAGTGATGGAGGATGTGTTGTTTAGTGATGGAGGAGCTGTGTGTATGTGCAGCCACACTGTTGTCTTTCATTCTGTCCTTTTTAATCATGAACCGCAAGCACAAATTCTGCTGTGTAGTTATGACTTTATCTTGAAGCTGTCCAAAGCTGTGGTGAAACGGGCTCATGTTACAGCTGTGTGTTGTCAAATTACCAACAGTCTAACACTTAATTGGGCCCTTACAAAATAAATATTTGTCTGTATTGTGGCTGCTGATTGTCACTTTCTGGCCTTTTCACAACAAGACTGAGCATTAAAGACATGTGGCCCACATTTACGGGATTATAAGACGCATCAAATAATATTCAGTTCGAAAGTCTCTAGGACAGCATGAAGCTCTTTAGCGTTTCTGTCACAGATATTATCAACATGAACATTGAAATCCCCTGTTATGACCAATCCATCAAAGTCTGTGCATACGACTGAAAGCATCTCATTGAAATCAATAGAACTTTTGCAGTGCTGGGGAGGCTTGTATAAAACAATGAAGAGAATGGATGGAGACTGTTTTAGCTCCATTTTAAAGGCTACGTACTCAAATGTTGAAATCACCCCAAAGGACAACCTGTGGGTAACTATTTCATCTCTAACAAAAGCACACACACCTCCTCCCTTTTTGTTTTCTCGTGTTTCAGATTCAAACATAAAGTTGGGTGGAGCAGACTCTATTAGAACTAAATTTCCTGTGTTTTTGTCAAGCCATGTTTCAGTTAAAAACATAAAATCAAGATTATAAGAAGAAATAAAATGATTAAGAATGATTTGTTACATAAAGATCTGACATTTAGCACAGCAAGTTTCAGACTAGTTTCATTGGGACTGGGCTTTTGTTTTCCCATCTGTGTGATGTTACTACAGAAATAGCACTAGGGGAGGCTGTTTTTACACAGGGCCCCGGGTTGGTTTGATTTTTAATATGACTATAAGTCCCGGCAACGCTGAGACCCAGTGCACCCTAGCTATGGGAGATACCAGGTGAAAGGCCGGGGGGGTTTAGGTGGGGGGGCTTTTGTTGGTGTAGCGGGAGCCGGTGAGCGTTTGGGACCAGGTGAAAGGCGGGGGGGTTTAGGTGGGGTGATTTTTGTCTGTGTAGCAACAGTCAGGGGGGAGTTCATCATCGTTGATATCAGAACTCTTGATCTTGCTATATTAGGCGTGAGTGGAGCCATCTTAATGCCTGATTTGATCAGATATTCAAGATGGCTGGGAAGACCCCTGGGTGAGGGTGGATATGGAGAGGAGAGTGAGGAATCTGTAGTGGGAGTAGATGTTGCAGGGGGGATCCAGGGCTGCTCTGAGGGCAGGGCCGATGGCAGGGATACTGCCGAGCCCGCCACAGATGGGTCCAAGGCCTTTGATGAGGACCGGTGGAAGACTTGAAATGACTCCTGCGCTAGCCACACGACATACTCGCGGTATGAAACAGAAAGTCTGCGATGACGGGACGAAGACACGGAGGCTAAAGTGAACGGCACACGGAACTAATGCTGCAAAATGATTGCACACCGTGCTCTTTCACCAACCAAACTCTTCCCAGTCGCACTGGTGGGTTTTAAAACCCGCTGCTCTCTCTGTGTGGTGCTTTAGCTGCTGCAGGTCCGAGTCAAGTTCTGTGTGAAACTGTCACAAGTCGTTCTGTGCGCTCCGCACGCCACAGATTCATGTGTTTGTAGGGAAATCTGTCAATTAAACCAATCATAAAGGCAATCAAATAATAATCAAAGCTTTGTTGTAATCAAATTGTTATCGAATTGTAATCATTGCAGTCCTAACTTAGAACATAAAAAAATTACTAAATTTGGCTATAACAGACTTTACTATTCCTCATACAGGGGCAAACATAAGAGTGTGGCCATAATAATCTCAAGCAGAATAGCATTTGTTCCTTTGTCAAATGTCAAAATGCCCATTATTATATATTACAAGGAAATGCAAACTGTTGGACTCCACATGAGCGAACTGTTTGTCATCTACCTAAGCTCCACTGACCACCACTCTCCTCTGACTCACGGCTCAAAAGACAACATGTGTGTCACCGCACAGATACGCAACATGTGTGTCACCGCACAGATACGCAACAACATGTGTGTCACAGATACGATGTGTGTCACACAGATACGCAACATGTGTGTCACACAGATACGCAAGATGTGTGTCACCACACAGATACGCAACATGTGTGTCACCGCACAGATACGCAACATGTGTGTCACCACACAGATACGCAAGATGTGTGTCACCACACAGATACGCAACATGTGTGTCCCCACAGATACGCAAATGTGTGTCAGCACAGATACGCAACATTGTGTCAGCAGATAACGCAACATGTGTGTCACCGCACAGATACGCAACATGTGTGTCGCACAGATACGCAACATGTGTGCCACAGACGCACGCACAGATACGCAACATGTGTGTCGCCGCACAGATACGCAACATGTGTGTCGCCGCACAGATACGCACAGTGTGTCACTACACAGATACGCAACATGTGTGTCACTGCACAGATACGAACATGTGTGTCGCCGCACAGATACGCAACATGTGTGTCACCGCACAGATACGCAAGATGTGTGTCGCTCAGATACGCAACATGTGTGTCGCTCACAGATACGCAAGATGTGTGTCATACACAGATACGCAAGATGTGTGTCGCTACACAGATACGCAACATGTGTGTCACTACACAGATACGCAACATGTGTGTCGCTACACAGATACGCAACATGTGTGTCACTACACAGATACGCAACATGTGTTCGCTAACAGATACGCAACATTGTGTCGCTACACAGATACGCAACATGTGTGTCGCTACACAGATACGCAAACATGTGTGTCGCTACACAGATACAACATGTGTCGCTACACAGATACGCAACATGTGTGTCGCTACACAGTACGCAACATGTGTGTCGCTACACAGATACGCAACATGTGTGTCACCACACAGAAACGCAACATGTGTGTCACCACACAGAAACGCAACATGTGTGTCACCACACAGATACGCAACATGTGTGTCACTACACAGATACGCAACATGTGTGTCACCGCACAGATACGCAACATGTGTGTCGCCGCACAGATACGCAACATGTGTGTCGCCGCACAGATACGCACGCACAGATACGCAACATGTGTGTCGCCGCACAGATACGCAACATGTGTGTCACCGCACAGATACGCAACATGTGTGTCGCCACACAGATACGCAACATGTGTGTCGCACAGATACGCAAGATGTGTGTCGCTACACAGATACGCAACATGTGTGTCGCTACACAGATACGCAACATGTGTGTCGCTACACAGATACGCAACATGTGTGTCGCTAACAGTCGCAACATGTGTGTCGCTACACAGATACGCAACATGTTTCGCTACACAGATACGCAACATGTGTGTCGCTACACACAGATACGCAACATGTGTGTCGCTACACAGATACGCAACATGTGTGTCGCTACACAGATACGCAACATGTGTATGTGTGCCACACAGAAACGCAACATGTGTGTCACCACAACAGAACGCAACATGTGTGTCACTACACAGATACACAGAGCCCACAATTGTTACTTTGTCCGCTTTCTCAGTGAGTTTTGGACGGAGCTCACGCTGTTTGTGTCCTTCACAGAGCAGTTTATTGACGCGACCCAAAGGAAAGCTGATTTTTTTCTACGTCACAAGCCCCGCCTCCCAGCGTTACCATGGAGCTTGTCTTATGATAATAACTAATATTATAGTTAAAAAGAGCTTCAAGTGAGCTGATAATAAGATCAACCATGTGTTATTTAGTCTAGTTATTGTTTTATTTTCACAAGTCATCTGTATGAATGGGTCTAGTTAAGTTAATGAACAGATTTTCTCTTCCTGCTTTATGTTGCACGTCTATACGCAATTTATTATTAGGCACTATATAGGCTTATTATATAGGCCTATATAGTGTTAATAGTATGTTTAGGGTGCATGTACCTTTGGAAATAATGATGGTACATTAAACCATCCTTGGAGGAAAATGCAACCCCATACGAGGTGTATTTACCATCCCTTTTAAAGGTTCTGGGGAGAGCACTGCACATGTATACAGAATGTATGTATGTTAATATCATCTTCCATTTGGAGAGATTATTGTCACCGTGACAATTCAATTTATTTTTGTAAAACCCCAAATCACAACAGCAGTTGCCTTGAAGGGCGACAGTGAGAACAGATTAAACAAATTAGCAAACATCCCAACATCCACTGTCCTTGGACCCTCCTTCTCAGCAAGGAAAAACTACAAAACCGTTTGGAAGAAAGTATAAACCTGGAGGAGAACCACAGTGAAGGAGAGATCCTACTCCCACGGACGGACAGGCAGACGTGCTTCAATTTGAAGACTGTGAAGCCAGAACCACTCCGGAGGAGAGAGGGAGGTTCGTCTAGAGAGAGTTCCTCCAAGCAGATGAAGAGCCATTCATCTAGAGGAGAGAGAGTTCCTCCAGGCAGTTGAGGAGCATCTTAATCTACAGGTCAGCATCAGCAGTGTCTGAAACGGTAGCAGTGCCTGAGAGGAGTGGAAGAAAGATAAAAACATATGAACAGCAATGAACAGACACAGGAGAACTAAAATCTGAAATATTGTTTGATAGAAAAGTAGTCTTTAGCAGAGGATAGAGCTCAAGCTGCCATACTTCCTCCAGTATAGTTGCTCCTAGGGCAGCATAGCTGGGAACTATAGGTTTTTATTTCTGTTCCTAACTGGCCTGACCATAAGCGATTTCTAAGAGGAACGTTTTAAGCCTGGTCTTAAATGAAGAGACTGTGTCGGCCTCTTTAACATGGACAGGAGCTGATTCCACAACACAGGAGCTTGGTAGCTAAACGCTCTACCTCCTACTGTGCTTTTAGAGACTCTTGGGACCACCAGAAGTCCAGCATTTTGAGAGCGAAGTGCTCTGTTTGGATGATTATGGTACTATAGTGTCTGTCCTGGCAATACAAACTCTAAATAATTGTTTAAAGTTATAAGGTTGTGTAATTGCCATATCGCATCCTCATAACTACAGTAATGCTTCCTAAGCTGCAACAAATAGATGCACAACAATCATCAAAGTCTCTTCAAGACAAAGGAAATGTCCTACAATGTGACAATTACTGTGCATGAACTCAAATACCCCATGTTGGTGCATTTCTGCCTCTGCTGGTGTTTTTTTTTTTTACCTTCAAAATGTGCAAAAAAATAACTGCCAGAAAGGCTAAGCCATGCCTTTGTGGTCTCTTCTTGAAGCGCTACATAAATGTGACCATTTATTTTAAATGTGACTGTTTATTATCAGGTCTCAAGGCTCATCAGCTTCTCGTCTTTCCCGGCCCAGGCGGTATGCTCTCTCTCTAGTGATAGGGGGATCGCAACTCTGGTCCCGGATACAAGTTCTGGGATCCCTGCCTCGAGAAAGCCCTCAGTGTTGTCCCTCTCCTCACCCCCCCAGGACTCCCACTAGTGTTAGATTGTTTCTGCTCTCAATAACGCCATGTCATGCTGCATTTTGCTCAACATGATGGCCAGCTGTTGTAGAGTTATGTCCTCTCCTCCGTCTGCCCCTTGGGAGCCTGGCAAGCCTGCATCGTGTGGGGCACGTGCTTTCCTCTGAGGTTACGGTCAGTCAGCTTCGATTGTTAAGTGCAGGGGTGTCAAACTCATTTGGCCGAATTTCAATGCTCAGGCTGGGTCGCGGGCCAAACATAACGTAAAAAATAAAACAATAAAAGCTATGAGAAATAAATAGCTTTATATAGCCTAGTAATAGTGCTATGTGGACACTGTGGACAAATGTGCAGCAGGTGAAAGACTGAGCCATATTCATGCAGCAGCAGCAGCAGGAACATGGACTTTTCTCTTTTAAAGCTGAAGGTGAATTCACTAAAAATGTGTTTTAGGGACTCCAGGTGGAATCTATAAAAAGTCCTATTCATTTTGGGTAATTTTTTACTTGTGGGTTTGGAGTACAAACTGTCCCTGATGCTTCCCAGACTGATTTATTTGACTGGAAATAAGAGGATTACAGCTTTAGTTTAATGTACAGCAGATCAAGCAGCTTGAGAGTTTTCAAAATGGAATAAATAATGAAAAAGTACAACGTCCCACAAGTGGGACGCACTAAGATCAAAACGTCTGGCTGGCCACATTTGGCCCGCGGGCCTTAAGTTTGACACATGTGCTTTAGTGGGTGAAATGGCGATTTTGAAGGCCTGTGTCAGCAGAGAGGCGGAGCAGTGCAGCCGTACACCTGCGCTATCCTCGGAAACTACCTCCTGTCATTTTGAACAGATCAACATTTCTTCACAAACTACTATTCACGATCACTTTAGATTTACAACAGGTATTTACCCATCAAATAGTCCATTGAATAGCATAAAAACACTTTTATTTAGTGCGGTTTGGTTTGGTCTTACTTCACACTTTTCTATGGAAACAGTTTGTGAAATGTGCTGTACAGATAAAGACTGGATTATGTGTTAACTGTCCTGTGGTTAAAGGCTTCACCATCATCATCGAGCCGTTTGAAGATCGGACACCGACCATCGCCAACCCAGTGCTGCACTTCAGGTCCGGCTGTCTCCTCTGCTCTGACCCTCTTCTGCTGCATCTCTGCCCCTCCCCCTACTCTCCAGCTCCTCTTCTCTTCCCCCTCCCTTGCAACTTTCCTGCTCCTCCCTTTCTTTTCCCTGCTCATCTCCCATGCTACTTCTTTCCTCCTCCCTCTTGCTCTGCACCTCCCCTCCTGCTCTGCTCCTTCTTTGCTCCTCCCCTCCTGCTCTGCTCCTTCTTTGCTCCTCCCCTCCTGCCCTGCTTGTCTGGGGTTATGATCTTACACAAATTGAGTCTCCTGTCTGTCTGCAGCTGCATGGACCCTTCCATCGCCATCAAACCAGTGTTTCAGAGGTTTCAGTCGGTCGTCATCACCTCAGGGGTAAACTCGGATCGCCTGTTTAAACATTTAATAGCTTTAAGTTGGGCTACGACGGGGTGAAAATCAAATTTGCAGAAGTTAAAAGACTTATAAACGCAAATGTCTGTCACTGACCTTTTATGGAACAATTTCTTTCTCATTTGAACAATGAAATACGTTTTTTTTATGGAAAATATAACTCCATTTCACAGAACGGAAATGTCAAAATAGCATAAAAGAAAAGAAATGTATACTTTTTTTTTGGATGACTGCACAGCTTTTTCTGTTCTTGTCTTTTAAAAGTCTTAATTATGGACCAATCACTCGTCATTCTAACAAAAACACCCATTGCAATATTATCCTTTTTCCCCATTTCTCCCCCACCTCTAATTGAACCCTGCATGTGGACTCAGACACTGTCTCCTCTGGACATCTATCCTCGTATGTTGGACTTCAGGCCCGTTACCATGGCATCCTTCACCATGACACTGGCGCGGACCTGCCTCTGTCCCCTGGTACGTGCCTTTGACTGTTCTGTTCATACTGTCGCTCAGGCTGGACCTAAGGATCTAAGGGACTGGATATTGTGTGTTGTAGATTGTTGGCCGTGGAAATGACCAGGTGGCTCTGAGCTCCAAGTTCGAGACACGAGAAGACTTTGGTATCTAAGTTCAATAACACGCAATATTTGACTATTCTATTACCTGTTTCAGAATAATCTTATTGAAATCCATCAACAACAAACCGAACTTTCAGATGAGACATTCAAGTCGAGTCATCTGAAGAGAAGGCTGCTCTAAGCTTTCTTCTTTTTCAAATGAAATGAGCTACACTTTCACAGCTTCCAAATTCACACAAAGTATAACTAATGTTGGTCAGTTGTCCAGAGAATTTAATGAAAGTACACTATAAAGATGATAATGCCACGTATAATAAAACAACCTCAGTAGTAGCGTCGTGCACTGTGCTCTTATCTTCCAGCACAATTCCTTCAGTGTGCACGGCCATCTTGTTTTCAAACTTAAAATGTGTGTTTTGCAGCGGTCATTCGTAACTATGGCAACCTGCTGCTGGAGATGTCGGCCATAGTTCCTGATGGCATCGTGGCCTTCTTCACCAGCTACGTGTACATGGAAAACATCGTGGCCTCCTGGTACGAGCAGGTGAGGAACAGGCTCTGCTGGACCAGACTGAGGAGAGTGGTCTTCAGAATACCACTGTGAAAACTCATTCACGTCGTTTAGTTTCAATATTGTATTATCCATGTCCAGTGCATCCTGGAGAACATCCAGAGGAACAAACTTATCTTCATCGAGACCCAGGATGCTGCAGAGACGAGCATGGCCCTGGAGAAGTATCAGGAGGTCAGCACATGTCCGGCACGCAGGAGATACAAGTGTGTTTAAGCTGACCCAGAGTGTGTTTCAGGCCTGTGAGAACGGCAGAGGAGCCATCCTGCTGTCTGTGGCCCGGGGAAAGGTGTCTGAGGGCATAGACTTTGGTAAGAAGTATACGACACATTTCTCTTGGATGAAAATGAAACTGATGTGCCGCGCTCACATGGCTATGGTGGCTCGAAACATCAAATACGTGCGTGTGCGCACACATCCTGTGGACCAAGCCTTCGGCGCCATTGTAACAAAACGTCTGACCTGTGTGGAATTTTCTGTTTGTTTTTCATTTGCTTTAAGGTGCATTATAGAACTGCCACCTCCCTCCACCTCCCTCCACCCCCCTCCACCTCCCTCCACCTCCCTCCACCTCACTGCCTCCCTCCCTCACCTCCCTCCATCTCCCTCCACCTCCCTCCACCCTCCCTCCACCTCCCTCCACCTCCCACCTCCCCCACCTCCCTACCTCACTCCCCTCCACCTCCCTCCACTCCCTCCACCTCCTCCCTCCTCCATCCCTCCCCTCCCTCTCACCTCCCCACCTCCTCCACCTCCCCTCCACCTCCCTCCATCTCCCTCCACCTCCCTCATCTCCCTCCACCTCCCTCCAATCCACTCCCTCCACCTCCCTCCACCCCCTCACTCCTCCACCTCCCTCCCTCCCTCCACCTTCCCCTCCATCTCCTCCACCTCCTCCACCTCCCTCACCTGCACTCCTCCACCTCCCTCCACTCCCTCCACCTCCTCCACCTCCCTCCACCTCCTCCACCTCCACCTCCTCCACCTCCCCCCCTCCCCACCTCCCACCTCCCCCACCTCCCTCCATCTCCTCCACTCCCTCCACCTCCCTCCACCTCCCTCCATCCTCCCTCCACCTCCCTCCATCTCCTCCCTCCTCCCTCATCTCCCTCCACCTCCCTCCATCTCCCTCCACTCCTCCACTCTCACCTCCTCCACCTCCCCACATCCTATCTCCACCTCCTCCTCCACCTCTCCCACCTCCCTCCATCCCCTCCACCTCTCTCCACCTCTCTCCACCTCCCTCCACCTCCCTCCACCTGCCTCCACCTGCCTCCACCTCCCTCCACCTCCCTCCACCTGCCCCCACCATTTTCCAAACCCTGAGCCGAAGACTTCTCCTTAACCAGTGGTTCTCACTCAGGGGACGGGGACCTCAGGGGGGGCGCCAAAGAGTCGGGTCATTCAGTAATAAGTGCCAATTAAATAGTAAAAGTTCCATACAAATGAAATTTGGTATGGAATATAAACACCACATTCGATGTTTTTCATGTAATGCATTTGTCGGGGCCACAGTTTAGGACTGATGGGGCCCGGAGAGTCTCCTGTTCACGCAGAAGAAAAAGGTTGGGAACCACAACCACTGTCCTAAACGACATGCCCATCGCGGGTGTGCCAGAGATCGTCCAGTGAAGCTTTTCTTTTTTGTGATTGTGCAATTCATGACATCATCACATCGGCATCATCACGTTACAATGTGGCTGATCATTAAAAAAAAATGTAATCCTTTTTTAAAAATTCTTGGCTGTCTCAAAGCCATATATTGAACATTTCAGAAAACTCCCTACCAGAAATGTTTCCTTTAGTGCCCCTTTTTTAAAGCTCTATTTAATATTGAGGCTTTCTGAAATCCTCATGGAGTCTTGATTATTAGTCTTTTATGTTTTTAGAACTTAACTGTGTTTTTCAACCGTTATGCACCCATGAACCCTGAATAATGTCACACAATAGAGGCCCACGCATTGGGCGAGGGCCCACGCATTGGGCGAGGGCCCACGCATTGGGCGAGGGCCCACGCATTGGGCGGAGGCCCACGCATTGGGCGAGGGCCCACGCATTGGGCGGAGGCCCACGCATTGGGCGGAGGCCCACGCATTGGGCGAGGGCCCACGCATTGGGCGAGGGCCCACGCATTGGGCGAGGGCCCACGCATTGGGCGGAGGCCCACGCATTGGGCGGAGGTGTTGCTTTTTTTTGGTGTCTTTTACACAGTTTTGTGTCCAGTGCATCACTTCGGCCGGGCGGTCATCATGTTTGGTGTGCCGTACGTCTACACTCAGAGCCGCATCCTGAAGGTCAGTGTGTTTCCGTGTGCGCCTGCGTGTGCCTGCGTGTGCCTGCGTGTGCCTGTGTGTGCCTGCGTGTGCCTGCGTGTGCCTGCGTGTGCCTGCGTGTGTGCGTTTGCGTGTGTGCCTGTGTGCGCCTGCGTGTGCCTGTGTGCGCCTGCGTGTGCCTGCGTGTGTGCGTTTGCGTGTGTGCCTGCATGTGTGGTGTGTGTCTGTGTGTGTGTCTGCGCCTCCGTGCATGCGTGTGATATAAAGGAGCTCTGTGCCCCCTCAGGCTCGCCTGGAGTACCTGCGGGACCACTTCCAGATCCGAGAGAATGATTTCCTGACGTTTGACGCCATGAGACACGCTGCGCAGTGCGTGGGCCGTGCCATCCGAGGCAAGACAGACTACGGACTCATGATCTTTGCTGACAAGGTGACATCAACAAGGACTGTCGTGTATACTGTGAGTATCGTATCATGTGTCAGAGGTTCAGTAAAAGTTGGGTGCCTCTGCAGCGGTACGCCCGGGCCGACAAGAGGGGCAAACTCCCACGCTGGATCCAGGAGCACATCAGCGACGGCAGCCTCAACCTGACTGTGGACGAAAGCGTGCAGCTGGCCAAACATTTCCTCCGGCAGATGGCCCAGCCATTCAGACAGGTCCAGACCCTCTTTACTTTTAAAGATCTTAAGACCCATATGTTCTCATTGTGGACCAGCTATAGTGAAGTCCAAAACAGAATTGGCATGTTTTATATCCTTAAAACATTTGTTTAAGGAGACGCATACAGCAACATCAACTTGAATGAACGTTTAACCTCGTTACAACAGTGTTTATCATCATTAGTTTACTCAAAGTTGTGTTGTGATTGATTCCTGCATGTTTGAGTAATCCTGTTTTGTCCTGCAACTGAGGCCCGAGTGCGCAGAAAATTCCTGTTTTCACTTACCCCCTTTCCCAGCCCTCATACCTGAACTTAATTGGGATTATTTGAAAAATGAAGACTTAGTTTTTGTTGCTACCCGACACTTTAGAAACCGTAAAAATGGAAAGGAAATCGGCTGCTTGTTACAGTGAGGGGCGGGGCTTATCAGTTCTGCAATTTTGAACCGGAAGTCGGATGTTTCTATTATTAAGCAACTTTAGATCAATATTACAATGAACAAAATGTTAAATTATGATGTACTTGTGTTATAGTTCAATACTAGATCTGAAAAAACATTATTGGGCCCTATCTTAAGACCAGCAACAGTCGAAAGAGGTTTACCAGAGCAGTGCCACGCCCAGCTGTGTCGAGGCGCAGACTGACCTCGTGTGGGAGTGACCAAATGCTTTCACCGAAGAGGACAAACTTAAAAACCACCCATTTAAGAAGATTCGAGAGGTTTGTAATTTTCGTCATAGCTACACATCAAGCGTGAGAGACAGAATGTAAAAAAAATAAATGCAGGGTTTTTAAACAATTTGTGAAAATGGGCGGCCAATAAGTATTGGTCAGCCAGCAAAAGTAACTTTTAATACTTTGTAATGTAGCCTTGGTTGGCAATGACAAAGGTCAAACGGTTCCTGTAGTCCTTGACCAGGTCTACACGCACTTTAGTTGGTATTGTGGCCCACTCCTCTGCACAGATCTTCTCCAGAGCTGTGATGTTTGAGGCCTGTCGCTTGGCAACACGGAGTTTTAACTCTCTCCACAGGTTTTTGACTGGGTTGAGGTCTGGAGACTGGCTAGGCCACTCCAGAACCTTGAATGCTTTTTACGGAGCCACTCCTTGGTTTTCCTGGCTGTGTGCTTTGGATCGTCATCATGCTGGAAGACCCAGGCACGTTTCATCTTCAATTCTCTGACCGAGGGAAGGAGGTTTTTACCCCAAATGTCACAAAAACATGGCCCAAATCTTCTTGCCTTTGATACGGACCAGTCTTCCTTTTGCAGAAAAGCACCCCCAAAGCATGATGTTTCCACCCCAAAGCATGATGTTTCCACCCCCAAGCATGATGTTTCCACCCCAAAGCATGATGTTTCCAAAAGCATGATGTTTCCACCCCCAAAGCATGATGTTTCCACCCCAAAGCATGATGTTTCCACCCCCAAAGCATGATGTTTCCACCCCCAAAGCATGACGTTTCCACCCCAAAAGCATGATGTTTCCACCCCCAAAGCATGATGTTTCCACCCCAAAGCATGATGTTTCCACCCCCAAAGCATGATGTTTCCACCCCCAAAGCATGAAGTTTCCACCCCCAAAGCATGACGTTTCCACCCCCAAAGCATGACGTTTCCACCCCCAAAGCATGACGTTTCCACCCCCAAAGCATGATGTTTCCACCCCCATGCTTCACAGAAGGTCTGGTGTTCTTGGGATGCAACTCAGCATTCTTCTTCCTCCAAACACAGTGAGTGGTGTTTAAACCAAACAGGTCAATTTTTGTCTCATCTGACCACATCACATTCAGTCCCCCTCTGGATCGTCCAGAGGGTCTTTAGCACATTTCTGATGGTCTTACATGATTTTTGTGTAGTAGGGGGACCTTTGGGGCAATGGAGGATTTCACCTCATGACAACGTAGTGTGTTACTTATTGTCATCTTTGTGACGGTGGTCCCAGGGTGGTCCCAGCTGTCTTCAAATCATTGACCAGTTCCCGCCATGTAGTTCTGGGCTGATTCCTCACTGTTCTCAGGATCATTTGAACCCCACGAGGTGAGATCTTGCATGGAGCTCCACTCCGAGGGAGATTGTCAGTGATGTCATACTTCTTCCATTTTCTAATAATGATTCCAACTGTTGATCTTTTCTCACAAAGTTGTTTACCAATTGCAGTTTGACTCCTCCCAGCTTTGTGCAGTTGTACAGTTTTCTCTCTGGTGTTTTTGAGAAGCTCTCTGGTCTTGGTCATGGTGAAGACTGGAGTCTGACAGTTTGAAGGTGCGTGCAGGGGTCTCTTATGCATCTGATCAGTTCAAACAGGTCCATTCATACTGTTAACGTGTGGAGGCCGGAATCACTTCTAAAAGAGCAAGTGACTGGTCTGTGAGGGACAGAAGAGTTGTTTGTTTTCTAGCTGCCCAATACTTATGGGCCACCCATTTTCACAATGAAATTGTTTAAAAATCATGCAATGTGATTTCCTGGATATTTTTTTTTTTTTACAGTTAGTCTCTCACGCTTAATGTGTACCTATGAAGAAAATTACAAACCTCTTGTCTTTTTAAATAGGTGAACTTGCAAGTGTTTAAGTTGTCCCCACTGTATATTCAAAACCATTAAAAAATATTAAAGTGAACAAAAATGTATTTAAAAACCAGAACAATACACATTAGCAGCACCGACATAATATGGTAGAATCACTGTGGAACTCCTCAAGGTTTCTACTTAATTAAGGTTTGGTAGTTTTTGCTGGGTGTGAAGGAGGGTCTAAGGACAGGATGCTGGGACATTGCCAAGTCCCTATGAACATTGATAATGTGATTTTGGGCATTACAAAAATAAATTGAATTAAATTGAATGTAATTCGCTTTGGTCCCAAGTATAGTTTCTTGGAGACAAAGCGGCACATGCATAAAACTCAGGTGAAAGTGAAAAGTGAAAGGGTTGATATTGAAGAAGACTGAAGTTCTGGGCTTTGATCTTTATCTACAGCGGCGAGTCTCGGGCACTTAAACGACAAACTTTTGTTTGTTTCCATCTGCTCTTCCTCGTCCACACGCCCTCTGCACCGGACACGCCCTCAAAGCTTTCAGGAGCACGGACTTTGGGTCTGATCCTAAAATATAACATCCGGACTCCTTAAAACGGTCTGCAAGTAGGCTAACGTTTATTAGCATAGCTATTATCATTAGCCGGCAGCTAATGACCTGAAACAAACAGCTCAGCCTCAGGAGTGAGTCCTGTAAGTCCACTGGTCCCTCCTGTCCACAGGAATACATTTCTGTGGATGTTACAGAGGAGGAATCCCGTTTGTTAGCATACCCTACAGTGAACATGCAGCTTTTGTCCTCAAGATGGCAGTAGCAGCGAGTGTGTGACGTCACTTTGGACACATGAGTAGAACAATAGAATAGTCCAACAACTTTCTTGTGGACGTGCATGACTATGTGAGTTTGTCCTCTTCGGTGAAAGCATTTGGTCGCCCCCACACGAAGTCCGTCTGCGCCTCGACACAGCTGGGCGTGGCTCTGCTCTGGTATGTTCACAGATCACACCCTAAACCTCTTTTGACTGTCGCTGGTCTTAAGACATAGTTTGTACAGAGTGGTTTTGTGACTCTGTGGTGGTGTGTGCAGGAGGACCAGCTGGGCCTGTCTCTGCTCACCCTGGAGCAGTTGCAGTCGGAGGAAATGCTGCAGAAGATCACTCAGATGGCCCACCAAGACTGACACACACACACACACACACACACACACACACAGTCAGAAAATAAAGACTTTTGTTCAGTTTATTTTTCATCCAAAATGTATTTTCTAAACAGATATTACGCTGCACTAGATGCATTCAGACAGAGTAGTCCTCCCTGAGGGCAGGGAGGACCATCTTTTCTACCATGGACCACTTCTGGATGGGAGGGATTACAGCGATTGTTCCTTGGCTTGAGTTAAATTTCAATTTGGTAATAAAAATTGGGTTGTCTAATGTAGAGGTAAGACCAACCCGGCCCGGGCCCGACCAATTAACTTGATTTGCATGCCCGAGCTCGACGCAAACCCGAAATTTCCATTTATCCCATATTATTTTTGGCAGAAAAAAACGCAAGATTTCTTAAGGTTAAAATAATCGACATATTTTTATGATCATGATAAATGCATTTGCACAACGAAATAACGCTGGAACACAGAATAAGAGCCAGATAAAGAGAGATCTTGATGCGCACTCGCTTCATTACGCGGGGACACGGCGGTGCGTGTTTGCTCTTCAGTTCCCCTGTCTTAAGTTCATCCTTGACTTCTTGCTGCTCCATATCGGGGAGACCTAAACTAAATAGATGCGGACTACATCCACGTCAGGAGATTACATTCACGTCACGTGCGGAAAGCGTGCCCAGGCTCTGCGCTTCCTGTTTAGTAGTAGTTCTATAGCAATGACCTTACAGCCCCTTCTCTGTTTTAACCAAATTATTTATTTATAACAAGTATTCCTTAGTTTAGTGTCCGCACATCGTTTTAGTATACATTTTTATAAACATATATTTATTAAAAAACTCAGAGAGAGAGAAGCCCGGCCCGACCCGAACGTAATGATTGTCATTTTAGACCCGACCCGGTCGGGCTTAAGATCTTACCTCTAGTCTAATGTAGCCTTATGGCTATAAAAGACTATTTTATGTTTGCGTTCTGACATGGGGAGCTGATGATAGGTCTATTAAAACCATCTTTAGGATAGATCACAAATATTTTTCAAACTAATATCTGAAGGTAATGTGTATGAAACAAAACTAACCCTAACAAAAATTACTCAAGTAAAATGTATGGTGCTACAAAAATACAGTACAGACTACTCGGTGAAGTAAAAGTAGAAGTATTATGCACTTCTGTCTCCTATGAATAAATAGAATTATAAAATTATAACATTTTTCATCATAGACAGTAACATAGTGCAATAAACAACTGTACAAGCTGTAAAACAGGTTTGGAAAGTGAAGCCCTCAGGAGATGTTCAGGGAATGTTGAGATGCTCCGTCTTATACACGAGACCATAAGAGGACTACACTCTACAAACCTGAATCTATGGGTTTCTGTTCCCAAAACAATACATCATTAAAGCAACATTTTGCATCTTTTGAATGGTGCTGAACCCCATGATTAGAGGACATAAATAAATGGTGGAAGCTGTCCATAGTAAACCACGGAAAAACAAATGGACGGCCCAGGTCCAGCCGCCTACAGCCGCCTACAGCCGCCTACAGCCGCCGCCTCTTCAAACCATAAGAATGTATAACAAGTATGTGGTAAGGCTGAGTTCTCATGAAGGCGCCTGGGTTAGTCGTCACCGTAGGAGCCGTCCCACCGTAGGAGCCGCGCCTGGGTTAGCTCGTCCCACCGTAGGAGCCGCGCCTGGGTTAGCTCGTCCCACCGTAGGAGCCGCGCGGGTTAGCTCGTCCCACCGTAGGAGCCGCGCCTGGTTAGCTCGTCCCACCGTAGGAGCCGCGCCTGGGTTAGCTCGTCCCACCGTAGGAGCCGCGCCTGGGTTAGCTCGTCCCACCGTAGGAGCCGCGCCTGAGGCCATGTGTGCTGGAGGTCGCCCTGCCTGGTTCGCTACAGCTCTTGGGACAAAACAAGTTATTAGTTGCATTGTTTTGTAATTACGTACCTTTTCGGCAAAGCGGAAAACATGCAATTAATTCAATCTTTGCAATTGTTTGTGCTTAAGGACAAAAACTAGAGTAGTGAGCTAAAACAGCAGTTTGCTATAAAGCAACATTCTGCTCCAAACCACAGGGTTTTACAGACACAAGATTAGCTGTGGACCTTTAAATCACCATGAGAAATGACAGCCCTAAGCCCTCAATAGGAAAGAGTGAGTATGTTACCTGCCCCTGGTCCCCGGCCCCTACACTGAGCACATTCAGAGACCTGGCCCGCTTCATCCTGTGGAGAGACGCGTTACATTATTCATTCAGTCCCCAAACAAACCAGATGAGCATCGATTGTGAGCCACTTCTGCAGTCACTAGTCTTGTCTACAAAAGTGTACCATCAGGGCTTATCTGGGCTGTTTGACTGTAGCCACGGCTGCCCTGGGACAGACTTAAAATATTTTTGGTCTTGACACAAGTGCTAACGTGTGCTAAGCTTTGTTTTGTTCTTAGCTTTGTTGCTCCTGTAACCACAGTCACAAGCCCTGGAGGTTCACGTAAGGCCATGGAGACACTTTTGGATTGTACCAATCTGCTCCAAAGGGAACCAGTGAGAACGAGGCCTCCAGTCTCCATAGGCTGGGTCAATGAGGTGGAACGGTTACCCTCGACTGGGTAGGACGTCCTCTTTTTTCCACTACATCTTGCTCAGGTATAATGATCGATGTGTGATTACCCAGCAGTCCGGGGGTGTGGCTCTTCAGCTCCTCCTCTCAGCTTGCGAACTAGTTTTTCACTGCTGCGCCGCAGGGACTCCCGCAGTTTGGTGAAGGAGCCGCTGCGCCTCAGTCCCTCGGGTCCACATGTTTCCTCTGCAGGCCCGGACCAGCAGGGGGAGCCCTCACCTGGGTGCACATCACACAGTACTTTACTCCTGCAGCCAGTCACAAAATAGAGTTTAGTATTTTTGAATAGCTACAATTAGAAAAGACTAAAGGCAGCAGATGTCTGCAGTTTCCCTGTGTTTTCACTCATATTATACTTGCTTTTTTATTTTTAAAGACTTGTCTGGCTCTTGCCCAAAGTGTTTATTTGACAGGACAGCTGTGGTGTGAAATGGGGAGAAGAGAGACATTAGGCAAATGGTCGCGGAATTGAACCGACACGTGTTATACCACTGCACCACCAGCGTGTACAATTACACTTTCAAACTTTATAGTCTTCTTTAATCTCTCACAAATATATTCTGAAACATGCAGTTATTTCTTCTTTTGGTTGATTCCTGGTGGACTTTAAGATGCACTGGATCTTGATTGTGCAGATCTAGTCTAGTCAATAGGACAATCTGCTCCATTTTAGCCCATCTGCCTTTGGTGTACTTAATCTTAGTTTAATCCTGAGCTTTATTCATTGTTAGAGTATGTAGAGTACAGGACACACCATTGCATCTACTGTACTGATGGCCAGTCAAGAGCCCCAAAACACTGCTCCGAAACATGATTCAGAGCGCTGGTCACGTGACTCTAACCTGAGTTCATTGACAGGGTTTCAAACTAGGGTGACCAGGCAAGCCCTGTGTCCCATGTCCCAGCAGATGTATCCAAAACATTTGAGTTGTCCCAGGTGTCCACTTTGAGACTTGTCAACAGTAGAGGGGACTATATTGTTTTCTTTAGCCAAAATAGAGAACTCTGGCTTTAGAATAACCCCAACATAAAAAAAGCACTCTGTTCCACCGATTGAAAACTCAGATCATAATCTAATGTACTTAAATGTACTTTTTACAATTTTATTATTACCCTCATAGGCCCTTTTCACAAAACCGAGTAGCTAGTTCTGGCAGTGGCGTGCGGTGACTTATGGATGGACAAGCAGAAAAGGGAATAAAAAAAGCGGGTGGAAATGGGAACGTCAGGTTTTGAACCCAGGTCTCCCGCATGAAGGGCGAACGTCTATCCTGAGCTAAACTGTCTTACCTTATGGTGCCAAATGGATTAAATAAGATCACTTCTCCGACCAATTGATCAAATAATTGCC
Source organism: Chaenogobius annularis (assembly GCA_015082035.1). Classification (NCBI taxonomy): domain Eukaryota; kingdom Metazoa; phylum Chordata; class Actinopteri; order Gobiiformes; family Gobiidae; genus Chaenogobius; species Chaenogobius annularis. The sequence continues at coordinate 43,565 of BJKM01000256.1, forward strand.
TGCGTTTCTAACTTCAATTCAATTTATTTTTGTAACGCCCAAAATCACAACAGTAGTTGCCTCGAGGGGCTACAGTGGAAAAAAACAGAATAAACAGTGTTCATAGGGACTTGTAAATGTCCCAGCGTCCTGTGTCCTTAGAGAGATTCTAAGGACATATTCACATTCTTCTCGGCCAAGAAAAACTCCCAAACCTCTTTGGGAAAAAGTAGAAACCTGTAGGAGTTCCGCAGTGAAGGAGAGATCCGACTCCCTCGGACGGACAGGCGGACACGCCTCAATTTGCAGATACACGGTGGAGCTGGACCCACTCAGGAGGAGAACCAATTCTTCGAGGCCGACAAAGAACCGTTCATATGGAGTAGTAGTAGAGTAACTAACATCTAGTCATTAGAAAAATGAACAGAGCCTGAGCTGCACACACACAAACACACACTTGTCTCGCTTCTCCTCTGCACATGCTCAGTTTGGGCAAAACCTGCAAACATCCTCTATTCCTACACAGGTTTATTCAGCATGCTTTGAGCATAAATGCATGGGTTTGAGGCTGTGCGGTCCTCAGAGCACATGTGCAGAGATCTAACCCAAGCTGCTGTCCACGCTGGTTCTAAAAGCTCATGTTAGAGAGCGGAGCATGAACGGGCCTCTGAACACGGCCACAGACTGAGCCGCTGTGGTAAAGGCAGAACCACGCTTCCCACGCAATATTGCCCCGCCCCGGCCGCACGCCACTGCATCAAAAGCTTTGATATATTGAAAGAATCTTTTGATTAAAGAACTATAAATCTTCAAGGAGCGATGGGTTCACCTCAGAGTGGTATAAAGCTCTAAAAGACACACTTACTCCTTTGCTTTCAACAACTTTTAACTGGGCCCTTAAAAAAAAAATGCTGTGATTAGGTTTGTAATTTGTGCTTAGTTGATTTCCACTTGTGTGTTTTTTGTTGTTGTTTTTTTTCATTCTCTGGTCGTTATGTTTTATGTTTATTTGTTTGTAAAAATTTGAAACTTCAAAAAATGAATCTTTTGGCTTGTAGAAACAGGACTTTTATAGGTATTTCCAAGTAAGGAGTTGTTATTATTAAATTAAACAAAGCAATGACCATTATAACCCTCTGACTGAAATATTTATTAAAGAACTTTTGAGGGGAAAAAATATCAAATTTATATAAATGCATTCATAATTGCGCACGTGTGTGTGAGCAGACCTTTCACTGCAGACCCCTCCCTGGTGTGGGCGTGGCTCAGGATCTCTTTGTAGAGCGCCTCGGCCTGGCGGTATTTGCCCTGTTTGAGGTAACACGAGGCCTGCCAAAACAAGTACCTCGTCACCACAAGGACCCGACACACAGACTGTAGATGACGTAGGAACTTTTGTAAAGGAATGCAATTGTTTTATATATATATATATATTATATGTATATAATATATATTATATATATATATCATATATAATGTGTATGTATATATACACACATTATATATATATGATCTATATAATTATGTATATAATTATATAATATATATAATTATGTATATAACTAAATAATATATATAATTATGTGTATATATATATATACATTGATAATGTCACTGCATCCAACAGATCAGTGTGTGGATGCAAAACAACTTTCTCCAGCTGAACTCAGACAAGACTGAAATCATCGTCTTTGGCCACAGAAACAAAGAGTGTTGACAGTCACCTCCAGAGTCTCACTCTAAAACCTACAAATCAAGTTAGAAATCTGGGGGTAATAATGGACTCAGACTTGAATTTTAACAGCCACGTCAGATCAATAACATCAGCAGCTTTTTACCATCTAAAAAATTGCCAAAATCAAAAGTATAGTGTCTAAACCAGACCTGGAGAGACTTATCCATGCATTTGTCTCTAGTAGATTAGACTACTGTAACGGCCTGCTCACTGGCCTCTCCAAACGAGCTGTAAAACAGCTGCAGTACATCCAGAACGCCGCTGCTCGGTCCTGACTAGAACCAGGAAGTACGATCACATTAGTCCTGTGCTCAGGTCTCTGCACTGGCTCCCTGTGGCTCAGAGGATAGACTTCAAAGCAGCTCTGCTTGTATACAAGTCTCTCCATGGCCCAGCACCAAAGTACATCTCGGACATGTTAGTGCCATATGAACCATCTCGGACTCTGAGGACTCAGGGACCGGCCTCCTGCTGGTGCCCAGAGTCCGGACTAAACACGGGGAATCTGCGTTTCAGTTTCAGCTAAAATCTGGACCAGTCTTCCTGAGGATGTGAGACAGGTTCTACTCTGGCAATGTTCAAATCTAAGCTAAAAACTGTTTTGTTTAGCAGTGCATATGACTGAAATTAGGATTTTCTTTGCACTCTTTCTTTTTATGTCTTAAGCTGTTTGGTGATTTGTTATTTCTGTCATGTCTTTGTGATTTGATTTAAACTATTTGATGGATAGCCGATAATGGCACCTTTAAATTAAAAGGTATTTCTTTAGCGAATTCTTTACAATTCTAAACTACTATTTAGACACAATTACATTTGAACATGTAAAAAACATCCGCTCGACACAATAGCCCATTGTGCCGGTGTCTCATAGCATAGCATCTCCTGAGGAGAGGGTCAGAACACACGCTGATTAGATTGTCAGTCGGCACTAAGGCCACTACAAAGTCCAGGAAGAGCCTGACCCACCGACCACTGATCAAGAGCGAGTTTTAACCTCTAAAAGCTTTGGTCGAGTTTGGTCTGGGACAATTAGACAAGACCGGGTCCGTCGTTAAAGATGCAAAAGCGCCACACAGAAGGTGAGGCGTCGCCGAGATAGTTGTCGCTCTCCTGTAAATGATACATACGCTCTGTACAGACGTGTGCAGAGGCAGATAGCGTGAAAGAATCAATCTAAAAGCGATGTGCCCATCCCGGAGACACCTATTACGCTGGCAATGTCAAATAAATATGGGAAAGAGTGTCTGCCAGTCTGGTCCAATAGTTTTCACTTGAGACTAATCTCTTTATTTTACTAACAGCCCTGAGATTGGCCACCTACATCCTATTGTAAACTGACTTTCGCTCCCTCCTCAATGTGTACCTGATTAGCATCAGAATGCCCCGGGCGTCTCCAGGGTTTCAACAAACCGGAAGGTTGAATCTTAAACCTCCATTAGGATTTAAGGAAGGATTCTCCTTTTTCACAAAGATTGCCTCCTTAACTCTTTCCAACCATCTCATGGCTAATAATGTACTCAATTTCAAGTACATGTACTGGTGCCAAAATTACACTCAAGTAAAAGTTAAACATAAAACTTTATACTAAAACACAGTTTTAGTATAATTCTAGATCAGTCTTATGTACAAAACTTGATAAATTAAATGTTTAAAGCTAATTTGTTTTTTTAATATATTTTTTGTTATGTGTTTTTAGGTTTAGAAAAGAGCAGCCATTAACTGGAACAATTGAGACTTGCAAGGTTCTCAGTAACTTCTATGGTTTTAACTGTAACTAATTACAATTGCATGAGAAGGTGCAAAAAAAGGGAGATTTAGTTGTAGTATTTCTGCATTTTCTTTGTCATTAAAATTAGGCCAACATTTTTAAACCGACTAAATGAAAATATTAATATTTTATCACAAGGTGAGCTGTGCAATTAATCAAATTTTAAATTGTGCTTTAAATGATTGTTCAAAATGACTAAAACCTGGAGCACAGCTGCATTTAAAATCACCAAACAGTAAATAAACTATTCTCTACAGGTTCATTTTGACAATAATGGTGACTGTGAGGGCTTGTCCTTGTGCTTCCATGAAGGTCATGTTGGCTGAAATGTGTTGGTGCGTAAGTTTTAATATTTGATAGCCAAGATGGAATAAAGTAATTTTAACTTTTCTAAAACAGATGGTGTACCTTGATTTGCTGTTGTCTGACTTTCTTTTGAGATTTTACCCTGCAGACAACCACTGTAGTATCTTCACCCCTCTCCAAAGAGCACCCCATTATCATGAAATTATACATGCACCAGCACACACTGACATATACAAACATGCGCGCACACACACACACACACACACACACACATGCGCGCAGACTTCCCCCTCACACAGAGATGCCCGAGCACCACACAAACCAGGTTGTTCTTGGTCTTGGCCACGTTGCTGTCATCGGGCCCCCGTTGGCTCTGGTAGATGTGGAGGGCGCGTTCGTAGTACTGTTCCACCTCCGAATACTTTCCCTGGTTCTGACAGAGCAGGGCCAGGTTGTTGAGCTGCTTGGCCACGTCTGGATGGTATTCCCCCAGCACCTGAGGACCAGAGCCCAGAAGCCAGTTAGTCCCACTGGCCTCCCGAGCAGGGTTTAGGGACCAGGCCGCTCACCTTCTCCCGGATCTCCAGAGCTCTCTTACACAGAGGCTCCGCTTCTTTGTATTTGCCCCGTTTTCCGTACAGCACAGCCAGGTTGTTGAGTGTCGCTGCCACCTTGGACACACATGTCAAAATGAGCAATATTTGGGTAGAGGAAACATGCCTTGCAAAGTAGATCATAAAACAAAGTAGCTTTTTGAGACCGTCTCCTATGATTCTTCAATTTAAATCAATTCAATTTGCAATATTTTCTAAAACCTAAATCACAACAGCAGTTGCCTCACTGGGCTGAGCAAAATGGTTGATTTTGCCAGCTGAAAGTAAGAAAATAACACATTGGTCAATAACAGAGAGTTCACATTAATCACATGGATAACTATCCCAGGGTATCCCCTGTCCTTAGAGCCTCCTTCTGCCAGAAAAAAAATGACCAATACCCGGTGTGAAAAATTTGAAACCTGGAGGAGAACCACAGTGAAAGAGAGATCCTATTCCCACGGACGAAACCAGGACTGAACCAGGAACTGAACCAGAAACTGAACCAGGACTGAAACAGGACTGAAACAGGACGGACAGAAACACTAAAGACAGAGGGGTAGAGGCTCATGTAGTATAGCAGAGGTCATCCAAATGAGGAGCGTCCAGGCAGGGGAGGAGAGTCCAGCCAGGGGAGGAGAGTCCAGGCAGGGGAGGAGAGTCCAGGCAGGGGAGGAGCAGGAGGTCCAGGCAGGGAGGAGAGTCCAGCCAGGGGAGGAGAGTACAGGCAGAGGAGGAGCTTCCAGGCAGAGGAGGAGCGTCCAGAGGAGCGTCCAGGCAGATCCTTTATAGCTGCAGCAAAGACTTTTTAATCGACCAATTGAAATCCACCTCCCACCCTGGCCTAAATAAGGAAATAGACTTAAGCAATTTTGGTATTATGATGTTCATGCACACAATCACTGTTAAAAATAAAAATTTTGGGCCAAACTTTATTTTGGGCAACATTTTATTTTCGTAAATTGTCAATGTTAATTTAAATGTCACTCTCTAGGGGCACTGTCACGCCCATTTCAATTTGTTTGGACAACAAAACAGGTCCAAGCTTGAATGTTTAACAACTGCTTCAAATTTGGTCCACATCGGACCCTTTTGCGTAAATGGAGCAATGTTAAAATTGCAAAATTTCTAAATGCGTCATCCAACTTTGCGGCTGCGCATCTTAAGTTATTCAAACATTTGGATAACTTAAGATGCCCCACTTGTCTAGAGGATGTACACCGATGTTTTCATTTTCAAATCAAGATGGTGGCCATATGGTTTGTCAGGGGCGTGGCCACAATAATATATATTTTTTGTCCTTAGGAGAGGAATGCGTGACCCGAGTTTTGTAGCTCTAGGACAAAGTTGACATTGGGACGTCTTTCCATAGGCGCAATGTATTTTGACTTTTGTCGGTGGCGCTATTGCGCAATTTTTTGTGTCTAATAAAAAAACTTTTTCACCAATTGTGAATTTTGGACAAAGTTTTGTGAGTTTTTGAGCATGTTCAGGGGGTCAAAGCTAATGCTGTGCACAACCAGTGCAAATGAACACAATTCTCAGTCAACTTTGCGGCTCCGTCGCGCAGAGACCGTAGCACTTGGAATAAAATTTGTTATAACTTTTGCTGCCCCGCTCCTGTAGATGATTGTCACCAAATTTAAAGTTGGTTGTGCTGACGCCCGAGGAGGAGTTCCTTAAAGTTCGATGGTGAGCAAAATTGCTGACTCGGCGTGTTTTCATTTTCAAATCAAGATGCGGCGCATATGGTTAGTCAGGGGGCGTGGCCACAATAATATATTATATATATTATATATGTCTTCACGAGAGGAATGCGTGTCCCGAATTTTGTAGCTATACGACAAATTTGACGTCGCAACGTCTCCCATAGGCGCAATGTATTTAGACTTTTGGCGTGGTGCTGTTGCGCCATTTTTTTAATGAAAAAAATAATTACCCGTAAAAGCAAAATTTTTTGCTGATTCTGCATTTTGGGCAAAGTTTGGTGAGTTTTTGAGCATGTTCAGGGGGCAAATTTGAGCTCAAAGAGCAGAAGAACAAAGAATAAATATAGCCGCAAGCGGCAATGATCGGCCCTCGCCATGCCGCCGCCCTCAACGCAAGAGTTAGCGCCCCAACTTGCCTACTATTATTACACCAACTGCCGAATCTGTGGCGCTATCGCACTTTCTCCCCTTTTCTTTAAAAATAGGGGCATTATTGTGTACTGAAAATGTCAATATTTTGTTAAAAGTTTGCGGCTGCTCCGCACAAAAGACCGTACTTCATCTCAAAGCCACAAAACCACTCTATTGAAGACAGTGAGGTGGAGAATTCTGAGCAGGAGAAAAGATGGTTTGAAAGATGAGTTGAGGAGGCCATCTTTGTTAAAAAGAGAATCCTTCATTAAATTGTAATGGAGGTTTAAGATTCAACCTTCCAGGTGTTTATAATGGTCTGCTGAAACCATGGAGACGCCCTGGGCATTCGGATGCTAAATAGGCACTCAAGGTGAGGCAGCCAAATGCCAAGGGAACAATAAAACAATAGGCCCATTCCAGTTAAGTTTCAATGGGCCATTAGCAGGAGGTCCCGCCCTGTGGGCAGGGCTCTTCACAGAGTAGGATATAAACAGGAGTTCTCAGACTTGTTTCACTGATTGAGAATGACTATTGGATGAGAGTTGAAACGTTTTGTTTTTCTAACAGAGTCCAGATGAAACAACTGAATCTTTTTCTACAATGGAACACTCCTGGACAAATGAGGGATTACACCGATATATATATATATATATATATATATATATATATATATATATATATATATATATATATATATATATATATATATATACACATATAAATAATTTTCTGAGCACACAAACCCCAGATGCACAATACAGGATAACTCTACGTGCACTGTCCCTGTAAATAAAAAATATAATATCTACCAAGAAAAAGTGATCTGATTTTGAGTGATATGAAGGTGAATGAAGTGGCTTGCCCGTGTACTTTGCACGCTCTGGCTCCTGCACTAAGCTGTACAGTACCTGCGCCGCACGACCACAGAGGAGCACCTACCGCTGGGTGCTCCATTCCCAGAGTCTTCTCTCGGATCGCCAGTGCATCATTCAGAAGGTTTGCTGCATCCTTGTATTTGTTCTGGTCCCTGTAGAAAAAGAATAGGTTACGTTCATGTGACATCACAACATTCTAGAATCCCTATAGAATTGTCTGTTCTAATCTTGTCAGATTTGGAGACCTGGTTTATGGTTCACATCTCTGTAACTACTGAGCAATCTTCTCAGCATAAATAAACAAAAATGAAGGTCAAAGTCATCTACGGTAAAAATAGTTGCTCACAGTACCTGTTTGTGACCTGGTTTAGATCTGGTGGTACTTAAGTGTGAAAAAATTGACAGTGACATAGGCCTTTACTCTCCATCTGAGATTACATCATCAGATTCTGGAATGTGAACACAACCTATTGGCAGTGTTTGGAATACATGTACTAAAAACACATATTCAGAATACTAATGTTGAGTCTTTTTAGTTTATTATTTTATTCATCAGGGACAGTGCATGTTTTTGATTTAGGCCACCAGGGGGTAGCGTTTGTAAAATGTAACAGCAGCAGGCTGTTGTCCTCCTCTTCTAGGGAGTTTAACCAGATCTATCCAAATATAGTCTCGGGAGGAAAAGCGGATGCTGTGCCTTTTTTCTTTTTTAAGTTTATTAGTTTATGAAACAGGGGCGTCGCAGATACAAGTGGTCAAAATAAGTTTCCTGGCTGGGCGCTCCCTTAGAGATAGGTTGAGGAGCTCAGTCACACAGGAGGAGCTCGGAGTAGAGCCGCTGCTCCTTCAAATACTTCAAATTTTGTTCAAATACTTATTTGCAGCACTAACATACAATTTCTGGATTTTTTTTGTCTGTTTCCCACAGTTGAAATGCACCTATGATGAAAATGTTTGACCCCTCCATAATTTCTAATTGGGAGAACTTGAAAAATCCCAGGGTGTTCAAATGTTTATTTTCCTCACTGTATGTAATTAACATTTCTGTTTAACATCCTCATAACTACAGTAATGCTTCAAAAGATGCAACAAAGTCAAAATCAGACACTCCAAAAAAATAAAATAGATAACACAACAATCATCAGGGGTTCTTTAAAACAAGCCAAATGTGACAGTCACCTGAAGTCACATACCCCATGTTGGTGGATCCATCTCTTGCTGGTTCTCCGTGTTCTAGGAGCATTTCTGCATCTGCCGGTGTTTGAGCATGTTTTTTACCTTCAAAGGTAACCAAAGGTGTGCTCTCTCACCTTATCCTGCCCCGCCCACTTTTGCCTCTTTTTTACACAGATCAGCACTTCCATTGTAATCACACGTCCGGTTGAGCGAGAACTCTGTTCACTAAGTGGAGAACAAGGGAAAATCTTGCAGCTAAAATATTCTATAAAGTAGATTAGTGGGTTTGTGTGAAATGTCCAATGTTCATATGACCAACAAGTCAACACTGCACCGATTCTCTGGACCGAAAAATTCCTGTTTAGTCGGTGTAGAACTTGTTTTCTCTGGAGGTCGGCAGCCCTGTGTTCACTAATACAACCAGAAGAAGGATTACATCGGAATAGGTAAATAGTGATGTGGCCGACCGCAACTCCAGTCCTGGATACAAGTTCCAGATCATGGTCTTGAGAAAGCCTTCAACATTGTCCCCCTCCTTACCCTCCAGGACTCCCACTAGTCTTAGATTGTTTCTGCCGGACCTGGACTCCAAATCCAGAAGCTTGTTCTTCACAGCCTCATTCTCCGTCTGCAGGTTCACCACTTTGGCTCTCAGCTCAGGAAATACTTTGTGTCTCAGCGATGCACCTGCCGTCTCCTCTTGCCTTCAGGCCTGCCTCCGCTCAGCTCTCACTGACTCCATGTCATGCTGCCTTTCACGTAACATGAGGGCCAGCTGTTGTAGTAATGTCCTCTCCTCCATCCGCCCCACGGAAGCCTGGCAATTCTGAATTGCCACCTCCGGGGGCATCCCTTCAGTAGCTTGAGAGTCTGTTCCGCCGAGGTTACAGTCCGTCAGCTTTGATTGTTCTCGCACAAGTTTACACACAAACTTTGACAATCCTAAAATACATGCATAACAAACGGTGAAACTAAAGGCTGTTTTAATCCTGTGTTTTCACACTATAATATAATGCAACGCAATATGAACGTATTGTAAGTAATCAGAAATCTCTGATTAGAACAACAGAATACATAACAAAATTAAATTGAATGCAGGTATTAAGTGTTCTGTAGCTAAATACATTTTCAAAGTATTTTTCCCAACACTGCCTACTGGTCAAATGTCACATTTACATGCACTCAACACTAGAGATGCTGTAGAGATGGCTCACAGACCTGTACACAAGAGCCAGGATGTTGAGCATAGTGGCTACGTCCGGGTGGTTGTGTCCAGAGGATTTCTCCAGGTCCTCCAGCGCCTGCTCGGAGACCACCACAAAGCACATTCAATAGACTCAAGAGAACATGTGTTGGACGGGGCATGTGGCTGAAGCAGTAGGACATAGGGCAGGGTGATATGGCCTAAAATTGTTATCATAGCAATAACGATGTGATTGACGATATAATAACGCTAGCCAATGGCATCTATAATACTTTTACTAACTTGTTTAAAGATAGAAGTTGTATTTATTGTTATGCTTCCACTCCTCACGTCCTAATTTAGTGTTTTTTTAGGTTCTGCAAAGCCTCCACAGTCCGTGTTAATGCGTCTCTAGGTTTAGCGTTGTTAGCGAGTTGTTAGCTAATTGTTAGCTGGCCAACTGCTGCTCTGCACGGAGCTCATTATATCTAGGATCAGCCCTAGTAGGCCATGACATATGGATGATGGAGCAGAAGAACATGGTGTGTGGATGATGGAGCAGAAGAACATGGTGTGTGGATGATGGAGCAGAAGAACACGGTGTGTGGATGATGGAGCAGTAGAACATGGTGTGTGGATGATGGAGCAGTAGAACATGGTGTGTGGATGATGGAGCAGTAGAACATGGTGTGTGGATAGATGGAGCAGTAGAACATGGTGTGTGGATGATGGAGCAGTAGAACATGGTGTGTGTGGATGATGGAGCAGATAGAACAGGTGTGTGGATGATGGAGCAGTAGAACATGGTGGTGTGTGGATGATGGAGCAGAAGAACACGGTGTGTGGATGATGGAGCAGTAGAACACGGTGTGTGGATGATGGAGCAGTAGAACACGGTGTGTGGATGATGGAGCAGTAGAACACGGTGTGTGGATGATGGAGCAGTAGAACATGGTGTGTGGATGATGGAGCAGTAGAACATGGTGTGTGGATGATGGAGCAGAAGAATCTGACGTGTGGGTGACATGTAGACAGAGTGTCTGACCTGCTTGCAGAGGGGCACGGCCACCTCGTAGCGTCCCTGAGAGGCATACTGGATGACCAGGTTGTGCAGTGTGCGCAGACGGGCTGGGATTTCGTAGCCCCCCTGCTGAGCGGCCACTTCTGCACTACTGTGGACCTTGTGGACAGCTGTCACAGGAACGAGACACGAACAGAAGAACAGACACAAAGACCAGAGTTTACTCAAACCAGAGAGCCTCAAACATATTACTGACCCCACGTGTGACATCAGGCAGAGACTGGAGCAGGGTCTGCAAACTCTCTAAGCCCTAAAACCAAATCCATTATTTCATCCACAGCTTTTGTTTACTTTGAAAAGGGGACAGAATATGCTAACTTTGATGAGCTTTTATGCTACTTACAACAGTGTTTACTCATCTTCAGACAAGGGCATTCCTCACAATGCATTTCATCTTAATGTTTTCAAAAGGCGCAGCGCTTCTGCCTTAGCAACTTAGCAGCGCAAGCTAACAGGAAACAGTGGAAAGGAATGTCTTAATATATCCAGCAACAACAGTGTAAAAATGTTAAGCGTGTTCTCATTTGTTTGGGACAGGGCCTGTGAGTGACACATGTAGAGTTCTGAAATGTCCCATAGCGTCTTGCCAAAACTAAAAACATGTAAAAGAACAATCTGCTGCTTGTTACAGTGAAAGTCAAACCTCTCAATTACTAAGCCGTTTTGGATCAATATTGTGATTTACAATGAACAAAATGGAAAATGAAGATCTACATATGTTATAGTTCAATAGTAGGTACCTGAAAAAGACATTACATGTCTCCTTTAAAATAGTTTTGGCTAATGCAGCTCTATGGATGTTCTGCACATGTTGCTAAAAACGTTTTTTGACAAACAACTGTTTGTTCCTTCAAGGCCAAAAGTCTCAAACTGCCATCTTGAGTTGAGTTAGCATGTCGTGGAAAAGCTATGGTTTTTTATCTCGCCTTTGCAATTCCCTCTACTGGCAGCAGATGGAACTCTAACTCAATTACTAATGAAAGAAAGTATACATTATTTGAAGTTCTAAAACACAGTTAAGGTCCTGCAAGTGAATAATATGTGTCCTTTAAAGGGTTCCGTGTTCAGGTTTAGTTCAACATAACATCTGAGAGAAGATAAACCCGAGCAGAAAGTCTCACAGTGAGCCTGCTCCTGGCCCTCAGCAGGAAACAGGTCCTCCAGGCTCCCTCCGGTGGAAAACACGTCTTTGTCGTCCTGAAACACATACACACACGTCACACCCGCATGCGTCGTGTCAAAGGGGGGGCAGACTGTGTGGCCTCTCACCAGCACCTCCTCCTGGTCCTGGTCGTACTTGCGGATGGAGGACATGAAGAACAGGTGGCGGTTGTTCTCCTCCAGCGTGACCACCTCCTGCTCTCGCTCCTGGAGCTTCTGCTGAGCCCCGGCCACCTCGTCCCGCAGCCACTGGTTCTCCTGGCACAGCCGTCGCACCTGCCACACACAGAGCTTAGCATGGGCTGCTTGAGGCGGGTGTAGAACCTGTGAGCGCGGCGGAGCTCTCGTGTTTGTGCTCGACTGTCTACTGCAGCCTCTTTCATGTGCCTCATGAGTCGTCTTTTTGAGTATGCCACAGACATTTCTGCGAAAAAACCACCAAGCCAGGCAACAAATAAAGGCCCCTTGAACTTCAAATTAGGGCTGGACAGCGCACGTATGCCAGGCTCTAGGTGCAGCCGGCAGCAATGTCGTGAGTTCGATTCCCAACTCGGACATTTGCTGCATGTCCTCCTTTCTCTCATCCCCCATTTCTCTCTCATTGTCCTGTCTAATAAGGCTAAGCCTGCGGGCCAAAAAATCTTAAAAATAAAAATGACACCCAAATATCGCTAAAGTATCGATATTGCAATATTAGCTATGATCAATGATCAATATTGCAACAAACTGAATGATCACAACGATGACAGAGTGGCACTTTTTCTAAATGAAAATGTCTGTTTAAAGGAAATAGGCAGATTTTATATATTAGTTAATCTGCTTTATCTTTTTTTGTCTGACTAGTTTTAGGCCTGCACATTTTGGTTTCAATATAACTGAAATGAGTGTGTCAAAAAGTATATTAAAATATTGCAATATTTATATTGCTGTAACTGACATATCGGAAATCTCATTCTTAATATTGTGCCGCCCTACTCTAAAAGCAACAAAAGCCTAAGTTCTATAAATGATTTGGTTTTATCAACTCAAATCTCGCACTCAGATATATTTTCAACAGAGGTGGAGCCAAAAAGAATAAGCAAACACTGGTATTTTTGAAGGACAGACAAATGAGGAAAAACCTCATGTGTGAAGGAACAGGCCACGACACGTCAATGTTTATTTTATTGTCAACATAAAACTTTTACTCAAAGTGGGAAGAGGAACCAACGCTTTTTACTGTCTGAGCACAAGTGTTGAGTAAAAGTGTTGAATATATTAGAAGCCTGGCTCAAGCAGGAGGAAAATTATGGCTCCATTTTCAAAAAATCCCAGAAAACCGCCTTTCCTTCATCTGATCATCATGATTGTTTGTCTGTTTTTCTCCTGTTTGTAAAGTATTGAAAAGTGCTATATAAGTACTGTGTTCAAACTTCAAACGTACTTCAAACGTACTTCAAACTGCTGATGACCAAAAATGAGCCATGTGCTTCACTTCTAAACCCACTGTGTTCTAGTCTCACCTGAGCTCTCAGCTTCTGTTTCTCAGTCTCCACAGAGTTCAAGTGAGCCGACAAAGCCATGACCATCTGAAAACATGCCAAAAAGTGGTGTTATAGTTACGTTGTGTCAGTGTGTTTCATTGACTAAGCTCTCAGCCAATCACAAGGCTTGTAAGGTCTCCAAGTCAATTCCATCACATTTTGGAGCTGAAGTGAAGACACAAGTGTAAAGCTAACAGTGAAAAGGGAAACGCTTCCAAAGGATTCTTTAGAAGGTTTAAAGATGCACTCTGTAACTCCTTTGAGTGATGGTCCACCACCTGCTCGTCTCCATGGAGATGTCCGGAGGTGGAAAAGTAGCCAAAATGTGTACTCAAGTAAGAGTAACATTACCGTAAAATAATAATACTCTTATTAAAAACACTAAGCAGCACCAAAGTGCAAATCTGAGCACTTCAGAAAGACTTCTATTTTGTTAAACTAGACACACAGAGTTTATCAGAAAATGCTGGAGGCAGAAAAAGTGCTTAAGTTACAATAATTTCATATTGTGGACATAAAGCTTTTGTCACTAGTAGATTTACTCACAGCGAGAAGAGGAAGAACATGTACAATATACGACTAAGAGTAAGAATAAAAGTATGCAGTCAGAACACGAGGAAATGTACAATTGTGTGAGTAAATGTGGCAGAGTAAAGGTAGGTTTATGCTTGACGCAAAATGTTGTCATTTTTGCCGACACGACCCCTCGCTTGCCGGCCGTGCGGACCTGATTTTCCCCGACTGAAACTTCATGGACGGTTCCGTGCGGAAATGAATGGGATTTCATATTAGAAGCTCAGAATTCTACTGTTGAAACCGCATGAAACCCACGCAGACGATCAATACTGCACACGTCTTCTCCGCTGCCCTCCGCACGGCTCATTTCCGCGCGGAATTTACATGCGGGAAGTATAATCCGAGTTTAAATGTGACTACTTGGGCTGCGACTAACTAATTAATGAATTGGTTTAACTGAGATGAAGCTAAGGAAATGCCCCTTGAGGCGATCCAAATGGAGTATATTTGGGGACAAAAAGGTCAGTCAGAGACACACTGTCCGAGTCATAAAACCTCTTTTCTGAGCACGTCTTATTTTGAAGTCTGTTTACAGTCCAGATAATGCTTGTTCCCCCTGGAGAAGTCTTTGCCTGGAATGAGTCATTGTGGCAGGCCTCATTATAAGTCCTTAAATTTGGCAGAAACAAAACTGGTCTGATTTTTTCCAGTAAAAACTCACCATTGCAATAGAAATAGAACAATTCAATATTCTTTTACTTTTCCAGGGTCATTTGTGGTCTCAATAAGGCAGAGATGAGGAGAAGACAGCACACAGACCTGTGCCTCGCTCAGACCCAGCTCGATCCTCTCCAGAGACTGTTGGACCATGTGGCTCTTCTCCTGGTCCACACTGCTGTCCCATTTGGGCTGGCTCTCCAGAGCCTGCTGGAGGTTCAGGAGCAGGCTGTGGTTTTCCCCTCGGAGTGCCTCCAGCCCTGCCATCACCTGCTGTGTGCTGCTCAGGATGTCGTCTGCAGACAGCATGGCTCCGGCTCACCTACAGGACACAAGCGTAAGAGCCATGTGCAACTACAAACCACTGGAACTACAGACCACCTGCAACTACAGACCACCTGCAACTACAGACCACCTACAACTAGTGACCACTTGTAACTAGTGACCACCTGCAACTACAGACCACCTGCAACTACAGACCACCTGCACAACCTACAGACCACCTACAACTACCTGACAACCTGCACTAGTGACCACCTGCAACTAGTGACCTGCACCTGACCACCTGCACTACAACCACCTGACCAGACCACTGCAACTACAGACCACCTGCAACTACAGACCACCACCTGCAACTAGTGACCACCTGTAACCTAGTGACCACCTGCAACTACAGACCACCTGCAACTACAGACGCAACTAACTGCAACGCTGCACAGACCACCTGCAACTACAGAACCACCTGCAACTACGGAACACCCGCAAACTACAGACCACCTACAACTAGTGACCACCTGCAACTACAGACCACCTGCAACTACAGACCACCTGTAACTAGTGACCGCCTGCAACTACAGACCGCCTGCAACTACAGACCACCTGCAACTACAGACCACCTGCAAACTAGTGACCACCTGCAACTACAGACCACCTGCAACTACAGACCACCTGTAACTAGTGACCACCTGCATCTAGTGACCACCAACTGCAACTACAGACCACCTGCTACTACAGACCACCTACAACTAGTGACCACCTGCAACTAAAGACCACCTGCAACTACAGACCACCTGCAACTACAGACTACCTGTAACTAGTGACCACCTGCAACTACAGACTGACCTGCTAACACCTGCAACTACGACCACCTGCAACTACAGACCACCTGCAACTACGGAACACCTGCAACTACAGACCACCTACAACTAGTGACCACCTTTAACTAGTGACCTGCAACTACAGACCACCTGTAACTAGTGACCGCCTGCAACTACAGACCGCCTGCAACTACAGACCACTGCAACTAGTGACACCTGCAACTAGTGACCACCTGCAACTAGTGACCACCTGCAACTACAGACCACCTGCAACTACAGACCACCTGTAACTAGTGACCACCTGCATCTAGTGACCACCTGCAACTACAGACCACCTGCACCTGCAACTACAGACCACCTACAACTAGTGACCACCTGCAACTAAAGACCACCTGCAACTACAGACCACCTGCAACTACAGACTACCTGTAACTAGTGACCACCTGCAACTACAGACCACACTGCAACTACAGACCACCTGCAAACTACGGAACACCTGCAACTACAGACCACCTACAACTAGTGACCACCTGCAACTACAAGACCACCTGCAACTACAACTACAGACCACCTGCAACTAGAGACCACCTGCAACTACGGACCACCTGCAACTACGGAACACCTGCAACTACAGAACACCTGCAACTACGGAATACCTGCCACTACAGACCACCTGCAAACTACAGACCACCTACAACTAGTGACCACCTGCCACTAGTGACCACCTGCAACTACAGACCACCTGCAACTACAGACCACCTGCAACTACAGGCCACCTGCAACTACAGGCCACCTGCAACTACAGACCACCTTCAACTACAGACCACCTACAACTACAGACCACCTGCAACTACAGACCACTGCAACTACGGAACACCTGCAACTACAGACCACCTACAACTAGTGACCACCTGCAACTAGTGACCACCTGCAACTACAGACCACCTGCAACTAGTGACCACCTGCAACTACAGACCACCTGCAACTACGTGACCACCTGCAACTACCAGACGACCTGCAACTACAGACCACCTGCCACTACAGGACCACCTGCAACTAAGCACCTGCAACTACAGACCACCTGCAACTACAGACCACCTTGCAACTACGGACCACCTGCAACTACGGACCACCTGCAACTACTGCAACTACAGACCACCTGCAACTACGGAACCTCAACTACACCTGCAACTACACCTGCAACTAGTACCACCTGCAACTAGACCACCTGCACAGACCACTGCAACTGCAACTACCTGCACTACAGACCACCTGCAACTGCAAGACCGCAATGCAACACACCTGCAACTACAGACCATCTGCAACTAGTGACACCTGCAACTACAGACCACCTGCAACTACAGACCACCTGCAACTACGGACCACCTGCAACTACAGACCACTGCAACTACAGATCACCTACAACTAGTGACCACCTGCAACTAGTGACCACCTGCAACTACAGACCACCTGCAACTACAAACACCTGCAACTACAGACCACGCTGCAACTACAGACCACCTGCAACTAACAGACCACCTGCAACTAGTGACCACCTGCAACTACACAACACCTGCACTAAGACACCTGCAACTACAGACACTGCAACTACGGACCACCTGCAACTACAGACCACCTGCAAACTACGGACCACCTGCAACTACAGACCACCTACAACTAGACCACCTGCAACTAGTGACCACCTGCAACTACAGACCACCTGCAACTACGGACACACCTGCAACTACAGACCACCTGCAACTACAGACCACCTACAACTAGTGACCACCTGCAACTAGTGACCACCTGCAACTACAGACCACCTGCAACTACAACACGCTGCACTACAGACCACCTGCAACTACAGACCACCTGCAACTAGTGACCACCTGCACTACAGACCACCTGCAACTACAAACCACCTGCAAACTACAGACCACCTGCAACTACAGACCACCTGCAACTACAGACCACCTGCAACTACGGACCACCTGCAACTAGTGACCCCTGCAACTACAGACCACTGCAACTACAGACCACCTGCAACTACAAACCACCTGACAACTACAGACACCTGCAACTACAGACCACCTGCAACTACAAACCACCTGCAACTGACCACCAGACAATGCTACTACAGACTACACCTGCAACTACAGACCACATGCAACTACAGACCACCTGCAACTACAAACCACCTGCAACAACAGGCCACCTGCAACTAACAGACCACCTGCAACTACAGGCCACCTGCAAAAGGGGACACAATATTCTCTGAATCTAATATAGTCTTAATTGAAGTACTTTTGACTTCAAATACGATAACACACTGCACAGGGAGCTCATTTGGATCATCGTTGACATCCCGGGCCTTTCGATTAGGTCGCTTTTCTGTAAATCTGTCAACATTAACATCCTGGTATTATAAAGCATCTATGAGTGTCCAAAAAGCAAGTTTGATGTTTATTATTTAGTAATATAAACTTTACTTACAGTAAATATTATATTATAATATAATAATAAATGTTTGGTTTGGTGAGGCTTTTGAATACATGACTGCTCAATCCTTGGACAATCCCTAGATTTAAATAAGCGTACAGGGGACCGGGGCCCCGGGGCTTCGGGTGAGAGCGTACAGGGGCCCCGGGGCTTCGGGTGAGACAGACATGGTCAGACTATGTGCCGCTGCCATGGTTACGAGAGACGCACGCGAAGGATCAAGTCTCAGACCGGTCCCAACTCCGCTCACCTGTTGAGTCAAGGCGCGTGCTGTCGTGCGTGCGTCCACCCACGTAGCTCCGCGTGGCCCTGAGCACGTGAGCGTGTCCAACCGGAGGTCCCTGGTCCCGCGGGAACTGCTCGGACATTTGTGAACTGACTGCGATCAGGACCTCCACGATCCACGGTCACGTCCTATTCCGAGGTAAACAAGCGCTTGCCATGTACGTCACTTCCGTATGTGTGCATGTGACGTCCGCTCAGGCCTTCACAATAAAAGCAGAGGTCGTTGCTCCATGGTCTCTCTCTCCTTCGCTCTTTCTATCTCTCTTTTTTTTTTCCTCTCTTTTTTTTTTTTTTACAGTATAGCGTAAAACACATACTTTGAAGACGTACAACTCCAGTAGGTGGCAGTAAATGCACCTTTTCAGTTGGCTGCCAACCGCCATTAAAAGTACAACCACAACAACAGGGCCAGGATAGATTAAACGAACAAAAATAGGTTTTTAAATATTCAAATTTGATAAAAATTTGGGTGCGTGTGCGTGTGTGTGTGTGTAGATCTTCAAAGTGCAAAGATCAACACAAAATGGCAAAACTCCAGTCATAAACTGTAGCCAAGGCAAAAGCCACCCAAAGCTTAATATTTTGCAGATATAAGTCATTATTCCTCCTGTCCACATACACAGCAAATCTGACATTTTCTCAAAAAGTTTGCTACATTTAAAATTTGCCAATTTTCTCCAGCAAAACTACTACTGCTACTTTTGTTCTACAGATTTGTGTGTTTAAGTCGCCCTAATACGCCTTTGTAGTATGCAGACTTGTGTACTCCGGGGTACAGACTCAGTACTCGAGTACTCCTGGGTACAGACTCAGTACTCAAGTACTCCGGGGTACACAGTACTCGAGTACTCCGGGTACACCGTACTCGAGTACTCCGGGGGACACAATACTCGTGTAACCGGGGTACAGACTCAGTACTGGTGTACTCCGGGGGACACAGTACTCGTGTGCTCCGGGGTACAGACTCAGTAGTCGAGTACTCCGGGGTACAGGCACAGTACTCGTGTACTCCGGGGTACAGGCTCAGTACTCGTGTACTCCGGGGTACAGGCTCAGTACTCGTGTACTCCGGGGTACAGGCCCACTGTGTCCACGGCAGGAGTCCTGAAGCCCAAATACATAGTTCTGAGAGGATTTGTTGATCTCAGTCCAATATTTGTGAACAACAGAACACTCCTAAAACACATAATAGTGATTTGCCTCCTGCTGCCACAGCCTCTCCAACAGTCTGCATTTCCCTGTGAGTAATGGGCACTTTGACATGGGGTTATAAAGAAGCGAGACACATTTTTCCAACAGAATTCCCTCCAAACATGTGACTTTGTGGTTTTCCACTGAGATGTACATATACTTTCCCACTCTTCATCTACCAGAACAAAGTGACCCTCTCTTTCCCATTTACCCTTAATATAATCAGTAGAGTGAGTGCCCAGATTGTTAATACATTTATACAATTTAGATGTTAATCCCCTTGAAAGTTCAGATTTATATGCTTTAAAGAATATTTCAGTCAAAGGGCTATGATGGTCATCATTCTTTTTGATTTCTTGGTTATAATAACTCCTTATTTGTAAATACCTATAAAAGTCCTGTTTCTCTAAGCCAAAGGATTCTTTCAACTCATCAAAGCTCTTCAGATGATTCTCCTTCACAATCTGGTAAAAGACCTTAAGACCTTTTGTTGTCCAGACTTTAAATCTTGAGTCTGTGCTGTTAGCTGTGACATTTTGATCATAAGCCAACCAATTTAAGATTTTAACATCTTTGTTTAGTTTGGTAAACCCCAGCCTCCTTTCCCTTTTAATAACTGTAAAGTTTTGAATCGGATAGTGGGGTTTTTTCCCCTGAAATGAATCTTGCGATTGCTTTATTCCACTCATCAAACAGCTGATTGGGGATGGAAACTGGAAGAGTCTGGAACAGAGAGAGAAATCTGGGCAAAACATTCACTTTTATAGTTTCAATCCCTTGACTTAGACTTAAGTACAGGATAAGAGTCAATTTTTCAAGATCTTTTTTATATAGTAGTTAAAAGGGGGGTATAATTTTTCTCCATAATTGTTGTAAGGTCTCTATGGAGGACCAAACCCTAAATATCTATGAGATTTCGTTTGCCATTTAAATTGGTAAGTCTTTTTAAGAGGGATCAGAGGGGGGCGCCAGAAAGAGAGAATTTTAGGTTTTTGTACATTTAGTTTGTATCCAGACACTTGACCAACTTCTTGAAGAAAATGCATCACATTGGGTTGGAAATTTTCTGATTTGGTCAAATACAATAGAACATCATCTGCAGCAGGCAATTTTATGTTCCGTCCCATCAATTGTAACACCATGGATGGTTTTTATTGTCTCATAAATTGAGTTCATTGGTTCCAAATGCAAAGCAAATAGGAGGGGAGACCAGGCACACAGCCCTGCCTGACCCCAATTTCCAGAGTCAGTGGATCTGTCAGTTGACCATTGATTTGAATTCTTGATGTTGGACCATCGTAAAGAGCCCCAATATTTTGTATAATTAAATCATCGATTTGAAATTTGTTTAAACACTATAAATAGATATGGCCAGCAAACAGAATCAAAAGCTTTTTCAGCGTCCAGACTTAAATTTATGCTGACTTTTAAAAAAAATTAAAACGTTTGTAAAATCTAGATTAGACTACTGTAACTCCCTGCTCGCAGCGTGCCCTAAAAGCGCCATAAAAAGCTTTCAACTGGTTCAAAATGCAGCAGCAAGATTACTAACAGGAACTAAAAGAAGAGAGATGTCGGTGTAATCCCTCATTCGTCCAGGAGTGTTCCATTGTAGAAAAAGATTCAGTTGTTTCATCTGGACTCTGTTTTAGAAAAAAACGAAACGTTTCAACTCTCATCCCAAGAGTCATTCTTCAATCTGTGAAACAAGTCTTTGAGCACTCATGTTTATATCCTACTCTCTGTGAGAGCCCTGCCCACAGGGCGGGACCTCCTGCTAATGGCCCATTGAAACTGGGATGGGCCTATTGTTCTATTGTTCCCTGCCTCACCTTGAGTGCCTATTTAGCATCCGAATGCCCCCGGGCGTCTCCAGGGTTTCAGCAGACCATTATAAACAACTGGAAGGTTGAATCTTAAACCTCCATTAACGATTTAATGAAGGATTCTCTTTTTTAACAAAGATGGCCTCCTTAACTCCTCTTTCAAACCATCTTTCTCCCTGCTCAGAATCTCCACCTCACTGTCTTCAATAGAGTGATTTGGTGGCTTTAAGATGAAGATGTACAGCGCTCTGGGGTCCTGAACTCGCATGTCTTCTGTGCTGATAAAGCCTCTTGTGAAGTGGCTGTTTTAGTCTCCCCTATGTCGGGCGCTCTTTTACAACTTTCTTCACTGCATTGGATAGAATACACTACATTGCTCTGTTTTTGTGTCGGCATCTTGTCCTTAGGGTGAACCAGTTTTTGTCTTAAAGTGTTGCCTGGTTTGAAGATATAAACAGGCAACCTCTTGAATAAAAATAACTCAGGTAAGGACCAGCATGACAGAAGTATAGGGGACAAACCGAAGTAAGACCAGCTAAAACAATTGGATCAAGAATCTATCAGACCGGGCGTCCTGTCTCAGGCAGAGAAAGACTCTCTCCAACGGGCTCAACTTTTTACTTCTAAGCACATCCCTACAGAAGACGACATCACAGCCACAGAAACAGCCATTAGGAACAACAAGATGACAGAAACTGAGGCTGCAGACCTGAGGTTACGGGGTCACAGCTACTCTGAAGAGCGCCAAACCTCCTCCTTCAAATATCACATCTGAGGAGAGGAAGGCACTCTCATCACTACAAAAAGATCACAGCATAAACATTCTTCCAGCAGACAGGGGGCGCTGCACTGCCGATTCTTAATACAGCTGATTATGAAGCTAAACTCAACAGCCTGCTCGAGGACACAGCCACATACGAACGTCTGAAAAGAGACCCGACCAGTGGCTACAAGAAGAAGGTGATAGACTGTTTACAGAAGCTTGAAAAAGAGGAGGTGATAGACAGGCTTCTGTATTACAGACTGTAATCCTGGGGAAGCCATTCCATGCGTTTATGGCCTTCCCAAAATTCACAAAGAGAATGTTCCACTCAGACCCATTGTGTGCAGCACAGATTCCATCACATACAATGTGGCCAAGCATTTAACAACCATCTTGGCACCTTTGGTGGGGAACTCGGAACATCATGTGGAAAACACACACACTTTTGTGGACAAAGTGAAACATCTCCAATTGGACCCAGATGACCTGATGGTTTCTTATGATGTTGTGTCCCTTTTCACCTGCATCCCGACCTCTGAGGCAGGAGCAGCGGTTAGGGCGAGACTGCAGGAAGACACCACCTACAGGAAAGGACCAAACTGACACCTGAACACTTCTGCAACCTACTATACATCTGTCTTAACACCACATACTTTCAATTCCGGGGACATTTTTACAGACAGATTCACGGCTGTGGCCATGGGCTCGCCCGTCTCTCCCATAGTGGCCAACTTGTACATGGAGCATTTTGAGAAGAAGGCACTGACCTCCTTTTCAGGCATCGCTCCAAGTCTTTGGTACCGTTACGTAGATGACACTTTTGTGACAATTAAGAAAACAAGAGCTGGAAGCCTTCTCAGAGCACATCAATGCAGTGACCCGCATATCAGGTTTACAAAGAGAAGATGCAAAGGAGAACCGCTTGGCCTTTCTTGATTGTTCCACTATCAGAGGAGAAGACGGGAAGCTCCGGATAGAAGTATATAGGAAACCCACACACACTGACCAGTACCTGCTCTTTGGCTCTAACCCACCCACTACAGCACAAGCTGGGAGTGATCAGAACACTACAACACAGAGCACAAGAGGTGCCCACCAGCTCAGAGGGCAAGAGGAAAGAGGAAACACACGTCCGGAATGCTCTCTCAGCCTGTGGATACCCGACCTGGGCTCTGAACAAAGTGAAGAGAACCACAAAGCAGGACAAAAGGGACAAAAGGGAAACAGAACCAAGAAGAAGGGTGTCTCTGTCCCTTATGTCTCGTGACTGTCAGAAAAACTGCAACGAATTTTTAGACAGCACGAAGTTCCTGTTTATTTCAAACCAGGAACACGTTACGACAAAAACTGTTTCACCCTAAGGACAAGATGCCGACACAAAAACAGAGCAATGTAGTGTATTCTATCCAATGCAGTGTGGAAAGTTGTAAAGGGCGGTACATAGGGGAGAGACGAAACAGACACTGCACAAGAGGCTTTATCAGCACAGAAGACACTCGAGTTCAGGACCCCAGAGCACCGTACATCTTCATCTCAAAGCCACAAACCACTCTATTGAAGACAGTGAGGTGGAGATTCTGAGCAGGAGAAAAGATGGTTTGAAAGAGGAGTTAAGGAGGCCATCTTTGTTAAAAAAGAGAATCCTTCCTTAAATCGTAATGGAGGTTTAAGATTCAACCTTCCAGTTGTTTATAATGGTCTGCTGAAACCCTGGAGACGCCCGGGGCATTCGGATACTAAATAGGCACTCAAGGTGAGGCAGGGAACAATAGAACAATAGGCCCATCCCAGTTAAGTTTCAATGGGCCATTAGCAGGAGGTCCTGCCCTATGGGCAGGGCTCTCACAGAGTAGGATATAAACAGGAGTTCTCAGACTTGTTTCTCTGATTGAGAAAGACTCTTGGATAAGAGTCGAAACGTTTCGTTTTTTCTAAAACAGAGTCCAGATGACTACAACTGAATCTTTTTCTATAAAAGAAGAGAGCACATTATGCTCGAGTCTCTTCACTGGCTCCCTGTCGAGTTTAGAATCAAATTCAAAATCCTCCTCCTGACTTCCAAAGCCATAAATGACCTGGCCCCATCCTACCTCAAAGAGGCTATAGTACCTTATCATCCTAACAGAGCAGGTCCCTAGAGTCTCTAAAAGCACAGTAGGAGGTAGAGCGTTTAGCTACCAAGCTCCTGTGTTGTGGAATCAGCTTCCTGTCCATGTTAAAGAGGCCGACACAGTCTCTTCGTTTAAGACCAGGCTTAAAACGTTCCTCTTTGAAATAGCTTATGGTCAGGCCAGTTAGGAACAGAAATGAAAAACCTACAGTTCCCAGCTATGCTGCCCTAGGAGCAACTATGCTGGGGGAAGTATGGCAGCTTGAGCACTATCCTCTGCTTCAGACTACTTTTCTATCAAACAATATTTAATTTCACTTGCAATTTGTTCATCGCTTTTCCTTCTTTTTCTCCCACTTCTCCGACAGGAGTGGAGCAGGCATATCGATGACCTGTGGATCCAGATGCTCCTCAACTGCCTGGAGAAACGATCTGCCTGGAGAAACGGTCTCTACTCCATATGAACGGTTCTTCATTGGCCTCGAAGAATTGGTTCTCCTCCTGAGTGGGTCTAGCTCCACCGTGTATCTGCAAATTGAGGCGCGTCCTCCTGTCCGTCCGAGGGAGTCGGATCTCTCCTTCACTCTCTCCTTCACTGTGGAACTCCAACAGGTTTCTACTTTTTCCCAAAGAGGTTTGGTAGTTTTTCCTGGCCGAGAAGGAGGGTCTAAGGAGCTTGGGACATCTGTCTAAGGACACAGGACGCTGGGACATTTCCAACTCCCTATGAACATTGTTTATTTTGTTTTCCACTGTAGCCCCTCGAGGCAACTACTGTTGTGATTTTGGGCGTTACAAAAATAAATTGAATTGAAAAAATTAATAGTGAAAGCCTTTCCATTAATATTCCCTCTAACCAGTACATATCTGCCTTCTTCATCCTTGCATTCAAAACTCTGTTCAAAAAACTATTCAGCTTGAGATCAATATTGCAACTCCCCTCTTATGTTTGCAACAGAATTTCGTTAGTTTTTGGTGTTCAGTGTGTCTCTTGTAAAAATACAATGTATATTCTTTCTTTTTTCCTTTTTGTTAAAATGTTTGTTCGTTTAATTGGGCTCAGTGTGCCGTTCACATTGAAGGATGCTACTTAATTGTGATGGGGGGACTTCAACTCCTGAGTTAATAAGGATCTCGGGAATGATCTTCTCCAAAAACCTGTCTTTTCCTTCCTCTCCTTCTTCCATGCCCACAAGCCTCAGGTTAGGATGACGGGATCTGGACTCCAAATCCAGGATCTTATTTTTCATGTTATTGTTCTCCGACTCCAGCGTCGTCACCCTGGCCCGGAGCGCCTCCATCTCGGCCCTTACTGTCTACAGATCGTCCGTTATGTCTGAAACACGCTGCTCGACTTCCTCAATGCGTGCTCCCGTTATTCCATCTGCTTTCAATTTAGAGGTCACTACCTCTGACACTACGGTAGCTAACAACTCGGCTCTCAGAGACTCCACGGCATGCTGCACTTCTTGAGCCACAGTTGATGACCAATTACATTCTCTTCCCCTTCTCATGCAAAGAAGTCGCGTGAGTCTCCATCTGGGCTGGCGAGGCCCCACGTCTCCGGCGGGGAGGGAGCGCGGCTCTCAGGTTTGCTAGCCGCATTGGCTTTGTTAGCTTCGCAAGCCTCGTTAGCTTATGATGTGGGCGTATTTTCCAAAGGAGCCATGGGCTGTCAGCTTTGTCTGTTTTGGTCCCGTGGCGCTACCGGACTTGTGTCTTCCTTGTTTACTCATCTGTCGTCCTTGTTCTTTGGGATTAGGTGGGTCAAACGATGATTTTAAAACCGCGTTTTGCAGCGTGAGGTGCGTCCACTCAGAGTGTCACCACGAAGTCTCCCCATCAGTCTTTTTCATCATACTTCTCGAATGTTGTATTTTCTTGATCTTGTCCAAATAACTTAAGAATATAAAATACATGACATTGTCTTGCAGGCTTTGGTCGGACTGAAAATACAGAATTATTCTTTTGAGTCTGCTCGTGTTCAGAATATAGTTACTTTTATTTAATCAAAGGAATACATTGTGGTTTTTGATCAGGAAATGTAGATAACATTAATTAAAAAATAAATGTTAAAAAATAATGTATCACTTGTGGTGACTGTGTGCGGCCTTTGCCTTCTCTCTTTTGTGATGAATACATGGTGAAACAGACCTAAAGCTGTTTTATTCCTTTGCTCTGTTTCTGAACCTTAAAACAAAAAAGTATTTTCAGTACAGGTAGTCTATTCCTACGACAGAGTATAAGGACCATTCCAAATGAAAAAAATGGCAGGCATTATGAGAAAAAAATCATAACATTTTGACATTAAAGTCGTAATTTTATGAGATTAAAATCAAAGCTAGAAAAAAGCCCTACATTTTCAAGAATAAACTTGAACACCTATGTGAATAAACTCATAGTCAAAACAAAAAGAATTATCCAGGGACCGATGTTGAATCGTTCCAAAGTGACACAGAAACGCGTTTCACTTTCAGTACCATGGTCAGGATGACGCTTGGCTTGGATGAATTCAAAGTGAACACAAAAGCCCACAAAAGATGTCCCACTTTATAACGCAGGCCTTTTAAACATCCCAAACAATAATTTCCCCGTGCAGTGCCCCCATGTCCTTCTGGTTAAGGGTCTGCGTGTGGAGCTCAACTCCTGGGAACTGGGCAGGACACTGACTGCGTGCAGAGCCACAGCCGCAGGGGAGGGAGTCTCGGACAATTTTCACCAATAATTTGCTCCCTCGACTTCGGCCGTTTCACCCTTCAAAACTGTGTACAAAGTAATTGTTCAAATGAGTTATTTGTGTGCAAAGGTTTTACAACACAGCACTGCTCCAGACCCTGCACCGCGGGCCTGGGGCCAGTGCTCCAGACCCTGCACCGCGGGCCTGGGGCCAGTGCTCCAGACCTTGCACCGCGGGCCTGGGGCCAGTGCTCCAGACCCTGCACCGAGGGCCTGGGGCCAGTGCTCCAGACCCTGCACCGCGGGCCTGGGGGCGTTGAGGACGGGTTCTGCAGATTTCAGGATCAGGAACTAAACCAATATGCTCAGTAACAAACTGTGCCCAGTTAGAGGATACTCTTGGTCCTTTGTGGAGCAAGAAACTTCATTTGTGTTCGTTATTCAGTGTTGGGGTTAATGCGTTAGCTGGTAATGGGTTAGAGTACTCAAAATACTTTTTTAGAGTAACAAGTTTGTTTGATTGTTTTGTGCACCCATGTAATGCAGTACCAGTTACTTTTTCAAATGAGTTACGCGTTAGTTTTGGTTAGGTCTCACCCCCTCACCACAATCCCAGAGCTCGGCGTGTTGTGAGCATGTGCACTGTGCAGCTAGTGACTGGGAGTCTTGTCCTCAAGAGCAATAAACGTTCAGATGCGCGTTAGAAAAAACTCCTCCTTCGTTATAACTACTATTTTGTATCTGAGGAGTAAATGCAGGGCAACAGCGATGTGGTGAGTTTGATTTCAATAAACTCCAGGTTCTGTTGTTGTGCGTCGCTGCTCATGTTGTTCATCTCTTGAGGCCCACACGTGCTTATTGTATGGCATTGTGTTGTGGTCAGCTGTCAACATCAAAGAGGAATAAAGCTCAGGCAAACGCGTTTACTTTGCTTGTTTATTTGATATTTGAATGATTATGTGTCTGTGTTCTGCAACGCAAAGGGATTGTGGGCAAATGATACAGGTTACACAATAATGTTGATTATTGGTAACACTAATGCACTCTAATGTACTCTAATGCATTACTTTTATAACAGTAGCACAGTAACTTAACACGCTAGTTTTCCAGGGCAGTAACAAGGTAACTTAACAAGTTACTTTTAAACGTAATACAACCCAACACTGTCTTTTTTGGAAAATTCAATCTGACTCACAGTTGGGATAAGTGTGTAAAATGACGTGCTCTGGTATTGGGTGCACGTGTGTGGAGCTTGCGTGCGCGTTGTTGGAGCTGCCGAGCAGCAGCGTGGTGATGGGCCCTTTGCCAATCTGTGTCTACTCCCTCACCCTGTTCACTAGCCAGCTAGTGCTGTATTGAGGGCCTACTGCTGTGAGGGTTTTATACGTCAGTCGCACACTCATCAGCCATTGGTTTTAGCTGTGACTTAATGTGGGCGGAGCGAGCGGAAGGGTTCAGGGATAGGGCGAGGGAGATTGGATTGGGAAAGGGACACGGATGGCTCAGCTGTTCAAATCCAGTGTAGCCTTACCCCTTGCCTCAGGGGGAGCCCGTCTTACCCAGGCCTGCCTCCCCAGCAGACCTTCCTCCCCCCAATAACAGACACACAAAGCAAGCTCTGAGCTCTAGATGAACCTAGCAGAAACCCATTTCGATGAGCGAAGAAGCCAAACAGACCACTTCATTCATCTTTGTGTCTTCGCTGTTCCTAAAACCTGTCTGACAACCAAGGGCGATGGGGCTTTGCAACCCGAGCGCAGACTCTTTGGAATGCTTTCCAGAAAGATTCTGGCAAGTTCTGTAAAGTCTTTTAAATTTCTCTTCAAAACATATTTCTATAGAGGAGTTTTTATTGATTCATTCAGTAACTGTAACTATTATTCTCTTTGCTGTTTTTAAATGTCCAAAGAGATAATTTTACATTTAATATATTTTTATATTATAGTTTATAATTTTAACTGAAAACATGATTTGTTTTATTTGGCCAGGACAGTGCGTGTTAAGGAACATCCTGGATCACAAACACCACATACATGACTCTGAAGGCAAGGTGGGTAAAGTGTCTTGCCCAAGGACACAATGACAGTATACACTATCACCCCCACCTGTGGCCCCTTTCATTCCAGCAGTGTCCCATCCAAGCACTACCCAGGCCCATCCCTGCTTAGCTTCTGAGGTTTAACAAGATCGGGCTTTGTGCCATTAATGTCTAATTATTTTTAACTGCAAGCACTTTGAAATGATGATTTTGAAAAGTGCTATACAAATACATGTTCATATTATTATTTTATGTTTATGTACAATGCAATTAGATATTAAATAGTAATCTGTGTTTTTGTACCTAATCTGTGTTGCAAAACTGGAATTTCGCCATTATGGGACAAATAGAGGTTCTCTTATCTTATCTTAGTCACTACTCAGACTGCATAGTGTGAGTCTGAGTGCATGCACCGGCTTCTCACAGCAGCAGAAAATTGTGGGAAGCAGTGGGAGACAGTTTTTTGGTCCAACCATCAGCATGACGTGGGATGTAGTGACATTCAAAACACTTGAAACAATACTGTGACATTGGGGTTTGATGAGCACACAGTATTGCTCAAATCCTACTTATAATTACATATGAAAATACCCCGATGACCCATCAATTACATTTGCTCAAGGACCAAACTTCCTCTTGTATTTCTCTAGTATATAGCTTTACCTACACGATAGGCTTTCTACTTGTAGGCCTTAAATTGAAAATATATGATTAGAACGTACCATCTCATCTCATCTTATCTTGATCATTCGTGTTTTTTTGCAGCAGGTCAGTCTTTTCCAACATGCTCCTGTGACTCTATGAACGGCCTCTGCGTCATTGTTGCCATACTTCAGAAATGAAGATTAAAAAGTATAATCGAAAACTGAAATCAAGCAAAGGATCATGGTCTTTGTAGTTCTTTCTTGCTTTAGTTCAGACAACCTCCAACTGCAGAACAATGTAATGCCACTCATGCCCAGGAGCTTACAATTCCACACTGTTCACAATAATACTGTCACGTTTGATGTTGCTGTCTAACTATATGGCACTATCTACCAGGCATGTCCACAGTATGGCTTAGGGGCCCTTAGGCCCCGTGCTGAATTGGCCCAAATGATCAGGCAGTACATTTTATTGGAAATTGAAGCTATTCTACTACTATAACGAACAATAACAAACATTGTATTGTGATGCAGATCTAAGGCCTTATTACAGGGGTGGTGGCTCTGTCAAAGCTGTTAAATGCACCCATCTGAAGACCACCAGGTCAGCGCACCTCCACTTGGATTTGTTTCACTATGCGGCCCTCTGTGGAATAGAGTTGGGACACTGATCTACACCACGATTCTGTTCTAGTTGTGAACTATAACTAGTTACAATGAGGCAGAGATGGGGCAGTGGTGAATGGTCAGTAACTGTTGCAGTGTCACAGACAGCTGAGTCCATGCAATTCAATCAGGACTGGCTTCGGAGCTGTGAGGCCCTGCAGCACTAAACATAGACCCCCTCACATCCACAGGCCCAGCTCCACTCAATTTGTAGGAGCAACTCTGTAACGCAGTGGTTCTCAAACTGTGGTATGGACGCGAGCTCCGTCAGGTGGTACGCGGATTCCTCTGCGGTTCAAACATTTGCTGAAGATGAAGTCAATTAAAAACTCACTTTAGTCTTCTTTTGAGTTTGGTCTAATTTAAAATCAGGAAACCAATTCTGTAGTGCTTTTAGACTTCTCTTTTAGCCATAGTTTAGACCTAGAATAATCCTGTTTTAGAACCGGGTTAGATCTATCAGTACTCAGAGAGCCAAATATTTTCTTAGTTGGTTCATGGTGTGAAAAGTATGAGAACCACTGCTGTAGAGGACTGGATCTTCACTGTAGCTCCATCTAAACAAAATCAAATAGGACAGAGAGGTAATCCTTACTAGTTACTCCCCGAGAGTCCTGCCACAGGTCCTGCTCATGGTCCACTGAACACTGGTGACACCTCAGGGTCCATTGAACACTGGTGAGTCCTGAGGGTCCACTGAACACTGGTGAGTCCTGAGGGTCCACTGAACACTGGTGATACCTCAGGGTCCACTGAACACTGGTGAGTCCTGAGGGTCCACTGAACACTGGTGAGTCCTGAGGGTCACTGAACACTGGTGACACCTCAGGGTCCACTGAACACTGGTGAGTCCTGAAGGGTCCACTGAACACTGGTGAGTCCTGAGGGTCACTGAACACTGGGTGAGTCCTGAGGGTCCACTGAACACTGGTGAGTCCTGAGGGTCCACTGAACACTGGTGAGTCCTGAGGGTCCACTGAACACTGGTGAGACCTCAGGTCCACTGAAACTGGTGACACCTCAGGGTCCACTGAACACTGGGTGAGTCCTGAGGGTCCACTGAACACTGGTGAACGTCTGAGGTCCACTGAACACTGGTGAGTCCTGAGGGTCACTGAACACTGGTGACACCTCAGGGTCCACTGAACACTGGTGACACCTCAGGGTCCACTGAACACTGGTGACACCTCAGGGTCCACTGAACACTGGTGACACTTCAGGGTCCAGTGATCACTAGTGACACCTCAGGGTCCACTGAACACTGGTGAGTCCTGAGGGTCCACTGAACACTGGTGACACCTCAGGGTCCACTGAACAATAGTGAGTCCTGAGGACAACACTATTAACTCCTGAGGACCTGCTGAAACCCACCACCCACCAACCTTCATGGTCACATCTCCACAGCTCGTCTTTCACATTCCAACTTCTATTTCCAGAGAGTGTAAACTGCTGACACACTTTGTAGCTGGTGTGTAAAAGGACTTTTTCAGGGTCAGATCACAAGTGTCCAGCAGTGGGGTCGTGGCCTTTGACCCGCTCCAATGTGACTCCCTCAGGTGTAAATATAGATCTCAGTTGGAAAACATGAACGCTTATGCTGTTGGGTAATGATGAAGATCTGAAAAGGCATAAAGGACATTTCCAGCCCATAGGACCATAAAACTATTTAAAGCTATGCTAATTATATTACAGTGCACCATGGACATTCTACCACATACAGTCTGAGTCTCTCTGACTGAAAAGAGTATAAAACTAGTAAGAGTACTAAGAGTTTACACTCTTAGATTTAATTTGTTTTGTTTATTATTGTCTGTACGACTAAAGTTCTTAGTCATCACTGATTACCTATTTTGTCATTATTAATTGTGATTTATTTGGTATCAATCCACAAAAGTGTTGAAAACTAGGACAATAGTTACATTAACACTGATCCACACGTTTCCAAACACACCAGTGCTGTTTGGGGCTTGCTGGTGAGCAGCAGAATCATCATGTGTATAAAAGTGAGTAATGGCTTCGGGGTGCACTGGACATAAGGTGCCCTGTCGGCTCCGAAAGCCCCTGAATGGTGGTAGCCCAGGGCTACAGTCTGCACTCACGGGCCAAGCGGTTACTGGTAATGCTCAGGTGTGAATGTGTGAACGTGAGGAGCCTTTCAGTATCCTCTGTGGACGGTGGTGTGAGGAGGGAATCGTTTCTCCCAAAGAATCTTCTACCCCGTGTGTTGTGTGCCAAATGCCACTGTGGCCTCCAAGAGAGGCTCACGTGATCCAGCTGATATAAATATGATGCACACATGTGTATCATTGCAGTGTGAATGTGAGGTTGACATCCGGATCATACTGTTCCAATGATCACTTTTTACATAAGTGTCCTTGGGTGTAAAGGGTGGGGGTGGAGCCCGGGGCAGCTGTGAGAGCTGAGGGGCTCTCTGTGTGGACCTGGATATAGTGACAGACTAAACTAGGATCTGGAGCTCTGTCATACAGACACACCCATGTGAATGAGCACAAGACGGTACACAGCACGTCACTCACATGCAACAACGCACAGCTCCAATGCACAGCTCAAACTGGGGCTGGACTGGTTGCTTTGTCCAGTACGTTTCTCTACTCAAATTGGACGCTGAACTCTTTTACAGGGGCTGAGATTGGACCCTCTTGTAGATAGACCAGTTTGGAAAGTCCTGTGCATGCCTGTTCAGACCAGAACTGAAACCAGATCTGGAGAACTGCCCCACGCATTTGCAGTCATTCCAAATGCACAACTGCAACAACATGTATGGGTTCCAGTGCACTGCTAAAACAGTGTGTAAGATCAAACACTAGACCCTTTTTTATACGTTTATTATACATACAGCTTTAGAGATGTATGTATTCATATTTGTGCATTATAATAGGTACCCGCGTCCTTCAGTATATGCATTTCATGCCTTCATTCAGTGCCTGCTCACAAACATATACACAGATAAGACATACAGTTATCTCATATCGATCTGCTTTAATGCACTTAAGTACACACATCAATAATGCATTAAGTGGATCCATCTCTGTGAATCTCTGTGAATACGGCCGTATGCTTGGACTTAAATACATCCATACATATTTACAGCTGGTAGACACACACATTCAATTGCATTCAAACATGCATATGCACATGCATTTTCCATTTCTGACCTATAGATGGTACAAAACATAACTGTAGGTGACACATATGGATCTGGGTATAAATCCATCAGTTCTTTGTCGCCTGTATTACAGGTGATCATAACTCATCAAATGTTGTACTTTTAAACTGCAAACTTAACCCTTTCCCACCAGTTGTTGTTTTAGCCAGGAAACAGTTATCATTTTCTTTGCTATTGTACTTGGTATAATGCTTTTGGTATAATGCCCAGTACAAATGATTGTACATCTAGATTTTCCTTGCACACATTTAAAAAAAAAAAAAAATCTTTACATTATCCCAATATTCTTTGATTATGGGACAAGCCCAGAATACGTGTGTAGTCTCCTGGCTGAGTAGACACGTTTGCAGCACTAAAGGCACTTTCCTTCCTCATTGAGACGTAACTTTTGAAGCCTCATGGTGTAATCTAAAACACAACAGTCATGGCTCTTCAAATATGCAAACTGAAGATTTGGCATATGTGTAATGACACAGGCAGTTAGTCTGTAACTCTGTATCAGCATGTTCACTGATTATAAGCATTAGGGAAGCACAGGGAAGCGCAGGGCCTGTCAGAGTGAGTGGGCCTGACTGGAGCAGAGGGGAATGAAAGAGGAGTGCTGCAGCTGTCGCTGTGTCTCCCTGTGATGTTAGTTGTTGCCTTTTAGAAACTTGCCCCAACACCAAAGACCCTCCTCGACCAATCACCGGAGGGATCCCCACACTGAGTGGGCCAATGGAAGCACACATGGGGGTATAAATGCTAGGTACATGACCTAGCAGAGCTGGGCGACCCTACCTTGGGTATACAGGACTTGATCCCAGGATTTGTAACTTCTTTTCTCCTGAGCAGGTAAAACCAGTCAGGCTAAAAGTGTGCTTTTATTCAAAATTTGCGAGTGGCTCTTATTCAGAGCTCATCCTAAAAACAGGCCGACTTCCAGCTGACCTGGATTTTTGGATTCTTCTGCAAATATTTCCAATGGAATCTACAGTGGTGCGGTTTTTGCAGATAGTTGGGCCATGGGACTTGGGCTTGTAGGCTCCTGCAGACAGCTCTAAGAGGAGCGTGGAGGGACAGCTGCTGCTGACGCCAGCAGGACGTGCTGGACATGTGCTCTCACATGAGTCCAGCCTGATTTAGTCTGACCTTTAGGTGGAACAGGTGTCCAAGTTCAGTCCATGCAGCTGACTGTGACAAGAGCCAGTATCAAATCAAATTTCTCAGCTCTCTGTTAGTAGGGCGATGCTTGCAGGGCTAACACAAATGAGGAGTAAGAGAATGAGCCAAGAAAGTTACAGAACAATACATATCATTCCAACACTGGATCAGTAAAAATTGAGAAAAGGTCTGTTTAGAGAATTTAATTACTTTAAGGTTTCCGTAAATAATATGGTGAGACTTAATTTGTTCATATGCTTGTATACATTTGATAGATGATCTGTGTATGTGGAATATGGCATTGATTCTTTTAGGAGATTGGGATTCCTATTTTGCTCTTGTATTTATTGTGGTGTTGTTTTTTTCAGACTGAGTAAAAATCGCAGCCATGACGAAGAACTGCCATAATGACTACAAAATGAAGTTCTCGTTGGATGACGAGTTCCCAGATCTGTCCCTGCACAATAACCACATGGCTAAAGTACGTAGGCTCAATCTACACTAAACATATGAATACATACCGTAGTATATGAACCCCACACTGACCCTGTGGTCACACTTCAGGTGCTGAACAAGGAGATCTACGGTAAGCTGAGGGGAAAGTCCACCCCCAGTGGCTTCACTGTGGATGATGTGATCCAGACTGGAGTGGACAATCCTGGTGAGGCAGCACACATACATTCACATGAAACTGTATCATATTTAACTTTTTCTGTCTGAGTTACACAGCTTACTATGTTCTCTGTGACCCCCCAGGTCACCCCTTCATCATGACTGTGGGTTGCGTCGCTGGTGATGAGGAGTCCTACGAGGTGTTCAAGGACCTGCTAGATCCCATCATCTCTGACCGTCATGGTGGATACAAACCCACCGACAAGCACAAGACCGACCTCAACTTTGAGAACCTGAAGGTAGTCAATCCAGTGTGAAGCTCGAGGTCAATGTGCACACAGCATGAGTGACTGCTTGTTGTGTTCAGGGCGGTGATGACCTGGACCCCAACTATGTGCTGTCCAGCCGTGTGCGTACCGGCCGCAGCGTCAAGGGCTTCACCCTGCCCCCCCACAACAGCCGAGGAGAGCGCAGAGCAATTGAGAAGCTGTCCATCGAGGGTGAGTCCCTCATTCAGACTGCACCTGTGCTCACCTGAGCTCACTCTGACCCCTGCTCTGCCTGTCCACAGCCCTGGCCAGCCTGGAGGGAGAGTTCAAGGGAAAGTACTACCCTCTGAACGGCATGACTGATGCCGAGCAGGAGCAGCTTATCAATGACCACTTCCTGTTTGACAAGCCTGTGTCCCCCCTGCTGACCTGTGCTGGCATGGCCCGTGACTGGCCCGATGGCAGAGGCATCTGGTAAGACTCTAACTGTTAGCGTAGGGAAGAACCAAAGAAACAGCACAGTGCATTTCCTAGTTATGGAAGTGACGTGACCTCTCTGTGCAGGCACAACGACAACAAGACCTTCCTGGTGTGGGTGAATGAGGAGGACCACTTGAGAGTCATCTCCATGCAGCAAGGCGGTAACATGAAGGAGGTGTTCAGACGTTTCTGCGTGGGTCTGACAAAGGTATGTATGCATTGCCTATTTGTCATTCCCTGAATGGTCAGGACATCCCCCTGCTCAACCTCCTGTCCACCATTACTGTTCACTCAGATTGAGGAAATCTTCAAGAAGCACAACCACGGCTTTATGTGGAATGAACATCTGGGTTACATCCTGACCTGCCCCTCCAACCTGGGCACCGGCCTGCGTGGTGGCGTGCACGTCAAGCTGCCCAAGCTCAGCACACATGCCAAGTTTGAGGAGATTTTGACCAGACTGCGTCTGCAGAAGCGTGGCACAGGTATCACACTGACAACACTTGCCACTGAGTCTGTAGCAGGGATGCCACAAGACCCTTTATACTAGGGAATGTTACCATTGCCCCCCCTTGAGGGGGGATAACACTCTATGTAAAGAACAACACAGAACAAGAGAGGAGCAGGAGCAGCACCGAGTGATCCCTGCATGAGCACTGTGAGAGGCTCATAACGCTGAATGTGATCTTTAACAGCATAAAGTGACAAACAGTTTGGAGCTTTTGGTCACGTTTTAGTTTTTTATAATCTGCCTCACATTCGTGTGATCAGATGCATAAACGCTTAAGAAATAATACATCTGCAGGTCCAATACTATGAGGTACTGTGGGCTGAGAAACTCAACACATTTCTCACTATACTTCACATAATCAGTGGTTTAATAACAGTAGCCTAATTTATATAATGATGAAGGTAAAAGTCTTGGGAGATAATAGTCTAATTTACTTTATGTTGGTACATTTGGATTTATTCATGAAAAATCTACCAGATCACAGGAAATCACATTGGTTTTGTGCAAAACAGATGCATTGCAACTGGCTTTTCAAGAAAAAAATTTAGGCTGGCAATTAATCAAAGGGGCCTGTGCCCAATATAGCTGAAGGTCTTGTGACGTCCCTAGTCAATATTGTCCCAAAAGCTGAAAATAAAAGGAAGAAGGCAAGGCAAGTTTATTTGTAGAGCACAATTCATTCACATGGAAATTCAAAGTGCTTCACACAACAGGAAAAAATGCATCAACATCACAAATGAAAGAGAAGAGTGCAAATAAAATCCTTTCAGTCACAGCTAAACAAAATAGTTTTTAGATTTGACCATCTTCAGGAAGACTTTTCCAGATTTTAGCTGCATAAAACTGAACGCAGATTCCCCATGTTTAGTCCTGACTCTGGCACCAGCAGGAGGCCGGTCCATGTTTAGTCCTGACTCTGGCACCAGCAGGAGGCCGGTCCATGTTTAGTCCTGACTCTGGCACCACAGGAGGCCGGTCATGTTTAGTCTGACTCTGGCACCAGCAGGAGGCCGGTCCATGTTTAGTCCTGACTCTGGCACCAGCAGGGAGCCGGTCCATGTTTAGTCCTGACTCTGGCACCAGCAGGAGGCCGGTCCATGTTTAGTCCTGACTCTGGCACCAGCAGGAGGGCCGTCCATGTTTAGTCCTGACTCTGGCACCAGCAGGAGGCCGGTCCATGTTTAGTCCTGACTCTGGCACCAGCAGGAGGCCGGTCCATGTTTAGTCCTGCCTCTGGCACCAGCAGGAGGCCGGGTCCATGTTTAGTCCTGACTCTGGCACCAGCAGGGGCCGTCCATGTTTAGTCCTTGACCACCAGCAGGAGGCCGGTCCCTGAGGTCCTCAGAGTCCGAGATGGTTCATATGGCACTAACATGTCCGAGATGTACTTTGGTGCTGGGCCATGGAGAGACTTGCATACAAGCAGAGCTGCTGTGAAGTCTATTCTCTGAGTCTGAAGCCAGTGCAGAGACCTGAGCACAGGACTAATGTGATCGTACTTCCTGTAAAAATGTATAGTATTATGTGAGTAATATTCTGATCACAGACGGCTCTACATGACAAAGTATAACTGCCTTTGAGGGGACTAACCTGCAGTGAACATGGCCAGTCTGACCGCAATGTTGTGCACAGGTGGTGTGGACACTGCCTCTGTCGGTGGAGTGTTTGACATCTCCAACGCTGACCGTCTGGGCTCCTCTGAGGTGTACCAGGTGCAGCTGGTGGTGGATGGAGTCAAGCTGATGGTGGAGATGGAGAAGAAGTTGGAGAAGGGCGAGTCCATTGATGGCATGATTCCCGCTCAGAAGTAAAGGACAGGCATGCGCACAGAGCGTTTGTTTTTCTATGAGGACACCAACAGTAGTCTCGCTGTAAACTTCTCTTCCTGGCTACTGGCTGTTGTATTCGGAATCACCCTCTCTTACTCTTTTTCTACTGTCTTTTCTCTGTGGCCTGTTATTCTTATCATCTTGTAACGTCCTGGGATCAATCCACACACAGTCACATGGATGAAGACTGTCTGCACAACTCAACAACATATTGGCTGTAAATGTAACTGGACGATTAAAACATGACCCATGGAACCCAGCTATCTCTGTGTCTTTAAATAAAAGCAGAATCGGGCCCTGATGTACAAAGGCTCAGGCCTATGGAATAAGAAAGAAACAATGGGAAACAAATAACCTTTAGTCTTATATAGAACAAACTTGTACTTTTCATGTGATACATCACTGCATATTAGGACTGATGGTCAAAACTCAGTGCCAAATTTGCGTCAAAATTAAATCTGCGCAAGCACAACAATGTTGGTCTTTGACGACTGTGACATGAGCGGTGGATAGAAGACTTAAAATAACAAAACGCCACCCAGGGAATGAGGCCCTGGGACCACATTTAAAGCTATGATTGAACTAAAATAAGGCCACGCTAGGTCTGGACAATAAAGGGAGATGGGTTTATTACAAAATATTTAAATTTCACAATTAATAAAAACAGGCCTAGTTAAAGCGGTTTAAAATTCAGATCATGAACAAATTGTAAATTACTGGGACAAGCACACATATGTAGCAAATTAAACAATTCAAGCAAAATTCAAACAAACACTGCAAGCAATGCAAAATAAACAAATAAACAAAATCAGCAAAGCAAACTGAATGACAAAATAACATACATGCGACACACAGGCGGGACTTACCCAAATTAAAGTTGCACCTACACAGCAACCATTTGTTATTTGCTAGAACCTCTTTTTGTTTAAAGTGCGCCCGTGCATTTAGACACAGTCCAATTTTGATCACATGGAGGTTTGTAAAGAGTAAAATGTGGATGTACAATATTAAGGGACAAAACAACGGCCAAGTCCCCTAACAGGAAGTGACAGCCTGAAGAGCTGCCACCTCCTACATATGTGTGCTCGTTCCAGTGATTTACATTTGTCCAATATCTGAATCTTAAACCGCTTTAACAAGGCCCATTTTTATCAGTTGTGAAAATTATTCATTCATTTCCTACCGCTTGTTCCCGTTAGGGGTCGCGGGGGATTGGAGCCTATCCCAGTGCCTTTGGGCCTTAGGCGGGGTACACCCTGGATAGTGACCAACTCGTCGCAGGGTTAACACAGAGACATAGACACACAGACAATCATTCACTCGGGAAAATTGACCTAACATATGCATGTTCACCTGCCGTCAGTGAAACATAGATTTGAGTGTCGTCTGCATAACGTATCAACTGACCTAACGGCAGCATGTAGAGGTTGAACAGAAGGGGTCCCAGGATTGACCCTTGGGGCACCCCACAGGTCACGGTCATCTGGTCTGAGAGACAGTTGCCATTTTCAACAAAGTACTTCCTGTCTTCCAGATAGGACCTTCACCAATTTAGGGCAGTGCCAGTGATGCCCACCCAGTCCTCTAGTCTCTGTAAGAGGGTCCCATGATCAACAGTGTCAAAAGCAGCACTCAGATCTAACAGAATTAAGACTGAGGCTTTGCGCTTGCCCGCCGTCAGTGTCAGGTGGATGTCATTTGTCACCTTGACAAGAGCAGTCTCAGTGCTGTGATGAGGTCTAAAACCTGACTGGAAAACATCAAAATGAGTTGTTTATTAAGAGAAATCAGTGAGCTGTTGGTAAACAACCTTTTCACTTTTTAGGACTTTGCCCCAAAAGCAGATTAGAGATGGGCCAGTAATTACTCATTACTGCGGCATCAAGACTGCTCTTCTTTAGGAGAGGCTTTATGACCGCAGTTTTCAAAGACATTGGGAATGTTCCAGATTGAAGCGACATGTTAACTATGTGAGTGAGTGGTGCTAACAAACTGTTCAGCACAGACTTTAGAAATCTGGAGGTAACACATCGAGGCAGCATGTAGATGAACTCAGACTGGTGATGATCTCCTGGACAGTTTTGTCAGTTACAGGTGCAAAGTGAGTCAGCTCTAAGTGTGTAGGTGGTTTAGGTTATTTTTTGCGTTGTAGAATTTATATCATTTTAATGCCCTGAACTTTGTCATTAAAGAATAATGCAAACTCATTACACTTGGATGTGGAAATGAGTTCTAACGGCAGCTGAGCTGGAGGGTTTGTTCATCTGTTACTGTGGCAAACAGGACACGCAGTTGTTACTGCAGCTTCCAATTATTTCAGAAAAATATCCATCCCTAGTTCTATATAAAATGAGGTTGTACATGTACAACTTCTCTCTGTAAAACTCTTTTTGAACCTGGAGCTTTGACTTGCGCCATTTTCGTTCGGCCCGACGGCACTCCCTTTTCTGTGCCATGACCAAATCATCATTTCTCCATGGCGCCTTCTGCTTATTTTTAACAATTTTAGCCTTCATAGGGGCAATGGTGTCGAGAAACATTCAAAACACTAGATGTAGAAAATGTATCATTTCCATAACATGTCGGTGTAATCCCTCATTCGTCCAGGAGTGTTCCGTTGTAGAAAAAAGATTCAGTTGTAGTCATCTGGACTCTGTTTAGGAAAACAAAACGTTTCGACTCTCATCCAAGAGTCATTCTCAATCAGAGAAACAAGTCTGAGAACTCAGGTTTATATCCTACTCTGTGAAAGCCCTGCCCACAGGGCGGGACCTGATAATGGGCCATTGAAACTAACTGAGATAGGCCAATTAACATCCTATTGTAGGATGTAGGATGTTAATTGGCCCATCTCAGTAGATGAGAGTCAAAGCGTTTTGTTGAGTCCAGATGACTACAACTGAATCTTGTTTTCCTGTGCTGTCATTTATGTGTCTCCTCTGAACAAGGGCTGCGTCCGCCGGCGGTTTGGGAGTGACAAGCAGATCAAAGAAGACACAGAAGTGATCAGACAGAGCAACATTGACCACATCGAGTTTGAAATATTAACCCCTTTGTAATTAGAGATCTAGAGTGTTCCCTCTGCTGTGGGTGGGGCCACTCACGTGCTGAGTAAGACCGAAAGTTTCAAGGACAGCATGAAGCTCTTTAGCGTTTCTGTCACAGATATTATCAACATTGAAATCACCTGTTATGACCAACCATCAAAGTCTGTGCATACGACTGAAAGCATCTCAGTTAAATCATCAAGCAGGACAATGAGCGTACTTACCCGAGGAGAGCTCCGAACCCACACTGGGTGCCCAAGGCACACATGACTAGCAAACCAAAACTACAACTTTTGCACCATTATCTGGCGTTTTAAATTGTGAAAACGACTTGCATAATTGACTCAAATTCTGTAAATTACTTTAATTGTTTTTTGTTGTATTTGTTTTGTGTCATGCTTAGCTGGGTGCTATTTACCTTATTCCGGAACTCTGTCTGAGCGTCGCCATTGACGTAATCCTTCTTTCGGTTGTATCAGTTAACACAGGGCTGCAACCTTCAGAGAAAATAAGTTCCACCAGACTAAAAAGTAGTTTTCAGGTCCAGGGAGTTGGTACAGTGTTGACTCGTTGGTCACATTTAGCAAAGAGGTGTCTCCAGCGAGATCACAGTACAATACGCATCTGAAGCAGCAGTTCTCTGACAACTTCCCTGAGATCCTACGCCAGGATCCTGTTTGTGGACTTCAGCTCTGCATTCAACACCATCCTCCCTGCTCTGCTCGAGACAAGCTCTCCCAGCTCAACGTGCCGACTGCACCAGCAGGTGGAGCACTAACAGATCCGACGGATCGGAGGCAGTGTGTGCGGCAGGGGAAGAATGTCTCAGACACTCGGACAATCAGCACAGGAGCTCCACAGGGCTGTGTACTTTCTCCTCTGCTCTTCTCCCTGTACACAAACTGCTGCATCTCCAGCCACGACTCGAAAATGTATCAAGTTTGCGGACGACACCACCCTCATCGGGCTCATCTCGGACGGGGATGAGTCTGTCTACAGGAGGGAGGTGGACTGGGTGTGTCCTGGTGGCAGCGGTAACAACCTGGAGTTCAACGCCCAGAAGACAGTAGAGATGATCGTGGACTTCAGGAAAGTCACAGCCCCAGCCCCCCTCACCATGACAGACTCCCCCATCACCACCGTGAACTCCTTCCGCTTCCTCGGCACCACCATCACCCAGGACCTCAAGTTCTGGTCCATCCGGACCAGAACCTCCCGCCACAAGAACAGTTTCTTTCCCGCTGCCGTTGGACTCATGAACACCTCTAAACACCACTTTAACTGCAACTATTCATCAATCACTGCACTGTCACTTTCTGCACTACAACTGTAAATTTAACTGTAATTCTCATGTTTATAGTAATTCCTATTTTATTTCTATTTTATACTAAAATCTTAATGCATGCCCTTTTGATTTCTAATATGTTGTTTTTATTATTGATCAGTGTTATATGTTGCACCTTAACGCTGAGACAAGTTCCTATGTTTGTGAATTTTGTTCATTGACAATTGATTCTGATTCTGATTCCTCAGCTTTCTTATCATTGAGACCCTAATTCAATTCAATTTATTTTTGTAACGCCCCAAATCACAACAGCAGTTGCCTCGAGGGGCTGGAGTGGAAAAAAAACAGAATTAAGTGAGCTCTTGCACGCCCCAGTCCGAGGGAGATTGACAGTCATCTCTAGCCTCTTCCATTTTCTCCCAATTGCTCCAACAGTTGCTCTTTTTTCACCAAGCTGCTTCCAATAACCCATAACCCTTTCCAGCCTTGTGGGGTGGGCAGGTGTATTTTAGGCAGCTAACAAGATTAGACAGGTGCTACTAATTTAGATTAGTAAGTGGAGTGGAGGCTATGATGGTCATCATTCTTTTTAATTTATTGAACATTTTTGTAAATACCTATAAAAGTCCTGTTTCTCTAAGCCAAAGGATTCTTTCAACTCTTCAAAGCTCTTCAAATGATTCTCCTTTACAATCTGGTAAAAGACCCCTATTGAGTCTTAATCTTGAGTCTGTCCTGTTAGGTGTGAAATTTTGATCATCAGGAATCAGGATATATTTATTGCCATTGTCAGTGAACAAAATTCACAACATAGGAACTTGACTTGATGACAGATGCGACATGAGATACATGCAAAAGAGCATCAGTTACCCGGACGGCCGGTTATTCACACGGAAAATTTAAAGTTTCAGCAGTAAGCATACTATGATACACAATAAACAACACATATTGTATACAATACACGAGGTCAAGGTGATGGTATTTTTCAGTGGTTATGGGGGATGGGGTCACAGATAGGATAAGAAATAGATACAGACGGTGAGTGACAAAATCTTGTTTTGTGCAAATGTCTGTGTGTGGCTTCAGTATGGCCTTGACGCCTGCTGCTTGCCAGTCCGGGGAGATAAGTAAGAGGGAGAGAGATAGATGGGCACAGGAGAGAAAAAGAGAAAAAAGTACTTGTTGATCAATCATTTCTGATCAAATAATCCAATCATTTCTGGTCCTCTGTGTACGATCATCTTGATTCATTGAGTCACTCTGTCCTACAGTGAAAAGTTCCTGTTTCCTTGATTGAATCTCCCAAAGTTATTTGCATCTCTGTGATCAGAAATAAGATGTTACGGTTCAGATCAGTGAGTTGCACCGTGCTGTGCTCAAGTCTCTGTTCGAGTCCTTCCATCCTTTCACTCAAATTCCAAAAACCTTTGTTGTTGTTGTCAGAAGGTTGCTGGGTGAATTTGTCTGTCTTCCCAATTTTCCGATGGACCAAGGCGACTCCAAGCCCAATGAGTAGGAATCCCGCTATCATAAATCCAAATACAAATAGGTTCTCCACATCTTCTATGAGCGGTGGCTCAATGCAAAGGATCTGCCAGTTATTCCAATAGTCCCGTACGTACCGCACGGTGGACGTTCCGTCGGGACAGGAGGTTCTCTCGGGGAAGCTTTTCTCCGGGAAAAAACTTTATCCAATGCACTCAGAGACCAATCAATCAGATTCATTGTTTCGGTGAACAACAAGTGATCTGGCGCACTGTGATTTAGAGAGAAAAAGAGAAGAAATACGAAGTAGCAGGCATCGGGGGAGCAGAGGAAAACACGTCTGCACTCAAGGCGAGCTGAGACAAGAATTTAAGATTTTAACATCTTTGTTTAGTTTGTATGTTTTGATCAGCTCTCTCCATGTTGTAAGAACAGACTTCCCCCAAGGGTTCTCCATCTCCCCCAAATGACTCAACCTGTCTGTCATCTGCCAGTAAGGCCTGTACAGGAATCCCCGGCACAGCATTAATTTCAGCATTTTTCCATTGAGCTTCATATTCTGGG
Organism: Chaenogobius annularis; assembly: GCA_015082035.1. Classification (NCBI taxonomy): domain Eukaryota; kingdom Metazoa; phylum Chordata; class Actinopteri; order Gobiiformes; family Gobiidae; genus Chaenogobius; species Chaenogobius annularis. The sequence goes on from BJKM01000256.1 coordinate 88,508, forward strand.
TCACACCAGCAACGCTCTGATCTGAGCTGAAATAAAGTCATTTCCCCCCCAGCCTCAGATACAGTTTTTTTCCCCCTTGCCATATGAATCTTGAGATTACTTTATTCCACTCATCAAACAGCTGGTTGGGGATGGAAACCGGAAGAGTCTGGAACAGCTAGAGAAACCTGGGCAAAAAATGCATTTTTATATAGTTTTAATCCTTTAAGACTTAAGTAGGGGATAAACTTCCATTTTTTAACTTCTTTTTTTAATAGTAGTTATATTTTGTCTCCAGGATTGTTGACAAGTCTCTATGGAGTACCACACCTAAATATCTAAGGGATTTCGTTTGCCATTTAAATGGGTAAGTCTTTTTAAAGGTCAGAGGGAGATGCCAGTAAGAGGGAATTTCAGTTTTTTGTAAATGTAATTTGTATCCTGACATTAGACCAACTTCTTGAAGAAAATGCATCCATTGGGGATGGAAATTTCTGGTTTGGTCAAATACAATAGAACTTCATCTGCAGCAGGCAATTTTATGTTCTGTCCCATCAATTGTAACGCCATGAATTGATTTTGATTGCCTAATAAATTGGGCCAATGGTTCCAAATACAAAGCAAATAGGAGGGGAGACCAGGCGTAGCCCTGCCTGACCCCTCTTTCCAGAGTCAGAGGATCTGTCAGATAACCATTGATTTTAATTCTTGATGCTGGACCATTGTAAGTCGGCGATTTGAAATTTGCTTTGCACTTTAAATAGATATGGCCAGCTCACAGAATCAAAAGCCTTCTCAGCGTCCAAACTAATTATTATGTTGTTGTTTTTGTATTTGGCTCTTGTATCGTCTTATGTTTTCTTATGTTTTTTGTTTGATCCACAATGATCAATCCTGTTTCATTGTGGATTAAGTTTGGGAGCATTTGTTCCATTCTTTTGGACATTATTGAGGTGTAGATACAATAGTCCACATTAAGAATAGAAATGGGTCTATATGAGGCACAATCAATTCGGTCCTACCCTTCTTTTGGTATCAGGGATATGATGGCCTCTTTCCAACTAGGAGGGGTCTGAGTTCTCTTAAGTGCCCAGTTAAAAGTTGCCAATAGGAAAGGAGTATGTGTGTCTTTTAAAGCTTTATAAACACTCTTAGGTGAACCCATCGCTCTCCAGAGATTTATTGTTCTTGTATTGAGTGTTGTATTTCCAATTTATTTTTTTCAGCTCCAAATGTTTTATTTTGTTCTTCTGACATAACAGGCAAATTGTGGGTGTCTAGAAAGGAATTTATATCATCACCCTTTATCGTCTGGATTTTTAAAAATTTTTTCTGAAGGATTCAAATGCTGATTGAATTTGGTCTTGTTTGGTCAAGATTACATAATTTTGCCTGTCCCTTTTTAAAAAATTGTTCTTCCAGCTTGTTGTTTATTGAATTTCCAAGATAGTAATTTAGACATTTCTTATCCACTTTTATAATATCTTTGTTTGGTAAAGAGCATTTTCTTAACTATTTACTGTGAAGTCGGATAATTAATCTCTCCTCTTATCTTTTTAATTTCTTGAAAAATTTTAGGACAGCCCTTTTTGGCATGGTTTTCCTCCAAAAATTTAATTTTTTTCTTGCAGATCCTTTAGCTTTTTCTCCCTTTGTTTCTTCTTTTGGAGGAGCATACACATTCAGCAGAATAAAAACCTTTCAATCGATGCTTCTCTTAAACAGGACTCTTTATCCTTACATTCAAAACTCTGTTCAAAAGTTAATCGGTCTGAAATCAACACTGCAACTCCCCTCTTGTTTGCCTCTGTATGATGAATAATAAAAAATGTGCTAACAACATTTTATACGTTTTTGATGTTCAATGTCATTCAAATGGGTCTCTTGTAAAAATATAACGTCTATTTTTTATTTTCTCATTTTTGTTAAAATGTGTGATCGTTTGATTGGATTCAGTATGCTGTTAATGTTAATGGATGCTACCTATAAAAAATGTGATGCCATTGGATTGATCGTTTTGATTTTGCCATTGATATAGTCTGAATGCATTTAAACTCTCTGGTCGAACACACACAAAAAACCCACAAGAACCACAGGAACAGGAATCAGATAAAACCTGATCATACAGATGATCAAAAAGTGGAGGGACGTTCATTCCTACAACAGGGCCCCTGAAAGCTCCCCGGTCACTCCTGGCTTCAAACCTCATAAAGAACTAGACACACCACCTTCCCAGTCCACTACGCCCCCCACACTGCCCACTACATGTTTTTTTCCCATTTTCCCTCAAATCCAATCCACCACGTTTGGCACTCCCATGAGTGGATACAACTGGGCACAGAGTTTATGTACTAAAGCAGACAGCAAACATAGTCTCTTCAAATCGATAGTAATGTATCACCATGTAACTATAATCTGAACTCTCATACCCCATTCTGGCTGCACCTTCTCTCGTCACTGTTCAGTTCCCTGTGTTTTGCATCTTCCTGATGTGGGTACCTCTGTTTCTCCTGGTATTCTGAGCAAATACCTTCGTATGTCACCAGAAGAGTCGTCTGGAATGAGAAACCATGTCTCAGTTTTCTCCTCCTGAGCTCCTCTCAGATGTGGCAGAACTTTCCTCGCTGTTGACGAACCTCATATGGGATATCTGGGACAAAGAAGACATACTTGCCTTTGTACTGGAGGTATCATTTAGCTTTTGTAACCTTCATGACACATCCCTTCACACGATTGTTAAGAAACCTCATAATCAGACCTCGTGGTTTATCTGAAGCTGGTCTTGGTTTGCCCAGGCGATATGCTCTTTCGATTGTGACGGGAGGGACTTCAACTCCTGAGCCTACAAGGAGCTCAGGGATTATCTTCTCCAAAAAGCTATCCTGTCCCTCTTCTCTTTCCTCGATCCCGACAAGCCTAAGGTTAAGTCTACGTGATCTGGACTCCAAATTTTCATATTATTGTTCTCCGTCTGCAGAGTCATTACCTTGGCCTGCAGTGCCTCCATCTTGGCCCTCATAGCAGCTCATCTATATTGTCTGAGTGTTGTCCATCTGCTCTTGCCTCTTTACTCTCCTTTAAATCAGAGAAGATGTCTTCAATTCGGGCCATACCAAGCGCTGATCGCATTTTCGCCCTCAGGGCCGCCATGTCACGCTGTATTTCACTTTTAACTTCATTTATCATAGCGGCCAGTCGGTGTAATGTGATCTCCCTCCGCCTCCGGACAAGTGCGAGCCAGGAGACCCGAGTTCAGGGACGGAGCTTAGCTTTTCGGCTGATACATTTTTGGCCGATACATTGAGCCATGTTAGCCTCGGGCCCGCTAGCCATTTTAGCGCCGTTAGCTTGTGAAACGGGCTGTTTTTCATCGGAGCCGTGGATCACCAGCTTTGTTTGTTTAGTTACCTTAGCGTTACCAGTCTTTTGTTTTCCTGGTTTTGTCATCTCTTGCTCCTCGTTTTTTAGAATTTTGTGGGTAAAACTGTACTTTTTCAGAAAAACTTGGCGGAAGGCAGGAGCGAAAGTCGGCTCACTCTGACGTCATACGTCAGAAGTTGGAGGTGGACTTTTTAAAGGCAGACTAACAGGTCTTTGAGAGACAGAATTCTTGTTGATTGGCAGGTGTGCAAATACTTATTTGCAGCAATAACATACAAATACATGATTTAATAATCATATAATGTGATTTCAGGATTTATTTTTTAGATTCTGTCTCTCACAGTGGAAATGCACCTACGATGAAAGTTTCAGATTTTTTCTCACTCTATCTCTGTTGAAAATAAAGATGTGGTCTATTCTAGTATAGATCTTATGTAGGTTGGAAAAATGTATATGTGTGTGTGTGTATGTTAGGATTAATCTCTCTCCAAATATCGAGCAACGTGATTATGTGTTAATTTACTAAATGTATTATTTATAGATTTACCAGTCATTTGTGAGTGTGAGACATCCAATGTTGGCTGAACATGTAAATTCCAGTCTCCGCCACATACAAGGGTTCCTACAGAGTGGTTTGACTTCAGTATAGAAAGTGAGGTTGCTTCCTAGTGGAGCATATACATTTATCCAAGTAAACACGCTTAAACCTTACACTCGTTCACTGAGGTCTTTGGATCAGAAATTGCTGTTGGTTCCTCGCACTCGTTTTTGGACCAGAGGAGACTGATCCTTCCAGGCCGTTGCACCCAGACTCTGGAATGATCTTCCACTCCTTTATACTATAGTATAAAATAAAAATAGGCTTACTATGTAGACAAGAATTTACAGTTAAATGTACAGTTGCAGAGCAGTGAGTGATTGGTTAAATTAGTTTAAGTGACAGGTGTTTAAGAAGTGTTCATGAGTCCAACGGCAGAGTGAAAGAAACTATTCTGGTGGAGGGAGGTTCTGGTCCGGATGGACCGTAGCCTCCTGCCTGAAGGGAGTGGTGAAGGGTCAGCTGTGATCCAACCTGCTCGTCCCAGAGCCCTGGAGACGTCCTGCAGAGATGGAAATCTGCTGCCAGTCACCTTCTCAGCAGAGGGCGCTGTAGTCTCTGTTTGTCCCTGGCTGTGGCTCCAGCGTACCACACGGTGATGGAGGAGGTGAGGATGGACTCAATGATGGCCGTGTAGGACTGCACCATCATCTGCACAGGCAGCTTCCTCAGCTGCTGCAGGAAATACATCCGATGCTGGACCTTCTTGATGAGGGAGCTGATGGAGGGCTCCCACTTGAGGTCCTTGGTGATGGTGGTGCCAAGGAAGCGGTGGTGATGGGGGATTCTGTCATGGTGAGGGGGGATGGGGGGCTGTGACTTTCCTGAAGTTTACGATCATCTCCACTGTCTTCTGGGCGTTGAACTCCATGTTGTTGCCGCTGCACCAGGACACCACCTCCACCTCCCTCCTGTAGACAGACTCATCCCCATCCGAGATGAGCCCGATGAGGGTGGTGTCGTCCGCAAACTTTATCAGTTTTACGGAGTAGAGGCTGGAGGTGCAGCAGTTTGTGTACAGGGAGAAGAGCAGAGGAGAAAGTACACAGCCCTGTGGAGCTCCTGTGCTGATAGTCCGAATGAGATATTCTTCCCCAGCCACATGCACTGCCTCCGATCCGTCAGGAAGTCAGTGCTCCCCCTGCAGGTGGAGTCAGGCACGTTGAGCTGGGAGAGCTTGTCCTGGAGCAGAGCAGGGAGGATGGTGTTGAATGCAGAGCATGAATTCCACAAACAGGATCCTGGCGTATGTTCCCAGGGAGTCCAGATGCTGCAGGAAGAAAGAGGAGTGCCAGGTTGATGGCGTCGTCTACAGACCTGTTGGCTCTGTGGGCGACCTGCAGAGGGTTCAGCAGGGAGGAAGTGAAGGACTTGACTTGGGGCAAGACCAGGCGCTCAAATTACTTCATGACTACAGACGTCAGCGCCACAGGCCTGAAGTCATTAAGGCCAGTGATCCGGGGCTTCTTGGGGATGGGGACAATGACGGACAATTTGAAGCAGGCAACTTGAAGCAGGCATGACCCCAGGAGGTGTTAAAATGTCTGTGAAGACGGGGACAGCACTCCTGCGCAGTGTCCAGCAGCTTGTCCAGCAGCTTTTTGGGGTTGGATTTCCGAAATAGTCTGTTTACATCCTGTTCCTGAACTGAGAGGAGTGGTGGGGGAGGTGGGGGGGACCGGTTGGGTTGGCAGAGGTGCCACCGTGGGGAGGGGTGGTCACATCAAACCTGGAGTAGAAGGTGTTTTCGGTTAGTTGCCGCTCTCACACCTCTTTGCTTTCTTTGTTGAAAGTGACTTTGTGTGTGTTGGTATGATGCTGTCCTCACAGAATCGAATGTATGACGTCACAGCGTACGTGTACTCATCCAAACTCTCTTTGGCAGCTCTGAAAACCTCCCAGTCTGGTAATGTCCAAACACGCACGTAGCTCCTCCACTGCCTCATTGGTCCACTTCTTAGATTTCCTCACTGCAGGTTTGGAGAGCTTCAGCCTCTGTCTGTATGTGGGATCAGTGAACTATGACCTGATCTGTAAAGCCCAGCTAACTGTTGTGTAACTGTTTTTTGAGTTCTCAGACTTTTATATCAAACTTGGTGTTAGACTGGGATAAAAGTAGTGATAGTTGGAGAATTCAATATCCACGTGAACTTGAACGATAACTCTCTCAGTAATTCTTTCAACGCCCTGTTAGATAGCATTGGTTTTGCGCAAAATGTAAAATAAACCAACTCACAGTCACAACTACACTCCAGATCTTGTTCTAACATATGGAATAGAGATTAGTGACCTCATTGTCTTCCCTCAAAACCCTATACTGTCAGATCATTTCCTAATTACCTTTCAGTTTGTTCTAAAAGATTATCCAACCCCACAAAATAAAGTCATAATGAAAAGGACAATATCAGAAAAATCTCAAAGTTAAAAGAAATAATAGAGCCAATATTCAGCGACATGTCATGTGATCATGTCATGTGATCATGTCATGTGATCCTGCTGAGAACGGCCTTAGTCCCAGTGTAAGTGATCAATTTGTCGACTTGACCATGAATTCTCTGAAGTCCGCTCTTGATGTTGCAGCTCCGCTAAAGCAGAAGGTCAGAAGAGTCATTAGGCCAAAACGTGCCTCCCCATGGTACAATGAAGAACTGCGTTCACATAAACAAAGAGTTAGAAAATTAGAAAGACCATTTTGTCGCTTCCCACACGGAGGAATCCCTAAAAGCATGAAAATCTGCCTACTGTCCTATAAGCAGGCTCTGCGTAAGGCCCAAACCAGATACTATTCACATTTAATAGAAGTCAACAAAAAATAACACTAGATTTCTTTTCAGCACTGTAGCCAGGCTAACAAACTGTCACAGCGCAGTAGAGCCGTTACTCCCAAGCTACTCTCAGCTCTAATGATTTTCTTCTATTTTTAACAATAAAATAAAAAACAATCAGAGATAAATTAGATGAAACTACTCCCACTATTAGCCCTGAACAAGCCCAAGCTGTAAAACTTGTCCCATATAAATCCATCAGTGACACTAGAAAGGTTCACTGCTGTGTATCAAGCAGAGAGAACTTCAGCCATTATGTCCTCCTAAAACGTCATCTTGTATTCTAGACCCGATTCCAAGCAGACTCCTCAAAGACATTCTCCCCCTAATTATAGATTCTATTCTTAATATAATAAATACTTCACTAAAAGTGGTTATGTTCCACAGTCCTTCAAACATGCAGTCATTAAACCACTCTTGAAAAAGCCTAATCTTGATCCTGACCTGTTGATAAACTACAGACCTATTTCAAATCAACCCTTTGTCTCTAAAATCCTTGAAAGAGTTGTAGTTAAACAGCTTTGTCGCCATCTACAGGACAATAACTTATTTGAAGTTTTCCAGTCAGGGTCCAGAGCCCCCCACACACTGAAACTGCATTAGTTAAAGTCACAAATGATTTGTTATTAGCTGCTGACGATGGACAGGTCTCAATCCTGGTTCTATTGGACCTCAGTGCGGCGTTCGACACCATCGACCACAACATTCTACTGCAGAGGTTAGAATCTGATGTAGTGTCAGAGGCCCCGCCCTCAGCTGGTTTAAATCCTACCTATCGGATAGGTACCAGTTTATTCATGTAAACCAGAGCTCCTCAACCTGTTCTAAAGTAACTTACGTTGTGCCACAGGGTTCAGTTCTCGGTCCAATTCTGTTTACTCTTTATATGCTGCCGTTTAGGTAACATGATCAGAAAGCATAGCATTAACTTCCACTGCTATGCAGATGACACACAGCTGTATTTATCAATGAAACCCGATCAGACCGATCAAGCAGACAGACTTGGTGCTTGTGTGAAGGATATAAAAACCTGGCTGACACTTAATTATCTGCTTCCAAAAACCGAGGTCATCGTACTAGGCCCTAAACATCTACCACGCTTTATCTGAGCAAGATAGTCACACTGGACAACGTCAGTGTGGCCTCCAGCTCCACTGGAAGAAACCTTGGACTCTTATTTGACTAAGAGCTCTCATTCAAAGCACACATAAATCAAGCTTGGAAAACAGCTTATTTCCTGCGTAATATAGCCAAAATCAGGAACAGAAATAAAAAACCTACAGTTCCCAGCTAAGTTTGAGCACTATCCTCTGCTTCTTACTACTTTTCTATCAAACAATATTTAATTTCACTTGCAATTTGTTCATCGCTTTCCTTCATTTTTCTCCACTTCCCCGACGGGAGTGGAGCAGGCACATCGAGGAGCTGTGGATCCAGATGCTCCTCAACTGCCTGGAAAAGAAACGGTCTGCCTGGAAAACGGTCTCTACTCCATATGAACGGTTCTTCATTGCCTCGAAGAATTTGGTTCTCCTCCTGAGTGGGTTCTGCTCCACCGTTGTATCTGCAAATTGAGGCGCACTCGTTCCGGCCTTGTCCGTCCGAGGGAGTCGGATCTCTCCTTCACTGTGGAACTCCTACAGGTTTCTACTTTTTCCCAAAGAGGTTTGGTAGTTTTTCCTGGCCGAGAAGGAGGGTCTAAAGACAGGAGAGCTTGGGACATCTGTCTAAGGACACAGGACGCTGGGACATTACGACATTACGTAAGTCCCTATGAACATTGTTTATTTTGTTTCTTCCACTGTAGCCCCTCGAGGCAACTACGGGTGTGATTTTGGGCGTTACAAAAATAAATTGAATTGAATTGAACAGTGAGCCAACGTGCTCTGCTCTCTAATAATAAAAAATATTGAGGCTCAACATCAAGAATTAAAATTGACGGTCGCTTAACCATTGGCCCAATATATTAGACAATCGAAAACAATTTATGGCATCTCAATTGATGGGACAGAGCATGAAATTGTCTGCTATGCAGATGATGTCTTACTATACTTGACCAAACCAGAAATCTCAATGCCCAATGTGATGCATTTCCTTCACGATATTGGTCCAGTGATTCAAACTGAATGTACAAAGAACTGAAGTTCTCTCTTACTGGTGACTCCTCTGACTCCAGATTTACCCATTTGAATGGCAAATGATAAACCTAGATATTTAGGTGGAGTCCTCCATAAAGAACTATCTACAATCTTAGAGAAAAACTACACTCCTCTTTTCTCCACTGTAAAAAAAAAGAAAAAGGTATTCTTATCCCATACATGGGTCTAAGTCAAATGATTGAAACTATAAATGAATGTTTTGTACAGAGTTGTGTGTCTATTCGGACTCTCCCAATTTCAATCCCAAACCAGCTGTTTGATGAGTGGAATAAAACTATCTCAACTCATCTCTATGTACTGGAGGTCTTCTTTAACATTTGTCATCATGACATGCTCCCTCTCCTCAAGTTCAGAATTCTTCCTTCATTGGCCCTGGCAATGTGCTCTTCTATAGTGATGGAAGGGACAGCAACTCCAGTGCCAGATATCAGCTACGGAATTATCTTCAAGAGGAAGCCCTCCGTATTGTCTCCTTCCTCGCCCGCTGAGACCCCCACAAGTATTGATATTGTTCTCGCGCAGCTTGTCCAAAATGTCCAAGATGTGTTGCTCAGCCACAGCGATGCATGTACCGCAGCCTCCTCCTTCCGCTTTCAGGTCCTATATGTCTGTTTCAATTCTGGAGAATCTGAGCTATTAGTTCGCTGTTTGACAGTGCGTGCGGCTGGGGAAGAATGTCTCAGACACTCGGACTATCAGCACAGGAGCTCCACAGGGCTGTGTACTTTCTCCTCTGCTCTTCTCCCTGTACACAAACTGCTGCATCTAGCCACGACTCGAAAAATGTATCAAGTTTGCGGACGACACCACACCTCATCGGGCTCATCTCGGACGGGGATGAGTCAGTCTAACAGGAGGGAGGTGGACCGGCTGGTGTCCTGGTCAGCGTATACAACCTGGAGTTCAGCGGACTTCAGGAATGTCATAGCCCCCATATCCCCCCTCTCGTCAGTGACAGACTTCCCCCTTCACCAACGTGGACTCCTTCCGCTTCCTGGGCACCACCATCACCCAGGACGCAAGTGGGAAGCCCTCCATCAGCTCCCTCATCAAGAAGGCCCAGCAGAGGATGTACTTCCTGCAGCAGCTGAGGAAAGCCAAGCTTCCAGTGGCAGATGATGGTGCAGTTCTACACGGCCATCATTGAGTCCATCCTCACCTCCTCCATCACCGTGTGTTTACGCTGGAACCACAGCCAGGGACAAACAGAGACTACAGCGCCCTCTGCTGAAGCCACAGCCAGGGACAAACAGACTACAGCGCCCTCTGCTGAAGCCACACGCCAGGGACAAACAGAGACTACAGCGCCCTCTGCTGAAGCCACACGCGGGACAAACAGAGACTACAGACGCATTGTGCGTTCTGCTGAGAAGGTGATCGGCCTGCAGACTTCCATCTCTGCAGGACCTGTAACGTCTCCAGGGCTCTGGGACGAGCAGGTCGGATCACAGCTGACCCTTCTCACCCTGGACATGGACTATTTGAACCACTCCCCTCAGGCAGGAGGCTACGGTCCATCCGGACCAGAACCTCCCGCCACGAGAATAGTTTCTTTCCCTCTGCCGTTGGACTCATGAACACTTCTAAACACCTGTCACTTTAACTGCAACTCTTCATCACTCACTGCACTGTCACTTTCTGCACTGAAACTGTAAATCTAACTGTAACTCTTGTGTACATAGAAATGCCTATTTTTATTTGATAGTAATTTTTAAATTGTTTCTTAATGCATGCCCTTTTTGATTGAATATATGTTATCTTATTATTGCTCAGTGTTTTATGTTGCACCTTAACGCTGAGACAAGTTCCTATGTTTGTGAATTTTGTTCATTGACAATGGCAATAAACTCTTTCTGATCTGATTCTGATTCTGACTTCAGCTCTCGACGCCATGTCACGTCGCACTTCATGCAACAGCTGTGACACAGAAGGACCAGAGTCAGTCCTATGTTCCCCGGTACCTATGTTCTCAGAGACCTGGGTTAGAGTTTGGGTTAGATGCTGCTATATTTTATGCTGTAAAACCATACATTTATGCAAAACTATTGGGGATATGGAACCTGGACCAGTAGCCTATGCTAGTATTAGCGTAGTTCCCCCGTTCATAGAAAAGGCGGAGCAAAGGTACCGGGGAATATAGGTAGCACCCGAAGGACCACCTGTTGTAAAGTTATGTCCTCTTCCATCCTCTGTGGGCTCTGGTGGAAAACCGTTTTGCCTTGCCTTTTCCGGGTTTAGTCTTCTCTTACAGCGTCTTGCTCCTTGGTTTGTGGGTGAAAAAGAGATTTTTAAAGACAAATATCGGCAGCAGCTTGTAGCAGTGCAACTACTCTACGCCGGAAGTCACTACTGACTGTTTCAGCTCAGAAACACGTGAGCTGCTTTTTATCCTGAGCCATTGTTCTCTCTGAAGAATATTACTACTGTGTGTGAAAAGGTATTTCATTCATTCAGTGTCGATCCAAAAATTTAGTTTAAGTGAAATAAAGTTATTAAGATTTGGTCCCAAGCTGTGAAATATTTGGTTTATTACTTAAATCTTTCATTAAAGTGGTCAACAAAACCTAAAACAAATATGGAAAATAAAAAAGTTAGGTTGAATTGATTTTTGTTTGTTTCCCAACGATGTTTCCTGACCCCATTACCAAAAAGTGTCCCACTTCACCATGACCTAAATCAGTAGCGCGCAGTGACTTTTATGGATGGGCAAGCAGACCTGGGGTGTTCATCAATATTTAGTGGATAACACAAAAGTAAAAAAAATAAAAAATAAACATGAAAAAAAAGCGAAACTCCCACACTGCTGAATAGATTAAATAAGATAATTGTTGTTCAATGACTGCTTGTATTTCTAAATAATGTCTAATCATTAGAAACGATGTTTATAAATGTAGTTTTTAAGGCAGTTTGTTGACACTAGCTGTAGCTGTCACAGGTTTATTCAGGTGGTTTGAGTTTGTCCTCAGAGCACATGTGCAGAGCTCTAAAACAAGCTGCTGTCCGCTTTGGTTCTAAAAGCTCATGTTAGAGGGCGGAGCATGAACGGCGGAGCCTCTGAACACGCCCACAGACTGAGCAGCTGCAGGAGAAGAACCAAGTCTCAGTAGTACTGCTGTAGAGGCCACTAAAAACACTGAAACTTCAGCCAAGTAACAAGTGAAGTGAGGGAAAACAAGGTTTACTTGGTCAATCACTGCCTGCTTTGATTGTCCTGACTGCACGCCACTGACCTAAATTCAATTCAGTTTATTTAGTAAAGCTCAAAATCCCAACTGCGGTGCATTAAAGGGCTGTAAACCATTTGGAAATAAATCCTCCGAGTGAATATTTCACAGCTGAAAAACATTAAAAACTGTGGACAGGAAAAGATTGAACAGGTTTTTATTTTAGTGCCACATGATTTCAAGAGACATGCAGGTCTCAGAGCTTTCTTCAAGCCCACTACAGGAGAGGCCCACTACAGGAGAGGCCCACTACAGGAGAGGCCCTCCACAGGACCCGTGGAGGGGGATAGGCTCTGCAAAGACATTCAATGATTGAACAATCTAAAAACAAAACACAGCCTTATCAAGTCACTCCATGTGTAGAGCAATTCAAGTCAAGTCAGGAGGGTTTCCTTCTGAAAGCTAAGTGTCAAATTCCAACTGTGGGAAGGCATTTCTGTAACTAACTTTACCAGACACAAGTAGGACAGTTCCAATCTTGACTTTTTGAGGTGCACTAATCTTCTGTGTTCTGTTGACTGGGCCTGCTGTGTTTTGGACACCCACAATTACACACACACACACAGACGCCTCACACATACACACATAAACCCTGCACTCACGCACGCACACACGCAGACGCCCGCACTCAGACGCTTCACACTCACACGCCTCACACACTCACACGCAGACGCCTCACACACTCACTCACACGCAGACGCCTCACACACTCACACACAGGCTCCTCACACGCACATACGACCTGCACTCACACACTCACACGCAGACGCCTCACACACTCACACGCAGACGCCTCACACACTCCACATGCAGACGCCTCACACACTCACACGCAGACGCCTCACACACTCACTCACACGCAGACGCCTCACACACTCACAACGCAGACGCCTCACACACTCACTCACACGCAGACGCCTCACACACTCACATTCGCAGACGCCTCACACACTCACACTGCAGACGCCTCACACACTCACACGCAGACGCCTCACACACTTCACACGCACACAGCCTCACTCACTCACACGCAGACGCCTCACACACAGGCTCCTCACACGCACATACGACCTGCACTCACACACTCACACGCCAGACGCCTCCACACTCACTCACACGCAGACGCCTCACACACTCACTCACACGCAGACGCCTCACACACTCACACGCAGACCTCTCACACTCACTCACACGCAGACGCCTCACCACACTCACTCACACGCAGACGCCTCACACACAGGCTCCTCACACGCACATACGACCTGCACTCACACACTCACACGCAGACGCCTCACACACTCACTCACACGCAGACGCCCACACACTCACACGCAACGCCTCACACACTCACTCACACGCAGACGCCTCACACACTCACACACAGGCTCCTCACACGCACATACGACCTGCACTCACACACTCACACGCAGAACGCCTCACACACTCACACGCAGACGCCTCACACACTCACACGCAGACGCCTCACACACCTCACATGCAGACGCCTCACACACTCACACGCAGACGCCTCACACACTCACTCACACGCAGACGCCTCACACACTCACGCCTCACACACTCACTCACACGCAGACGCCTCACACACTCACATGCAGACGCCTCCACACACTCACAGCAGACGCCTCACAACACTCACACGCAGACGCCTCACACACTCACACGCAGACGCCACTCACTCACTCACACGCAGACGCCTCACACACAGGCTCCTCACACGCACATACGACCTGCACTCACACACTCACACACGCAGACGCCTCACACACTCACTCACACGCAGACGCCTCACACACTCACACGCAGCACGCCTCTCACCACTCACTCACACCGCAGACGCCTCACACACTCACTCACACGCAAGACGCCTCACTCACTCACATCGCAGACGCCTCAACACAGGCTCCTCACCGACAGTACGACCTGCACTCCACACTCACACGCAGACGCCTCACACACTCACTCACACGCAGACGCCTCACACACTCACACGCAGACGCCTCACACACTCACTCACACGCAGACGCCTCACACACTCACACGCAGACGCCTCACACCCTCACTCACATGCAGACGCCTCACACACTCTCGCCCACTCTCGCCCACCCACAGCGACGCCCTGGTCACACACTCACACAGGGTCTGGGCAGCAGGCTGTAAGTCAGATGCTCTAAACACTGCGGACACTGCTCAGGTTGGACTCTCAGCGGCTGTCTCTAATAATGGCACCTTTTTCTTTGCCTGAAAAGCCATAAAGAAACCTCAAAAAACAAACTGACCACAGGACCAGGCTGAAAGAGCTGAGCCAACTTAAGTGGACTCACTCAAATCTCCCTGAGGAAACTCTATAGACATATTCGTTTCACGTGGTTCTAATCTGCCAAAGCAGAGCTGCAAAAACAATATGCTGTTAAATGACATTCGATTTGTTTTCGTGTTGAGAAAAAACCTGACAAAACCTTCAGGATCTCTGAATAGACCCAATACCTTGAGAGAGGGAAGTTTGGAGAGCGTTTTCACACCATAAACAAACTGTTTATTGCTGCCTAATTTTAGACCTGATTGAACAGGAACAAATATAACCAATTTTATGCAGAAAGTGGCCAATTTCACTGCACTGTCCTGTATGTGAATATGTGTGACAGGAAAACCAAGCATAGCAGGTATAAAAACAAATAGAAAAGTGCTCAAGAACAAATCTGCCATTATTAAATTAAAGACTCTAACACAGTGTCCGTGCCCTTCCTCCCACAGGCAGCAAATGCACTTCAGACAAATGTCCCATTTACACACGGCTCCGTCTTCAGACCCTCCAGAGACAGGACACAGGGGTCTGAATGAGCCAGAGAGAGCCAGTGCTGTAGACCTGATGGGCCGAGGCGCACCCTGCCTCTGGGTGTGTACCCTGCCCCAGGACCCTCAGAGCTCCAGCTCCTTGGACACTTTGGTGGCGATGTCCCTGAAGGCCAGCTGTGCCCCCCACAGTCGCTTGAAGCGTACGCCGCTGCTGCGGCCCGGCCCGCCGGGCAGCTGACATACCTCAGCCTCAAAGGCCACTCGGGCCCCCGCGGCCCCATGTGTACAGGACAGGAGGAAGGGCCCCGCCACGTGCACCTGACAGCCGCAGCCCTGGGCAGCCTCCCGCAGTGCCAGCACCACCTCCGCAGGGTCCCTTGGGCTCCGCACCTTTACATCCCAGCCACATCGGGGGGTCCTGGGCTCGCTCGCTTTCTGATGCCCAGATACATGGCGACTGAAGTCAGGAGATAGAGAAAAGGAAAGAGTAGTTATTCAAATATCACAGTGGTCAGTCCTACAAAAGAGATGCACCCATCCTAATACTGATATCTGGGCTCAAAACCAGGCCATGTAATCCTTCTTTCGACAACAATACCAAGCGTTTCTCTCACATCTTCAATCTAATATGAAGTATTCATATTTCAAGTATAAAAGCAATACTACTGTATAAACTAAATGCACAGACATTCAGCGATAACAAAATACTTGCGAGCACGGCTCTGACTCAATATCCAGTATGAGGACGACATGGGTGCATCCCTCCTGGAGCCTAACACTAGACTAGGGCACACAGGTCCACATGTACAGGCTCCACACAGTTACCTGCTGCCTCTAACCTCACTGTCGGAGCGTGCCAGCGCTGCAGAACACAGAGCACATCAGCACACTGCCCTCTTATGGACGCTCAGGTCAACACACATGTCAGAAGCTAAGTTGGAACCATTGCACACATGTACTGGAAATGTTTGGACTAAAGCGTTTGCAGTGAATAAACTCACCTTGGGAGCGGAGATCTGCTGATTCTCTCAGGTTCGTCTGTGACCCTCAAAAAGAACACAAGGGACAGTTAGAAAAGTGAAACACACTTCTGCCACAGTGGCACACACACACACACACAACCTAGACTGGTCAATGGATGGACACAACACAGCACACTGGACACATGGACACGAGTCTCTGTCACCCTGAGGGCTCCCTGTGCTCTCAGCAGCGCCTCCACATGAGCGATGCACACGTGACTGATTCATTCCTGACACTGTCCGGTCATAGCACGGCTGTGGACCAGCTGCCCTGACGTCCACTCCTCATGTCCATGGCACTAGATGTGTTGATTACATCTACAGACAAATGGCCGGCTAATCTAGTGTGGGATGCTTCACTTGGGAAGCCCATCACAGTGACCATTGGCTCGGGGCTTTCTGATGACCTTCTGAATGAAGTGTTCATTATGAAAAGGGGTCAGGTCATCAAAAATATGATTTGCACAGATTAAAAAGTAGAAATCTGCCAAATTTGACTGGAATTGTAAGTGGTCTGAGCCAATGTGTATTTATTGGTCTGATGAATGCTATAAATACAGTCTTTCTATTCATTTCATGTGTCAATCATGTCATGCCTTTGTGGGTTTATGCAGTTTTGGATGGACTTATTCAACTGGAATTCAAGCTAAAATTTAGTAAATACATTGCTAATATAAACCCACATTCATTATTCATGTATCAAAAAAGTTAAACTCTTACTTTGAAAGCACGGTTATAGGATGAAACTAACCCAGTATGAATACGCAAACGAGTTGGTAAGTAAAAATGTGGAAACAGAAACGCTCCAATGTGCTGTAAAGTGTGAGCAAAAACAAGCATTCAAATAATGACATTACATTTGCATATGCTGGGCTTCTGTGGTGGAAATTGGGGGCATGGATCTAGTCTCCACAAGTCCTAATTCATTTGCGTTTATTTTGTCAACAGAAATATGTGTACATTAGTCATCATGCAGTCTTCTGTATTTAGTTTAGTAAACATAGTACATTGACAAAAACGATGACAGAACATCTGAGTAGATAATGTCCTTAACCCTGCTGACCTGGAGGCCTCCACGTGACTGAGGAGAGCTGCAGTAAACATGGCCTGAACATGTGCCAAGAGCTTCACAGTGACACTTGGATCATGACAACACTCAGGATCAAATCATGTTCAAAGTGCTTCACATGATATTGATGGGCCCATGCACTCACACGCCACAAAAATATTGAAAACATGAACACGAGCCACAGGTGCAGGTGTAGGTGCAGGTGAGGTGTAGGTGAGGTGTAGGTGAGGTGTAGGTGAGGTGTAGGTGAGGTGCAGGTGTAGATGCAGGTGAGGTGTAGGTGAGGTGTAGGTGAGGTGCAAGTGAGGTGCAGGTGTAGGTGAGGTGCAGGTGAGGTGTAGGTGAGGTGCACGGAGTATAGTTGAGTTGCCAAGTAGTGCAGTGTTGTAGGTGAGTGCAGGTGTGTGTGCAGGTGTAGGTGCAGGTGAGGTGTATTGTAGGTGAGGTTAAGGTGAGGTGTAGGTGCAGGTGTAGGTGCAGTGTGTGTAGTGGTGCAGGAGGTCGTGTAGGGAGGTAGTGGTGAGGTGTAGATGTAGGTGAGGTGCAGGTGTAGGTGAGGTGCAGGTTGTATGCATGTAGATGAGGTGTAGGTGCAGATGAGTGCAGGTGTAAGATGTAGTGAGGTGCAGGTGTGGTTAGGTGAGGTGCAGGTGAGGTGTAGTGAGGTGCAGGATGTGGTGTAGGTGGTGCAGGTGAGGTGTAGGTGTAGGTGAGTGGTAGGTGAGGTGTAGGTGAGGTGTAGGTGAGGTGCAGGTGAGGTGCAGGTGAGGTGCAGTGTAGGTGAGTTGCAGGTGAGGTGCAGGTGAGGTTAGATGTAGGTGAGGTGCAGGTGTAGATGTAGTGTATGTGAGGGGTGTGATGTAGTGAGGTGCAGTGTGGTGTAGGTGAGTGCAAGTGTGGTGTAGGTGAGTGCAGTGAGGTGAGGTGTGGTGCAGGTGAGGTGAGGTGAGGTGAGGTGATGTAGTGAGTGCAGGTGAGGTGTAGGTGAGGTGCAGAGGGTGTAGGTGATGCAGGTTGAGTGTGGTGGTGCAGGTGAGGTGCAGGTGAGGTGTAGGTGTGGTGTAGGTGAGGTGTAGGTGAGGTGTAGGTGCAGGTGCAGTGCAGTGAGGTGTAGATAGTAGGAGGTGTAGATGTAGGTGAGGTGCAGGTGTAGGTGAGGTCAGGTGTAGATGTAGGTGAGGTGCAGGTGAGGTGCAGGTGTAGGTGAGGATGCAGTGTGATGTAGGTGAGTGCAGGTGTAGATGTAGGTGAGTGCAGGTGTAGATGTAGGTGAGTGCAGGTGAGGTGTAGGTGCAGGTGAGTGCAGGTGTAGATGATAGGTGAGGTGCAGGTGTAGGTGAGGTGCAGGTGTAGATGTAGGTGAGGTGAGTGTGTGTAGGTGATGAGGTGAGGTGAGGTGAGGTTGCAGGTGTAGATAGGTAGGTGTAGGTGAGATGAGGTGGTGAGGTGCAGGTGAGGTGCAGTGAGTTAGTGCAGGTGAGGTGCAGGTGAGGTGCAGGTGAGGTGCAGGTGAGGTGTAGGTGTAGGTGAGTGCTGCAGACAGTGAGTGAAGCCATGGCAGTGTGGACAGACAGAAGCAGCACAAACACAGCAAAGGAAGACTTACTAACTGGTTTTGTCCCCAGGGGAAGGGTGCAGCCCGACATGGACTTGTTTGAGCTTGGACGTTTAGAAGGGTCAAGAGTGACCCTAGGAAAAGAGAGAAAGAGGAAGAAGAGAACCGGTGAAGATAGGAGAAGAATGGTCCATAAGAGACAGACGGAGCAGATGTACAAAGACGGGAGAGAAGAAAAGCACATGTGTCAGAAGAACACAAGTAGCAGCCGAGAACAGACAGGAATAGATCTGGGTCTAAAGCCCATCGGTGCAGCAGGGTCTGAAGGAGGCCGGGCTCCTGCAGCTCCCAGCAGGCCCAAAACAAGACCCACACATGCATATTTATACAAGTATGAAGTAAAGGTCTAGAACTGTTAAGACATGCCTTAATACATCAATGAATAAAGATACAGACCCAGGTCTGACACAGACAGCCAGTCAAAAACTGTTCTGGAGAGCTGAGCCACTAAGTGGTGCGGTCAACACCCAACTGGGAACTAGGAACAAAACGTTTTTTAAGAATGAAAACTAAAATCCATCAGGCTGGAGGAGGGCAAAATGCCCCCCAAAAAGTTACGCTTTCAGTTTTATTGCGATTCATATATATTAAGTATCTAAAATCACTGGTGTGAAGAAGTAAATACACTTCCCTGTGATTGTTTAAATGTACCTGTCACAATCAGTGGTCAGTTATGTTCTACTGCCCACAGTAACAGACGTGTGAAGAGCACTTCCAAATGTCTGCTGTTAAACCTCGTCTGAGGCTCAGGGGTTAGTACTGTTAACATCTGTGTGAAGCATCAGCAGCAAGCTCAAGAGTCGACATGTGAGTAAAGCACTTTCATATTCAAGACACTGGCACACAGCAGATTCTGTGCGGGCCCCTGGGGCCTGGGCCTTACCTGCGGCTCAGCTTTGAGGTGAGTTTGCTCAGCAGGTTGGTTGTGCCCCTGGAGCGGGCGTGGCTCGTCAGGCTGGAGTCGTGGGACGGCGTGGGGGACGAGGGGGGTGCGTGTGTTGGGGGTCTGCGGAGCTGTCCCCCATGGAAAGTGCTCCGGACAGTGGACCCCCGCGAGAGGCGCGAAGAACTCACCCCAGTGGCCCCTGAAATACTATGGGTAGAGGGTGAGGCAGGGGGCAGGCGGTGGGACCCAGAGCTGGAGGAGACAAAGGCGTTCCAGTCAACATGACGTCCGAATAATACATAACACTTGTCATAGGACATGCTTATGCTGAGGGCTCAGTGTGGACTGGTGCATTAGCAGAGTCTGCCTCGGGCTGCTGCTCTCAACGCTCCACTAAACACTACGAGTGTAACTAGAGCAGACAGTCCTGCACAGCAGTCTCCACCTCACCCATGGGGCACAGACAGGCCCCCAGCACAAGCTCCTGGTAGCTTCACTCTATTCCTCTTTTACCGTTGCTCCTAAGTAGACACCAATATAGATGATTGACTTTATTTTATATTTATGAGTGCAGCCACTATGGTGGGAAAAATGTTGACCTCTAAGTACAAGATGCAATGCAAGGGTAGCAGGTACATGAAAGAAAATGTGGATGATGTATGGTGTGGAAAGAAAGAGGAAAGGACGAGAGAGCCAGTGCAAGGGCAAAAGGGAGAGAGAGAGAGAGATAACGGGGGGCAGCGGGGGAAGTGCTTTTTCTACTGGGGACAACAACAGAGACTGCAGGGAGAACACTACATGTTCATTCATTCATTTTATTTATTTATACAGAAAAAACCCAATGAGAAATGTTCTCTTTTTCATGGGTCCTGTTAAAACACAAACAATCACAGGATACTACTACAAAACATTCAATAAAATTAACCAATTCATAAAAACACATTTATACATACAATATGAGATAAAAGGATATAAAACAAGTGCATCGGCGCTGCGGGTGGTCCTTACCAGTGCATTAAAAATCATTAAAAGGCATAAAATGATTTCACTTAAAAAGTCTCTGTGTGTTGTTCCACAGGGATGTTGATACGATGGGAGTGTAACTAAAAAATGTCCTAAGACCTCAAACGGTGAATACCTGAACTGATGTGCAATAAACTTGATAAATAAACGCTTAAGCTCCACCAGGGGGAGCCTATGCTGCATGAATTTAAACGTAACCCTGGTTCTTTGAGAAAGCATGCACAGTCGGGCCCGAACAGGGAAAGGGTCTGGTTCGTGTTAACTTCCTGTTCGATGTGTGGTTATTGCGAGACAGGTACGAGAGGCGGATTTGTCTGTGCTTACCGGTGTGTGAACATGGCGGGGGAATAAACTCTGGCATTACAACAATTTCCTCGTGTTTTTGGTATTTACAGTTCGGACAATATGTGTCTAGTCTTGGGCCGGATTAGGCTGGAATCCAAACTCCACACACCACTACAATCATACAGCCCACAAAACACTGCGTGATGCCTGTGGTGGCCCACCTGTTCTCCTTTCCGTTGTGCAGCAGTGTTTGTCTATCAGAGCTGGGACGCTCCGTGCACACATAGGTGTTCCTCCGGGTCATAGCACTCGACGGAACGGTCACCTGCAAAGAGCCACAAGCAAAATCAGGTACAAAACTACCAGACAGGACAAGCTCCTTGATCCACCAAGTGATCGGACAGTCTTACTGGGGTGGAGATGGCGTCCTTGCGTCGCTCTGGGATCTCTGACTTGTTGGGGTTGTGTGCAGAGCTGACCATGGGGCTGGGCGGGGTGGGGGTCCCCGTCTTGCGTCCCTCCTTCAGTCCCTCAGTCACCGTACCTGGACAGCGCCGTGGCAGCGTGGTTGTGGGCAACGATGGGCCGCCTAAAAGCAGCAGCGTGTTAGAAGAGGAGGAGACATGTGGAAATATGCGTTAAGAGTGAGGTCCTCACTGAAGTCCGAGTGGCGTCTTTGGCGTTGGTACGTGGAGGCACTGCGCTGGGGCTTGTGACTGGAGGAGGACGTCCCTGACGAGGAGGAGGGGGGGGCCTTACTGGTCCCATTGGTGATGGTCCGGGATCGGGCTAAACTCAGGTGTGCTGCCCGAGCGTGACTCACTGCCCTCCTTCTGCAAGACAAAAGGACAATGTAGACTTCAAATATATACAGAGACAATAAAGGCAGAATTCCATCAAGGCCGCTCATCAAGTCCAGGCTTTTCCAGAAATCCTGGGCTGAAATTAGCTCCATCTCCAGTTTAAGCCTCAAATTAATCCATGAAAGAAATATGCTCAAATCTAACCAACGCCACATTTTTTCCCAGCCGCACGCACTGCCTCCGATCCGTCAGAAAGTCAGGGATCCACCTGCAGGTGGAGTCAGGCACGTTGAGTTGGGAGAGTTTGTCCTGGAGCAGAGCAGGGAGGGTGGTGTGAGTCCAGATGCCGCAGGATGAAGTGGAGTGCCAGGTTGATGGCGTCGTCTACAGACCTGCTGGCGCTGTAGGCAAACTGCAGGGGGTCCAGCAGGGAGGAGGTGAAGGACTTGAGGTGGGGCAAGACCAGGCGCTCAAATGACTTCATGACTACAGATGTCAGCGCCACAGGCCTGTAGTCATTAAGTCCAGTCAGTGATCCGGGGCTTCTTGGGGACAGGGACAATGATGGCAGACTTGAAGCAGGCTGGGATGTGGCATGACCCCAGGGAGGTGTTAAAAAATGTCTGTGAAGAACGGGGGACAGCTCTCCTGCGCAGTGTCTTAATGTGGCGGGAGAAACACCGTCTGGTCCAGCAGCTTTTCGGGGAATGGATTTCCGAAATAGTCTGTTTACATCCTGTTCCTGAACTGAGAGAGTGGTGGGGGAGGTGGGGGGGACCAGGGTTTGGTTGGCAGAGGTGGCCACCGTGGGGGAGGGGGTGGTCACATCAAACCTGGAGTAGAAGGTGTTAAGTTGCTCAGCAAGTTTTCGGTCATTTGCCGCATGGTGGGGTCGGGGCTTATGATTGGTGAGAAGCCGGAGCCCCCTCCACACAGAGGCGGGGTTGTTGTCAGAGAACTGCTGCTTCAGACACGTATTGTAGCGCGGATTACCGCTGACCCTTCTCACCCTGGACATGGTCTATTTGAACCACTCCCCTCAGGCAGGAGGCTACGGAAAGAATAGTTTCCCTCATGAACACTTCTAAACACCTGCCACTTTAACTGCAACTATTCATCACTCACTGCACTTTCTGCACTACAACTGTAAATTTAACTGTAATTCTTGTGTACATAGTCATGCCCATTTTATATTTATGTTATACTATAGTCATTTTAAATAGTTTCTTAATGCATGCCCTTTGGATTGAATATATGTTGTTTTATTATTGCTCAGTGTTTTATGTTGCACCTTAAGGCCGAGATAAGTTCCTATGTTTGTGAATTTTGTTCATTGACAATGGCAATAAACCCCTTCTGATTCTAATTCTCTTGTACTGTGATCTAGCTCTCGACACCTCCCTGCTAAATCCATACTTTGCATCTTTGTAGCGCCCCCTGTCTCCAGCTCTGTGCGCTGCCTCCTTCTGCTACCTTAACTGCCTCAGTTTTGGTGTGAACCAGGGTTTGTCATTGTTGAAAGTGAGTTGTTTTGAGAGCTTCAGCCTCTGTCTGTACATGGGGATCAGGTAGGGGGACAGGGGAAGCTCTGGGACAGGGGAAGCTCTGGGACAGGGGAAGCTCTGGGACAGGGGAAGCTCTGGGACAGGGGAAGCTCTGGGACAGTTATCCCTTTCCTAATTCCTGTGAACATAGTCATTGGTCAATAATAGAGTCGCAGATTAGACTGTTTGATTCACAAAATTTTGGTCTGAGACGCCCACTGCTTTTGTGATTTGGTGCATTACAAAAATAAATTGAATTTAAAAACGCTGTTTACATAATTGAAGGTAAATTATTTGGTTTGAAATGAGAATGATTTTCTGCTTAGTAAATGTAGTATACTAACTAATGTGAAGCAGTACAACAGCTTTTATCAAGGTCACATCATTTTAATTGTCAATATCAGAAAAGGTTATATGTACAGGGTTTTATAACATCTCCAGGCAATATTAGAAGGTGAAAAGTGAATCAGATGCCCAGATTTTGACGATTTTAGGACACCAAAGCTAAATTCCAGGCTCGTTGCTCGTCATTACAGCACATTCTTCACTGCAGGAACAGCGTCCGCTACAAATTTAACACTAGAACTCTCAAGGCCGTCACTTTGACGGTTTTCAGTATTGTATCTCTAATTCCTCTGGTTACGTGGTTCTTTCAGATTCACAGGTTCTTGACTTTTTCTTTACCTTTGTGTATATCATCCCCATGTTGCAATTCAACTGAAATAAAAATGTTAAAAATGAGTTCTGAGTAATTACATCTCTAACTCCCCCGCCGATGACAGCGCAGCGCGAGCGTTGCGTCACCTTTAGTGTTTCTCACAGCAAAGCTGAAGGCAAAATGGATCTGAAGCGATTATTCGTACAAGAGGCCTTGGCAATGCTTCAAAACATTGATGAGGTTTGTTCGGGTGGTGAAGGGGATCAGACGAGGACTCGTGGGTTTTGGAAGCTCAGCCGAATCAGACAGCGAGTCGGAGGAGCGAAGAACAAGCCCCGCAAAAAGAAGCCGGTAAAAATCTCACTGGCAGTAGGTCTATTGTAAATGTTCAAGGTATTTATGACAAACTTCCTCTTCCTGCTTCCTCCGCTGATGCTGGTCAAGTTCGGCACTGGCTGATATTTTCGGCACTCTGAATAATGATAATATTCATTGAAGAGGCCATTTTTAGCGCGTTAGAAGAATCATTCTTTTGATTACGTCAGAGTGCAACCGTCAAATTGACGGCCTTGGGAGTTCTAGTAGTTCTAAATTCCTGGTAGTTCTAGTGTTAAAGCACAATGGTCTCAGCACTTTGGGCTTTTAAAATTGTAAGTGTGCTTTATAAAAAACCTTGATATTGATATATTGTCTGCCTCTCACGACACACATTTATTACAAATAATTAAAGTAAATAAAGTACTACTTCTATTTATTTTTTCATAGTATATCATTTATTGGACCTAAATGTATGTTTCCAAACCGGGTACTGACCTGACCAGTGCGGCCCAGCAGCAAGTAGGTGGCAGTCACCTCGTTGTACTTAAATCCATTCAGAGACTCCTGGATCTCATCTCTGCTGAAGCCCATTCCCACCATCACATCTGCAGGGCACAGAAGAAGTGAAGGAATGAGTTGCGCATGCACGCACACACACGCACACACACGCGCGCACACGCGCGCACACACACACACACACACACACACAAACACACGGGTGTTGGCAGGGTGGGTGTAGGGCGGGTGTTGGCAGGGTGGGTGTAGGTTGGGTTGCCTCTTACCGATGCGGCTGGTGTCACGTAGGTCCTCTGCAGGCTCGGTGTGAGGCTTCAGCTCGTTACCCTCGTAGCCCACATTTATCCACTTGTCTCTCATGATTTGCTGATACCACAGAAACACAAATATATATTATGAAAACATAAAGCCTAAGCATAAATATCATTATGGTAGGGGATATGTGTGATTTGAAATCCAAGAATGGCCTGGATCCCCGAATATCTCAAACTTCCAACAAAAGATGGGAAAATAAAGATAGCACGTGCACACCGCTCTCTGGCCCCGAACAGTGACCAAGACCCATTATACTGAAGTTACACAACTTCAGTGATAAACAGCGTGTCATGGCAGAATCCAGACTTCTCGGGCCAACCCGGATCAACCAAGCCCCTAGTCTCTTTCTTCAACAAGTGGTCAAGATACATAAAGCTTTTGATCCAGTGAAATCCTGCCTGAGAGTGAAGAACGTGAAATATGCTCTGCTTTATCCTGCAACGCTGAGGATCAATGTAAATGGAAAGATAAAAAGATTCACTTCTTTAGTTCAATTAGAGGGACCTGGACTGTTCTGGAGACATGCGAGTAGCTGCCCAATGGGGGCCAGTGTGGTCCAATTTAGTTTGTAAATGCATAGAAAATGGTTTTCCATTTAGCCCCTTATCTCTTTTTTTTTTTTTTTTGACCAATTTGTCTTTCTACTATTGTGTTCTGTGTTGTGGTTACTGTGTTTGCTGTGTTCTGTGTACCAGAATACCAGGTATACTGTCAAGTGCTCACTTATTCACAAGGAAATGCAGACTGTTGGAGAAACTGTCGGCACCAGGGGGGCAAACCACTATCACGTGATTCTGGGACTATGCCTGGTTGCTCTGAAAAGATTGGACTGAAGTGTCCACAAGATACTGCAAGGGAACGGTTTTTGACTATTTGCCATCCCCTCTGAGCTTCAGGACACTATGTACTTGGGCCAAAAAACTCCTGCCATCTACACAATAGAAAATGAACACTTTTGGACCATGTACTTTTGGCGGCAGGAGAAAAGGCTATCACTAAAAAATGGTGACAAAAACATCCAACGGGCAAGGACTGGACTGACATTGTGAGAGACATCATGAGAAATGGAAAACTAACATTCTGACTTAAATTCGAAATGGACAAATTTGAGGATTCTGGACTAAATGGACACACTTTAGGACCATGGCATTAAGACACATCTGTTCTTGGATGTCTTCTATCTTTCTTTTTTAATTTACTTTGATCTCTCATGTTGTCTGCATCCTTTGTTTTGTTCATGATGTTTGGCATCTTGAAAAATGTCATAAATACAAAAAGAAAAAGAAAAAAAAAAACATAAAACGATGGAGGACTCGAACCGCCAGCTTTTATAACCTACACACCAACCCCGACCATACACTATCTCCAGGCCTGGACTGGCCATCACGGAGTCGCGATCCAGAGTGTTTCCTGGATATCAACACTTCCAAACGGCCACTCCAAATCAGGTTCCTCATTCATGCTCTAGTTCCATCGCCCGGCACACAGATATGGGCACCAGACCCTAGTGCAGGCGGTAGGCAGCCGAAGGGCACATGCTGGTCCGCAGGAGCCGCGACGGCAAGCCCAGTTCTCATACTTTGCTAACTATTTGGGATTTGTGGACTTCAGCGCTGCATTGCAACGACATCCTCCCTGCGTTCTGCTCCAGGACAGCCTTCTCCCAGCTCCAACCCCGTTGCCCGACTCCACCTGCAGTGGATACGCACGTTCACGGATCGGAGCCAGGCTGGCGTGCGGCTGGATAAGAATGTCTCATGATCACTCGACTAGGTCAGCACAGGAGCTGCAAGGGCTGACTTTCTCAGGCGAACTGGACTGCTCGTTCTCCCTGTACACAAACTGCTGCACCATCCAGCCGTACCCTACTCAAACTGACTCAAGATTGCGGACGACACCACCCTCATCACGGGCTTCATCTCGGACGGGACTGAGTCTGTCTACAGGAAGGGAGGTGGACGGCTGGTGTCCTTGGTTAGCCGTAACAATCTGGAGTTCAAACGCCCATAAGACAGTGGAGATGGATCTGGACTTCAGCGAAAGTCACACCCCACAGCCCCACATGACAGACGTCCCCCCTCAGACCGATGCTCTTCCGCAATTCTCTGCACCAACCAATCACCCAGGACCACGCAAGTCACTCCCTCAACCAAAGAAGCCCTAGCAGAGGATGACTTCCTGCTGCAGCTCGACGGAAAGCCAAGCTGGCCAGCTGCAGATGATGGTGCAGTTCTACCGCCGATCATGAGTCCATCCTCACCTCCTCGCATCACCGTGTGGACGCTTGGAGCCACAGCAGTGACACAACAGAGAATACAGCGCATTGGTGCCGTTCTTGCTGAGAAGGTGATCGCTGCCAATTCATCTCTGCAGAACCTGTACGTCTCCAGGCTCTGCGACATGGTCGGACTTCACAGCTGACCCTTCTCACCCTGGACATGTCTACGGAACCACTCCCCTCGAGGCAGGAGCCACTCCCCTAGCAGAGGCTACGTCCATCCGGAACCAGAAACCTCCCGCCACAAGAACAGTTTCTTTCCCTCTGCCGTTGGACTCATGAACACTTCTAAACACCTGCCACTTTAACTGCAACTCTTCATCACTCACTGCACTCACTTTCTGCACCACACCTTTAATTTTAACTGTAATCTTATGTACATAGTAATGCCTATTTTTATTTTATACCAATTTTAATTTTAATTGTCTCTTAATGCATGCCCTTTGGTTTGAAGATATGTTGTTTTTATTATTGCTCAGTGTTTTATGTTGCACCTTAATGCTGAGACAAGTTCCTATGTTTGTGAATTTTGTTCATTGACAATGGCAATAAACTCTTTCTGATTCTGATAGTTCTGAAAAATACGTTAATTTCATGCAGAGTAAGTAATAAAAGCGATTTCCATAACATGATCTCAACGGAGCAAAAACCTATCCTGAAAAGTAACACAAAATATGATTCAAGTCTGTGAAGCCTGGAGTGTTCAGGGGCCACTTTAGACCACTACTGTTCACTGCGGCGCAACACATCTAGGGACGTTTCTAACAAGCACACTCTGGGGGCATGAACAGGGGGACCTGGTAGCATTTGCTTAAACTGTTATAAACAAATACAGCCTTAAAGCATTTGGGAGTGAGTAACAATAAATTGGGCTAAGCATTATTAAGACTACGCATCTAAAACGCATAAAAGCCCTCCTGTTTTGGATCAAATCCCCGCAGTTACATTTGAATGAATATATGAATATTAAGTGGGTAAGCTTATCCTAAGAAAAGACTAGTTGTAAAAAAATCAAAAATAAATAATGATAATAATAATAATAATAATAATCATTGGATAGCCACAGTCGTGGTCACTCAGGGGGCCAGTCTAGACCAAAATGTCCTAGGCCAATCTTTTCTCTTGGTCCAGCCCTCCTAGTCTGCACCTTTTGCCTCTCGCAGTGCACCACACCTCCTTCACATAGGCTTGATCGATGGCCTGCTGCTAGAATCTAGAATCCGGCTGAACCATGAAGTTTGAAGTAACAGACGAAACCAAAGCGAGTTCTTTTAGGTTCTCGTCTTGCTTGAAGCTGGATATAAACTTTCTCTGCCGACTCTGCGTGAAACATGAGTGAAACCTTGTGTGCGTCTGTGTGCGCGTGCAGGTGTGCGTGGGTCTGTGTGTGTGCTCTGTGCGCATGTATCTGTGTGTGCTCTGTGTGCATGTATCTATGTGTGTGTGTATCTGTGTGTGTGTGTGCCTGTGTGGGCGTGCAGGTGTGCGTGGGTCTGTGTGTGTGCTCTGTGTGCATGTATCTATGTGTGTGTGTATCTGTGTGTGTGTGTGTGTGTGTGTGCCTGTGTGGGCGTGCGTGTGTCTGTGTGCATGTATCTGTGTGTGTGTGTGTCTGTGTTGCGCGTGCAGGTGTGCGTGGGTCTGTGTGTGTGCTCTGTGTGCATGTATCTGTGTGTGTGTGTGTGCTTGTGTGGGCGTGCAGGTGTGCGTGTGTCTGTATCTGTGTGTGTGTGTGTGTGTGCTTGTGTGGGCGTGCAGGTGTGCGTGTGTCTGTATCTGTGTGTGTGTGTGTGCCTGTGTGCGCGTGCAGGTGTGCGTGTGTGTGTCCTCTGTGTGCATGTATCTATGTGTGTGTGCTCTGTGTGCATGTATCTATGTGTGTTGCTCTGTGTGCATGTATCTATGTGTGTGTGTGTGCCTGTGTGTGTGCGTGTGCAGGTTGTGTGTGTGTCTGTGTATCTGTGTGTGCATCTGTGTGCGCGTGCAGGTGTGTGTGTGTGTGTGTCCTCTGTGTGCATGTAATCTATGTGTGTGTGCTCTGTGTGTGCATGTATCTATGTGGTGTGTCTCTGTGTGCATGTATCTATGTTGCTATGTGTGTGCTCTGTGTGCATGTATCTATGTGTGTGTGTGCCTGTGTGTGCGTGCAGGTGTGTGTGTGTCTGTGTATCTGTGTGTGCATCTGTGTGCCCGTGCAGGTGTGTGTGTGTGTTCTCTCTGTGTGCATGTATCTGTGTGCGCGTGCAGGTGTGTGTGTGTGTCCTCTGTGTGCGTGTATCTGTGTGTGTGTGCGCCTGTGTGTGCGTGCAGGTGTGTGTGTCTGTGTATCTGTGTGTGTGTTTCTGTGTGTGCATCTGTGTGCGCGTGCAGGTGTGTGTGTGTGTGTCTGTGTGCATGTATCTGTGTGCGTGTGCAGTGTGTGTGTGTGTCCTCTGTGTGCGTGTATCTGTGTGTGTGCCTGTGTGTGCGTGCAGGTGTGTGTGTGCTCTGTGTGCATGTATCTGTGTGCGCGTGCAGGTGTGTGTGTGTCCTCTGTGTGCGTGTATCTGTGTATGTGTGTGTGCCTGTGTGTGCGTGCAGGTGTGTGTGTGTGTGTGTGTCTGTGTATCTGTGTGTGTTTCTGTGTGTGCATCTGTGTGCGCGTGCAGGTGTGTGTCCTCTGTGTGCGTGTATCTGTGTGTGTGTGTGTGTGTCTGTGTATCTGTGCATGTATCTGTGTGCGCGTGCAGGTGTGTGGGTATGTCCTCTGTGTGCGTGTATCTGTGTGTGTGTGCGCCTGTGTGTGTGTGCAGGTGTGTGTGTCTGTGTATCTGTGTGTGTGTTTCTGTGTGTGCATCTGTGTGCGCGTGCAGGTGTGTGTGTGTGTGTGCTCTGTGTGCATGTATCTGTGTGCGTGTGCAGGTGTGTGTGTGTGTGTGTCCTCTGTGTGCGTGTATCTGTGTGTGTGTGTGCCTGTGTGTGCGTGCAGGTGTGTGTGTGCTCTGTGTGCATGTATCTGTGTGCGGTGCATGTATCTGTGTGCGCGTGTGCAGGTGTGTGTGTGTGTCCTCTGTGTGCGTGTATCTGTGTATGTGTGTGTGCCTGTGTGTGTGTGCGTGCTGGTGTGTGTGTGTCCTCTGTGTGCGTGTATCTGTGTGTATGTGTGTGTGTGCCTGTGTGTGCGTGCAGGTGTGTGTGTGCTCTGTGTGCATGTATCTGTGTGCGCGTGCAGGTGTGTGTGTGTGTTCTCTCTGTGTGCATGTATCTGTGTGCGCGTGCAGGTGTGGTGTGTGTGTCCTCTGTGTGCGTGTATCTGTGTATGTGTTGTGTGCCTGTGTGTGCGTGCAGGTGTGTGTCTGTGTATCTGTGTGTGTTTCTGTGTGTGCATCTGTGTGCGCGTGCAGGTGCGTGTGTGTGTCCTCTGTGTGCGTGTATCTGTGTGTGTGTGTGTGTGCCTGTGTGTGCGTGCAGGTGTGTGTGTGTGTGTGTGTCTGTGTAATCTGTGCATGTATCTGTGTGCGCGTGCAGGTGTGTGGGTGTGTCCTCTGTGTGCGTGTATCTGTGTGTGTGTGTGTGTGTGTGTGCGTGCAGGTGTGTGGGTGTGTCCTCTGTGTGCGTGTATCTGTGTGTGTGTGTGTGTGTGTGTGTGCGTGCAGGTGTGTGTGTGTGTCCTCTGTGTGCGCGTAAATGGTCACATTTATATAGCGCTTTTCTACTTTCAAGGCATTCAAAGTGCTTTACATCAAGGAACCAGTCAAACATTCACACACCAGTTGTACGCAAACAATGGGGGCGGGGCGGGTTAAGTGTCTGGCCCAAGGACACAACGGCAGCTGCGACCACACCACCAACCTGTGGGCCAGGATGTTATGTCGGGAGATGATGATCAAATTATCAGTGGAAAATGTAATTATCGGAGTATCGTGCATAGTTTGCCATAATTGGTTGATGATTATCAGTGACCTATATTATCGTGCATCTCTATTAATATTAGTTGCTCATCTCCTCCTGTGGCCAGCCTAAGGCACACCTGTGCAATATTCATGCTGTCTGATCAGCATCTCTTGTGAGGTCGGATGATTCTCACACAAACACACATTTAGTGAGCAATATTTGAGAGAAATTGGTCTTTTGTGCTCATAATTTTTTTTTAAATCTTCGACTTCAGCTCATGAAGAAAATGGGAGCAGAAACAAAAGTGTTGCATTTATATTTTTGTTCAGTAATCAGTATATTTGACCATTTGTTATTTTGTAGTAAGAATCAAGGGTGAAGATGAATGCAAGGCAATATGAACCATTATCCAAATTTGCAGCGTTCCACATTCACAGACACACCTCAAGTGAGCAGCGCTTTGTCGGGTTGAGCACGAGGAAGCGGCGCAGGATGACCTCACAGTCGGTGGACATGTAGAAGGGTACACGGTACTTCCCTCGCAGCACGCGCTCTCGCAGTTCCTGCAGTAGACACACAGGAGTACACTCAAGTCAAAGAGGAGTTACAGTAGTAACTACAGTTCTATGAAAGGCAGGTTCATGACCATGCATGAGCTGACCTTGAGGTTCTGTCCATCAAAGGGCAGTGATCCGCTGACCAGAGTGTAAAGGATAACCCCCAGACTCCAGATGTCCACCTCCGGCCCATCGTACTTCTTCCCCTGGAACAGCTCAGGGGCGGCGTAGGGCGGGGAGCCGCAGAAGGTGTCCAGTTTGCTGCCTGCGCTGAACTCGTTACTGAAGCCAAAGTCTGCAATCTTTATGTTAGCATTTGCATCAAGCAGCAGGTTTTCTGCCTGTAAAAGACAAGCCTTGTGTTTAATGGCTCATAAAGAACCAGCTGAATCACAGCAGTGGTTCATTGTACATAAAATATTATTATTCGATTCAATGAAAATGGAGATTTGAATATGTTTTTAATTAAAGATTTTGTGAAGATGCAGTGTCAGTGTTACCTTCAGGTCCCTGTGGACGATGTTCTTCTGGTGACAGTAGTACACAGCGGAGACGATCTGTGGAGGACATGGGTGTAGGCTGCTTTTTCACAGAATAATTTCAAATACTTTTGGATAAATTAGAATTGGTATGATTGGTATGATCATTTTAAATAACTAATGTAGATAGGAACATGCCACTGTTGCCAGCAGCACAACTCAAAAGTGAAAGTATTATGGAAGTGGAAGGAACTAATATAACATGGTTATAAGTATGCAGCCTCTTCGGCTTTTGCATCATCACAACATATCCAAAGGGGAACTGACCTGTCTGAACTTGGCCCGAGCCTCCTTCTCCTTCATTCGGCCATGAGCCACGAGGTAGTCGAACACTTCACCTGCAGCAGCACAACAAAGAGAATAATAATGAGGCTAATAGGTCTTATTAATAGCTCACATTTGTTTTTTTTACAAGCAGTACACTATTTAACTATTTACTCACTCTTCACACTTGTAAGACTGCGATCAGCCACCAGCGCCTCATGCACACACCAGACCACAACTACAACTACAGCACGCTATGGCTGGAGCAGGGACCCAACCACCAACCCTCAGCTTTTGGGGGGTGAAGACACTAACTACTGTGCCACTTTCACCCATCAGGTTCTACAATCACAGCATTCCTTCACTGACAATAAAGTTGCACAGACTGCTTTGCCTGGAACATTCCAGAGTATGGCTTTAACTTAACCATCTCCATGGAGACAAGCAGATGACACTACCAGGGTAAGGTCAGATCTGTGGAGAGTCTTAGCATAGCATAGCATGAAATGGGGGTGAAAGCAGGGGGAAATTAAGCAAATTGTCAGACCTGGGAATTGAACTGTCCACACTGAGGCACTGGTATATGTGCTGCTGCTTTAACCAGCACAAGAACGCATGCTTTTCCACCCGCAATGGTGTAAATGCAAGATATTCCATGTTAAATGCCACACTTTGAGACAAAGCAATACCATCTCCATGGAGACAAGCAGGTGGCAGACCTCCACCTTTAACTAAAGATGCAATGTTATTTTAGGACGGAAAAAGGAAAGGGGGGCCCCATCCTCCTCCATGGCCCTGAACGGTCAGAACAATGACAGCGTTTGGTGAGGGTGGGCTGTGTGCAGAGGGGCTCACCTCCGCTGGCGTACTCCATGACCAGGTACAGGGTCTTCTCCGTCTCAATCACCTCAAACAGCTGGACTGTAAAGGACAGGTGAGAGGTCAGTGGTCCATCCTGGGCCAGTAGCTCATGTTGGGTTAAACATGACAAAGCTCACCTATGTTGGGATGGTTCAGAGTTTTCATGATGCGCATCTCCCGGTACAGCTGAGGAGAGAAAACATGTCACAAGCTTTAGCTCTCTGCTCAGCTGTCGAGACAGGGGTCATGTGACACACTTTTCTCATTCTGTAATGCCAATGGGTACCTTCCAGTGGTGTAGTCTCAACAAAAACCCCACACACTGTATTCTGGGGAAATTTAGATGAACTATTTTAGCAATCAGAATCCTTATCAGTGAACAAAATTCACAGGCTAGGAACTTGCTTCAGTGATTCGGTGCAACATACAACAATGAACCATAATAAAGGCAAAATATATCAAATAAAGCATTAAAGAAAAACAATTTACATTTACTAAAAAGATGAAAATAGACTTACTATGCACACAAAATGTACAGATGTAGTGCAGTGAGTGATGAAGAGTTGCAGTTAAAGTGGCAGGTGTTTAAAAGTGTTCATGAGTCCAACGGCAGAGGGAAAGAAACTGTTCTTGTGGCGGGAGGTTCTCTGCTCCAGGACAAGCTCTCTCAGCTCAACGTGCCTGACTCCACCTGCAGTTGGAGCACTGACTTCCTGACGGATCGGAGGCAGTGCGTGCGGCTGGGGAAGAATGGCTCAGACAATCGGACCATCAGCACAGGAGCTGTGTACTTTCCCCTCTGCTCTTCTCCCTGTACACAAACTGCTGCACCTCCAGCCACGACTCCGTCAAACTGATCAAGTTTGCGGACAACACCACCCTCATCGGGCTCATCCCAGACCGGGATGAGTCTATCTACAGGAGGGAGGTGGACCGGCTGGTGTCCTGGTGCAGCGGTAACAACCTGGAGTTCAACGCCCAGAAGACAGTGGAGATGATTGTGGACTTCAGGAAAGTCACAGCCCCCCAGCCCCCCCTCATCATGACAGACTCCCCCATCACCACCGTGGACTTCTTCCGCTTCCTCAGCACCACCATCACCCAGGACCTCAAGTGGGAGCCCTCCATCAGTTCCCTCATCAAGAAGGCCCAGCAGAGGATGTACTTCCTGCAGCAGCTGAGGAAAGCCAAGCTGCCAGTGCAGATGATGGTGCAGTTCTACACACGACCATCATTGAGTCCATCCTCACCTCCTCCATCACCGTGTGGTACGCTGGAGTCACAGCCAGGGACAAACAGAGACTACAGCGCATTGTGCGTTCTGCTGAGGAGGTGATCGCTGCAGACTTCCATCTCTGCAGGACCTGTACGTCTCCAGGGCTCTGGGACGAGCAGGTCGGATCACAGCTGACCCTTATCACTCTGGACATGGACTATTTGAACCACTCCCCTCAGGCAGGAGGCTACGGTCCATCCGGACCGGAACCTCCCGCCACAAGAACAGTTTCTTTCCCTCTGCCGTTGGACTCATGAACACCTCTAAACACCACTTTAACTGCAAATATTCATCACTCACTGCACTGTCACTTTCTGAACTCAAACTGTAAATTTAACTGTAAATCTTATGTACATAGTAATGCCTATTTTATTTTAATTTTATACTATAGTAATTTTAAATAGTTTCTTAATGCATGCCCTTTGGATTTCACATATGTTGTTTTATTATTGCTCAGTGTTTTATGTTGCACCTTAACGCTGAGACAAGTTCCTATGTTTGTGAATTTTGTTAATTGACAATGGAAATAAACCCTTTCTGATTCTGATTCTAGATAAACATGACATTTAATACATTTTCTTATCCAGAATTTTAAAAAATTACCCATTTGGTACATTTTTGAAAAAAAGGTCTCAAAAATGAGGGCATTGTATCCGAATATATACGTATTGGGAGATATATATTGTATCGTGACCCTTGTATCGGGATAAGGATTGTATCACGAGGGTCTTGGCAATACTCAGCCCTACCACATCTTAAGTGATTGTTTATTAAGCAAATGCAGAATTGTTGCACCTGCTCACACACAGACACAGGTTTGTACTGCACTGGGGTTTGGGGCAGGAGAGGCCAGGGTGATCAACCAGCTTTTTCTGTTCATCCTTTAATTCAGATTAGAGCAGGACAGGACCGGCTGTCGCACCCACAGAGGGCATCGCCATGTGGACATCAGACTATGCATCGTCTGAATAACCCTCCCGAACGCAAAAGAAAAGATTTAGGATTGTAAAAGCAATGATGTCATCAATCTACTTTCAGGTCCAGTGGAATTCCAGCCTCATTCCCTATTACAACATTTTTGCTGATTGTAACCTGCTCCAGTGTTTTTTGAACAAATATATTTTAAAACATTTGAAAGTAATTCACACAACATTGTAGAATTTCATATCATATTTCAGATAGAGGGCAGGGGCCCGCAAGGCCCTGTCCTAATACTCGCACTACACTACACTGTTGGAAGTGTGCATTTTCTGAAAGTACAAGAAGTGTTTAAGTGCACAAGGTCACACGGGAGGTAAACAGGAGAATTGGGACAGTCGCACTTCAGAGCCTCGTGAATGCGGTAAAGAGAAACTGCCGTCAGTGTGTTGTTAAACTGCAGTTTCATCAGTCACAAAGCCACAGCTCAGTTTAGTTTAGTCAGGCTGTGGTGAAGCGCAGATCTAAACGGGACACTGCACACTTCAGCGACTCGTCCTGAACGCACATTTGAGGTAGGCTAGTTGGGACAGGGACCAACTTTGAGAGACTCACTGTATTTGAAAATGTATTTAATCGGTAACATAAGTGAGTAGCCTCACCCGAGAACACATGCTCAGTTCCACTTGAAATAAAACAATTTTGATATAGTTTATGATTTACCTTTTGTAAGCTGGTTGGATTCAGTTGTGTTTTATCAATGATCTTTATGGCGACCTGAAACAAAGAGAGCACACGTCACAACAGGTTTCACATGAGGGGACACTGTGGAGCTGGAAAAGGCTGAACCTTTTAGGAAAACTGAACAATTGCTGAGTTGTACACAGGCAAGAGCACTACAATCTGACAGGAGATTATAAATTCTAGTTCTAAAGAGTTCGAAACTAAACTATAAGACGACCCCATACAGACTTTCAATAAGGGCTGCAACAAATAATTATTTTACTAAGAGTCATAATTTTCTTTGATTAATCAATTAGTTGTTAGACCACAAAAAGGTTAATTCATTCATTCATTGGTGACAAAATAATAGATTTATCCTTTTAATTATAGTCATTGTAAATAATAATATGTGAATTACTGGTACTCAACTATCCTAATTAATCAGCTGAGCAGAACTTTGTTCGGTAGGGCTGTCCTGTCAACTCTGATTGGCAAAAAGACATCAACTGAGCTGTCTGTGATAATAACCTCCATAGCAACAGCGTGGAAACAGTTATTGGGGATCACGGGGGCGGGGTCTAAAGGAGTTTGGCTGCGAAGCTTGGAAGTGTGAATGCAAAAGCCGAAAACCAATTTAGTTCTAGTCTTGGGGCCCGAGGTAAACGAACAAACTTGGAGTTTCTTATGAAGCATGACTTGAGCTTTAGCAGCAGGGCCAAACGCTCGGATGCCAGTCCAGTTTATGCACATACACATTTTTAGAGTTAATCATCACTTCAACCAGTTTTTTCTGGGCACTGAAAGAAACGCAGGATTTGTGTTGAAAATAAAAAAAGAATCAGATGTTTTAGCTTTTTGATCATCGTAGCGTACATCTGATGGAAAATGTCATGGAAAATGTCACCGTTTTTCAAATCAAAACTTTGAAAAAGTCGGATCATATTTTCTTTGGTTAGCCTTGGGTTTGTCTCTGTTAAATATTTATTTTGACACAGTTTGACTATAACAATTATAGCATTAATATTAATACTGCAGCACATAACAGCCATATATGGTCTTGATGGATATTCACTGGTGAACAGAGCCGTGCCAAAGCGCTCTAAAGCAGACCATGGCCAGACGTGCCCCATGTTTTTAAAGTACTAAAGTATTTGGGTTAGTTACAGCACAGTTCACAGCCGTTGATTGCTTGCTGTGCGGCGGTCGTTACCTCGCGGCCGGTGAGGATGTGCCGGGCCAGCTTGACTTTGGCAAAGTTTCCCTTCCCGATGGTCTTTAGGAGGCGGTAGTTTCCGATGTGGGGCTGCTCGTCTGAACACAGGGCGATGGAATTACGACAGCGGGCCCCGAGTGAGCGACTGGACCACGCACTGGCCTTGTCTGACTGGCCCCCGGACAGCGCCACCTACAGGGGACAGACATGTGTGAGCGATATAGATGAAAAACATGATATAGATGATTAGGATCAGATGATTAATGTGTTCAAATGTGCCAGTAATAGTTCAAGTATTGCACAAACAGCTCAAATATAACGCTGCCATATTTATCATCAACATTTAAGTCAAGCAGAAAATACATTTTGAAATCATTTGTGTCGCGTCATGTTCCTTGGACGTTTGTCTATGCCCTGGTTTGAGGCTCAAAAGTGGCCCAAAAGTGGATCTAGTTTCCACTCGTCCCATTCATTATTTTTTAATATTCAATGGAAATATCCTTTATTATTTTTTAAATAATAAAAAAATTATATTTTGGTTATAATTATTACTTTTTATTTCGTTTTAATCAACAAAAATGTGAAATTGACAAAAACTAGAATTAAATATTTTAGTCTTCATCCTCTTCTTCTCTACTCTATTGAATGAGGTCTTTGGAGCGGTGTAGATTTGTCAGAAGCTTTAAATGAGCTGTGAGATGTTTGTTCTCCTGGTGGTGACCCCGAGTACACAGACCTGAGGGTGACAGATGGAGCAGACTGTACAGGATTAACCCTGTCACCACTTTGGGCTCCTGAGCTCCTGACAGCGGGGCCTCACTTAGTGCTGCACCATAAAGAATGAACTACAAAAGAACATTGGCCAGGCTTCATGTTCAGCGAGTTCTCACTGAGTTGCAGAGGCTGAACTAGCTCTGATTCATGATTGGCCCAGGAGCTGGGCTTTAGGTCTGAAAGTATCGATTTGTAAAAGTAATGCTAACCCTCTCACACAAATAAAACGTGTTTGTGGATTGCAGTAATGTGCAGTGACTTTCATGGATGGGCAAGCAGACTCGGGCTGTTCAATATTTAGTGGCTAACACAAAAGTGAAAAATGCGTGAAGGGCAAAGGCCGATCCTACTGAGCTAATCTTCCATACCTGAGATAAACGCCAATTTATTACATAAACTAGCGCTCCATTAAAATACTGCTTGTAGTTGTAAATAACATCCAATCATTAGAAACATGAACAGAGCCTGAACCACAAACACAGACTTGTCTCTAAAGGCGGTTTTTCAGTCACTTGTTGGAACTAGGCGCTGCTGTTGCTTCACTTCTCCTTGGCACATGCTCAGTTAGGGCTTCACATCTCCTCTGCACATGCTCAGTTAGGGCTTCACATCTCCTCTGCACATGCTCAGTTAGGGCTTCACATCTCCTCTGCACATGCTCAGTTAGGGCTTTCAACATCTCCTCTGCACATGCTCAGTTAGGGCTTCACATCTCTCTGCACGATGCTCAGTTAGGCTTCCATCTCCTCTGCACATGCCTCGTTAGGGCTTCACTTCTCCTCTGCACATGCTTCAGTTAGGCTTCACTTCTCCTCTGCACATGCTCAGTTAGGGCTCATCTCCTCTGCACATGCTCAGTTAGGGCTTCACATCTCCTCTGCACATGCTCAGTTAGGGCTTCACATCTCCTCTGCACAATGCTCAGTAGGGCTTCACATCTCCTCTGCACATGCTCAGTTAGGGCTTCACATCTCCTCTGCACATGCTCAGTTAGGCTTCACATCTCTCTCTGCACATGCTCAGTTAGGGCTTCACATCTCCTCTGGACATGCTCAGTTAGGGCTTCACTTCTCCCTGCACATGCTCAGTTAGGGCTTCACTTCTCCTCTGCACATGCTCAGTTAGGGCTTCACATCTCCTCTGCACATGCTCAGTTAGGGCTTCACATCTCCTCTGCACATGCTCAGTTAGGGCTTCTCCTCTGCACTGCTCAGTTAGGGCTCCTCTCCTCTGCACATGCTCAGTTAGGCTTCACATCTCCTCTGCACATGCTCAGTTAGGGCTTCACTTCTCCTCTGCACATGCTCAGTTAGGCTTCACTCTCCTCTGCACATGCCTCAGTTAGGGCTTCACATCTCCTCTGCACATGCTCAGTTAGGGCTTCACATCTCCTCTGCACATGCTCAGTTAGGGCTTCACTTCTCCTTTGCACATGCTCAGTTAGGGCTTCACTTCTCCTCTGCACATGCTCAGTCACAGGTTTCTTCAGGTGGTTTGAGTTTGTCGCTCAGAGCACATGTGCAGAGCTCTAAAACAAGCTGCTGTCCACTCTGGTTCTAAAACCTCTTGTTAGAGGGCGGAGCATGAACGGGCCTCTGAACACGCCCACAGACTGAGCAGCTCCAGGTCTCCCGCAGTACTGCTCCGTGGCCTGTAGAGGCCACTAAAACACACCGTGACTTCAGTAGCGCTTCAGCCACCAGAAGTGAGGGGAAAACGGCCTTATTTGGTATATATTTTAGAACAATTTATATACAGTTATCTCACATGGTAATTCTAGATTTTATCAGCCAGATATTCAAGACTTTCATTAGGAGCATTCTAAAACACATTTATGCTGCCCAAGAGCTGCCCAATTCAGATTAGAACAAAGCCTTTATGGAGTAGGGCATGCAGACGTTTATTTCCAATGTCCTAAGACCCTCTCTGTGTCCCCACTCTTGCTAAACAAATCCAATATACATTTTACTGATAACAATTGTAATGCCGATTTATTCTACTAAAAACATCAGACAGGATGGATGAGTTGTTGACGTTAAAATGAGATGTTTTGGTTCAAGAGGCTTCTCCAATCAGAAAGCAGAATGAGCCTCACGAGTGTGTCATTTGCGTTGCCAGTTTCAAAGCTGAAATCCAGTGTGTTTAAACCTGTGCTTTGTCCTCTCTCTGAGCTGAGGTCACGACCTAAAGCCCAGCTCCTGCACACATCATAAATCAGAGCTAGTTTGGCCTCAGCAGCTCTGTGAGCCTGGAGTTCTGGAGAAGGAGCTGAACATGAGCCATGTCCTGAACACAAACTGAGAAGGACACTTTCATGTAGGTCTCTGCGCAGGTTAAGGCTCTGGACACACACTTCAGACGTGATTGTAGATCCAGTTTTAAAACAGTCAGAGATCATGTGACATTGCTACATTTAAGTTCATTCTGAAGTGTTTTTTAATTCCTTGAAACCGTATTTTACTTTGCTTATGTATGAATATATATACTTTTACAGTTACTTATTTGCATTGTGTTCACTGTGAGGAGCTCATTCTGCTCTCTGATTGGCTCATCAGCTAGAGAACCGGAACACTAAAACTTTGCCAACTTCCATCATGTCAAATTGATTTAATTATGAAAATAATTATGTAAATAGTTTTTTTTAGATATGGTTTATTTCCCATTTGAGGACAAGAGCTGAACACTTTTGGAACAACATGGTCATTTCTGACCAGCATTGTGCTGGTGATTCAATTGGTCAAATCCTTTTTAATGGTGCAGATGGTACAAAGTTCACATTTTAAAGCACGACCAGAGAGCACTGAGATTGAAATGTGAACCTAAGTTTGTCGAGGTCTAAACTCCAGCAGTGGTTCTATTGTGTTCTCACTCCTCTCACAAGGCTTCCAAGGCCAAATGAAGATTTCACAGTTTGTGTTTCTTGCGTGTTTGAAAGGTTATTTTCAGAGCGCGCTCGTGTCTGGGGTGAACAGTTGAAATGTGCCTGGGCCATGTGGCCTGGTACTGTCCTCCCTCTCACTCTACTCACATGGCCCCGGCTCATGACTGGCTCATGATGGCCCCGGCTCATGACTGGCCCCGGCTCATGGGCTCATGGCTGGCCCCGGCTCATGACTGGCCCCGGGCTCTAGACTCTTCTCTCAGACTCAACATTCATGGGAACTCCTCTATACTGTTGAAATCTGAGATGGCGCTCAGGTCACAAAATGCAGATGTTTTGTCGCTCTTCATGGAAGCAACGATGATGTACCTGTGTCCCCAGATACGAAGCAAACACACATACCTTTTGTCCATAACAATTGTTTATTCTTAATTAATTAGAGCTGCACCTGCATGAATCCGTGCTGGTTTAGCCTCTCTTCTCGAGCCTGGGGCTGGAGAAGGAGCGTTTGGGACCTTCTTCATTAAACTCCTTTAACTGTATCCATGTGTATTCTGTCCGCTGTACACATATTACACATGTATATAGTTCATTCAGAGTGGGTGCAGTGCCCTCGCCTCCCAATAAAGAGCTCATGGGCTGGATTCCTGAGCCAGACCAACATCACATGATCTCTGTGGGTGGAGTCTGCATGTCCTTCCTGTGTTACAAATGCTTTACTTGCGTTTATCATTTGTTAGATTGGATTTGATTACTGTATGGTAAGAATGTAGGTAGAGATCATTCTATTAAAATAATGCAGGCTCTGGCTCTTTATATTATTCGTGCCCCTTTGCGCAGTCAAGTAAGTCTTTCCAGAACCACGAGAATAAAGAGTCCTTTTTTATTCAGACAGAGACGAGTGTTTTAAGGCAGGTGTGAGAGAGCATGAGCTGAAACTCCATTTTAGGGTTTCTTTAGATGTTCTTGAAGACAAAGCTAAAATAATGTTGACATTTAACCAGGTTTAGATCAGAGTTCTTGTTACTATGGCAACACTGGTGAGCCACGTTTGTGGAAAAGAACACAAGAATGAGCCTGGATTGTCTGAACAAAAACGTCTTAATCTCGCTTCAAGGAATACCCCTGTTGAGCAAGAACAGATCAGTAAAACAGTTTATATTCCGAGAGTCAATTTGAACCAATCACAAAACTGAAGCTTGTCTAAAGTATACAATACAAAATGGTAAATGTGACTATGCCATTGCACAAACTGACAACGCTGTTCCATCCAGAGTCCTTCGTTTCATAATGTAGCGCAGTGAAACATATAGACCCTAATGAAGATCAAAATCTGCCCAAAATCTGCCCAAAATCTGCCCAAAATCAGCCCAAAACAGAGCATATTGACCATGAATAAACTCTTCAATCTACTATGACATGAAATGAAAATTGGCCTCATATTCAGTTAGAAACCATGAAAAAGAGAATGAAACAAGACGTGGGGTGGGTTCAGCTGGTGGGGACCCACCCACCCAACTGTGGAGCTGACACCGCGGCGGTCGCAAAGCCAAAGGGGTTCAACTTCTTACAAATGTCTAAATCATGTTTTCATAAATGCAACAGAAAGTGTGAATAGCTTGTAGAGTAATCTAATGCACCAGAATACAGAAAATTGAACGATGAAAACTTCTTTGTTAAGGACCCCCAGATCCCATTTAGGATTATTTACTAAATTAAATGACATCACTTTAGAAATAGTCACCTTAAGATTGTATTACAGACATCGAACCCCTATGTACTTTTTACACGTTCGAAGCAGGCGGGGGGCATGGGGGCACCACTGAGCATTTCTGCTTAGGGCCCCCACAATGGCTAGCAGCGGCCCTGTCTGTAAGATTTTTTTCAATTTAAAGTCTCAAATATGAGCCACATGAAGTGGTTACTGTGAGTCCGAGTCTCGTCCGGAGCTTCTCTAAAGCCACGTTACAAATCCACTTCTTTTACTGTTAGTTTGAGTCTCGTCACAAACATGTTTTCACTGAGCCTTAGACATTCCTTCAGCTTTTGAGACTAAAATCCTGTAAACCACGTTTCTCTCTAATGAGAAAGTGTTGCTTAATTCACCACAGAAAATGAGAGGAACCTTCTTATTTTCCAAAGCCACACTTCTCTTGTCATTGCAAACATTTGTTATGGTCATGTTTTGTAGAACACATTTGGTCTGCTGCTGATACATTTAGCAGGACAATCAAATGTGATGTGGCAACATTGACCCCTCCAACTCTGGGTGGCCCAATTAACCTGACTTCCTATCGATTCCTGCCAGTCATGTGACCTGTCGCAGCCATCTTGGTTCTAGTCACTAATGTAAACAAAACCTGCTCAAATAGGAACAGTCCTAATCTGTACTGTCAGCTGTGGTTCTGACATGTGTACAACTGCAAAAGTACTGCATATGAAAACACAAATGGGACTTTGTTGTAGCGAGTTCTGTAGAAAATGCAAATAAATGATTAGCTCTGGTGCTTAGCACAGGTCAAAGATAATGGACTCCAATAACTGTCTGAACAACAGAAACACGGCCTGTGTCTGAAACGCTCTGTGTGTGTGCCAATAGTGCTGCACTAAAGAGTCATGGAGTTTAGATGGGATTTTTTAGTGCTTAATTTAATGTGTTTATAGCCATGGAAAAGGGTTTACAAACGTTCATACATGTTAATACATTTGTGAACAATGTTTGCTTCCCTTAGTCAAGCTATGTCTCCAACATGCTGCAATGTAACTCTTACTGATATGTGATGTTGCATGAACTGATGGATATACTGTGGAGAGACTACAGAATTGTAGATGTACTTTTCCTTTTAAAAATGCTTGCCAAGGCTTTGGAGTGAATGCTTGTCACACTCCAAAGGCTTAAGTTATAAAGTGCTTGATAACAGTTAATTGTTCATGTTATTTGCACTGAAATGAAGCAAAGGATCATGGTCCATGTAGTCCCCTCTGTCTTTGAGCTGTTCCTGCAACAAAACAATGCATTTAAGCAAAGGAGCTTGTATATCGAG
Source organism: Chaenogobius annularis (assembly GCA_015082035.1). Lineage (NCBI taxonomy): Eukaryota > Metazoa > Chordata > Actinopteri > Gobiiformes > Gobiidae > Chaenogobius > Chaenogobius annularis. The sequence goes on from BJKM01000256.1 coordinate 132,743, forward strand.
ACTTTTGACTATACAGTATCACAATATGTCAGTTCTTGTTACAGTTTCTGGGTCAAACTGGACCAGCCCGGCGACAGCCAGCAGGGTCAATGTGTCATGTAACACCAGGATCGATCAACCTCAGGACGGTTCAGCTGAGCCCAAACCACGGGAACGGCCGGCGCTCTAGGGGGAGTCGGACGAAGGCCCACAGGGCAGAAGTCAGACTGCTCTACGGGGACCTGGGGTACGGGGACCTGGGGTACGAGGACCGGGGGTACGAGGACCGGGGGTACGGGACCTGGTACGGGGACCGGGGGTACGGGGACTTGCAGTGGGGACCTGGGGTACGGGACTTGCAGTGGGGACCTGGGTACGGGGACTTGCAGTGGGGACCTTGGGGTACGGGGACTTGCAGTGGGGACCTGGGGTACGGGGACTTGCAGTGGGACCTGGGGTACGGGGACCTGCAGTGGGGACCTGGGGTACGGGGACCTGCAGTGGGACCTGGGGTACGGGGACCTGGGGTACAGTGGGACCTGGGGTACGGGGACCTGCAGTGGGGACCTGGGTACGGGACCTGGGGTACAGGGACCTGGTGGGACCTGGGGTACGGGGACCTCAGTGGGACCTGGGGTACGGGACCTGAGGGACCTGGGGTACGGGGACCTTTGCTTTCGGTTTTGACAAATGAGGCACAGGTACATGCTTTTTCGGTCCACATTTGACAGACATAACCCGGTTCTAGGTTTAGTTTTACACTTCTTAGTGTGCTTATTTGTACCTAACTTTACGCTGAGAGAGAATAGTGATTTAACAGGGAAACTACCGGTCACGTTACTGATGGGCTTTCCAGGACTTACCCGGTCCGGGTTCCGCTCGTTCCCCAGCAGCGCGGTGCGTAATGACATCCTCGCCCGGACAACAGTTCCTGTTACTGGGGTGACCTGTTGCCGTTGAGTTCGCCTGGACACGTCACTGTCCGTGTCACTGTCCGTGTAGACAGCGCAGACCGCGGACAGAGAGCCAGCACCGAACCATTTCTCTGCGCTCGCTCTGATCCGAGCCGGCCCACTACCGAGGCTCGATGGGCCCCTGCTCAGCCACTCCTGACGCGGAACACACGGTCAGCATCGTCTGCGGACAAACTGCGGAGCGAACAGGGCCTGTCCACGGACACAGCAGGAACACACGGAGTTAGTGAACACACGCTTCTGTGGAAAACACTAGAAACAATGGAAACAGTGGCACGAGTCCTCACACGGCAGGGCCTTGGCAAAGCGGTGACTCAACAACAAAGCGACGGATGTGCGTCCCCCACCGCAGCTGCGGCTCCGCTCTGCCCCGGGCTCAGCTCCACCTCGTCGGCCGAGAGTGGCGAGAATGTGCGGTTAGAACAGACAATCCATCCAGTTTCAGAGATCTCGTTTAATGTGTGAAAAAGGCCTATGCTTCCTCTTGTGCGCAGGCAGAGGAAGGACAGAAAGAGGAACAGAGGAACCGACAGAGGAACCGACAGAGGAGGGCCGCGGAGGAGCGAGAGACGGCTGTGCGCAGTGCGCACGCGCCCAGCCTGTGTGCTTAGCGCATGGATCTATGATAGTCTGTCCACTCCACGTGACCAGTCCACCCATGGTCCAGGTCCACCCACAGCATCCCACAGCATCATGTCCCCAATGTGCCCACCCTGCCCCGCCCCGCACAGAGGAGACTCAACTCCAATATTGCATCCCCCCTTGGCTTTAGCGCCTCCGCAGGACGGGTTAGGTTACATTACATTTAATGGAAGTTTAGATGTGCACTTTCAATATGCAATATGGTGCACATTTCCACATGCTGAGAGATGGATCAAGGCCCATGGGAGTTTGCCCAACCAGTCCACATGTTTTTTCAGAATCAGAAAGGGTTTATTGCCATCATCAATGAACAAAATTCACAACTATAGGAACTTGTTTTGCTGTTAAGGTAAAACGTAAAACACTGAACAATAATGAAAACAACATATCTGAAATCAAAAGGGCATGCATTAGGAAACAATTCAAATTTACTATAGTATAAGATAAAAATAGGCTTACTATGTACACAAGAATGTACAGTCAAATTTACAGATGTAGTGCAGTGAGTGATTGGTTAAATTGTAGTTAAAGTAGCAGGTGTTTAAGAAATGTTCATGAGCCTGGAGAAACGGTCTCTACTCCATAGAGTAGAGACCGTCTTCATCTGCCTCGAAGAATTGGTTCTCCTCCTGAGTCTATCTCCAACGTCTATCTGCAAATTGAGGCGCGTCCTCCTGTCCGTCCGAGGGAGTCGGAGTCGAACTCCTACAGGTTTCTACTTTTTCCCAAAGAGGTTTGGTAGTTTTAGGAGGGTCTAAGGACACGGGATGCTGAGATGCAAGTCCCTATGAACATTGGTTATTCTGTTTTTATTCTGTTTTTTCCACTGTAGCCCCTCGAGGCAACTGTTGTGATTTTGGGCGTTACAAAAATAAATTGAATTGAATTGAGTCCAACGGCAGAGGGAAAGAAACTGTTCTTGTGGCGGGAGGTTCTGGTCCGGATGGACCGTAGCCTCCTGCCTGAGGGGAGTGGTTCAAATATACCATGTCCAGGGTGAGAAGGGTCAGCTGTGATCCGACCTGCTCGTCCCAGAAGAGCCCTGGAGACGTACAGGTCCTGCAGAGATGGAAGTCTGCAGCGATCACCTTCTCAGCAGAACGCACAATGCGCTGTAGTCTCTGTTTGTCCCTGGCTGTGGCTTCAGCAGAGGCGCTGTGGTCTCTGTTTGTCCCTGGCTGTGGCTCCAGTCAGAGGGCGCTGTGGTTCTTTGTGTGTGGCTCACGCCAGCGAGGGCGCTGGTCGGTCTTGTTTTGTCCCTGGCTGTGGCTCCAGCAGAGGGCGCTGTAGTCTCTGGTTTGTCCCGGCTGTGGCTCCCGCGTACCACACGGTGATGGAGGAGGTGAGGATGGACTCAATGATGGCCGTGGTCAAACTGCACCATCATCTGCACTGGCAGCTTGGCTTTCCTCAGCTGCAACAGAAAGTACATCCTCTGCTGGGCCTTCTTGTATGAGGGAGCTGATGGAGGGCTACCACTTCTTCCCCAGCCCCAGGTTCCCAGGGAGTCCAGATGCTGCAGGATGAAGTGGAGTGCCTGTAGTCATTAAGTCCAGTGATCGCGGGGCTTCTTGGGGACAGGGACAATGATGGACGACTTGAAGCAGGCTGGGACGTGGCATGACCCCAGGGAGGTGTTAAAAATGTCTGTGAAGACGGGGGACAGCACCCCTGCACAGTGTTTTAATGTGGCGGGAGAAACACAGTCTGGTCCAGCAGCTTTTTGGGGGGTTGATTTCCAAAATAGTCTGTTTACATCCTGTTCCTGAACTGAGAGAGTGGTGGGGGATGTGGGGGGAATCGGGGTTGGGTTGGCAGAGGTGGCCACCGTGGGGGCATTTTGTTTATTGTACACCACAATATTGATCTATAATGGCTTAATAGAGTAGGTCCATCGACTTCCTTTTCAGAGCTGATAAGCCCCGCCTCTTCATACAGATAAGCCCCGCCTCTTAGTTTCATTTAAGATTTTAGTTTGGCAAAGTGGCTGTGTGACATTTTAGAATTAGTTTTAACTCTTGAGTCCTTTTCCAGCCTCAGATGCAGGACAAAACAGGATCACAATACATCTGTGAGGAAACTAATGAGGAAGCATCGATGCAACTAGGGTAAAAGCTCATTAAAGGGGCATTTTCACAATATGTCTCCTTTAATATAACGTGGCAAATAAAAAAAGAGAAACTGTAAGGCATACTTTCATTGTTTATTCTGTTATGTTAATTTCAAAATCCCTGTGTACATAATAACAACTGTGGAGATCAGGTAAACACATTAACACAGAAATCTTCCCGGAGCTGAGCAGGTGTGGCAGAGTCAGATGCACTTGTACTTGTGGTCCCTGAGGCTGCGCTGGTAGGAGAAGCTTTTGCCACAGCGTTCGCACTCATAGGCCTTGTGTCCGCTGTGGGTGCGTGCGTGAGCCTTCAGGGCACAGCTCTGGCTGAAGCAGCGGCCGCACACGGAGCAGCGGTATGGCTTTTCTCCGCTGTGGATGCGACAATGCCGCTGTAGGTTGGCCGGGTTACTGAAGGTCTTCCCACAGGTCGGACAGGTGAAGGGCCGTGCTCCAGTGTGCACCGCCTGCACAGACAGGAACAGTCCCACAGTTCATTCACACCAATAGTGTCAAGCATGTTTGTTGGGGAGGAAACATGAGGAAAAGAAGGGGTAGAACTACATGCAGTACTGTCAATGTATCACACTTCTGTAATATGACTATCACATTTAATCGCACAGTGCGCACCGCTTGCATAACCTAAAATGTTCTAATTCTAAGTATCTTGGATAATTGAAGTAACTTCAATTATTTTACAAATGAAAATACATTGGCCAGGTTAAAAGCCCTGTTGGCAATAGTTTAAAGTCTATATGAAGGGTCTCCTATTTTTGACTTAGTTTGGTGGCTAGAACACAGTGGCGTGCAGTCAGGGCAATCAAGTTCATCAGAGACTGGCCAATACAATTTTAAATGACCGTGTCTCACAACTATATATAAATATATCCAAATATGCAAAATCTGAAACATAATTGTGTTCACTGCGTTTTAGTGAAATGTGTCTCTGACCTGTTTTATAGACTTTATTTCAGGAAATCCGTGCGGTCACATGTTTGCCCTAAATGTACATGACCAACAACAGGTTTAGTGGGGTTAAAGACCCTTCATTGCCGCTTGTGGGTGTAACTGGCTCTTATGGTGACAGATACGAGCTGTTGATATTAGCCTGGCGTTTACAAGTGTCCGTAATAGTTTGGCTGATTTCATTAGTTCTAGCACTCACACTTGTTTGGTTTATTCTGCTCTCCAGTGCTCCATGCTCGTACAAATCAGCTTGCCGTGATCTGTGCTTGTCCACGTGGGCACGGGGGGAATTTATGTCAAAGGATGTGTACGTGATTACAGCTCTGCTCCAGAACCTTTGCTCAGGTAAAGCCTTGTAACATGTCATGTAAAAGAGCACGTTTGGTCCAGACAGGCCAAGTCAAGTTTATGATAAATGTGCTAAAGTTAACTTTGAACAAGCCTACAGTTAATCATACTCTTCTTAAAGCTCCAACAAATGGTGACAAATACCTGATGTTTTCTGAGGGAGTTGGGATGAGAGAACCTCCTGTCACAGTTCTTGCAGGGGAAGGGCAGGTCTCCAGTGTGCAGCGCCTGCACATAATCACAGAGTGAAGCTTAGACAAATCATTCTACATCCAATCACACCTGAACAGCTATTGAAAGAATTGTCAACTAATCAGATAATCGTCATCTGGACAATACACAGACTTACAAACATGTGACATGCTGAGAGAAGAAGCCTCAGCCAGAGCAGGAAGAAAAGCAAAAATAAAATGACCCTTCGAGGACAGAAGCATTTAGAACCCCCCAAAACAGCCCATTCGTGTTAATGAGGAAGCAGAATCATTCAGAACAGCACGGACAAAGGGTTTATATGTTCATTACATTTGCCAACGAGTAATAACCATCATTATCTAACTTCAACCTCCATTTTCTAAAGTCTTGTTTGGTGAAACAAAAGCAAATGTTCATTGACCTTGCAACAGCAATAGATGGAGCTGCAGCATCAAAAAATACTTCCAATATCTTTTTTTGTTTGTTTCATACATTGATTGGATAAAAGAGTAGAATTCTGCAATAAGGATTTAACCGTTTGCCAACATTTAGCAGAATTGCACTGTGATTCTGTAAAAGTCTCAGACTTGTTTCACAGATTGAGAATGACTCTTGGATGAGAGTTAAAACGTTTTGTTTTTCTAAAACAGAGTCCAGATGAAACAACTGAATCTTTTTCAACAATGGAACACTGCTGGACAAATGAGGGATTACACCGACATTACCTGATGGGCTTTGAGGGAGACCTTCTGTGAGAAGCTGCGCCCACACGTCTGGCAAGAGTAGGGCTTTTCCCCAGTGTGGACCACCTGCGCACACACACACACACACACACACACACACACGCGCACACATATATATATTAGATGTTCATGCTTTGTGGGGACCCTTTTGTTGGACACTGGTCCTTACCATAATTGCTACTTGCTACTGACCTCTGAAAATGTGTTTGTCAGACTGTCAGAGCTGGGATGCTACTTCAAATCTTTGTGCCTTTGACTTACTTCACCCGCCTTCCTATTGTTATTGTATGTGATGTGTGAGTGACAGCCAATCTGTGTCACAACCGCCACCATTCTTGCCCCTGTCAGCCTACTCAGGGCAGCTCTGGTGGCGACCGCAGCAGCTTACCTCCAGAGTGTGGCGTGAGTGAAAGAATAGTGTTGTTGCCTGCCCAGCTTTAAAGCACAAGACAAAAGGCATTTTGCTTTATTTTACTAAAAGCACAAAGGAGCTTCATGGATCAGCACGTGTCGACTTAAGAGACCGTCAAGAGAAGTTAAAAGAACTTTAATTTGTCCAACAATGGGGAAATTCTACAAAATATGATTTCTACTCCAGGTATGTTTATGACGAGGACACATTCAAACATGGATACAAAGGCCTTATTAAACGTCTCACCACAAGCAGACCTACAGAACATTTGGCACCTTGAAAACGTATGTTTTTATCAAGATGTGATTCAGCCCAATATCTGAGCAGTGTAAAGGCCTACAATCTGTAGGAGAGTAGCAATCTGAAGTGCTCTTAAAACACCTTAAGTTCACCTCTAAAATCGACACAAGAGGAGGAGAATACCTGGTGGGTTTGGAGAGCGGACTTCTGCAAAAACCTGCGGCCGCAGGTGAGGCAGGCGAAGGGCTTTTCTCCCCTGTGGCCCCGCATGTGGACTTGGAGGTAGGTGAAAGACTGGAAGGTCTTGTTGCAGATGTGGCAGTGGTTGGGCTGCAGCTTTCTGTGCTTGTGCTGATGACTGTGCAGCTCGGGCAAGGAGCTGAGAGACTGGTGACACAGCACACAGGGGCAAGGGAAGCTGTGGGTGCGCAGGTGCTCTTGAAGGCTCTCTCTACTCTCCATTGTAGTACCACAGGCCACACAGGAGATGGTGCCGTCCCAGCTTTGAGAAATCTTCATGTGGGTCTTCATGTGCAGTCGAAGGCTGCTCTTCTGAGTGTAGGCTTTGCCACAGTAACACTTAAAGTGTTTCACTCCAGTGTGGCTGAGCTGATGGTCCTTCAGAGTGCTGGACTGGTTGTTGGAGAGTAAAAATGACAAATGTTATTAATGAGTGAATAACGTATTAGCTAAAATTTTAGAATACTTTCAAACCAATAACCCTGCCTGTCCTACCTGGTTGAAGCAGCGGCCGCAGTCATCGCACTTAAAGGGTTTCTCTCCGGTGTGGATGAGCTCATGCCGCTTCACGTTGTTGTTGTTTGTGAAGGCCTTGTCACAGTACTGACACTTGAACGCGCGCTCCCCCGTGTGGAGGATCATGTGCCTGTTCATCTGGCATTTGCGATGGAAAGTCTTTGCACAGGTTGGACAGCTGAAGGGTCGTAGGGTGCTGTGGATCCTCTGGTGGGAGGTCAGACTCTGCTTCTGAATGAAGCTCTTTCCACACACATCACAGAGGTGTGGCCGCTCCCCTGACATCACACACATACACACATTAGGACAAAGTAGTCAGGTTTGAGTGTGACAGTCTTTTTCTGCCTTAAAAATAAATAAGACTTTATAGTGGCAGTTGACGAGAGCGGAGGGCCCGCCCACCTCTCCCACAAGAGCGGAGGGCCCGCCCGCCTCTCCCACAAGAGCGGAGGGCCCGCCCGCCTCTCCCACAAGAGCGGAGGGCCCGCCCGCCTCTCCCACAAGAGCGGAGGGCCCGCCCGCCTCTCTAATTTTGCTTTATTTTAATTGATCTCATCTTAAAACAAAACAGGTTGCCAGAACCTACAACTAAACAAGTTGGAAATAAACCTAATAAGCCTAAAAGGACATAAACATTGAGACAGGAGCCAGGCCCCCTCACCAGTGTGCTGAAGCATGTGTACATCCAAAGCCTTCTGTCTGGTGAAGACCTTTTCACACAGAGAGCAGCTGAGGGCCTTGGGGGGCTCAGGGGCACTGATCCTTGGGGCCCTATGCCTCCTTGCAGCCTCTTGTATAGGGATCTTCCGCATGGCAACCTTCTTCACCAGTCTGGTTATGTAATCTGCGTCAGCATTAAATAGCCCAGCTACACCTTCATACTGAAAAGGGAGAAGCAGTAGGTGGTGAGTGGTCACTTTTGGTTATATCTTCACTTTTGGTTATATCTTCAAATAAGAGATGATTTAAAAGTAAGTGGGAGGTTGTTTGATGAAAGAAATCTGGTGGAGACATTTCCCCATTAATAAGCAAAGCTTCAAAATGGTGCAATCCATGGTAATATAAATTAAAGTATATATTTGAAAATGACATCTGGGACGTATTCCTTGTAAATAATGGGGGGTTTGAAAGATAAGCTCAGGGTAAATATATCCAATACAAAATGGATTTTACTACACCCTGTCAAGGCTCCATAAAATGGATCAGAAATGAGTTGGAAAAATCAAAATGCTACAGGTCCCCCCGATTTGGAGGACAGTCCATGACATTCTACAGGGCTGGTTACCATGTGACCTGCCCAGGTCAGGCGGTCTTTTCTGGATCAGTTAATTCTGAAAATGTTTATGTTTAGTCCAGTTCATTTATGCTGTACCTACATACTTTTTGCTCAGTTTTTATAAATTAAAAAAACACTTAATACATATTTTAATTATTAATTTAAAAAAACAATACTACTATGCTACTCTGTAACAATGCCTGGGTGCAGCGCAGACCTGATGGTTGCCCTGCTCAGTGGGAGCCTCTTCGATGAGGTCCTCTTCAGCTGGGTCCTCCTCGGTGGGGCCAGAGCCCGCCTCGATGGGGTCTTCCTCATTTGAGCCCTCCTCAATGCGGCCCTTCTCGGTGACACTTTCCTCTGTGGGTCTCTCAGAGAGACCCACCTCCTTCTCTGTGAAGGTTTCCTCAGTGGGGCCCTTCTCAGTGATGCTTTCCTTGGTGGGTCCCTCTTTAGTGCGGCCCTTTACGTTGAAGCTTTCCTTGGTGGGGTCCTCCTCACTTTCTGGAGACCCATCTGAAACAGTAGCCTCCACTTCCTCGTCCTCCACAGAGATTCTTCGGACTCTCTCCTAGGAGAAACAAAAAAAATATACATTGCCATTGACCTCTGACATTTCTGGAACTTTGTTCATGAAATCTTTGTGACACAAGAGACACAACAGGTAAGTCTGGCAATTCCAAAGGAAACATTAACCTGGGGAGGAGTTTAAACCTCAAATTGTTACTGCAGGGGAGCTTTGCACTTCTCCAAATCCAGAATGACCAGGATGTTTCAATTGAAAACAAAATCACAGTTTGACCAACATAACCAGATAAATTTACCAAGAGAAAATCAGACCATATGCTGTCGGAAACCAATTATAACACTTTTCATGAATCACAAATCTGGAAGAAAGAGGTTTGTGCAAAAGCTGTCCTGTGTTTTTGCCCAAAAACATTCATGCATCTAAATATAGGTGCAATAGAGGTGGGGAGTTCCTGAGGCATTCCCAAAGAGGCGAAGTATGAATTTAGCAAAGAGGTGTCGAGAGCTAGATAACAGTACAATACCAGTCTGAAGCAGCAGTTCTCCGACAATGACTACGCCCCTGTGTGAAGTGTAGTTCTCTGCGTAGTTCTCACCAACTACAAGCTCAGAGCCCCACACGCTGCCCTCAACCGAAACTGGCTGAGCAACTGAACACCTGCTACTCCAGGTTCGAGATTGAGTTGAGTCTGTCTACAGGAGGGAGGTGGACCGGCTGGTGTCCTGGTGCAGCGGTAACAATCTGGAGTTCAACGCCCAGAAGACAGTGGAGATGATCGTGGACTTCAGGAAAGTCACAGCCCCCCCCCCCCCTCACCAATGTGGACTCCTTTTGCTTCCTCTGCACCACCATCCACCCAGGACCTCAAGTGGGAGCCACCATCAGCTCCTCATCAAGAAGACCCATCAGAGGATGTACTTCCTGCGGCAGCTGAGGAAGCCAAGCTGCCAGTGCAGATGATGGTGCAGTTTTACACGGCCATAATTGAGTCCATCTATCACTGTGTAGTACGCTGGAGCCACAGCCAGGGACAAACAGAGACTACAGCGCCTTCTGCTGAGAAGGTGATCGGCTGCAGACTTCCATCTCTGCAGGACCTGTACGTCTCCAGGGCTCTGGGACGTGCAGGTCGGATCACAGCTGACCCTTCTCACCCTGGACATGGTCTATTTGAACCACTCCCTCAGGCACTCCCTCAGGAGGCCACTCCCAGGCAGGAGGCCACTCCCTCAGGCAGGAGCCAGGCTCAGACCACTGTCCCCTCAGGCAGGAGGCCACTCCCCTCAGGCAGGAGGCCACTCCCCTCAGGCAGGAGGCCACTCCCCTCAGGCAGGAGGCTACAGTCCATCCGGACCAGAACCTCCCGCCACAAGAATAGTTCCTTTCCCTCTGCCGTTGGAATCATGGACACTTCTTAAAACCTGCCACTTTAACTGCAACTATTCAATCAGTTTCTGCACTACATCTGTAAATTTAACTGTAAATTCTCGTGCACATAGTAATGCCTATTTTTATTTTATCCTAAGGTAGATTTAAATTTTTTTTTTTTTTTATGCATGCCCTGTTGATTTCATATATGTTGTTTTTATTATTGTTCCTCGTTGTATGTTGCACCGGATCACTTAAGCAAGTTCCTATGTTTGTGAATTTTGTTCATTGACAATGGCAATAAATCTTTTCTGATTCTGAAAGTTGATGATAGGAACAGAAAGTGAGTTTTCTGTATAGTCTGCTGCAGTTTCACTGACCCTTCCAGTGTGGATTATAAACAATCTCACATGAAAATCTACTTTTGCTTCATGCTTTCTTTTTGTAAAGAACCCTTTAAAACTGGATTAATATTGATGTTTTTTGGACTGGGCTTCATTGAATCGGGGAGAAAATTACGGACATGGATGAGAACGCTGTAATTTAACTTTACGAGGTGAGTAATTGTTTATTCGTTTGTTCGCTATTCTCCGTGTTCGTATCCTTCCTCTGTGTCCGTAATTCTGTCTGCTTCCTAGGCTGTTTTATAGTTACCCTATTGTAGTGTTGCAGTTGACATCCTTTTGTACCGTTTCCACGGCCAGTTTTACACAGCACCACTGAGCACCAGTTCAAATGGAACTTCAGCCAGGGCTGAGCGGGGCCACGAGCTCAGAGCCAGCAGAGTAGAGCCCAATGGTAAAGGGCCATAAGTGCCTCTTTCAGCTTTGGGAACCTGTACTCTCTGGAGGCTCTGCATATTATGAACAGTATAAATATAATTACCTTCTTGGCCTTCCACAGCTTGAAAAAAGGCATTCGCTTCAGGGCCGTGTCACAGATCATCACCACTGGGGAGGACAGGACACACAAACAGTAAAAAAGCGACTTTACACCAAAAAAAGGCAAGGCAGCATTAGCTGCTGACACTTAAAATCCAAGACAACTTGCCACAACAAACTTTTGTGGACATTTCCATCTGCTTTTCCTCGTCCACACTCCCTCTGTACCGGACACGCCCTCAAAGCTTTCAGGAGCACGGACTTAGTGTCTGATCCTAAAATGTAACACCCGGACAGTTGGAAATGAGGCTGCAAGTAGGCTAACGTTTATTAGCATAGCCACTAGCATTAGCCGGCTGCTAACGACCTGAAACAAACAGCTCAGCCTCAGTCTGGCGTGAGTCCTGTGAGTCCTGTAAGTCCACTGGTCCCTCCTGTCCACAGTACATTTCTGTGGATGTTACAGAGGAGGAATCTTTTGTATTGAGACCTTTTTGTTAGCATACCCTACAGTGAACATGCAGCTTTTGTCCTCAAGATGGCAGCAGTAACAAGTGTGTGATGTCACTTTCGACCATGACCATGACTTCTTTAAACCACTCACACTAAATGGAGTGAACATGTCTAAACTGATTGTTTAAGCCGAAAACTAATCAAATAAAGTCGAAAAAACCATTGCATGTATTCACTTTACTCCAGAAGCCCATCTGGGCACCGCTATACGACGTAGAGAGAAAATGAGTTCTACACAGACTTAAAAGCTGCTTTCGGGCTGCCTACGGAATCGGTGCATTGTTGACTTGTTGGTCACATGAACATTGGACATTTTACACAAATCAATCTACTTTATAGCATATTTTTGAGACTTCACGCCTCATTCTCCATTTCTCCAACAGAATTCCCGCTTGACCGGAAGTGCCATTTCAAGGGAAGTGGCGATCAAGGGGCGGAATAAGGTCAATAGCAGATTGCGAGTTAATTTGTTGCGCATTTAATGATACGTTTTGTCAAAAACTTTAGAGCTTTAAAAGTCTGTAACTTTGTCATTTCTGGGTATTTTGACTCAGAATAAAGACTGGATTCAAGTTTACAGTCTGTTCTGTGCAGTTTTCTCCATCCATCCATCCGTATGTACACACAAATGTGTGAAATGCCACCACAACACTGTCTGTTCTTTCATGTAAACGAGTCATGAAAATAGGCATTAATGGTCAGCATTCACGCATATTAATAAGCTGCCTATAAACTATTTGTTTTTTTCATTACTAAAAATATCTGAAGTTATATCAGCTCCTCAAATTTCCTAATATATCAGCATCGTATTTAACAACCAAAAATCCATATCTGTCTGGCCCATACCTCGGCGGCGTGGCTGCCCCTCGGCTGTGAGTCGCTTCTCCGCTGCCTCCAGCCGCAGCCGCAGCTCCTCCACCTCAGTCAGCTGCACCAGAGCAACAGGGAAAGGTCAGTGTTGCAACACAAAGTACCAGAACTTCAGTAGAATAAGTCCAGAGGTAAAAGTACAGCTGAAACTCCACAGAGGCAAAAGTGAACTACACAGAGCTAGTTACAGAAGTTAGAGTTACAGCTCAAAACACCGTGCTCTTTCACAAAACAAAACTCTTCCCAGTCACACTCTCCCGCTCTCTCTGTTGAGCTTTAGCTGCTGCAGGTCCGGAACGTAAGCGCCACAAGTCCTTCCGTGCGTGATGTAAATTAGATAAATCATTGAAGCAATAAAATAATAATTGAAGATTTTTTGTAATCGAATTACTCAATTTACTCGAGTAATCGTTGCAGCCCTACTCTCTAGAATACAACCATTTCATCCAATTTACTTACAGATTAATGGCACAATATTAAGCAACAGCTCCAATGTGTCCGAGACCAGATTATGTGTGTGGAGCGGATCTTCCCGGACTCCTTGTGTATTATCCTGGGGGATTTTAACAAGGGAAATCTCATGACCATGATCTACCAAAGTACAGACAGTTTATTAAAGTCCCGACCAGAGAGCAGAAAACGCTGTTACACAACTCTCAGTAACGCCTTTCGCACAGTGCCCCGCGCTGCCGTGGGCTTTTCAGATCACGCCAAGGCTCACCTGATCCCCACGTACAGACAGAGGCTGAAGCTCTCCAAACTAGTGAGGACTTGGACATTACAGACTGGGAGCGCTACAAGAATGCGAAGTATGGATTTAGCAGGGAGGTGTCGAGAGCTAAATTACAGTACAATACACACGTCTGAGGAAGCAGTTCTCTGACAACAACCCTACCTGTGTGTGGAGTGGGCTCCGGCTTCTCACCAACTACAAGCCCTAAGCCCCCCACGCTGCAGACGACCGAAAACTGACTGAAGAACTCCACCTTTTACTCAGGGTTTGAGACCTCCACCCTCCCCCACCGTGGCAACCTCTGCTCACCCAACCTCCAAATTTTAAGCCTCGAATGCTCTGGACGCGTGCGTCCACTGCGTCCAATGCTCAAAACGCAGGATACGTGTTGAAAAAAAGGCTCAAAACGCGCATCCACATAGACTTTGAACGTAAACTGGACACTTTGAGGCAGCGGTCTAAACACGGCTTAAGGGGTAGAATTGAGGCCTTAATGTACATATATATCAGAAAAAGGTTGTCGTAAAATTGGAAAGAAATGTTTCCTTTTTAGAATTTGCACCAATAAAAAAAATAAAAGTATTTCTCTAGCATCAATTATATCTTCACTTACGTAGTTCTTAATTTAATTCAAAACTAACAAGGACTTGAGTCACCCTTCTCTCTCCAAATGTGAGACGTGATGATGAAAATTGGCCTCATATTCAGTAAGAAACCATGAAAAAGAGAATGAAACAAGACGTGCAATGGGTCCAGCTGGTGGGGCAAACTGTGGAGCTGACACCACGGCGGTCGCAAAACCAAAGGGGTTCAACTTCTTACAAATGTCTAAATCATGTTTTCATAAATGCAACAGAAAGTGTGAATAGCTTGCAGCCTGTAGTGTTTATAGAGCCTCGATCTGTTCTGAGGAAGAGTAGGAGTAGAGCTTCAGGTGACGCAGGAGCAGGGGCGGAGCAAGGAAATGTAGAGGCTGTGGAATAAACTGAGTCATGAGTTGCTAATAATATTGCATCTAAAATGCATCAAAATACAGAAAATTAAATGATTTTTGTTGAAAACTTCTTGGTTCAGGGCCCCCAGATCCCACTTTGGATTGTGATTTATGCTATATTTACTCAATTAAATGTATAAAAAGACATAACTTCAGAAATAGCCACCTTAAGATTGTATTAAAGGCATCGAACCCCTATGTACTTTTTACATGCTCTAAGTGGGTTGGGGGCATGGGGGCACCAAAGAGCATTTCTACTTAGGGCACCTAAATGTCTAGCAGCTGCTCTGGGAAGAACCCTACTTGAAAAGCTTCATAGTGCACCTTTAATCACTTTAATCAATGAATTTTATGGCCCTGTCTTTACATTTATTTATTTTCGAATAGAATTTTGCACTTTCTCCACACACAAGATGGCCGCCACAACAGAACCCACATTCTCTCTAGGATTTATTATACCACATTGGCCCTTCAGAGTCGGTATCCATGGTGACTGGTCAGTGAGCACACGTTAAACCTACCTTGGCCTGCAGCACAGAGGAGCACTCTTGGAACAGCAGGCAGAGCTTCTCCACAGCGTCCTGAGCCAAAGCGGCCAAGCAGAGGCTGAGGTGGAAAACCTGGGCCACACACACGAACCAAGCATGAGAGAGAACAACCACCGTACACTTTGTTTGGGGCTCGAAGGGTCAGGACACTGACCTTCTGGTCCACGGGCTCGGCGGCGCTCACACAGTCTTCCGGCAGAAACGACGCGCTGCCGTCCACCACTTTGGTCACTTCTGACACCGCAGCGCTGACCATCATCTCCAGAATTGACGCCACATGTGCCTCTACCTCCGCCATTGTGAACCCCGCTCCAGGCGCTGACCGCCTTTCATGCGCCTCGAGACGCTGCTGTTCGGACGGTTTTGGACAGATAAAGAGCGCCACGGGCGTTGAGCCGTTGGTGCGTTTGTTTCGTTTGTTTTGCTCCTCCTACTTCTTCTGGGCCTCGGGTGGAAGTCTTAATGCTCATTACCGCCGCCTATTGTGCTGGAGTGTGGACTGAAATATTGTGCATGAGGCCACCTTGGTCACATATTCACAATCAGAATCAGAAAGGGTTTATTGCCATCGTCAATGAACAAAATTCACAAACATAGGAACTTGTCTCGGCCTTAAGGTGCAACATGAAACACTGATCAATAATAAAAACAACATATATTCTGAACAGAACATCAAATCCCTCACAATTCCATACAAACACAATACATGGCTCACGAGACATATAATGATTTTTCAAAACGTGTAATAATGAATATATTCACATGACATTCTATGACCACTATAATTAAGAACCAAATACATTTTAACCATAGCATTTCTTGTTTAAACCAAAACCTGCACAAACTTCATATGAAGCATAAACCCATTTCCCATTTTGTGACAGCGCTACAAATGTGTTGCTTGTTTAGAGAAAGGAAAGAACCTTTCATGGGTTCATGTAATTGGCTGGGTTACCAAAATGGTAAATCTCTTGCTTTCAAATGGTGTGTTTCCTGGTCCACAACAAACCATACTAGAGCCATTACTCAAAAATACAAATTTGGACCCGACAGACACAAAACGTTTCAAACCTATTTCAAAGCTCCTTTCCTTGTCCAAGATCCTAGAAAAGGTGGTCTCTGAACAATTGTCAGACTACCTAGAACAGTCCAACATTCATGACACTTTTCAATCTGGTTTCCGCAAAAATAATTCTACGGAAACAGCATTGCTAACAGCGTCCAGTGAAATGATGTTTGCTGATTCTGGAAAATGTACTGTTCTAGTTCTGTTGGATCTGTCTGCAGCCTTCGACACTGTCAATCATTATATACTGTTTAAAAAATTGAGGGACTTGATTGGACTATCAGGGTCAGTTCTTCATTGGTTTTCCTCATATTTGTCTGGTCGGAGTTTTAATGTCGCTGCAAACCAAATCATGTCTGAGTCAGCTGATTTGTTGTGTGGAGGTCCTCAGGGTTCCATTTTGGGTCCTGTCCTATTTTTGTTTATATAATCCAAGTATTTCGGTGATCTAGGCCAGTCTGCTAAACCAAGTCTTGGGCGTTATCTTTGACAATGACGTGTCTTAAGAGCACCACTCTAAGCAGTTGACAAGGAACTGTTTCTTCCAGTTGAGGAACATTTCTAAACTCAGGAAAATGGTGTTTCGATATGATCTGGAACTCATAATTCATGCTTTTGTCTCATGGTTAGACTATTGTAATAGTTTGTTTTCCTGTCTAAACAAGAAGGAGCTCTCTCGTCTGCAACTGGTCCAGAACTCTGGAGCGAGGATCTTGACCTGCACAAAGAAGGGCCCACATTTCACCCATTCTCAAAGCCCTCCTACCGGACACAATTTTAAATGTTAGTGCTGACTTTCAGAGCCTTGCATTGTCAGGTTCCTTTGTATATCAGCGATCTGATCAAACCTTACACTCCCCCTCACCCACTGAGGTCTTTGGATCAGAAATTGCTGTTGGTTCCTCGCCCTCGTTTTCGGACCAGAGAAGACCGATCCTTCCAGGCCGTTGCACCCAGACTCTGGAATGATCTTCTGCTCTCCTCTATGGTCACTGGATTCTGTTGTTTTGATTTTAAGGGTCAGCTCAAAACCGTTTTATTCAGTCAGGCCTTTTAAATACAGTTGCTTTAGGGACTAATTTTACTGTATATTGTTGTATGTGTATTGCTCACTGTAAGTTTTGTGTTTTTACTATTTTATTCTGTGTTTTTGTTGAAGCACTTTGTGACTTCTGTCTTTGAAAGGTGCTATACAAATAAAATTGACTTACTTACTTACATTTATCAATTTTTAAAGGGCCTATATCATGCAAAATCGACTTATCAGAACTTTTAACCTTCTTACAGTGCTATTAGCACCTCGTATATGTGTGCAAAGTGTTTTTTTTGACTGATTCTTGCAGTCTTTAGCTAGAGAATAGTCTATATCCTTTCCCTCGGATGAGCAGACGAATGGGCCTACTCACCAGGATGAGTCATCCTGGTGCCGCAGCACGCTTCCCTGTTTCAGCCCATCCTCCAGGAAGCACTACATAATCCCCCCCGCACTCAAGAGGAACGGCTACTTAGGCACAGTTAGCTTCAAACGATACTTCTTTTGTTCCAACGCTTCTACCACTGACATGTGCCGCTGTGTACCGGCGCTGACCGGCGCATGCCTCGGCCTTTGTTTACACCCCCACCCTCTCCACTCTAGGCTTTATGTCACGGGTGGGCGGGGAACACAGGCTCACGCTGAGACTACGTCACGCGTTGGGTGGGGGAGGCGGATCGCTCTTTACGAAAGTGGGGGCTAATCTCAAACCAAACCGTTTGCATTTCCGGGTAGGGGAGCGGGGTCCAAGATATGGGTGATATTTTATAACTATCATGTTACGAGTGTTGCACAACACTTATTACGATCAACTATGCCTTTAGGGTAGACTATGTAACGGGAAAAATAGCATAATATAGGATATTTCAATTTTTACACCCAGTGTGGAGCAGGCGTAAATCCAGCTACAACAGGAGAGAAGTGCGGACAGTGGCCGATAAAGAGAGCAGCTGCATGCCCTGGAGCGGCTCTGTCTGCTCTGATTCAGCGGGGCTGTGGTGACTCTCCCCGCACTCTCCAGTACGCTCTCGGCTATTTCCCGTGAACTTTCCACACTGGCAGCTGCAGCCATGTTCACGCTCCGAGCCGTCTTTTTTTTTACATAGACACTGTCCACAAATGTGCTTCCTGTCACGTCTATAGGCAATTAAATAATCCAAAACCGAAACTAAAGACTGATTTTCCTCCACTATCTGCGGAAGTTCCACTAACAGCAACTAACAACTTCCTGTGACACTTACAAAGTAAAGGCCTCTGTGTCTTCAGCTACAGCTTTACTGTGACAAGGTCAGTCAGTTACAGATCATTGAACGCTGCGCAAATACCAAATAGAGACAATCAGAGCTAAAGTCAGAAATGCGTTCACTTTTTCATCTGTTTGCTTACAAAGTTTGATATGACATGTGCGATTGTGCATAAAACAGATTTATGACACAACTCCTTTGGATAATCTACACTATTAAACTAGAGAATCTATGATGTTTCCTGGCAACAAGCTCAGAATACGTACAAGGTGAGCTGGTGCACTCGGTCCCAACTCCAGTCACTACATCGGGCGTAGCTAAACCCAACGTAAGGGACCGACTTAACTTACGACCAGCTGGTGGACTCTGCTCCTGAGCCCTCTGTGATTGGGACAGAGCCACACACTGTGATCCGCTCCCACATAACCGCGAAAAAAAATAAAAATAAATACATTTATACATTTAAAAATTCAATAAATAAATAAATTTATTTATTGATTTATTTAATTTATAAATGTATACATTTATTTATTTATATTTATATATATATATATATATATATATATATATATATATACATATATATATATATATATTATATATATATATGACACAAATTATGAATTTTATATGTATATATATATAAAATTCATAATTTGTGTTATTTATGTCCATGTTACGTTGCCCAACCTCTCACGTCAAACAAAGATGGCTGCTTGCGAGGTCCGCAGACTGGGTAGCCGACTGTCGGACAGGGGCAAACTTGTAGCGCCAACTTCAGCGTAAAGCATGGTGGAACAACACATCTCATTTATGCAATAACGTGTAGTGGGAGCTCACCCGTCCCTGTTCTAGGCTTGGGGTGTTGGCTTGTCGCTCTGGTACAGCAAGGCATTTACAAACTAAAATCGTCTTAAGTGTTGTACACTTTTGAGCAGTGGTGAGGAAGGCCTATGGCTGGAATCTCGTTGGTGCGTTAGGCGCTGGCTCTGTGTGTTTGTCTCAGGGACACCGGCACGGGATGGAAAGGACAGAGCGTCACCAGGGCGGACATGAAGATGACCCGCAACGGAAAGGACCGAGCTAGACAACCACCAAATGATACAACAGCAGGGGCAGAGGTGAAATTCTGCCTTGCGTGTTATGGGGAGAGCTAATTATGTGACTTGTTGGGTTGTGACCACCAGGGGGCATCAGCAAAAATGCACCAGGAGAGATGATCCAGGGTTTTATCTTTATTAAATCTTCACTCACTGGTTATTGGGTTTTACATTATATATGGGTGCGAGGTTCTGCAATACAACAAAGGAGAATATACATTCTAATATGAACTATAAAACAACAACATATAATACACAAATACACATGGCCTCCGTCATCACCTATGCTGTTAGCACTTAGCTCGAGGCACTTAACATTTTGTAAACACAAACTATGTAAATGTATGGCCTTAAAGTACTCTAACAATTCGTATGGCATGCAACACTTTATAAAACGGTGTGAACAAATTAGGGGTTTATGTGTGCCTTCATTTCTAACCACTACTCACTTTTTATTATGCACACAAATTGACAACTACGAGCTGCAAGATGCGGGGAAAAACAACTAGAAACCTAGGAAAACACGCAGCGCTGTCAACCAAACCTGCCCACTCCAACTTCCAACTTCCGATTGGCCACTTGACCTGTCAATCAAGCCCCGGCAGAAACAGGGCAAATCCTTCGTCACAGCCGCCCCCTAATTTGTCCAACAAATTTGACACCTAAGAAGGGCGCACGGTTTCAGAGTCAGTGTCGGGGATGGCAGGCAGAGCTATTAGGCGTGCAACGGGCCTCGTGTAGGTCTTGTCCTTGACCTGGACTTCAACAGCATGAACCCGTCCATCATGCCCAGGAAGAACTTTGGTGACACGTCCGACTGGCCAAAGGGCTCACGGTAACTGAGGGTACATCACCATGACAGTGGTCCCGAGTTGCAGCTGTGCTAGGTCCTTGTGCCATTTTGAGCGGGTTTGGAGGGTTGAGAGATAGCAGACCAATTCTGGGAACACTTTATCAGGTGCTAACACTTGACTGTGCCTCCAGCGACGTCGACTTAAGGGCTCTGCGCGTCCTCATAAACAGCCTGTGGTAGGGAAGAGTCATTCCGCCTCATGAGAAGCAGATTAGGGGTCACGGGGTCAGGGTCTGCTACATCTGTAGAAACGTAACCCAAAGGCTTGGAATTCAAAATCCCTTCCACCTCTGTAAGAACGGTCCTCAGGACTTCTTCTGGAACAGACTGAGGCTGAATGGTGGCATAAAGTGCCACCTTGACTAATCTCACTTCCCTTTCCTGCATCACCCCAACATGTGGGGCGCATGGTGGGTTAAATTTAAACTGGATCTGGTGCTTGGCCAAATGATCACGGAGTTAAGGTTGTAGGACTTCAATGGCCTCTCTGAGCTCCAGCTCTCCTCCTTTGAAGTCTGTCCCCTGATCAGACAGGAGTTCAGCTGGTTTTCCTCTTCTTGCGATGTGCCATGAGTGCCATCAGTGCCATGAGAAAGGAATCGTGGTCTAAACTGGAGAGAATATTTAAATGCACGGCTCATGTTGTCAAGCACTTAAATATAATGCCCCATCTTTTCTCCAGACGACAGCCCATCTTAACTGTGAAGGGCCCAAAACAGTCCATACCAGTGGAGAAGAAGTGCGGCTTAAACAGTCTCAACCTTTCCTCTGGCAGATCTGACATCTTGGACACAGTTGGCATGGCTCTCCATCTCTGGCACCCTGGGCATGAATGCTGGGTTTTTTCACGGCCTCTCGCCCCCGGAGTATCCAATACTTCCGCCTCAGTTCAGCAAATAGAGCTTGGATGACGTAGGGTAATGTCTGTGTCCAGGATGATGAGCTGGGTAACTCTATGATGGGGGTCTAAGACCACAAGATGAATGGACTCAGGCTGTAGTTGACTGCTGCGTCTCAGCCTCTCACCAACTCCAATAAGCCCTGCAGTAAGATCAAACTCTGGGGCCAGGGTCAACAGCTGACTAGCAGAGGCAACTGGCTTGTTACGGCTCAACAAGTCGTACTCATCTGGAAAACTATCCTGTTGAGTTTGCTGTAGGATCTCCCTCTCTGCCTTCTGCTGGTCTGCAGCAGAGCGGCCTGGCCAGTTGCCGCCCTGTGATAGGACAGTGCGACCACATTTATGAGTTCAGTGAAGGAGGAGCACTGGTCCTCCTGTAACTGTAGTGTGGGCTTGGCAACTGTAGTGGAAAGGCAGGAGATGGTAGGTTTTCTTAATTCAGGGTCATCCTTCCTGAGGCTCTTCTTTGGCTGGTTGCATGGACCAGGACTCTGGTGGCTGCTGCAGAAAGGCTGGCCCGTGTTTCCACCTGCCGCTGTTAGACAGCTCTTGCAAGGTTTTACCCCGAGTGACATTGGGGTTTGTGCTGTATTCACATACCTCCAACTCAGCGGATCTGTCAGCTCCTGGATCTCAGCCACTTGTGTCCCACAAACACCTTAAAACGACATGAGTCTGACTGTAACCAGGTGAGGACCGTGGTGGGGTCTGTCCAGACGATAACACTGTTGGTAGGCACAGTCAGCTTACGTTGCAGGAGAGTAGCCAGCTGGGCAGCTGTCAGTGCCGCACAGAGCTCCTGCCTGGGTATAGACTGTTGCTTTTTTGGGGCAACTCTAGATCGAGCAGTGAGAAAGGACATCTCCACTTGACCTTTTGAGTTTTCTGTACGCAGATAGGCCACAGAGCCGTATGCCTTTTCAGATGCATCTGCAAACGCAAGTTTGTGACAGTTTATGGTGCCCATGGCAGGACTGACGTAACAGCGTGGCAGCGTAACTTCTGCAAGGTGCGGTAACTCTGCTTCCCACTCCAACCAAGGTTGTCGCACGTCTTCGGGTAGGAAGGAGTCTTCCTATTCTCGCTGTTTGTCCTCCAAGCGATGCACTAGGATCTTGGCCCGTGTCGTAAATTGAACAATGAACCCCAGCGGATCATACAGACGGGCAAGAACTCTGCATTTATTCCACATAGTGGGTGGTGGGGAGGTCCCGCAGGTTGTATTTATACCTCAAAGTGTCGGAGTTGCAGAGCCAGTGCAGCCCGAGGGCCAGTTCCTGTGGGTCAGCACTGGACTCTTGGAGCCACACCTCACTGCTCTCTTAAATGGCCCAAACTCGATTTTTTTGGCTGATCATGCACGTCACGCATGGGAGTTGGCACAAGAATGAGAGATCAAGGAGAAAAAGCATAAAGCTAAAGAAACACATGAGGCAATTTTGACGCTCTATGCTAACATGGCCGCAGATCCGAAACAACAACGGAACTATTCAACTGCTCGGGGACGGGGATGTGGTCGTGGGGGTGGAAATGGACAAAGAGGTGCGTGCTACATATTTGGACAATTTGGACATTTTGCCCGAGATTGCCCATACCAGGATATGCAACCAGGACCTCCAAACCCTCAACAATGTGGGGCCTGCCATGGGCCTTATCCAGCTCCACAACAGCGACAGGTGTACCAGGGGTATCATCAGCAGGCCTATCCGGAGTAGCAGCACCACCACACTTACCCACCAAACGGGCCGCGGCATGGAGGTTTCGGTTCAGACTGACTGGACGGGGCGAAGGAAGGCGCGGTAGAAACAACGGCAGAAACAACAGATGAAGCAACATCTCTGCAACACGGTGATATGCATCTTACACTACTCAAACATGCTGGTTCTCATCTTGAGGCTGGAGCTGCTAAACCAATTGAAATGTATTTCAAAATGTCTCAAGAATATGCTAAATTTCCCTAGTACACTTTAAATAGCCATTGCGACAAAGTTAAATTCCTAGTGGATTCAGGAGCTACATGTTCTGTAGTTAAATTTGCTGCTCTCAAACAAAAGCCAAACAAAAACTCCTCAATTGAATTGATTTCTTTTGCTTAGGGACAATTGAAGCAAACTGATGACTCTGAGTTTATGGACGTAGGAGAGCTGCAGAACGTTCCTTGTTTGTCCACAGAAATAAAACACAATAATGATATGCAATGGTGTGAATGTGGGGAAGATGAACTGACTACTGACTTCTTTTGTTGGGATGATTATTACTCTGCCATCTCTGTGACACTCATTGACCATTTTAAAGAGCTAAACGTGCCAAATGCGCACGTGTATAGCATTTTCAAAACCGATTGATGCTACTTAGGGGGAAGCTCAAGATTTTTTGCAGACCTTTGCCACCAGAGAGGAAATCTCTGTGTGGAAACAGGCGGGGGCGTGGGAAAAGGAAGACGTTAACAAAAAAAAAAAAAAACCTAAAAAAAAATTCAGGCAAATGGCGCTAATTTCACATGTCCGTGACCATGCATCAAAAGGGGCGAATGATTGCTGCTGTGGACAGAATTGGTTTACAAAAGGTTTTACAATTTATGGCCAAAGTTTTGTCATCTCTATTTGTTTAACCAATAATCCAGGAAGAGTAAAACGAATCCCACAGAGCTCACCCACCCCACAAAGACCTTTTGGTCATGTCCAGATGGATTTCATTGACTGAAAGGCAAGGCAAGCAAGGCAAGTTTATTTGTAGAGCACAATTCGTACACAAGGCAATTCAAAGTGCTTCACACAACAGGAAAAAATGCATTAAAATCACAAAGACATGGCAGAAATCACAATCTTAGTTCAAGACATAAAAGAGAAGAGTGCAAAGAAAAGCATTTCAGTCATATGCACAGCCAAACAAAACAGTTTTTAGTTTAGATTTGAACATTGCCAGAGTAGAACCTGTCTCACATCCTCAGGAAGACTGTTCCAGATTTTAGCTGCATAAAACTGAAACGCAGATTCCCCATGTTTAGTCCTGACTCTGGGCACCAGCAGGAGGCCGGTCCCTGAGGTCCTCAGAGTCCGAGATGGTTCATATGGCACTAACATGTCCGAGATGTACTTTGGTGCTAGGCCATGGAGAGACTTGTATACAAGCAGAGCTGCTTTGAAGTCTATTCTCTGAGCCACAGGGAGCCAGTGCAGAGACCTGAGCACAGGACTAATGTGATCGTACTTCCTGGTTCTAGTCAGGACCGAGCAGCGGCGTTCTGGATGTACTGCAGCTGTTTTACAGCTCGTTTGGAGAGGCCAGTGAGCAGGCCGTTACAGTAGTCTAATCTACTAGAGACAAACGCATGGATAAGTCTCTCCAGGTCTGGTTTAGACACTATACTTTTTGATTTTGGCAATGTTTTTTAGATGGTAAAAAGCTGCTGATGTGATTGATCTGACGTGGCTGTTAAAATTCAAATCTGAGTCCATTATTACCCCCAGATTTCTAACTTGATGTGTAGGTTTTAGAGCGAGACTCTGGAGGTGACAGTTAACAATTTCTCTTTGTTTCTGTGGGCCAAAGACGATGATTTCAGTCTTGTCTGAGTTCAGCTGGAGAAAGTTGTTTTGCATCCACACACTGATCTGTTGGATGCAGTGACAGAGTGAATCCACTGGTCCATATTCACCTGCCGTCAGTGAAACATAGATCTGAGTGTCGTCTGCATAATTGTGATAGGACACATTCTCGCTGCGTATCAACTGACCTAACGGCAGCATGTAGAGGTTGAACAGAAGGGGTCCCAGGATTGACCCTTGGGGCACCCCACAGGTCAGGGGCATCTGGTCTGAGACACAGTTACCAATTTCGATAAAGAATTTCCTGTCTTCCAGATAGGACTTTAACCAGTTTAGAGCAGTGCCAGTGATGCCCACCCAGTCCTCTAGTCTCTGTAAGAGGGTCCCATGATCGACAGTGTCAAAAGCAGCACTCAGATCTAACAGAATTAAGACTGAGGCTTTGCCCGCGTCAGTGTTCAGGTGGATGTCATTTGTCACCTTGACAACAGCAGTCTCAGTGCTGTGATGAGGTCTAAAACCTGACTGGAAAACATCAAATGAGTTGTTTATTAAGAGGAAATCAGTGAGCTGTTGGTAAACAACCTTTTCAAGGACTTTGCCCCAAAATGGCAGATTAGAGATGGGCCGGTAATTACTCAGTACTGCGGCATCAAGACTGCTCTTCTTTAGGAGAGGCTTTATGACCGCAGTTTTCAAAGACATTGGGAATGTTCCAGATTGAAGCGACATGTTAACTATTTGAGTGAGTGGTGCTAACAAACTGTTCAGCACAGACTTTAGAAATCTGGAGGTAACACATGGAGGCAGCATGTAGATGAACTCAGACTGGTGATGATCTCCTGGACAGTTTTGTCAGTTACAGGTGCAAAGTGAGTCAGCTCTAAGGTGTGTAGGTGGTTTGAGGGTTATTTTTTGCATTGTAGAATTTATAGCATTTTTAATGCCCTGAACTTTGTCATTAAAGAATAATGCAAACTCATTACACTTGGATGTGGAAATGAGTTCTAACGGCAGCTGAGCTGGAGGGTTTGTTAATCTGTTTACTGTGGCAAACAGGACACGCGAGTTGTTACTGCAGCTTCCAATTATTTCAGAAAAATATCCTTCCCTAGTTCTACATAAAATGAGGTTGTACATGTACAACTTCTCTCTGTAAATCTCTTTCTGAACCTGGAGCTTCGACTTGCGCCATTTTCGTTCGGCCCGACGGCACTCCCTTTTCTGTGCCCTGACCGAATCATCATTTCTCCATGGCGCCTTCTGCTTATTTTTAACAATTTTAGCCTTCATAGGGGCAATGGTGTCGAGAACATTCAAAACACTAGATGTAACAGAGTTCAACAAATCATTTACATTAGAACATGAGACATTTTCAAAGTTTATCATTTCCATAAACAGTTTTCCCGTGCTGTCATTTATGTGTCTCCTCCGGACAATTGCAGGACCAGCTGGTGGTTTGGGAAAAACAGACAGGTCAAAGAAGACACAGAAATGATCAGACAGAGCAACATCGACCACATTGACGTTTGAAATATTAACCCCTTTTGTAATTAGAAGATCTAGAGTGTGCCCTCTGCTGTGGGTGGGGCCACTCACGCGCTGAGTAAGACCGAAAGTTTCAAGGACAGCATGAAGCTCTTTTAGCGTTTCTGTCACAAATATTATCAACATGAACATTGAAATCACCTGTTATAACCAAACCATCAAAGTCTGTGCATACGACTGAAAGCATCTCAGTAAAAATCATCAATAAAACTTTTGCAGTGCTGAGGAGGCTTGTATAAAACAATGAAGAGAATGGATGGAGACTGTTTTAGCTCAATTTTAAAGGCTACATACTCAAATGTTGAAAAACACCCAAAGGACAACCTGTGGGTAACTATTTCATCTCTAACAAAAGCACACACACCTCCTCCCTTTTTGTTTTCTCGTGTTTCAGATTCAAACATAAAGTTGGGTGGAGCAGATTCTATTAGAACTAAATTTCCTGTGTTTTTGTCAAGCCATGTTTCAGTTAAAAACATAAAATCAAGATTATAAGAAGAAATAAAATTATTAATTAAGAATGATTTGTTACATAAGGATCTGACATTTAGCACACAGCAAGTTTCAGACTAGTTTCAGTGAGACTGGGCGTTATCTTTTTACAGGGAATATGAATCAAATTTCTCAGATTGGGCAGTCTGACTCGCATTTTGTTTTCCCATCTGTGTGATGTTACTACAGAAATAGCACTAGGGGAGGCTGTTTTTACACAGGGCCCCGGGTTGGTTTGATTTTTAATATGACTATAAGTCCCGGCAACGCTGAGACCCAGTGCATCCTAGCTATGGGAGATACCAGGTGAAAGGCGAGGGGGGATAGGTGGGGGGACTTTTGTTGGTGTAGTGGGAGCCGGTGAGCGTTTGGGACCAGGTGAAAGGCGGGTGGGTTTTGGTGGTGATTTTTGTCTGTGTAGCAACAGTCAGGGGGAGTTCATCATCGTTGATATCAGAACTCTTGCTAAATTAGGCTGTGAGTGGAGCCATCTTAATGCCTGATTTGATCAGATGTTCAAGATGGCTGGGAAGACCCCCTGGGGTGGGAGTGGAGATGGAAAGGAGAGTGGGGAATCTGTAGTGGGAGTAGATTGTTGCAGGGGGGATCCAGGGCTGCTCTGAGGGCAGGGGCGATGGCGGGGATACTGCCAGGCCCGCCACAGATGGGTCCAAGGCCTTTGATGAGGACCGTGCAGGAAAGAACTGAAGTGACTCTTGCGCTAAAGCCGTGGTGAAGATTGTTGTGGTGCTGCTGCAGATGAGTCCTTTGCTGGAGGTGGTGGAGGTGATCGTGGAGCAGTTGGAGTTGAATTCTTTGCTGCAGGTGGTGGAGCGGCTGCTAATAAATCCTTTGGTGGAGGCTGTGGTTGTTGGTGCTGCTGATGTTGAAACTTTGGCTCGTCTTCTCTGGTGATGGAGCAGGAATTTTTTCTCATTCCTCTCTTTCTCTAACGTATAGCAGGAATTTTTCTCTCATTCCTCTCCTTCTCTAACTATAGCAGGAATTTTCTCTCATTCCTCTCTTCTCTAACTATCTGCTCTGGACCCTGTCCAGGCCCAGCCTGTCCAGGCCCAGTCCAATGCCTCAGAGCGTGGAGCAGGTTCTCTGTCAGCACCCTCACTCCACCTCTACAGAGGTGTGGGCCATTTCTCTTAAACAGGTCCTCTCGTTTCCAGAATAGATAGAAGTTCTCAATGTAGTAACAATCCTCTTGTTGCACACTCTTTAGACAGCCATGTGTTCAGCTGAAGCAGCCGGCTAAACTTGTTTATCTTACCTGTCGATGTTTGGAAGAGGTCCACTTATGAATGTTTTTATTTCCATTTTGTCAAGCACGCCAAATAACTCCAAGAAGTCTCTTTTCAAAACTTCAGTCTCTTCGCGTCGTGTGTCCACTGCGCCCACGTGCACAAATCAGCTGTTTAACTCCTTTATGTTTGGCCAAAACATTAGAAATACTTGACGTAATCTCAGTGACTGTGGCGCTGGGAAAAGAATGTGTTTTGATTTTTTCATGCATCACGTGACTTATCGCACCATCCCCAATCAAGACGACCTTGACGTTAGGCACAGATTCTCTCTCTGTCTCTTTGTCTTCGTTTTCGCCACGTCATGTCTCCCATTTTCCCTTTGTTCATTTATTTCAGTCTTTGAAAGTGGTAAAAATCTGTTTGTAAGCTGTATTTCAGGTGGCGTTACATTATCTTTGTATTGCTTAGGCTTCGCACTGTCTTTAGAGAGTTTTTATGGAAACGAAAACAGAGTCACTCCGGTTTAGGTTGAAAGTAGCTGTTTTTCTTGTAAAAAATGTGGACTTCTTACCACTGGATGACACAGGGATTGTATCGTGCAGTCCTTTTTCAGATTCCAAAGCAAATATCCGTGCTTGTAGCTCATGAATTTCTTGTTGAAATTTCCAACAGCGTTTACAGGAGTTTGTTACTCTTCTCACGGGACATGTCGCTGGTTCGTCAGATTTGTTGATTAAAACTCTAAAATGTTCTTAAAATCCTTGGTTGACTTAAAAAAGTCATAACAAAAAATGTTTGGAAGACAAAAACTGATTTAAAAGCAAAATAAATAAGGAAAGCAGCTGAAGCAGGCAGGAGCAAGCCGGGAAGCGTCTGCACTCTTCGGAAGCAGGAAGTATGTATTTTATGTTTTCCTTCACTGACCCCGAGTGAAGGAAAGAAATTCTGTCTGGTTTTTGTTGATGTTTGGTCCCGGCATGTGGAAGCTTTCGCATGTAAAAATGCTTCAAGTAACGCAGTGGTCAAAGTTCTGACCACAGAGATAGTGCCACGTTGGGGCATCCCTGAAAGAATTTCCAGTGACCATGGCAGCCATTTTGTAGCTAAGGTCGTGGAGGAGGTGGGTACATTTTTGGGCATTGATCTCCGTAAACATACTTCTTATCACCCAGAATCATCAGGTCTGGTGGAAAGGAGCAACAGGACGATCAAAACAAAACTGACTAAAATATGTGAGGAGACGGGACTCTCCTGGGTTAAGGCACTTCCACTTGCACTGATGTATATGAGAATGAGAGTTCAGGCAAGATGTAACATGAGTCCATTTGAAATTCTGTTTGCTCACCCACCCAATATAGGCTTAGGCTCACCTCCGCCACGTGATTTGCTAGATTCTTCTTTGTGTGATGACTCAATTCTAGCTTATTGCAAAGAATTGGATGCACTGTTGTCCTCTATTTCTGTGCAGGTGAAAACTGCTCTCCCGAACGCAGCCAAAGCTGTGCTTCACGGCTTCAAACCAGGGGACTGGATCCTGGTCACAGAGCTGAGGCGTAAGCACTGGAGATCAAAGCGCTGGTTGGGACCTTATCAAGTCCTTCTCATCACCGACACCGCAGTGAAAATCGCAGAGAGAGCCGCCTGGATCCACGCGACACACTGTCGAGCCATCGTCAGCTCGCTAGCAGAGCCCGACGACGACGTTGCTGTCCGTCCACTCGTGGGTCAGACACCAGAGCCAACAGCGGACGGCTGTGACTGTCCCTGCGCTTCAACCTCGATCCCTGAGGACATTGTGGAACCATTGAATTGCAACGATCTCAATCACGTGAGAGCAGATCATAAAGCCAGAGCCGCACCAGTGCCCACTGATCGGGTGCCCCGAGCACGTGGCAGTCCACCTAAGTCCAGCGCATAAAGAAGCTTTGGTACGGTCTGGTAATCACATCTACATGAAGATTTTCTTCATGGCTTCATGAGTCGGGGTCGCCATCAGGTCACTAAAATGTAGAATTTTGGTTTATTTTTATTGTTGATAGTTGCTATAACAATGTTGATACTGTTGTTCATGTTTATGAGTCATGAGTTTCTTACACATATTCGTAATCATTCCACGGTTTATACACTAAACTATTGGTATCGATATGCTAAATACATAGCAGGGAGCCACAAACGGGAAAACTGCTCTGTGTGAACATATCTGCCTATAGCAACTACATCTCCACATGTGCTGGCTCTTCCTGTGCCTAATTTGCATGAAATTTTACCCTACACTCTGATCTCTAGAGTAAATACTACATTTTTGAATAGAATAATCTGGTCCATCTGGCAAGCAGACACTCCACATATACGAGAAAATACAGGTCCCATTGAAATTAAAATTCAACCACTCCAAAATGAAAACCTGGAGCCACTTTTCGGGCCAGTTCACATTCGACAGGGTTCTAAATTTGCATGTTTTTCACAAAACAGAACATAAATATTAGTGGATACAAAAACTAGTCTCGCAATAAACATAACCCCGATAGGTGTGATTCCTAACACATATTGTTCTACAATATTCACTCCATGTACATATCTGCAACATGATATTCGCCTGAACACATCTCAGGCAGCTCCAGGGACTCAATGTGCACCATACTTCACTGTACCAGATATTTAAGGGACAGTTCCAACAGCGGAATACATGTTCCTTTGTGGATATTACATGTATGAAAGTCTTCCAATCGGATGGGTGGGACGCTGCGCCACTGTGGTCCCCTCTGATCATTCATACATAATATCCAGCACCCGTAATCTCACAGACAGAGTTAAGTGGGACCTGCCACATCATGACTCTGTTTGGGTGGTCTGATGTGCCAAAGGACCATAAACTTTGGACCACGGGAAATGAGGTTCTATTAGCACTATTTCCACGCATAGGTGTTGGTAAACTGATGTTACGAGTGGACCCTCTTTGCTATAGTTTAGTTTCCTTCATTAACGCGACATTAGGTACCATTGAAGCACAGAGGGAAGAGATGGATGCACTTCGCGCGGGGGTACTTCAAAATTGAATAGTGCTGGATCAAATTACAGCGGCCTCTGGTGGAGTATGCATTTATTACACGAGAGCTGTTGTACATACATTCCTGCTAATGATGAAGATGGAGGAACAATCCAACAGGGACTTGCAAATTTGACCAAACTCCGTAATCTCATGGAATCAGAAAACGTGTCCGACACTGGTTCATCAATGTTCGGATGGTTTCTGTCTTACTGGCGTGACGGACTTATCAATTTTGCTATCATTGCGGTAGTAACCTTGATCCTATTTTCCTGTGTGATACCATGCTTACATAAAATAAACAGTAAGATGGTTTCTGCCCAATTTGTATCCATTCCAATGGAGAATCTTGACAGATCTTCATATAATGATCCAGACTACATTTATGATTCAGATGACGACTTCACTAACTAATAGGATCTGTAGATTAGCTTTGAAACATTAGATTCACCTTATAGCCCAGATAAAGTAGATTAGAACCACTGGTGTTTTTAATGGTTTCTCCTTTGACAGGTTTTGCTTTAACTATGTTTTTGATGATATTCCTAACCTTTTTCTTGATTTTCAGGTTTTATATTTTACACTGTTGATTGTTATATAGTTGACATTTTCTTCATTAATGATGAAAACGGGGTTTTATAATGATCATAAGTGGGGTATTGTAATGGAAAATGTGATGTTCTTAGGTTGATGCAAAGCTAAAGTGAAATGTGTTATTAGGATGTATGTTTGGGGTCATATGGTCAACTCAGTGACCTTTGTCCTGTGCCTGGTCTGTTGAGCCCCCCTTTTGGTGAAACACAGTCTGTGTTTTGATTAGTAATTGAAGTGTGTGGAGGATTAGGTTGGGCGTCCTTGTGGCGAGGCATGGGGACATCTCTGGGTGAGTGATCTGATGACCTATGACCCGGGGATAACACCTGTGTAATCCATTCCATTCTTACTTTGTACTGTGCAGACAAAACTGTTGCCTTTATAAGCTGGACTCGTCTTTGTTCTAGAGTCAGTTAGGGAGGGAGAGAACTTCTGATCGAGGGTGAGATTTCTGGCTGTGCACGGCTAAAAGAAAAGATTCACCTTTGAACAAAACAACTTCGTTCTACCTTGCCTTACTTCTCTTTCACTATCTTAAGTGGGAGACCTCTAAGGTGCCTGTACTTTCGCTGGAGTGCCTCCACTGAGTATGTGTGTTCAGCTAAACTCAGTAAATGCACCTTTAATGGTAAACGTCATTGCAGGGGAGATGGTGAACGACACTGCTGCACCATGCATGCCCCTGATGTCTTGTCTAACAGTTCTGAGAGCAAGATCTTCTGGCTCACCAATGAGTTTGAGTGTTTGGGCTGCCGCAGGAAGAAGAATAGTCCGCTCTGACCCATCGTCAAGCACTGCATACGTCTCCAGCGAGTTTTCACCACTGCGGAGTAGCACTTTGCTAATCTTTAACAGGACTTGGTTGCAGCCAGAACGTCTGTCAAGATACAAAACTTCATTGGTTGAGCTGACGGGGCTTAATGGTGTCTCAGAGGGCTTTGCATTAACATCATGTAGGGCCTGTAGGGTTTTTCATTTGCACTTTGGGCATGTGACTTTCAGACGAGATTGGGCTGCCTGATGTGAACGTACACAGCGCCAGCACCTTCTGTTAGACTTGATCCATTCAGTTCTCTGCTCCACTGTCAACAATGCAAAATTACCACACTGATCAAGGTAGTGTAGTGTATTGACGCAATATGGACAAAAAGGAGACTTCTTGGGAGTGGCTGTTGTCTGCTCTGCTGTTGGGACATCACCGAGCTTGTTTACTGTGTGAAAGATGTTAGTGTTCCTGTTACCCATACTGTCACGATGCCGAGCTGAATTGGGTTCACTGTTACTCTTCACTGTGTAATAATAACTCAAACACTGGCTCTTGTATCTTCAGCTCATAATTAAGCCAGTTGGAGAAGTGCAGAAGACTGGGGATCATGACACGCATAGGATAAAGGAACCCTTTAAACTCAGCTCTCATGTCTTGTGGCAGCTTAGACAATAAGCGTGTCACATGAGACCCACAGCAGAGCTCTGTCTGCCCACTTTCACCGAGCTGTTCCAACAAGCCCACCAGTGATCTCACTCTCAATGCAAACCGATTGAAGCCTGTGGTGTCTCCACCAGCTATGTTTAGGGACTCCATCAGGTCAGCAATCTTCCTGAGTGCTAACTGGTGGGCTGACCATACCGCTCAGTTAAGCTGGCCATTGTGTCTGTATGTATATGGCTGCTGTGAGTTTATGTATGAATCAGCAATAAGCAAGGTATCTTCGTGTTTTAAGTGGTTTAACAGGATTTGATACTTAAAGCGTTCAGTGGCGTCTTCAGGCAGAATATTCTCCAGGGCCACCTTGAGCTTGGCAAACTCTCTTGGGTCACTCTTTGTGAAAAGGGGGATTGTGGGCTTGGGGCCACGATACACCACTCCAGGCTTAGGAGGAGGCAGGGGTCTGATGTGCTCTAACTCTCGTCTTGGTGGAGTATAGGGGCTGCAATATTCTAGAGTCGGCACAGGAGATGGGAAATGGCGTGAGTCTGCAAGATGCTTTGGCTGATCTTGTAGAGTAGTTCTCATGTCCCTCA
This sequence comes from Chaenogobius annularis, assembly GCA_015082035.1. NCBI lineage: Eukaryota > Metazoa > Chordata > Actinopteri > Gobiiformes > Gobiidae > Chaenogobius > Chaenogobius annularis. Next base: position 166,520 of record BJKM01000256.1, read on the forward strand.
AGAGCTCCATGAATTCAGACACCGTTCTCTGTGGGAGGCGGTGGTAGTGGTCTTTCAATGAACTCATCTGTTACAGGGGGAAGATGAGGTGGCCAGTACTCAGGATCTGTAGGCAACATAAAGTTAACAGCTTGTGCAGGTGGAGCAGGGAGCAGAAACTGACTGTGATCCTGGCTCAAAGGTGCACTTAAGACTTGTGGTGGAGCAGGGGCTGGCATTGGGATGGATAATTGAGATGAGAGTACTCTTGCATCAAGGTGCCTTTGCATCTCCATCATCTGTCTTTGCATACTATGATTATCATCAAGCACTCTGTATAGCACTGCTAGAGTGTTAGATGTTTCAACTGCAGCTGGTCTCTGCCTGTGTCTGACTGGTGTACTTACAGGTAAACGCAGGGATTACTCATCAGCATATGGATCCATTGCTCTGGCTCCTTCGAGTTCACTCCAGTCAGCAGGCTGTGGAGGTGTGATACGTCATCCTGGCAATTCTCTCTACTGACCTCTCCACACTGGGATATGGTTGCTGCTCATATGCATTGTGAACTTGTTGCTGTGCAGGGGTCGACACGTAGTCCTGCATCCAAACCGGTGGTCTTCTCTCTCGGCGTGGGCCCCTGCATTGTGCAGAAGGTGACTGTGGTCTGAATACATCTCTATTCCACGGTGGCCAAACTTATCCCAGGTTTTGGCACCATTTGTTACCATTTGCTTGTTGGGTTGTGACCGCCAGGGGGCATCAGCAAAAATGCACCAGGAGAGATGCTCCAGGGTTTTATCTTTATTAAATCTTCTCTCACTAGTTATTGGGTTTTACATTATATATGGGTGTGTGGTTCTGCAATACAACAAAAGGAGAATATACATTATGATATGAACTATAAAAGAACAACAATCAAACATGCTCCAGGCGATGCGGAACGCCCGGCGCACAGGGCAGGCAGCCCAAACAGGAAAGCAAAGGCAGCTCAACCCCGAAGCCTGAATATAAGAAATTTGGATTAGATTACGTACTGTGGCACAACCTACTTCATGTAAAGGCTTTTGAATAACGGGTGATGGCTGACCCCAGCTTCAAAAGATGCGGAAGCCACCAAAGCGACGGACAACAAGTGCCATGAAGCAGTGGGGTCACGGGGCTCAGCCACACCACGGCCCTACGACAGTACAGGTGTTATTCAATGGCTACAGTGTTAAATTGGGAAACAACGGTTTAAATAGCTACTTGCCGCACCGAAGACACAGAACTGGAAGCAGAAATGTACGAGTCAGAGAGAGAGGGAAGAAGATGAGAGGCTTTTATACTCTTAAGCGCCACCTACTGGACCTAAAGTTGTGGCAAAACCCCATACTGCCACATTGTTTTTTACCCGTCTTGTTTTAAACCTGTTTTTAGTAAATACATTGCATATACCTTTTTAACTTACTGTGCTTATTGTTACACCATACCACTCTCTCTCCAATTGAATTCACAATAAAAACCTGATTTGGTAGGAAAATCGGCCACAGCTAGATCCACATTTCACAGTAAAGCTCACCCCGCAACATAGTTGTTAAAGAAAGAGATCTGGGGCATGGTTGATCCGCGATGGCCTGCAGCGAGATGTCTGGATGCCACCATGACACGCTGTTTATCACTGACGTTGTAGAACTTCAGTATAATGGGTCTTGGATGTTGGTTCGGAGCCGGTTTCGGAGCCCTAGAGCGATGCACATGGTCAGTCTTAATTTTCCCAGCTTTTGTTGGAAGTATGAGATACTCTTGGATCCAGGTCTCCATATACTTGATCACATCCTTGCCCTCAGCGTCCTCTGGAATGCTGAAAATCCACATATTATATTTGCGCACTTGGTTCTCCAGGTTGTCCAGTTTGTCTGTCAAAACACGCACCTGGTTTGTCAATTCTGCCACTTTGGTTTGTAGAGACGTTGTCCCTCAGGTCAGAGACCACTTCCTCGGTCGCTGTGGTTTGGGTATCCAGCTCACCATTTAAAATCGTGCATTTCCGCCAGGGCCGTGTCTATCTCTGCGCCCACCGTTTTTGTAATCTGGTCAGCAATCTCCCGTAAAGCCGCTTGGATATAGCATTGCTAACCTGGTTATCTGCTGCGTTTTTCTTAGACAGGTTCCCGAAATAACTGTCATGTTTCTTGATTGGAAACTGCCCCCATGTAAAAATATCGGATCTCCCCGGGTGAACTCGAAATAAAGACGGATTATTTCCACAAGTACAACCGCAGCCAGACAGACACGTTCGCACTAAGCCGCCATCGTCCCAGAAGTCGAAACATATTTTTAAAGCAAACATCATTAGCAGCAGAGTGACGTACATATTTATTTAACCAGGAGAGTTCCATTGAGATTATAACAATTATCAGGTGTTCTGGGACATTGCTGCTCTGGAGTTGGACTGCAATCAATAAAGTTCTAGAGACTGTTTTTGACATAGTCATCAAACTTGATTTCAGAATTATGTATTTGGGCCTTAAAACTCCTGCCATGGACACAATATGTGGATATATTTGGAATATACTCCTGGCAGTAGGGATAAAAAGCCATTACAAAAACATTTATAAAATTGTGCTGACAATCGAGGACTGGACCAACATTATAACTGACATACAGAATATGGAGATCACCACATTTGGACCAATTGGGACATTCATTTTGGAGTTTGTGTGCCTTAGTTTTATCTGGATGCATTTATTGTAATGCTTTTAGTCTGCTATGTTCTCTCTGGTCTTATTGCTTCAACTAAACCGGAACTTACCCCAAACTCAAACTAAACTGGCTTCAAGCAACAGGTGTCTGAAATGAAGATTGGATTGAATGTGTCAAACAAGTCCAATCAAAAGAGACCAAATCCACGTAGGCCATTGTAGAAAAGTAGGCGTATTACAACACTTCACCTGGATCATCAACATCATGCAAAAATCTAACTTTTTTCCTCCCTACAGGGTATATACAAGAACAGACACCGAAAGAGTAAAAAAGATTCACTCATATTTTTTTCATATTGGTTATATTGACATTGCAAGTAAACAGTAACCCACCCTTTAGGCTTCCTAATGAAAAACAGATTTTTATTTTGTTTTTCTTCTGTTAATTATTTAATCTGATGACAGAAAACTTTAGGGTTAGTGTGATCCTGCTCTCTATAGCTGAAAACCCCCCAAAAACAAACAATGGATATATAATGAGGTTTATGTTTTATGATTAACTGAAAGGATTTTGTTGAATTGCTGTTGGGACACGTTTTTGTTCTAAACTTAATAAGTTGTAGATGTAGACAGTAGCTGGAGTCGGTCTGACCATATGAATGTTAATCATAAGGCAAAGTCAGTAATAATCAGTGTGGCAGGTCTGTCCACAGACCCTGCTGAAGCCCACAGCTATGCTTCTTGAGGAGGCGGGAGTCGGAGAAGCCCAGCCCACACAGCTGCTGCAGGCGTACGGCCGCTGGCCTGTGTGCACCTGCATGTGGAACTGCACATGAGTGAGCTGTCTGAAGCGTGCTCCGCACACCTCACACTCATAGGGCTTGTGTCCCGAGTGGATGAGCAGGTGTTTGCGGTAGTTGGCCTGGACTCTGAAGGCCTTTCCACAGTGCTCACACTGGTGTGGTTTCTCCCCGGTGTGCTGCAGTCTGTGGCTCTTCAGAGCCTGTCGGTTGATAAAGGCTTTTTCACACATCTCGCACTGAAAGGGCCGCTCCCCGGAGTGTAGACGCAGGTGGTAGTCGTATGTGGCTTTGTAGAAGAAGGTCTTTGGGCACAAGTGGCACCTGTACTGCTTCATGTCAGAGTGGACTAGCTGGTGTTTGTGCAGGGCACTGGCATCCTCAAAGCTTCTGTGACAGGTCTGACAGCTAAAGGGAGTCACATCCAGCGTGGTCCTGTCCAACCTCAGGATCACCCGGCGGTGCCCCACTCTGCTCTGGCCTCCAGCTCGACACTTGTCTCTCACGCTCACCTGCTTTTCCTTCTCATGGACCTGCTTTTGGTGTCTCTGAAGCTGGAAGTTGTAAAGAAAGGTGCGTCCACATAGGTCACACATGAAAGTCTTGGGAGCTCCATGAATGAGCATGTGGGCCTTGAGTTTGTTCTGGACAAAGCTCTTACTGCAGACCGGACACTTAAACGGCCGCTCCCCGGTGTGGATGCGCATGTGTCGCTTCAGGTTCTGCTGAAATGTGAAGCTGGCTCCACACCGCTCGCAGCTGAAGTTCCTGCCGCTGTGCACAGACTCATGTAGCTGTAGCGATCTCTTCAGTTTGAAGGTCTTGTCACACTGGGAGCATTTGTAGGGCTCGTCTCCGGTGTGGATGCGCTCGTGGCACTTGAGGGCAAAGGCACTCCTAAAGCTCTGCCCGCAGTCACTGCATTGATGGGGCTTGTGCCCAGAGTGCACAGCCTGGTGGGCGCTCAAGTACGACTTGGTCTTGAATGCTTTGCCACAGGTGGAGCAGGAGAAAGGTCTGGTGTCACTGTGCAGCTGCTCGTGAGTTTTCAGATACACTTTGTTTTTGAAGATTTTGTCACATATGCTGCACTTGAAGGGGCTGGCTTCATTCTCACTGTGCTCCAGCAGATGGCGCTCACACTGAAGCTCATTCCTGCCACCTGCCTTTTCTGCAGGCTCCTTGTCCAGAATGTCCACAGTGGCATCTGTAGAGACAAAATATGAGGGTAGATTAAAAAAAAACTTAAAGAAAAAAGTATGCATACCTCTATAGAAATATAGACCACCGGGGTAGTCAGGTGTATGTCAACCTAATTTGGATGTGTATCAGCTAAAGCAGAGCTTCTCAAAAGGGGGGGCGCGAGATATTTGGGTCAACGTGCACACATTATGCGTGACAAGTGTGTTTTGAGCAACAGAAAAAGAACCAGTGCCAACACGGAGTTAATCTCTAAATACATGAATGCAGTGGAGGAGTGGGTCAGCCTGCCTCTGCCCCTCACACATGTGTGCCCTGGGTTAAGAAGGAGTCATGGCTTTGGCTTCTATATGCGCAATATGTGCTCAGTCTCTCCTCCCCTTTTTGAGTCTAACTTTTAAAATTGCTCCGCTTCTGATCAGCTTATTTGGGGATATAAACGTATCTGGAAAATAAGAGAAGAGAAAGCGTGAGCATTCACTTCCTTTACGCTTTGATCCCATGCGCTTTTAGTGTAAAATGTGAAACATCAGCTCCGTGCAGAAAGCAGTGTGTGTGATGATCGTGGACCTGCAGTGGTAAAAGTGATCCACAGTGACGAGAACGTGAGTGCGTCTCCTCGTTGAAACACCTCATTCACCACAGTGAAGCGCCAATTCTGCACTGTCCCACTGCAGACAGGTGACTGACCTGCCCAGTCTGCGCGGCTGACCTGCCCAGTCTGCGCGGCTGACCTGCCCAGTCTGCGCGGCTGACCTGCCCAGTCTGCGCGGCTGACCTGCCCTGCCTGCGCGGCTGACCTGCCCCGTCTCTGCGCGGCTGACCTGCCCCGTCTGCGCGGCTGAGGGTGAGAGACAGTGGGAGGGGAGTGGAGAGCACTCCTGCACAGGGTCTGTGTCGTGCCATTTCACAGCTTCATGCACATACCAAAGAACGACTCTGTGAATGACACTTATAATAGGCGAAATTACATTTATTTTAAGTAAGAGTTTAAACTGTTAATCCAGGCCAATATGCAATTACATAGTTGCAATTTGCATTTTTTTTTTTAAATCAAATGTTATAATTTCTCGAGGCTGTGGGGGGTGTGGAAACAGTTTCTATCTCCCAAGGGGGCGCCCCAGAAAAAGTTTGAGAAGCTATGAGCTAAAGCAAATTACTCTGGCATATCCCAGAAAGTGAAGGCTCTGTAGCCTTGGTACAGCGGCAGGCTAAGCCCAAAGAAGGCCTCAGATGGACCAGATAGGCATGGGAGGAGCTGCACATCGCAGAGGTACTCAAACAAAAACGGCCAACGAGCAAGCATTTTTCAGCCTTTTTCAGCTATTGCCCACTTTCATCCAATTATTGCACAGTGGTGTGAGCACCTTCAGCTTAGGTTACCACCACTCAACTCATCAATAAGTTTAAGAATGAAATGAATATCAGAAATATTTTTGATGATTACCAGCCTTTTGTGGGCTTTGCGTCTTAGAAGCAGTCTTCTCTGAGGCTTGCTCAGCAGCGCTTTGTGGAGCGCTCTCTTTCTGGTTCCTCACAGAGCCCCTCTCCCGTCGGGCACTCTCGTTCTGGTTCCTCACAGAGCCCCTCTCCCGTCGGGCGCTCTTCCACTGGCCTTCAGTCTCCAACAGGCCCAGTCTGTTCTGCAGCGCCTGGGTCTCACGCCTCAACAGCTGTATGAAGATATTGCTGATTTTTCTTGTTGCTTCTTGAGCCACCATAGTTACCACAGCTCCTTGTGACACTGGCTGCAAGAAAACAACAGTGTAATATATTATATTAGTAGGGAAGTGAATCCACTCTTTATTCTGAGACAAAACACTGCTGTAGAAAAGTTTGAGATGAAACTTATCATTAAATATAAGCGTGACGAATTCAGTCACCGAGACAGAGTGTGTGATCAGACACAGAGTCTGAGGAGGAGAGACCGAGTGTGTGCTCAGACACAGAGTCTGAGGAGGAGAGACCGAGTGTGTGCTCAGACACAGAGTCTGAGGAGGAGAGGACCGAGTGTGTGACCGAGTCAGACACAGACACAGCGAGAGACCAGTGGTGACAGACACAAGGAGTCTGAGGAGGAGAGACCGAGTGTGTGATTCAGCACAGAGTCTTGAGAGGAGAGACCGAGTGTGTGATCAGACACAGAGTCTGAGAGGACCGAGTGTAACTATGTGATCAGACACAGAGTCTGAGGAGGAGAGACCGAAGTATGTGATCAGACACAGAGTCTGAGGAGGAGAGACCGAGTGTTGATCAACACAGAGTCTGAGAGGACCGAGTGTGTGATCAGACACAGAGTCTGAGGAGGAGAGACGAGGTGTGTGATCAGACACAAGGCGGAGAAAACCGAGGTGTGCTCAGACACACGAGTCTGAGGGAGGAGAGACCGAGTGTTGCTCAGACACAGAGTCTGAGGAGAGAGACCGAGTGTGTGCTCAGACACAGAGGTCTGAGGAGGAGAGACCGACGTGTGTGATCAGACACCCGAGTCTGAGGACGATTCTTTGTGATCAGACACAGGTCTGAGGAGGAGAGACCGAGTGTGTGAAATCAGAACACGAGTCTGAGGGTGAAGGAACGCATTGTAGACCAGACAACAGAGTCTGAGGAGGAGGAGACGATCGTGTGCTCCGGTCTAGGGACAGATGCGCGTTATCAGAGTCTGAGGAGGAGAGACCGAGTGTTGTGTCAGACACAGAGTCTGAGGAGGAGAGACCGAGTGTTGTGATCAGACACAGAGTCTGAGGAGAGAGACCGAGTATTGTGTGCTCAGACACAGAGTCTGAGGAGGAGAGACCGGAGTGTGTGCTCAGACACAAAGTCTGAGGAGGAGAGACCGAGGTGTGCTCAGACACAGAGTCTGAGGAGAGAGACCGGAGGTGTGTTGATCAGACACAGGAGTCTGAGGAGGAGAGACCCGAGTGTGTGATCAGACACAGAGTCTGAGGAGGAAGAGACCGAGTGTGTGCTCAGACACAGAGTTCTGAGGAGGAGAATCCGAGTGTGTGCTCAGACACAGAGTCTGAGGAGGAGAGACCGAGTGTGTGATCAGAGACACACTTTAGTCTGAGAAATAATCTAAATGAAACGGGAAATTCACAGACTGGAAAAGTGTGACGGCTGATTTTACTCCAATAAAGAATAAGCATGTTATAGCCAATAACCTGCATATATCTAAACTCAGTGGCGCATATCCCCAAAGAAGGGTATTATGTGTTCAAACTGGTTCTACACATTCGTAATAGTTAAAAATGAGTTTAGCTAGTAAAAAGTGCTTAAAATAATGATTTTATTAACGACAACATTTAGAAAGTATTGGCCCAATATTGATTCTTGACTAAAGCTTTTCCCATAACATCTGTATCGCCCCAACATTTCCATATCGGTGCACCAATATATATTGGTATATTGTATTTAGGATTTTGGCAATGATCAGGTTCCTGAACTAAATATATTCAAATAATTGGTTTTAATGATATATCTAGATGTAATATAGCCTTTTTTGGTTCAGTCGATTATCCAAACAGAATGGGACCGAATGATATGTTTAACAAGGGCGTGTCTGGAGGGGCACCCATGAAATTTGATGGCCCACCCCACTGAAAGGGGCTGAGGCAGTATATTGAGGGTAGATAACCATTTTGTGTAATTTTACTCACTATATTGCACCAAATTTAAAATAAAGTAAATATACATTCAAATTTGTAAATCAAATAAAAAGTATTTCATCAATAAAAATATTATATTTAACTGTAAAATTTAAAACGCAGGCGAATCAGTGCAGCGTCTGCAGTGATGCGGTCGCTGCATCGGACTGTTGTCGTGAAGAAGGAGCCGAGTCCAAAGACAAAGCTCTCGATTTACCGGTCAATCTACGTTCCTACCCTCACCTATGGTCATGAGCAGTGACGTGCATTCAGGGGAGGCAGGGGAGGCGGAGCCTCACTTGTCAATCTTGGGAGAATAAAAACGGAATGATAAAATATAATAAAAGTTAATATTCGTCGTCTGGTATGTATTATAAACCTCTTTCCTGTTGAATCCAATATGGAACCATATGTTTTTCAAATAAGAATATCTGAATTTCCGCATGTCCCGTAACTCCCGTTCATAACACAGGGAGGAGGGGCGCCCCCGTGAGGCAGCACTGCGCTCTGCCGCTCGAAGCAGAGTGTAATGCCTCACAAACTGTGCTGTATGCGATGTCCCGCTGTATATAACAAATAAAACACCCTGACGATGTGCTCTGTACTTCCATATTCTGGATTATGTATGAAATGTGTTTCTGAAACGTGTTTCGCAGATTCATTATAAAAAACAGCAGTGAAAGTTCACTCGGTGAGGCAAACAATACGCCTGACTCATGGTAGAGGGGCGCTGCTGAGCCTGTGGACTTCTGCGCTAGCTTCTTCATTCTTGAACTCGTTTATTCTTATTTACAATCCAGTTTATCAAAATGCAAAAGGTAAAACCATAAACTTGTATTTATTTTGGCTTGAAATAGGCTGGAATTTGGCCTCATTGGAGCTCAATTGGAATTATTTTTTATCTTAAATCAAATATGTCACATGTTTGTGTAAAGAATGCAGAAATGAGATATAAAAGCACAACTCATTGTCTGTTGTCAATCGAATTATGTTTAAGGTGCTGTTTTGGGTTCATTCGCATTGGTAAATCTGACTCAGAAAGAGTGAGGGCCTCACTAGGCCTGAACCTCACTGTGCGTCACTAGTCATGAGCTTTGGGTAATGACCAAAAGGACAAGATCGCGGATACAAGCAGTCCACCTCCGCAGGGTGGCTGTGCGCTCCATTAGAGATAGGGTGAGAAGCTCAGTCACACGGGAGGAGCTCGGAGTAGAGCCATTGCTCCTCCATCTGAGGACCTAAACTCACAGTGTCAACGTATTTTTCATATTTAATCATTACAGTGAGGGGCAACAATTTGAGGACTTTTCCCAATTTAGAATACGTTTAGTTTTAAAGTTTCGCCATGACAATGGTCCTCAATCTGAAACCCTTCATAACGTATTTGCACTTGATTTTATTACACAAATAAAAAACAAAAAACCTGATAACGCCGTCTCAGGCGCGAGGCTTTCGGGTCAGTTCAAATGCAGCTGCTCCGCCATCTTTGTTTGTGATCTCCTCTCGAAACAGTCTTTGATTCAGCCCGAGATCACGCACAGCACCTGGCCGGAAGTCTGATTATTGTGTAAGTAGTAAAAGGAAGGGGACGATGAAACCCACCTTGAAGAGAGGCTTTTCAAATGGAAAGAACAACTGCAGAGCAGTGTTGATGGCAGTGTCTATGACGGTCCTGGTGGCGCTTAGAGCCGCGGTGTCCATGTCCTCTCGCGCCATGTCCAATGGCCGGAAATACGCAAAAGGATTCGGGGTTTTTGGCGTATCTGTGTGGTGGGACATGAGACACGGGGCGTCAAGTTTGGCGTCAACTCAAGGGTGTGCTCTGTGGCCTGAGGGCGGGGCGAGCAGGGCCTACACCTCCCACTATCATAGGCGTCTCCGGTCATACGGGTACTTTTGGGCTCGCGCTACGGCCGCGCCCCCTTTTGAGACATAGAAATGGTTAAAATGTCATCGTTTTGCTCCAAAATACAGCAAAAGATTGATACTGGCGACATAGCAGCTATGGAAAGAAGTTGGTTAATATTTTAATTCAATCCCGATATCCAATTGGGTTCGTTATAAGAAAAAAATGGCAAGAAATAGGGGTCAAGAGATGTTTATCTTACCAGAATCCTTTTGGCAAAATGACCCCACACAATGGCCGGAGGAGTCATATCCCGACATCTACAACTATCTAATTAAAACTCCAGGTAATTAGTTTGAAACTATACACCTCCATCCCTTTGGATTGAATTAAAATATTCACCAACTTCTCCGTCCATGGCTGCTATGTCGCCAGTATCAATATTTTGTTGTATTTTGGATCAAAACAATAACATTAACAATTTGTGTCTCATGCCTATCTGTTAACATGGTTTGTTTCATCCAAAAGGGGGTGTGGACGTTCTGGTTGCACAGGAAGTGACAGATGACCAGAGACATCATACGCAAAGGGTTCCTAATCTTTTAACCTCAAGGCCCAAACTTTTCTGCACAAAGTAACCTGGGCCCAGTCTCATGTTAAATGTATTGTACTGAATAGTTATAGACAGGACCATATGCAAACAACATATGAAGTTTTAAACTCAGAATTTAATTCCAAAATAAAGAGCTTAATTAAAAGAGCATATTTTGTATTAGACATCCAGTGTATTGGTCAGGGCTTTCAAATTTAACAGGTTCAATGTTTACATAGCCGTTTTATGGACTCCACACATGCCATACTCTGCATTAACAGTCACCATGGTGCTTAACACGTGATCACAGACAACTTCAAGTAGAACGATGTGACTTTTTATTAAAAAATAAGGCACAACTGAACAAGGGCCATTTATCTAAGTTGCGCTGGGTTGGCGCTAATGTACAAGTAGGAGTGTCCATACGCCACTAGAGAGCACAACATGTACCATCTATGCACATGGCCTTTTAAAAGAATTCAAACCCAAAAAGAAGCTGGTACTGCTAATTAAACTGCTCAACTAAAAATGCATTGTTGTTACATCCGACATTTAAGTGGATTGCATTTCATGAAAAGCGCCTCCTGAGCTGGGAAGCACAATCCGCATCCACATTGAAAACTAGAGAAATGTTCCTTTGACAAGGCTTCATGAAGTCCGATTGGAGAGAGACTATACCACTCTGCAAAGCTGCAATCATGAGCCGTTGCAGCTGTGCTTCTTGAGCTGTCGAGAGTCCGAGAAGCCACGTCCACACGTGGAACAGGAGTACAACTTCTGCCCTGTGTGCAACTGCATGTGTGCCTTCAGCTGGTTGGACTGGTGGAACTTCTTCTGGCAGTACATGCACTCGAAGGGCTTGTCTCCGCTGTGGATGCGCATGTGTCTGTAGAAGTTTCCGTCGGTGCGAAAGGCTTTTCCACACTGGTCACACTTGTAAGGCTTCTCGCCCGTGTGTATACGCTCGTGCTGCTTCAAGCTGCTGGCCTGGAAGAACCTGTTCCCACAAACATCGCACACAAAGGGCTTGTCGCCCGTGTGGCTGCGCTGGTGGTAGCTGAATGAGTACTTGTTGTGGAAAGACTTGTCACACACTTCACACGTGAACTCCTTCTGCTCGCTGTGGCCTTTCTCATGCAGTTTGAGTGACCATGCAGCAGAGAAGCCTCGCAGGCAGATTTTGCAGCTGAATGGTTTCTCCACAGCTCTGTTTCTGCGGCGCAGCCCAGGTGCCTGCAGCCCGTCCATCTCCTCCCGGTTAGCGTGCACAAACTTCTGATGTGCTTGCAGTCTGCAGTTGAACAAGAAGGTTTTCCCACACAGGTCGCACATGAACGGCTTGCTAGCGCCGTGAATAAGCATGTGGGACTTGAGCTTGTTGTTGTCGGAGAAACTCTTGCCACAGTCCTGGCAGCTGAAGGGCTTCTCGCCCGTGTGGATGCGGATGTGCCTCTTCAAGTTGTTGTTGAGGCTGAAGCGTGCTCCACAGATGTGGCAGGTGAAGGGCTTCTCTCCGGTGTGAACCACACTGTGACGCTTTAGGGCTGTACCAGTGCGGTATGACCGGTTACACACGGAGCAGACAAATGGACTGATGCCTGTATGTTTCCTGCGATGCACTGTCAACGAGTGGGCGTACTTGAAGCTCTCCTCACACTCTGAGCATTTGTATTTCTTGGCGTTTGTGTGAACCATCTGGTGGAAGCGAAGTGTGTCTTTGCTCTTGAATTCTTTGCCACAGGTGGCACAGCTGAAGGGCCGGTCCTCCGAGTGGACTACCATGTGGCACCGCAGCTGCACTGAACTTTTGCAGGTCTTGTCGCAGAGCTGGCATTGAAAAGTCAGGGCCTCCTTCTGATGTCGTGCCCGATGGTTCTCCAGGGACTGCTCCAGCCTGAAACCGCGGCCACACTGCTCACAAGTGAAGGGTTTGGGGGGAACCTGCTGATGGCGGGCCATGTGGTTGTGCAGAGACTGCTCCTTCCTAAAGGCCCTCTTACAGTGAGGGCAGGGGAAGGGTAGAGGCTCCTTCTCCTCATGACTCTGGATGTGTTTCTCCAGAGCAGCCTCGTCCACAAAGGTGCGCTCACACTGCTCACAGGGAAAGGCTTTGAAGTGCACCTTTATGTGCTTGTTCAGATCTCCTTTCCAGTGAAAGCCCATGTTGCAGAAGTCACAAAAGTAGCGCTTCACAGGCTTCAATGTTCTTCCCGACACTCGACTGGCCAGCACCTCCACAGGGCCCGTGTCCTCTTCCACATCATCATCAGCAGCAGCACCTGGAAAAGGCAGCAGTCACTCGTTATCTGAGGAAGGGGATTCTGCAAATGCTTTATGTATACAATAGGGTTGTACAAACATCTATGTTTTTTTGAACTGGCTCCTCTCTTTCTTTTTAGTCTCTCAGCAGCTGAACCGTCAAGTAAATTCTGTAAAAGAAAAAAATATATAAAATCATAAATACAATATTCCAGCACATTGCAGACCAACCCGTTCATTTGGATATAATCGTGATAAAAAAAACAAAAAAAACTGCCTAGTAAATGACTGAACTGGTGTGCGGTTGGTGGTTGTTAGAGGGGCTGAGAGACATTCAGGGAGTAGCTATTATTGCTAATAATATAATCACACTTTTTGCAAACACCTTAATGCCGAGACAAGTTCCCATGTCTGTGAATTTGGTTAATTGACAATGGCAATAAACCCTTTCTGATTCTGATAAGTGACATCTTATTTGTCTCAGGGGCACCCTCCGCTACAGCAATGGGCACACTCCGCTACAGCAGGGGGCACACTCCGCTACAGCAGGGGGCACACTCCGCAACAGCAGGGGGCACACTCCGCAACAGCAGGGGGCACACTCCGCTACAGCAGGAATGACTGTAAACTAGTGAGTGACTGTGGCTCACCGGGCTTTCCGGGCTGTGGGGGGCCTCCAGGGCGAGCGGTTCTGGATCTGTGGATACAAACAGCACAGGAGCCTCTGGAGGAACAGAAACAAACATACATTCACACACAGTTTGCTAACCTTTACTGTTTTCCTAGAATATTACACAGTATGGAATTAACATTATGCGTCTTGCATTTATTGAATTACGGTATTATATTTCTATATAAAAACCTCAAGCATACATTCTTACTGTGAGTGGAAGAGTCGTTGGCTCTCCACAGATCTGACCTGATTCCTAGCGGTGTCACTTGCTTGTCTCCATGGAGATAGATAACTATAATGCCATAATGTGGACCATTCTAGGAAGCAATAACCCCTGAGAAAGGCAGGTGGCAGACACTCCACAGGAAAAGTAACACTCTCCTTTAAAATGGGCCGTGTCGAAGAGCGGTATGTGACTGACACTGACCCAGCAGAAAGCCGTCCTGCAGCAGCACATTCTCAGCATTAACACCGAGGCTCTGGAGCTCTGTCTCTGGGGGCCTCACGTCCTCCCCCTGGGGGTCCTCTCGGGGCCTCCGCTGCAGCGCCCCCTCCAGCAGCTGCACACGGGCTCGCAGAGACTCCACCTCCCCGAACAGCTCGGTGTAGACGGCGTGAATGTCCAGCACCAGAGCCCTCTGGACGCTCCGGAGCTGCTGCGTGTGGCCCTCCTGCAGCCCCGGCAGCGAGGCCTCGGGGCCCCAGACCTCCCGGCAGGACAGTACCGTGGCCTGGACCGCGGCTTCCACCAGCGTCGCCACCGCGTCCACAAACTTCTGCTCCATGTTGGAGATGTTCCGGGTCACACGCACACACGCGCGCGCGCGGCACGTCCAAGTTTACCTCGCTCTGAACATGATTATTGGAGCCAAATAAAACGAGACCCGGATTTCGCGTCTGGATTAGAGATTTTGAAGTGGTTCTTCCGTGTCCGAGCCTCACCTCTGACCCGGACACGGATAAGCCGCTTCTAATGGTGTCGCCCCCCATCGTCGTGGAGTGTGCAGTGAGTTCTGATAACGGTAGAGCCATGGATCTATTAAAGTTAGGGTGACCAGATTTTCAAATTTAAAAACTGGGACACACCCGGGTTGGGATGGGAAGTAATAATAAAAGTGTAAAAAATGCAGGTATTTAAGTATATTTGTTTGCGCTTGGATCCTTCATACCTCTTTCACGGCTCACTTGTGAGTCAGTATATAATCTGAGACTTTTATCAGTGGAAATGAGTGCATCTTTTGTGTTTTGGTTATTCTGAAGCCAGATTTTCCCTAGTTTGGCTAAAGAAACGACAATATATTCCATTCTTTACTGTTGTCTTGGAAACATCTGCTGGGACATGGGACACAGCGCTCAAAACTGGGATTGCCCGGGTAATTTCCTATTGTGATGTCAATTACGACCAGAGAGTAAAATTATAAATCTAAAAATTTCAAGCTAAAATTACATTTTCAATATATTTATTTTAGCCGCATTTTATATCAATGAGTGGTCCAACCTGTCATAGGCACTTTAAATTAACGAGTAGTTATCACATTTAAATACTAGTACTCACATGGATCTATCTACTGCTACTTCCATGGATACTCGTGGATCTGGTAATGTTCATAACAGACACTGAGTTGGGGGATTCTTTACTGTTGTGTCAAAAGTAAGATTCGGTGACCTGCTCACATTGATCTATTATATTATCTGATCTTATTACATCATTTTATGTCAAATGTATTTTCTCACAAACAGTATCTGCCTCTAAGTCATAGGGTTACCATTACCAAAAGTGGAAATTAAGTGTATTTACTTCATTAATTTAGTTGCAAATGTGTATCTGCACCAGCTACCGCGCACCCAGGCCCCGGCTTTGCTGCTGTCACAAGCTATCACAAGCACAAGCTATGTCACAAGCACACTCCAGCTCTATATCAGATTCATCTCTGGATGAGACTTGGAGCGGGATAGACCTGGTGATTATGGCGGCTTTACGGGAGATTACTGACAAGATTACAAAGACAGTGGACGCATGCGGAAATGCATGAAGGACACCATCTCTGCTTTACAAACCAAAAGGGCTGAATTGACAAACCGGGTGCGCGTTTTCAAGGAGTACCCTGCGCAAGTTGTCAAGTAATGCAAAGCCTTTGAGCCAGTGAAATCCGCTCTGCTTTATCCTGCAACACTGAGGATCAACGTGAATGGGCAAATAAGAAGATTCACTTCAGCGGAAGAGGCATCAGCATTTGCCAATTCAATACAGGATCCGGTCTGATATTCTCCCTTTTATTATATTCATTTCAATGAAAGGGACCTGGCCTGTACTGGAGACATGTGAGTATTTGGCCAAACTGGGCCAGTGTATTCCAATTTTAGTTTATAAATGCCCAAGTGAAAAGGTTATATCAACCGTACCAGAGTTCCTTTTTTTATTACCTAAAAAAAAAATTTCCCTCCTCCCTCTGATCTCTTTTTGGATCAGTCTGTGAGCAATTTTTTAGCATGAACTCTTTTGTTTGCATTTTGTTTTATTGTGTTCTGTTGTTGTAGTTCCCATGTTTGTGTGTTGTGTTCGACCAGAGAACTGTGGAACAAAAGCAGAATTACAAGAATGATTTCAACATGGCAGTAGCGTGCGGTGACTTTTATGGATGGCCAAGCAGACTTGGAGTGTTCAATGTTTTGTGGATAACACTAAAGTGAAAAAACAAAACATACAAAAATGAATATGCAAGGGGGGACCTTTGGAACCTGGCCTCCAGCTTGAAGGGCAAAATCCTATCATACTGAGCTAAACCCATAACTGATCTAGATGCTGATTGGATTAAATAAGATCCCTTCCCTGACCAAGTAATTACACAAATGATCCTTCTACGTTGTTAAATGACTGCCTGTATTTCGTACTAACATCTAATCATTATAAACGTGAACAGAGCCTGAGCTACAAACAAAGACTTGTCTTTTGTTCCTTTGCTTCTCTCCTGCCCATGCTCAGTTAGGGCAAAACTTGCAAAAATACAAGATTTTCCCACAGGTGTATTCAGTGTGGTTTGAGTTTGTCCTCAGAGCCCATCTACAGACCTCTAAAACAAGCTGCTGTCCACTCTTGATACGCAGCGAAAATGTGTCCTATCACAATGATGCAGACGACACTCAAATCTATGTTTCACTGACGGCAGGTGAATATGGACCAGTGGATTCACTCTGTCACTGCATCCAACAGATCAGTGTGTGGATGCAGAACAACTTTCTCCAGCTGAACTCAGACAAGACTGAAATCATCGTCTTTGGCCACAGAAACAAAGAGAAAAGTGTTAGCAGTCACCTCCAGAGTCTCGCTCTAAAACCTACAAATCAAGTTAGAAATCTGGGGGTAATAATGGACTCAGATTTGAATTTTAACAGCCACGTCAGATCAATCACATCAGCAGCTTTTTACCATCTAAAAAACATTGCCAAAATCAAAAGTATAGTGTCTAAACCAGACCTGGAGAGACATCCATGCGTTTGTCTCTAGTAGATTAGACTACTGTAACGGCCTGCTCACTGGCCTCTCCAAACGAGCTGTAAAACAGCTGCAGTACATCCAGAACGCTGCTGCTCGGGTCTTGACTAGAACCAGGAAGTACGATCACATTAGTCCTGTGCTCAGGTCTCTGCACTGCCCCTGTGGCTCAGAGAATAGACTTCAAAGCAGCTCTGCTTGTATACAAGTCTCTCCATGGCCTAGCACCAAAGTACATCTCGGACGTGTTAGTGCCATATGAACCATCTCGGACTCTGAGGACCTCAGGAACCGGTCTCCTGCTGGTGCCCAGAGTCAGGACTAAACATGGGGAATCTGCGTTTCAGTTTTATGCAGCTAAAATCTGGAACAGTCTTCCTGAAGATGTGTCTCTGTGTAGACAGGTTCTACTCTGACAATGTTTAAATATAAGCTAAAAACAGCTTTGTTTTTTATTATTATTAAATTCTTACTCATTCAAGAGGCCCCAGGGGGTGATAAAAGTAGTGAGGGGACGGCTTGACTCTCCCATGAAGCTCTGATGATATGCTTTTCCTTGGTTGAGTACTGAAAACCAGGCACTTCCTTTTAGACTGTTCAACGTTTTGTATGCGGGGATTGGGTGTCGGTCGGCTATTGACTTCCTATTGAGCTCTCTAAAGTCACAGCACATGCGAAGACCTCCATATTTTTTTCGCACACAGACAAGATGACTTAGATTTTGTTATCCAACCCCTGTTTAACTAATCCTCCAGATATTCTTTTACTTCTGAAGTGGCCTAGGGACTGAGAAGTATGTCTTTTTAACAGGAGTGGGATCATTCAGTCTTATTTTTAACTGTAGAGAGGGAATTGTCCCGACATCATACTCATCACGGGCAAAAGCATGCCTTTCCTCCCTCAGAAGCTATCTAACTTGTTCCTGCTCTGCTGGAGGGAGGTGCTCTAGGGGAACTGGTGGCTCCCAAATGTCCTGAGCATCATGTCCTTTTCTTTTGATCAAAGAATTCTCTCTGTCTGCTTGGGATGCCCAGGATGTCTCGGGCCAAGCCTAGTTTCGGTTTTTCACACTAAGACATTGTCCTTTTCCAGTGCCAGACAGTCAGAATGTAAATGTAATCAACAACCTCTACCCTTTGTTCTTGTACTTAGCATTTGTCTTTTGGGCCAGTAATTTTCCGTGTGATGCATGTCATGTGACCATCTGTTGTAAAACTGTATAAAAGAATGTGTCACCGCGGTGTCGGGACGTTAGACCAGTGTAGGGTCAGGAGAGAGAGTGTAACATCTCTGTCGTCTGTCCCGCAGACGTTTGTCTGATTGTACAACAGAATTAAACCATTCCCTTTTGAGACAACTCTGTTCTATTGTTTTAGGATTCTGCGACTGTGCTTCGTCTTCCAGGGGCCATGTGACCCAGTGCGTAGCTGCTTGGAATACCAACCAATGGATTTCAACCTCATTTCCTCCATTTATTTTGAGAAGGAGAACGAAATTCACAGGCCCTGGAAGAGGAGGCCGGCGCTAGGATTGAAAAGAACAAGTTGTGGGTGATTTGTGTTTGTCTTGTCTCAATTGTGTAAGACTAGGCAGTGTTTTTGATCTTTTTTGAATTGATAGAAAAAAAAGAAACTATAGACTTTAAAGAAAAACAAAGAAGGAACCTGAGACCAGTTTAGCATTTTTGCACGTGAAAAGACAACTCTAAATTTGAAGAATTAATTTAATTTAATTTTTGTATTATTATTTAACCTAAATTCAGTACACTGATTATAATTGGAAATTGGAATTTGTGCCGTGTCCTTTCTGTGAACCAATAGTTGTGAACATTGTCAGTGGCCTGACAGTACAGGACCAGGGGGAACCTGGCGCACCTTTTCACCAATTAATAACTGCATTTTGGTTGAGTTTTGCCTGGGGTGATTGATTTTTAGCGAGTGGAGCACCCTTTAAATCAGAAACGTGTGAGAATATCTAGAATGCTTATATATATTGCCCGAAAAATACACGAACGGCTCACTCAGCCTGAACCCAGGATGAAATGAACAGACACCAGAGAGAATGTGTTAAAAGCAAAGAAAATGTGCCTGAGTCCTGAGAGAGATGGAGGAGAGAGAGTGTGTGAGAGAGAGTGAAAGGACACACACACACGCACACACCCCGTGCACGCGCGTTCGCACCTCCTCTCACAATACATTACGGTACACACACAAAGGGTCAAATGACTGCTTTCCAACTTTTTTTTGCACACAGAATCCACCTGTCTTTCTGCGGCGCAGCGGACTCGGACCTTCAGCCGTCTTGTCCAAAAACAAACCAGAAGAGAACTAGCTGGAGTCACAGGAGCCATTCAAACAAACAGCAGAGCACCGGACACAGCGTATGAGGCGCCCACTGTTCGGACCACACTCAAATCGCCCGAACGGAGACATTGCCGGAAGCAACGAGTAGCGCAGGCACGCACGACACGTGCAGGGGCTTATCAATAAGGCAAAGACGGAGGAGGAAGAGAGACACTCTGCTAATACCGCCACCATTTCAGGACATCGACCACAGTGGCTGAGTCAACCAAGCCGCAAACGCAAAGCACGTAATGGACAGAGGGGTGCGAGTGTGGATAATTTGGACATTTTGCTCGGGACTGCCAACATTCTGGGGCTTTTCACCCCCTCCCCGGCCCCCTTTTTTGGACAAAGCTCAATACACCAATAGGCCCAAATAAGAAAAGGACTGAGTAATATGCAGGGAGCGGAGTCCGAAGCCGGATGCTTCAAAAATTTGGCGCGTGAGCGCCCCCAAATGTTGAAAAAATGCTTTGAGCGATAGAAAATGGCCCCCAAAAAAATTTGATCGTAGAATGATGAAATTTGGCGCAGTGGTAGATGGTGACAAGATAAGTAAAACATATTCTTACGCCAATGCCGTCCGCCCAACCAAATGTCAGCCATATTGGACCAAAGTTTGCTAAGCATGACTCGGGAGTTTCTCCAAACGTCGTAGTTTTATGAACTCCTCCTAGGGCAGGCATGTCAAACATACGGCCCGCGGGCCGGCCCCGGCCCGTGGATGATTTAATCCGGCCCGGCATACATGTATGAGTATGTCAAAAAAAGAAGCAAGACTCTAGCTCATTTCTATCAAAAGTTGTGATTTTTTTAAAATAAATACAAACCAAATGCTCCCTCCGGCCTCTAGAGGGCAGTAAATGTGTAAATCTGGCCCCCCAGACGATTTAATCTGGCCAGCCAAAATTTCTAATTTATATTCAATAATTTCCGATAGACCTATAGCATTTTTATCATCGCTGGAACTACACGTTCCACAATCCTTTGCAGCGGCCGCCTCCCCCACGCTGCTGTGCGCTGCCGGTGCAAGTGCCAGGTTCTTTAGAAGTGGCCAACGCGCGTCGCGCACTTTACAGATTTGAGCAGAGGTCCTAACGAGGAAAGAGACGTTTTTGGGAAACACGTGGAAGAAAGAAAGGAGACGGTTTTGTGGACATTAGAGCGGCGCTAAAAGTGGAGCTAATGTGGAGCTAACACAACGAAAAACAACTTCTGTGATGACAGCTCTGTGAGGAAAACATTGCAAAAACCGGGACAGATCATGAGCCACAGGTAAAAACACAGGTCAGAATGTAATAAAGTATGAACATGACTGTGTCCACACTAATGGGACTGTGAATACAAACACAATGCACTCATTTGGTTCACCACATGTATTTTCTGTCACTAAAATCAGCTTAAACTATAAAAATAGTGAGATCATATTGAGTTTGTGCAGCAAACAACCAACAGATCTGTGATCTCAACATTTCATATCAGAAATCATATCACAAGTCCATGTTCTTGTTTCTGCTGCTGCAGCATGAATGTGTCACAAAAGAACTATTACTATAAAGCTATTCATTTCTTATATCTTTTATTGTTTTATATTTTACGTTATGTTCGGCCCGCGACCGCAACCTGAGCGTCGAAATTCGAAATGAGTTCGACACCGCCTGTCCTAGGGCGTTAGCCCGAAAAAGCTGAAATTTGGTGAAAATGGTGTTGAGGAGTGGGACATCAAAAGTTATGTCGGTGTAATCCCTCATTCGTCCTCATCAAAAGTTATCCAAATTTATTTTGATATCTTTCACGGTGTCTGTGCGGCGAAGCCGCAAACTGTTGCTAGAATTTCAGAAATGTCTCACATTTTAAATTTGCTGCCATTTGCGCATACAAAGTCCGATTTGCATAAAATTTTAATCAGTTGTTTAACACTTCGTCCTAAACCTACCTGAAGTGAAACAAATTAATTTGGCATGATAGCGCCCTCTACAGAGTTAAATAAAATATTACAAATTTTGTGCATCACAACGGAAATAACAAAATATTTTATTTTTTGACATTTTGGGAAATTGGGCACAAAATTACAATTCGTCGTCATGGTCAAAAAATCCAATCAGACCACGTCATATTTGTCACGGCGTAGCCGTAGCGATGGCAGGAACCTCCCATGTTATTCCAATGGGAAAATTGGCCAAATCTCTGAAATTTTAACTATACTTACACTTTATACTTTTACAAACTCCTGCCTCGGGCGTTAGCCCGACTAACCTAAAATTTGGCGAGACTCATCTTCAGGAGTGGAACATCAATAGTTATCCAATTTTTTATTGTAAGTGTTATGGTTTGTGTGCAGCTTTGCCGCACATTTTGCCAAGAATTTCAAAAAAGATTACCTTTTGACTGGGGACCACATGAAGGAGTGGGCCATCAAAAGTTATTCAACTTCTTCTTAAAAAGATGACGTTCTTTGTGCAGCAGCAGCTGCAAACTTATTGACAAAAATATTGACATTTTCAGTACACAATAATGCTCTTTCACAGAGTAGGATATAAACAGGAGTTCTCAGACTTGTTTCACAGATTGAGAATGACTCTTGGATGAGAGTCGAAACGTATCGTTTTTCTAAAACAGTCCAGATGACTACAACTGAATCTTTTTCTACATACTAATGTATTAATAACTGGCTTTAGTCTCTTTCTCCTGGCACAGTTTCATCACATCATCATTTTATAGTATTACAACCTGAACATTTTTAATCTTACTTTAGCCGGCTGGACCACATTAAAATGCCCCAGACCCCCCTGTTGAATGTGGCTGTCGATCCTTTACATCCCCACAAAAACATCAGGCGTGTTATTTCTACAGGGAGTAGAGATGATGTCAGCGGAATACCAAGTTGTGTTGTGGAGCAAGTTCTTAGTTTGTGAATTGTTCACTGACAACGGCAATAAAACTGATTCTGATGATGTGGTGGGGGGCCCCCTAAAGGCCCCTGTTTCTAATATTATGTTTCTGTTTTATTTACAGAAGCACACACACACATCCACGACACATTCACACTCATTATCTCCAATATAGAAGAGTAAAGATCCATCCCATGCCCACTCCACGATCACAATTCCACTGAAGCAGCCAGTAATAGTAAAGCCTTTGTATGAAAGTGAGGTCCTTCAGAAGTCTCCCTAGCACTGTACTTTTAAGTCCCCAAGAGTCCCCCCAAAAATGGACAGTGCAAAGAGCAAAAGCCAAAGGTATTTATTGGTTTGATGGCTGATGTAGGAACAGAACAGAAGGAGCTCAAGAGTCTCTGCGTCTCCAGAGGACATGTCCCTTGTGTCCTCTTCGCTCTGTTTATGTCCAACATGCAAATCCATAATTGCATTGATCTGGCATTCACACCTAGCTGAGATGCATTATATTTGTTTTAAAAATCATACAAAATTGTCAAAGAAAATGTTGTCTTTTCTGGTTGGGAACCATGGCAATGCCCACACCAGAGCTGTTTTTCCACTGCCCAGAAGCTACAGGCTCTACATGGTTACACAGTTCTGCTTCACTCACTTTGGGATGTGAAGATTAATCAGTTGATAATTGTGAATATTCAGCTCAATATAATGGTGACTGTGAGATGACCATTGCTTTTTGGCCAGTTTCAGATGGCTTTCCTAACTCCTCTGGCAAATCAGTCTTAAGTCTGTTGTGTCAAGTTTTAGCAGAATTCATTTTGACAACCGATTTGATCCTACTTATGATAATTCTACAGCATTGTACAAACTTGATCATTGGATATCAAGTTAGTTTATATGTGGCTCTGTGGTTGAAAAGGGAGAGCTTGGAAATACTCTCCAAGTTTAAAAAAATTGTTTCAGTCTTTAACCTACTAATTCGTTTTTATTTAGTTTTAGTCAACAAAAATATGACGTAGACAAAAACTATGTCAAAACATTTGTGTAGACTAAAATAGTTTGACCCACTTGCCACAGTTGGAACCAGGAAGGAAAAGGTTCTTAAAAGTCCCTGCCCCAAGTGCCAGCCCGGAGTGGAAATGCCTCAAATTGGGGAGAATGCGCTCCAAGTAGATCTGTGCAGAGCTGACGGGCGCCAATGGAAAAGACCTAGAATACGCTCCATTTTAAAACTGTGTTCCACAGTGGAATATGGTTAAGTCAAAATGGGTGCATTTGAATGTGTGTAGAGTGGATATAAGGCAGGCTGGGCTTTGTAATGAAGACATTTTGGTCAGCGCTCCACTCCATATAAAATAGGAGGAGAACATTGGGGTGTGACCTCCTCATTGGGTGCAGTTAAAGAGAAATGCACAGGTGCACATGCGCTTGAGAAGGATCTTCGTGTGGGGCGTTGCTTGGAAGACTGAGGCAGGGCCGCACAGGGCCATTTCCAGCTAAGACCAGATCATACGCAGGGTCCCAACCGACAACCAACCAGTAAATATATTAAGTTTGTGTATATTTATTTTAGACATGCACTGAACAAAAATATAAATGCAACACTTTTGTTTTTGCTCCCATTTTTTAGCTTAAAGGTGCGGAATTTTTTCTATATACAGAAAAGATATCTCTGAAAATGTTTTCACAAATCTGTCAAAATCTTACTGAAGTCTTACTGAGCAATTCATATTAATAATCCATCCCGCCTCACAGGTGTGGCATCTCAAGATGCTGTTGAGACGGCATAAACATTATACAGGTGTGCCTTAGACTGGCCACAATAAAAGGCCACTCGGAAATGTACAGTTTTGCTTTATTGGGAGGGCCTGGGGGGTCTGAAACCTGTGAGTAAATGGCCGCCGAAGTTGCTGGATATTGAAGCAAAATGGGAGCAAAAAGTGTTGCATTTATATTTGTGTTCAATGTACTGGCGATTTTTGTTACGGTTAAACCTCGAACTAAACCTGGAACCTGCACTAGACTAAAGAAGGACGAGAACATGACCAAAGTCTAAACTAAACTAGGACAAGTGTGAACACAGCCTTAGTTATTGTCGGTGTAATCCCTCATTTGTCCAGGAGTGTTCCATTGTTGTCATTCCTCAATCGGATTGAGAATGACTCTTGGATCAGAGTCAAAACGTTTCGAGTCCAGATGAAACAACTGAATCTTTTTCTACAGCCTTAGTTATTGCTTTTTAAACGTCAGCTGCTGTGCGGTTTTAGGTATTAATTGGAACATTTGCGTGCATCATCTGAAATTGTAGAAAAAGATTCAGTTGTAGTCATCTGCACTCTGTTTTAGAAAAAAACAATACGTTTCGACCCTCATCTCATCTCATCCAAACAGAGTCCAGATGACTACAACTGAATCTTTTTCTACAATGGAAAACTCCTGGACGAATGAGGGATTACACCGACATCTGAAATGGCAATCAGAAAAGGCATCTTGCATACGACCCCCAACAAAGCTGGAAATGGCCCTGCTAATTCTAAGTGTCACTTCACAGCAGATGCAAAACCGCCTCAAGAACCTGGAGGCTGCTCTCGTCCTGGTAAAACACGGCTCTGGCCAGGGGACATGTGGACTTGTGCTTTTAACTACAAACGAATGGATTTCGAAATGTAGCAAACCAATCACATGCACAATAGGCTAATCCTCCAGCTACGGTACTCACGACCAAGATCTTGATTCACCCTCTGACAAGTTTACCCTCAGCGACATCAAAGGATAGGTACAAGGACAGAGATCCTAAAGGGACAGAAACCTCTACCTTACTTCCCCAAAACACATGACTGAATCTCTCTCATTGACTTCAGTGTTCAAAATAAAGTTATTTCTTAATTAGAAAAAAAACTTGGTAGCCTATAGAAAGAATGGGATGTTCTTAGGAGGTGTTGGAGGAGATGTTCTGAGGAGGTAACTGAGATATTCTGAGGAGGTGATGGATGAGATGTTATGAGGAGGTGATAGAGGAGCTGTTCTGAGGAGGTGATGGAGGAGCTGTTCTGAGGAGGTGATGGAGGAGCTGTTCTGAGGAGGTGATGGAAGAGATGTTCTGAGGAGGTGATGGAGGAGATGTTCTGAGGAGGTGATGGAGGAGCAGGAGCTGTTCTGAGGAGGTGATGGAAGAGATGTTCTGAGGAGGTGATGGAGGAGCTGTTCTGAGGAGGTGATGGAGGAGATGTTTTGAGGAGGTGATGGAGGAGATGTTCTGAGGAGGTGATGGAAGAGATGTTCTGAGGAAGTGATGCAGGAGATGTTAGGTGATGATGGAGCTGTTCTGAGGAGGTGATGAAGGAGATGTTCTAAGGAGGTGAAGGAGGAGCTGTTCTGAGGAGGTGATGGAAGAGAGAGCTGTACATCTCTAAAGTATTGATTTTGGTGTTCACAGA
The DNA here is from genome assembly GCA_015082035.1 of Chaenogobius annularis. Taxonomy (NCBI): domain Eukaryota; kingdom Metazoa; phylum Chordata; class Actinopteri; order Gobiiformes; family Gobiidae; genus Chaenogobius; species Chaenogobius annularis. The sequence goes on from BJKM01000256.1 coordinate 192,366, forward strand.
GCATGTGCAAAGGAACAAGAGGAGTTAATGTAAAACAAACTCACTTTTTAGCATTAGGAAGGAGTACCCCGAAACAGCTCACATTAGATGTTCTGGAGGTAATTTCAGATGTGACTGGGATGAGATGCTTTGTACATGTACAGAGGAAGGATAACTGAGGTGCCAAACTAAATGCCCAGAGGAAGACCTAAGACCAAAGAAAAGATGTGCATGTGCTTTTGAAAAAATTAACATCTGTGAGACTTGATTCAAGTCAAGTTAAGTTCAGATGTGTTCATGTCCTTGTATGAATCTACTCAAAATGCATCATGGTTCGACTTCTGACCAAGCCTCCAGGAGTCTACCACCAAGTGTCTTTCAAGTGTCTTCCAGGTGTCCTCGGCTGTCCTACTCAACAAAATAAAGACATGAGACATGTTCTCGTTCAGAGAGACATGATGGACAGACACTGCTCGTATCACACAAAACAAAGAGAAAACTTAAGGGCTATGCTTGGTTCACTCGACAGTGTCGGGGAGCTTTTTGGAGCTGTGTTCTCTTGGAGACAAGCCCTGCTCCCCAATCCCCCACTGCCCCCCGTCCTCTGCTGTCCTTTGCAGTCCACCCAGAATAGAGGAGGCTCCACAGTGGAAACAGAACCATAGGTGAACCTTCTCAGCTCACTTCTTCTTGCTGGATTTCTCAGAGCGTTTCGACTCCGATTTAGCAGTTTTCTCTGAGCGCTCTACTCTGTCCTTTTCTTTCTCAGTTCCCTTGTCAGACCCCCGGTCGAGCCCCTTGTCAGACCCCCGGTCGAGCCCCTTGTCAGACCCCCGGTCAGGTCCACGGTCAGATCCCCGGTCGGGACCCCGGTCAGAGCGGTTGTCGGCCTTGCTGCCCTCCCGCCGCGTGCCCTCGTCTGTGGATGAGGTAGTGGGTTGAGGCTGGCCCCATTTGCCAATCTCCTCATGCTCTGAGATACTGGTGGAGATACTGCCCACCCAGGCCTTCAGGTCATCCTGCCATGGAACAGAAGAGCCGTGAAATTCAAAGGACAAATATTATGCATCATTTGTATTGTTATTAGCCTTTAAACATACTCTTGAGCGCCTTTAGTTTGGCATCTCATGATTTCGAACAAACTTTATTTTTCTTAACAAACAACATTACTTTACATTACAGAGTTTTGGCAGATGGTTTCAAGATGGCTTCTCTCTTCCTGGTCAAAGCATGCAGTTGTACTGATTGTGATTAGACGGGAGCAATTCCCAGAACAAGATGATTTATGGATTTAAAAAGCAGAAGAGAAGATTCTCAAAGCCACGTCAGATTGAGAAAACATCAGTTATCAAGAAGATTCAGAACGGTGTGTTTTTGATGCTTGGAGTAGAGAGGACTTGAAACATTTAAAAAAAAAAAAAAAATCTATATTTAAATGACCTACAAAGTCATTGACAAAAACTTGTGAACCAGGATTCATCAAACTAGTGTGAATGAAGCTAAATGCTATTCAGGTATGTTTTTGATGAGGTAACAATGTTAGAATAAAAGCAATTTTGCATAACATCTGTCCAGTCTCACCTCGTCTTTTGCATGAAATAGGTATTCGCTGCCATCTTTTGTCCTGTAACACACCAAAGACATGGCTGTAATAAACCTTGAACCGCAGCAAAATTCCACACAGGCAGTTAGATCTTAAATTATATAATGAATTAGCAAAGTGTGCATTTTTCTCCTCCAGTGTGCAAGTGTCTCACTTGAGCGTGAAGACGTTCTTCTTCTTCTTGTAGCCGTTGGTGACATCACATTGGCAGTGGCCGAGGCTGAGGGTGGGCTCATTGTTGTAAGGCGTGCCTGTGCTCTTGGCGTCCTTGAAGAAGCCCAGCTCACCCTTGTTGAGCACGCAGTACAGGTTCACCCAGGACCTGCTGTGAGGAGAGAGAGGGCAGGGTCAGGGGCGGGGCTACCTGTGAGGCAACACTCACCTGAGCTGAGCAGACAGGTGCCACGGGCCGCGGCCACAACACCGGAACACCACGACACACACACACGGACAGAGACAGAGACAAGCAGGGACAGGCAGGGACAGACGGAGATGACAGGGACACCACACTTACCTTAAAGAGGAGCCGAGGGACCACCCGCAGCATGCACAGGAGAGGACACAGCACAGCACACAATTGGTTATATCCCATTTGAACAAATCCTCATGACAGTGACATGACATGCAACCTCGACAACACTCACTCACACACACATGGGTCTCATTGAGAACTCCCACTCCCTGAGCATACAGCCCCTGCTGCTATGACTACAGACTTATGACGCTTTTCATATTCACCTAAAGGCCAATTCATACTTCATAATAGGCAAGAAGTTTGCTCTTGCAGCTTGTTCTTGACAAATTAGCTGAGCAGAACCTTGTTCTGAAGGGCTGTCTGAATACTGCTCTGTGATTGGTTGGTTTTTGGTTTTCAAAGTGGGTGTACGTAAAATTAAAAGTATTTCTCTTTTAAGGAACTGAGATTTAAAAAATACAATTTCAGTTATTTTTCATTAACATACAATAATCAAAACTGTACTGCCACTGTACTGTTGATAATCTCCATAGCAACATGTTCATGGAGGGAGGGGCATAGAGTGACCCCAGCCCTGACCCCAGCCCTGACCCCAGCCCTGACCCCAGCCCTGACCCCAGCAGGAGCACTGAATGAGACCCAGTGAAGATGCAGTGTAGGGGCTCCACAGGTGAACAGGGTCTGCAGCTCTGGGATATGTTGATTAGACATAACGTCTGGATTAGTGTCAGCTAAATGCATGTCAGTTTGATGTATTACAGTTCACATTAACAGACTCTAGATATGGTGATATTTGTATGTTTTAGATATTATTAACAAATAGATTGAAACATGGGCTGAAAGCCAATTTTCCTATGAGCAGGAGCAGTGCTGACAGAAAAATAGCCAGGACAAAGTACAATTGTGATTCAGTCTCATGTCTACTTCATGTCACTCACTCTTGTACCTGAGCCAAACTCATCCAGAGGAGCGCATGAGTAGCACCCTAAAGCACCTGATCAGGCCTCAGTCTAACATGCAGCCGAGGCACATGCTTCTTCTACGCCTGCATCAAGAAAGGGCTCCCTTTTCCAGGCTTTGGCCACACTGTCAGTATCCTACCCTGATTCTTCTTTTGTAATGCATAATTATAAAAGCACAACCACCTTTGGGATATTGTAGTTAAAGACTATACAGCCCAAGTGACACAATCAATTCTACAGAGACAAAGTAGACTTCTTTTTGGGAGAAACAGGGCTGCTATAAGGGAGGAGCAAAAGAGTTAGTTCAGCTAATAGTTTTAGTACTGAAAGTCTTTGGGTACGGATTTTTGACAACCCTAAATCAAATGTAATCACACACAAAATTAAAACCCGACTCCTTATGCAGACAAAGATGATTACTGGTTCAAGGAGATGAACTGGACTCATGGGTAAAAACACAAGACAAATTCCAGTCTAGATCTGTGGAGAGGTGTCAGATCTAATCACTGTTGTCATAAAAGTAGCAAGCATAGACAGGTGTGGTGTGATGTAAAGCAGCAGCCGCAGCAGCACGGGGATGAGGTCAATGGGGCTCCAGATGCTTGGAGTGGATCCACATTCTGGTGCCCTGCACAGGTTCACACACCAGGGGGGAGTGGTGAGCCTGCAGTGCTCCACTCACATCTGTAAGCCTCAGCTCTGCATGCATCAGCAGCCTCTGCCCAGCCGGAGTCAAATAGTATCATGTTGTGTTCAGTGGCAGACCGGCCGCTCTGGTGAACATACCATTTGACTGGGATTGCTTTGCAGGCACACGGCTGTCTACATGCTAGACACCCACCTGTTGGTGCTCTTCTTCATGCTCTCAATGTCCAGCTTGCGGAACAGAAAGCCCTCCTGATGGGCAGTGTGCGCGGGAGGCTGGGGAGTGGCCGGGCTTTGAGCTGGGGCAGACCTAGACCTCCTGCTGGGCTCCCCTCCCTCTTTGGGTCTGGGTCGGCGTCGAGGTTTAGGCCTGTCCCGAGCTCGTGGACGGTCCAGTCGGGAAGTTTTATCCGGGAGGCCATTGGGCAGACGAGGTACCTCCCCCCGGGCCTGGGAACACCAAATACATTATCATCAACCATACCAAACCATCTCCAGTAGTTTTAGGTCCATCAGACCTGAGCTGCTTCTCTCTCCTGGATTTGCTCCACTATCTCAGCCATGGTGGACCTCTTCTCCCTGAACAGAACACAAAGCAGATGTAGTGGGGGATGTGTGTGGAAGTATTTGAGTTCTGTTCTAAATACTAAGTACACTGACCCTCCGGCTGAGCGCCGGTCAGACTGCTCTCTGTCCGGTTCACTAGACTCCTGTCGCTCTGTCTTGGTGCCTGTCTCTCTCTCTTCGCCGGGCTTCGTGGCCCCCCGGGGCCTCATGTTCACTGGACGTCTGTCTGTCCAGGGTGCGCCTGCGCTCCTGCTCTCTCCACACCTCCTGGGGCAGCTCATCTCTGCGTGCCTGTATGAGCTGCTCACTCGACAGGGGGCGCTCTATCTTGTGTTCTTTGTGGTAGGTTTGGGGCTGGGCATGGCCCGGGACTTCAGTCCGGGACCCCCTGGGCCCTCTGGTGGGTTCACTGTGCAGCCTTTCTCGACAGGGCTCCTGTAGCACCACTTCAGCCATGATGTTGACATCTCTGTCTGGGCCCAACTCTCTTTCACGGCCTCTCTCACGAGACTTCTCCAGGCGACTGGCCACCAGTAAAGGGGTGACAGCGTCATCCAGGTGCTTGATCTTGGGCTGCCGCAGATACTGAGACCTGTGCTCTGGATCTTCGGGAGCTCGCCCACTCTGGAGTGGGCTCAAAGCTTTAGATGCCTGGTTTCTAACAGCACTCATGCCTTCCCGTGCCTGATTGGCTGAAACAAGCATGGCTGCAGTAGCAATGGAAGCAATAGATGATGGAGCTGGCTGGCCCACTCCTGCAGCCACGCCCACCACGGCCCCACCCTGCCGAGGGTCAGCGGAGCCGCGGTAACCGTTCATCACAGGGCTATAATTAGGGGCTAGTGAGCCAAGGCGGCGCACAGAGGAAGGAGGAGGCGGGCTGGGTTCAGTCTGCTCATAGATGGTCTGTCTTATCACAGGAGACACAGGAGGCTGGACAGGAGAGTCTTGGGGCTCCAGGAAGACCTTTCGGCCCAGCAGGGGCGTGGGGGGCAGCTTCCCCTGCTCAGCCTTCAGTTTCTCTACCTGCACACAGAGCACACAGTCAGGCAATGCTTGCTGTAGAGACCTTTAGACCTGCAGAGGGAGCTCGATGACTTACAGAGGTGAGGCGGCGCAGCGAGCTGAAGCGCTCCTCCCAGCTTGCAGCTGCTTTCCGGAAAGCTTCATGGCGCCGGATCAGTTGCTCCACCTCGTCCACACTGGTGCCTAACTCAGAGCTGTTCAAAAGGGGCTCTTGGGCCGTGAGCCAAGCTTCTGCCACCACTGCCTCCTGGGCAAACTGGTGCACCTCCAGCACTACGGGAAAAGTATTAGAATCCAGAATAATCCTGTGCATTTGAGAGAGACCATTACTCACACTGCTGGAGCGCCTCCCAGTGTTTGTCCCACTTCTCTGAGAGCTGGTGCTGCTTAGAAACCACCATGTCCAGTTTTTCTTTTATCTGAAGATACCACATGTTCAGAATGACACACATACACACCAGAAGTGTAGTGGACAGTGGTCAGGTCTCACTTCTGGGGCTGCAGGGTTGCGGGCGGCCAGCAGGGTCTTGCCCATCTCCACACACTCCACCATGCTGTGCCTGCGTGCCTCCACCTCACTCTTGAGGCTCTGGTGGTAGTTCATGAGGACTTCAACCGAGGAAACATCTCTACAAGTACACAACGCTCAGCTCACTAATATGCAAAGTCACAGTAAGGCCAGACATGACAAGAAACAACTTTACATAATGACAAAGCATAGCAGGTGCAGTGCCCTGTGTACCTGGGCTTTTCTCCGGTGCCGATCTGGCAGATGATAGACTCCATCCACATGAGCTGGTCCCTCACTAGGCTGAAGAAGCGCAGTTTGTCTGCCTCTGTGGTGATGTGCACACGACACTCCTCACAGCAGCTCAGCAGCTCCTTCCAGCACATCATCACCTCGTGTTCCCGACATGCAATGGCCTCAGCTTTTTCCCCCGCGTACACAGCCCGGAGTTGGGCCGCGCTCTCCTGCACCTGTCGAACCTGCAAGGGAGTTCATCATTCTGATTTACACGCTCACAGCTCACGCAGGCATCAGCTGAGCCACACTGCTGGAGCTGCTGCATTCAGCTGCTGGAGTATTCGGGGGCATTTATTGTGTAAGGGCCACACAGGAAGTGTTTCGTTTTTGTTATCAGTATCTTGACACTTCATCGGAACAGCAGAAGAGCTGTGGTTAGTTTTACTGAGGTTCTTTTGCTGTACATTCTGCCCTCAGAGCTAGAGGCTATAGTAAAAAAGTTTTTGGTAAAACAAATCTGCATTCACTCACAGCACGGGGACCTGCCTGGGGACAAAACCCAGGTCCATTCCCAACAACATTGTTTGAAGTTGAACTGCGTTAAAGTTTGGGATATATTTTAGGTTAAGTTTAGGGTTTGACAACCTGAAAAGTGTGTGTGTGAGTGTATGTATGCGTGTGTGTGTTTGTGTGTGCATATATGTGTACCTGTGTGACCAGGTGCTGGATGTCCTGCTCAAACGTGTGCAGCAGCCTCTGGAGGGTGCTGCTGTTGGTGCCCTGTCTCGCCTGCACCTCGGGGAGTCGCCGATGTTTGTCTGAGATCTGGTTCAGGACCTGCACACAGGACAGGGCCTGAGTGTGAGGAGGGTACTGCCCTCTGCTGGTGTCGACTGCCTGTGCATGTCTCACCTGAGTCACAGCACAAACCAAGAATTTGAAATACAGATTTTGGGGCAACACTGCTTAGGTCATTAAAATGGATATGACAGTTTTTGTGTTTGTAGAATTACTGCTTTGTAGTACCTGTGATAAATATTTATCTTTTCACAGCTGGAGAAGGCTGACCCTGCTATGCCCAAGTGCAGATTTTTAATCATTTTAATCCGGCCCGCAAAATATTTCTAATTTATATTTATTCATTTCTGATATACAGCGTTTTTAGCGTGAGAACTACGAGTCCCACAATCCTTTGCAGAACCACGCTGCTCAGCGCTGCTGGATCGTCTGCCGAGGAGACCTGAGCAGAGGTCTGAGCGGGGAAACAGACGTGTGGCTTTGGGAAACAAGTGGAATTCAGAAAGGAGACGGTTTTGTGGACGTTTGAGCTGCGCTAAAAGTGGCGCTAATGTGGCGCAACAACAAAACAAAAACACCCTTCTGTGCTGATGCTCTGTGAGGAAAACATCTAAAGCAGTGCAAACATGGACAGATCAGGAGCCACAGGTAAAAACACAGGTCAGAGTGTAAGAAGTATGACGGAGTGAAGCTGCTGTGAGCTCTGACTGTGTCCACACTAATGTGACTGTGAACACAAACACACTCATTTGATTCACTACATGAATCATTTAGCACTAAGATAAGCTTAAACTATTAAAAACATGGAGCTCAAAATTGAGTTTGTGCAGCAACAGCAACATGTCTGTTTTATCATCAGGAAAGAATATCACAAGTCATATTCCTGTTTCTTCTTCTTCATCTGTTACTGTTGATGCGGTTTGCAGCCAACTTAAAAGGTGCATTTACCACCACCTACTGATTGAGTGTGGACAGTTGATCAACGGAAACCATAAGACTAAAAAGAGGGTTGTAGTGTAACGCTACAAATACGCTATTAACTCTATAATCTTCCAATTAATCCTGTGTTGATGCATAATGCTGTTGCATGAATATGGACTCAGTCTTTCACCTGCTGCAGATTTGTGAACAGTGTCCACAAATAACAATTACTAGGCTTATAAAGGCTTTTATTTGTTATATTTTTAATGGATTTTTTTTAAGTTATGTTCGGCCCACAAACCAGCCCGTGCATTGAAATTCAGCCTGCAGCCCAAAATTAGTTTGACACCCTGGTTTAAATCCTCCAAAGCTTTAATACTCATCTCTGACTCTGACTACAACATTCGAGTTGCCATTTAAGCACTGGTTTACAAAGGAATCTTTTGGAATTGCACAAAAACACAGCCTATTATCATCTGCGCAATATAGCTCAATTCAGAAAAATCTTGCCTAAAAGCGATGCTGAACTTGTCCATGCATTTGTAACATCTAAATTAGACGACTGTAACTCCGTGCTCGCAGTGTGTCCTAAAAGCTCCATAAAAACCTTTCAGCTGGTTCAAAACGCAGCAGCAAGATTACTAACAGGAACTAAAAGAAGAGCACATTACGCCGGTGCTCGAGTCTCTTCACTGGCTCCTGTCGAGTTTAGAATCAAATTCAAACTCCTCCTCCTGACTTACAAAGCCATAAATGACCTGGCCCAATCCTACCTCAAAGAGGCTATAGTACCTTATCATCCAAACAGAGCACTTCGCTCTCAAAATGCTGGACTTCTGGTGTCCCAAGAGTCTCTAAAAGCACAGTAGGAGGTAGAGTGTTTAGCTACCAAGCTCCTGTGTTGTGGAATCAGCTCCTGTCCATGTTAAAGAGGCCGACACAGTCTCTTCATTTAAGACCAGGCTTAAAACGTTCCTCTTTGAAATGGCTTATGGTCAGGCCAGTTAGGACCAGAAATAAAAACCTATAGTTCCCAGCTATGCTGCCCTAGGAGCAACTATACTGGGGGAAGTATGGCAGCTTGAGCACTATCCTCTGCTAAAGATTACTTTCCCTATCAACAATAGTTAATATTTAATTTCACTTGCAATCTGTTCATTGTTTTTCCTTCTTCTTCTCCCACTTCCCCGGCGGGAGTGGAGCAGGTACATCGATGACCTGTGGATCCAGATGCTCCTCAACTGCCTGGAGAAACGGTCTCTACTCCACATGAACGGTTCTTCATCTGCCTCGAAGAACTGGTTCTCCTCCTAAGTGGGTCCAGCTCCACTGTCTGTCTTGTGTCTGTTTGTTCGTCCGAGGGAGTCGGCTGGAGGTTTGGTAGTTTTTCCTGGCCAAGAATTCGGGTCTAAGGACAGGGGAGCTTACGACATCTGTCTAAGGACACATGATGCTGGGACAAGTCTCTATGAACATTGTTTATTCTGTTTTTCACTGTCGTCCCTCGAGGCAACAGCTGTTGTGATTTTGGGCGTTAAAAAAAATACATTGAAATTTAAAAATGAGGATTTCTTCATAAGTATTCCATGTAATATCTTTTTTTAAAAATGTATTTATGTAGAGAGAGAGAGACTGAAAAAAACCCACACAGAAGTGGACATCAACTAAACACAAATACAAACATAGTCACAGCATATTTTTTTAAGTGCCCAGGTCCACCATGCCTACATCTGCTACTGTGATTTTAGATCTGTCTTTATTGAAGCTAAAGAAATAGTCTATTCTGAAATAGACTGATTGTGGATTAGAAAAATTGGTATACTGGCGTGCACTAGGATTCATCTCCCTCCAGATGTTGTTTTTCCAGTGCCTCTCGAGTTTGACATGCCTAATGAAGGTTGGATGCGAAAATTCCAATCGCCGACACAGACTAGGGTTCCCTCAGAGTGGTTTACAATCAGGTCCACATTATCAGAATAAAAGGTGATATCACTCCGAGGTGGAGCATACACATTCAACAGAGAAAAAATCTTTCCATTAATAGTTCTTTCAACCTTCATCTGTCCTCCTTGTTCTTACATTCAAAAATCTGTTCAAAAGCTATTCGGCTTGAGATCAACACTGCAACTCCCCTCCTTGTAGAAAAAGATTCAGTTGTAGTCATCTGGACTCTGTTTTAGAAAAAACGATACGTTTCGACTCCAAGAGTCATTCTCAATCAGTGAAACAAGTCTTAGAACTCCCGTTTATATCCTACTCTGTGAGAGCCCTGCCCACAGGGCGGGACCTCCTGATAATGGCCCATTGAAACTTAACTGGGATGGGCCTATTGTTCTATTGTTCCCTGGTATTTGGCTGCCTTTGAATGCCTCGGGCGTATCCAGGGTTTCAGCAGACCATTATAAACAACTGGAAGGTTTCCTGCTTCGACTATAGTTTAAATCTTTAAACGAATGGTTCTCATGTTCTACTGCTCATAAACCTTCTGAATATTGAAAAAAGTAGCAGGAGTCTCATTGCAGAAAAATATTCAGTTGTAGTCATCTAGACACTGTTTTTCAAAAACAAGATGTTTTGACTTTCATCCAAGAGTCATTCTCAATCTGTGGATCTAGTCTGAGAACTGAGAAGATATTTATCCTACTCTGAGTAGGCCGTCTTGTTTATCTATTGGTTTACACTGCTTTTAAGTCTCACCTGAAACTAATCTTCTTTGTTTATCCTAACAGCCCTGTGATGGGCCATAGAAATCCTATTGGCCGTAGCTCCCTCATCACTGATGGGTACCTGATTAGCATCAGAATGGCATGTGTATGTGTGTGTGTGCGCGCGTGTGTGTGTCTGTCTCTGAGTGTGTCTGTGTGTGTTTGTCTGTGTGTGCGTCTGTGTGTGCGTGCGTCTGTCTGTGTGTGTCTGTCTGTGTGTGTCTGTCTGTGCGTGCGTCTGTGTGTGCTGTGTGCGTGCGTCTCTGTGCGTGCGTCTGTGCGTGCGTCTGTGCGTGCGTGCGTCTGTGCGTGTGCGTCTGTGCCTGCTTCTGTGCCTGCCTCTGTGCGTGTGTCTGGGCCTGCGTCTGTGCCTGCGTCTGGGCCTGCGTCTGTGCTGCGTCTGTGCGTGCGTCTGTGCGTGCATCTGTGCGTGCGTCTGTGCGTGCATCTGTGCGCTGTCTGCGTCTGCGTGCGTCTGTGCGTGCGTCTGTGCGTGCGTCTGTGCGTGCGTCTGTGCGTGCATCGTTGCGTGCGTCTGCGTGCTGCGTCTGTGCGTGCGTCTGTGCGTGCTCTGTGCGTGCGTCTGTGCGTGCAGTCTGTGCGTGCGTCTGTGTGTGCGTCTGTGCGTGCGTCTGTGCGTGCGTCTGGGTGCGTCTGTGCGTGCGTCTGGGCCTGCGTCTGGCGCCTTGCGTCTGGGGCCTGCGTATGTGCCTGCGTCTGCGTCGTGCCTGCGTCTGTGCGTGCGTGCGTGCTGTGCCTGCGTCTGTGCGTGCGTCTGTGCCTCAGTCTGTGCCTGCGTCGGTGCCTGCGTCGGTGCCTGCGTCTGTGCCTGCGTCTGTGCCTGCGTCTGTGCCTGCGTCTGTGCATATCTGACCTCTCTGCAGTCGGAGAAGAACTTGTGCAGTTGGTGTGAGGCTGACAGCATCTGAGCACGTGTGTCCATCAGCTCCAGCAGGTCGGCCCAGGCCTCGTTCACTGCGTCCTTCCACTCGGCGATGGTGGCCGCCTCTGCGTGGCCGTAATCGATCAGCTCGTCCACCATCTGGTTGACCGCTGACACACGCTCCTGGCCAGTACTGCCCGTCTCTGAGGCAAAAGCAGTGAACTTCTCCTGTAACACCTGCTTAGAAACAACAGACATTTTAGAGTTCTTTGAAAACAGCAGAAACTATGGTGAAAATGAAGTGTGTGTATCGGGGGCTTTGCATTGGCAGTGGTGGTTTAGGGCTCTTAACTGGTTTAATGTCACTAATATAGTGATATTTTAGCACTTGTGTTTAATGTAAAAGTTGAACCTCAGCCATGACAGCAGGCTTGTTTTGATCGATGCACGCCTTCCAATCCTTTGGGACACAATGGGTGAAAGGACACAACTCAGATAATCTTGTCTACACTGATGTACAACATCAGTCCAAAAGCAGCCGATAAAGTGGGCCATAACTCACAGTGACGTGCTCGTAGTCCTGGCCCAGCTCTGGTGAACTGGCCACCACCTCCTTCTGAGCAATCCACTGCTCCAGCTCGTCCACCTCACGGTTCAGCTGGTAGAGCCAGTACTGCTGCTCCAGGCGGCTCTTCCGCTCCTCCACCAGGTCCTTCAGAGACACGTACAGGCGGTCCACCTGCGCCTGCCTCTTACTGATGCACTCACTGCACCACAAACACATGTCAGGGCCATGGCATACATCTGATTTAAACCTATTTAGAGTCGGACTACTGAGTTTCATATTCAAGTAAATGTACCTGCAATTGATAACATAACTGAAATATCAAACTAAAACTATCTACTCTGTTCCAGAATGAGAATGTTAAGTGTTTGCGTTTACTTAAGCCCTGTTAAGTGTAATGGTGGAGCGTGCATGAGAGGCTGAGGCCGTGGTAAAGCTGGGTGAGTGCGCACCAGTCTGGGTGGCCCATCTCTAGCAGCTGCCTGCACTGCTGGGACAGTAGCCCAATGGTCTCAGCGTAATCCTCGATGGTCTGCTCCAGGACCAGGTGCTTCTTGAGCAGCTGGAGGGTGCTGGGCTCGTCCTGGACACAGGCCAGTCACATGTTTGTTTGGACATGTATGTGTTAATGAAGTCTCCATAACTGAATGAGCAGAGTCCCACCTTGCCCTTCTCCTCGTTCATCATGTGCAGCTCCTGCTCGCTTAGCCAGGCCTCCACCTCAGCTGTGTCAAAGTAGTACTGCTGGGCCTGGTACATGGCGTCCAGCACCAGCTGCCTCCGCTCCGTCTCAGCCCACAGCAGGGCCCAGAGCTGGGACAGCTGCTCCAGCCCGGCCCTCGCGCTGTCCGCCTGGGGGCTCCGGAGAGAGGCGATGACTGCTGCCCGTTCCAACACATCGTCCACTCTACCGCGGTGGCCTTCCAGCTCCCTCTGCAGGCTCTGCACACACACATGACACTTTAGACTCAGCTCTAGACATACACAGACTGTATGAGCAGCACATCACCTGGTTCTTCTTCATCAACTGCTGCACTGCCTGCAGACTGCCCCCATGCTCCTGAGACATGGCCAATGGGAGGCGTTCTTGTACCCACAGCTGCAACACACACACAACACACACACACACACACACACACACACACACACACAGTATAAGACAGTGTGTCCTCATGAGTGTCACTATCAGAGTAGATCTGACTGACTAGTCTCACTTTTCAAACCAAAGCAAATGTTGCATTACTTGAAACATGAACATTTCAGTTGCTGCTTTAATCACAGCAGAATCAGACTGAAGTGGCACAGCTTTATATATGGACCAATGGTTCTCATTCTGCTCTGACCTATGCAGGGGTTTGTGAAGTCATGATGGAACTCACCATCTCATCCTCCAGGTCGCGGCCCACTTGGTGCAGTTCCTTGGAGGCCAGCAAGAGGCGCCGTCTCTCCTTGAGCGGCTCAATGAGGCGCACCATGCGGGCCTCCACGGCTGCCTGCCGCAGCTCCACGCCACCTTTGGTGTGGCCCTGCTCGGGGAGGGAGCAGGTCTGGTTCTGGAGCTGACCCGCCTCCAAGCACCACTGCTCCACCTGGCTCTCCATGCCCTGCCACGGCACACACAGGGCGGGCAACAGAGGGCGGCACGGGCCACGGCAACACAGCACCAGGAGTACAGAGTACACAGTTAGTACAGAGATAAACACATATGCAAACAAGAACAGGACTTTTAGCTAGAGGACACATATTGTGCATGAGTTCAGAATCAGAAAGGGTTTATTGCCATTGCCAATGAACAGAATTCACAAACATAGGAACTCGGCCTTAAGGTGCAACATAAAACACTGAGCAATAATAAAAAACAACATATATGAAATCCAAAGGGCATGCATTAAGAAACAATTTAAAATTACTATAGTATAAAATAAAAATAGGCATTACTATGTACACAAGAATGTACAGTTAAATTTACAGTTGTAGTGCAGAAAGTGATTGATCAAATTGTAGTTAAAGTGACAGGTTGGAGTTGTATTATTATTGGCCTTTAAACATGTTCTAACTTAAAATCATGTGTAATGAAAAGCACACATTTCTAAAGTAAAGCTAAAAAGGCGCTTTTACAGTATATATGGACTGGAGGAATACAGATTTTCTTAAAATATAGCCCCTTCAAAATAATATATGTATTGAAAAAAAACAACAAGAAACAATATTTTCTATCAGTCAGGCTTTCTCTCAACAAGATTAGTGTTTTGATTTGATTGATTTGTACTATTATAGTGTCCCACACATCTGTGCCCATCCTGCATGGGCTTACAAGACACTTTAGACAGTTTCATAGAGGCTGCATTCACATTTTTTGCTTTACAAAAACAATTTCTACAGGATATAACTCTTCTCCTCTCCCAGGCCTTTCTAAAAAACTATTATAAAACCAGCTCATAATAATCAAATAATCAGGACAGTACACAGCTAAATAAAATATTCCTTAAATCAAAATAAAGTTGACAAACAAAATGAAACTCATTCAGCAGAGAAATCTTCCATGGGGAAATAAACAAAAGCTAGCTTGCCCTGACACGTGAATGTAAACACACACCTGTCATGAAGGTGATTTGAGTCAGAAATCCTCAGATCGAGTCTGTGATACTTTATGGAGTAAAACACAGCACAGGAGACCTCCAGAGCTCTACCTCTGACAAAGGCACTAATCTGGCCCAGAGGGAGAGGACTTTCTACTCGCTCTTTCACAATTCATCAAACAAGTGTGAAAGGTTTTTGGTGAGGGACTAATGTTAGAACCTGGTTTTAAGCTCAACTATATATTTTTCATAATATTCATGTATTTTTTTAAGCTGCTAAAGATACACCTTAAAACTGTTCGCTCATTAAACATGCAAACGTCAGGAAGCATTAACCACAATCCACAAATGTTTTAGTTTGTTCTTAAACGAAAGCAACGGCCCATGATCATCCTGATCCTGTTCATCATCATATTACAAAGTTGTATTATGAATATATACTACATATGACAGTGAAGTCTGTCAGATATCTGTGTGTGAGGGTGAGTAAAAGCTTGAGCTAAACCTGAGCCCACATCGCCGGCCTCACAGTATAACTACCAAGTCATGTTTTGGTCAAAATGAGTTTTTTGTCTCATCCTAATCTCCAGATGCTGCTGCATCTGTAGGTGTCACTGCCCGTGTCATCTTCTTACTAAGGCGTTTCACCTTTTTCATCAAAGGTCTATGTTCAAGTATAAGGAACCAATGCACATGCAAGGGATGTGACGAATTAGGACTTTCTCAGTAAACTGTGACTGTAGATATCCCTGTATGCTTATACTCATCAGAATATATCTACTTCCGATGAGCAAATGTTTTAAAATAAGGTGCTTTGTAAATCAGGATCCCAACATTTGAGCGTGTGGCGCGTCTGGTCTGAAGTGTGGTTAACATTCATTTCATAGCCTAGGTTAGCACAAATTGTCACTATGTCTAATTAGGTCTAAATTGATATAAAGCGACTATCCAAATAATGGTTCTCCTCTTCCTCCTCTCTGCACAGCCGCGTGTTGCACAGATACGTCCCATGGTGGATAGAGGTCATCCTCTCCACAGAACGCACTAACGCAGAGTGAAGTGCTCCCTCTGCCACAGGTGAGGCACGTTGACCCAATCATCTCGGCTCCTGGGGCTCCCACCTTTAGGTCGACCTGGGTCAACATGGCTTCAGTGAAGTTTACCCTTCATTGTCGGCAATGCCCTTCTCCGTTGCTATGAGAGCTCTCTAGTCACTGCTTTGACCCTGAAAAGCTGTGGAGAGAAGTGCGTGCCAACCAGTAGGCTCTCAGGCAGTAGGCTCTCATGTCCCCTCTGTCTCGGCTATGCATCCATGTTAATACTGCTGTGCAGATTCGGTTGTGTCATTCAATCAGCAGAATGCACTCTGCGTCAGTGCGCAGGGGAGACGCACAGTCAAGTGATGATATATATGCAGACCCTCCGAGGTTTTCCCTCGTTGCCCCTCGAATGCGTCGCACTTCTGCAGTGCCACTAACCCGTGTCACCTGCTCTCTCCACACACACAGCCTGACCTACTGTGTCTGTGGGTTAAATAGACATCTTCATATGTTTTGGATGCCATGCACATGCGGGGATTCGCCCGCACTACTCTACACACACGTTTGGCGCAGACCTGCCCCAGCGGACCCGCCCCTGCAGACCTCGTACCTGCAGTTTCTTGAGCTGCTTGTTGACGCTGGTCAGGTCCTGCCCCTGGTCCACGTAGGCCAGCTGCTCCTCCAGCTGACCCAGTCGCTGGTCCAGGCTCTCGTAGCTCTGCACCAGGAGCTCAGCCTTGTTGGCCTCAAACAGCTGCCTGGCCCGTGCCTGTGTGGTGCTCTCCAGCTCCTGCCAGCACTCCCTCATCTCCAGCAGCTTCCTCTGCACGCCCGCGCTCAGCTCCGGCTTCTCCTGCATCAGCTGCTGGCCCTCCTGAGCACGCGCACAGTGGACAGTCACAAGAAGCATCAGCACAAAAGTTATATAGTTCACTTATAAAAATGTAAGAAAACATGTTCTAAGTTTACATCATATAATATATAAGCCATTTTGTGTGTAAAAATGTTTGGGACACAAATCTGAAAAATGTATAGAGACTGGTTTAACAGTCTTGCTTCATTTTGTTCACATATTTGTGTGTAGTAATTGAGTAAATTAGATTTTAGTGACATAAACATGAACATTTTTACTCATTTTGTGTTCAAATGTTATTAAACTAGGCTTTGAATTAGATATAAACAAATCCTTCTGTCCCATCTGTTGGGACTTCTGTCTTCTGTTGGCATGTGTAGGAGCTACTGATCTTTATGTCTCTGTGGGAGAAAAATGTTAGTCTAACTAAAAAACATCTTTTGGTGCAGACTAGTGATGCATGGGTTGTCTTGTGAACCGCGGGTCGGGTTGGGGCGTCTGAATTCAGTTCCCTAGTAGGCAAATTTCTCCATGAATTTGAGTCTAATTGTAATAAAACATGCAGCATTTCACAGCTTAACGTGTCAAGAACACGTGTGTGCAGTCTTCACAGTCCATGATCTGTCTGTGTGAGCTGATTGACCTGTGTCTGCCTTCTACTACGTCTGGCTCTGCTCCTGCTGTACTGAGGGCAAGCGAATGGGAGAGAGAGACGAGAAGAGGAGGAGAGAGAGAGAGAGAGAGACAGAGAGAGAGAGAAGGCAGAGAGAGAGAAGAGAGGAGAGAGAAGAGAGGAGTGAGAGGAGAGAGAAGAGGAGGAGAGGGAGAGAGGTAAGAGAGGAGAGAGGAGAGAGAGGAGAGAGAAGAGGAGAGAGGGAGAGAGAGAGAGAGGAGAGAGGGAGAGGCAGAGAGAGGCAGAAGAGAGAGAGGAGAGAGAGGAGAGAGGAGAGAGAGAGAGGAGAGGAGAGAGTGGAGGAGAGAGATGGAGAACGAGGAGGAGAGAGAGAGAGAGGGAGAGAGTCGAGCCGCGCAGAGAGAGTGAGAGGGAGGGAGGTGGAGGGAGGAGAGAGAGAGAGAGAGAGACGAGAGGAGAGAGCAGGAGAGAGAGAGAGAGAGAGGAGAGAGAGGAGAGATGAGAGAGGAGAGAGAGGAGAGAGGGAGAGAGAGATAGAGAGAGAGAGAGGAGCGAGAGAGGAGAGAGAGGATGAGAGAGGAGAATAAGAGAGAGAGGAGAGAGAGAGAGAGGAGAGAAGAGTGGACGAACGAGAGAGATAGAGGGAGGTCGGAGGGAGGGAAGAGGAGAGGGAGAGAGATCGAGAGAGAGGAGAGAAGAGGAGAGAGAGGGAGAGAGAGAGAGGATGAGAGAGAGACGAGAGAGGAAGATGAGAATGAGAGAGACGAGGCAGAGAGAGGGAGAGAGTGAGAGAGAGAGGAGAGAGAGGAGAGAGAGAGAGAGAGAGAGAGAGAGAGAGACAGAGGGTTGTGTGAGGAAAGATGCAAACTCCAGTTAATTTGCTTTAATAGGCCTTGACATAAGTGGGAGCGGTGCAGGCCGGGGCTGGCGGGGTCAGAGAACGCAAAAAAATTGGACCCACAGGTTTGAAAAAAAAAACCAGACCGAAGCATCACTAGTGCAGACTGAAGGTTTCAACCCCCTCCTCTCTCTCACTCTTTCATAGACCGATGCCAGTTGTTCATTGGTTATGTTTGGACCTTGCCCCTCCTCCCCCTCCCGCTGTCTTTTGTTGTGAAAGGCATCACTGTTTCTCATTTTAGTTATAAATCCACACGTGAAACCAGCCCCAGTAGAAGGACAGCATTAAGCACCTGCACAGAGTTCTTTTGGTTACTGTTGTGGCTCATCCCAGAGCTGGAATCCTCACACAGTAAACTGAACAGTCCTCGGTCCCGACTTACTGGGGCGAGCAGGGATCCATCATGGGCCAAAGCCAGAGCTCAGTGTCACATCAACCTTTCACTCCCTCATTCTGTCTCAGACCAGCCTCAAGGCCCAGACCCTGTCCCTCAGACCCAGGCCCAGACCCTGTCCCGCAGCCAGAGCCAGGCCAGTGTGGTCCAAACAGGCAGACACTGACACAGAGACAGCAGGGGGGAGGGGCAGAGGGGGAGGTGACCTTCACACATGAGCGGTTGCACACAGGGCTGCTCTGAGCTGTGATTGGAGGTTGCCTTGGTAACCAACATCACAGCATCACTGTGGGGCTCCCTCTAACTCTCGCTGCTCCTCCAGCAGAGGCAGATTGTGCTCTGAGCCACAGGGGGCGCTCTTCACTCAGCACATGACTAAGAGCTTCTGCCAGTGACTTCAGCGTCAGGACACTTATGGCGTTTTGGGCCATGTGTGCGGAAAACAGTATTGAGCAATCACCATTTCTGATTCTATTCATCTTTTTTATATCAAAACAATCCAATATTGCTCGGCTTGTGTGCGTGTAAGGCGTGTAAGGTGTGTGGGTAAGGCTTGAAGGGTGTGTGCGTGTAAGGCGTGAGGGTGTGTGCGGTTAAGGCGTTCTAAGGTGTGTGCGTGTAAGGCGTTGTAAGGTGTGTGCGTTGTTTGCGTGTAAGGCGTGTAGGGTGTGTGCGTGTAAGCGTGTAAGGTGTGTGCGTGTAAGGCGTGTAAGGTGTGCGTGTAGGGCGGGTTGTAAGGTGGTGCGTGTAAGGCGGTGTGTGCATGTAAGGGAGGGTGTGTGCGTGTAAGGCGTGTAGGGTGTGTGCGTGTAAGGCGTCTAGGTGTGTGCGTGTAAGGCGTCGTAAGGTGTGTGCGTGTTAAGGCGTGTAGTAGGGTGTGTGCGTGTAAGGCGTGTAAGGTGTGTGCGTGTAAGGCGTGTAAGGTGTGTGCGTGTTAAGGCGTGAGTGTGTGCGTGTAAGGGCTGTGTAGGGTGTATGCGTGTAAGGCGTCTAAGGTGTGTGCGTGTAAGGTGTGTAAGATGTGTGCGTGTAAGGCGTCTAATGTGTGTGCATGTAAAGTGTGTGCGTAGTGTAATGCGTTGTAAGGTGTGTGCGTGTAGCAGCGTCTAATAAGTGTGTGCGTGTAAGGCTGTGTAAGGTGTGTGCGTGTAAGGCGTTAAGGTGTGTGCGTACGTGTAGGTGCGTGTAGAGCGTGTAAGGTGGGCTGTAGGCGTGTAAGGTGTGTGCGTGTAAGGCGTGTAAGGTTTGTGCGTGTAAGGCGTGTAAGGTGTGTGCGTGTAAGGCGTGTAAGGTTGTCGTTGTAAGGCGTTGTTAGGGTGTGTGCGTTAAGGCGTGATGCGGTGTAAGTGTAGTAGTGTGCGTGTAAGGGTGTAAGGGTGTGTGCGTGTAAGCGTTGTAAGGTGTGTGCCGTGTAAGGCGTTTAAGGTGTGTGGGCGTGTAAGGCGTGTAAGGTGTGTGCGTGTAAGGCGTCTAAGGTGTGTGCGGTAAGCGGTCTAAGGTGTTGCGGTTAAGGTGTGTGTAAGATGTGGTGCGTGTAAGGCGCTACATGTGTGTTGCATGTAAGGTGTGTGCGTGGTAAGGCGTGTAGGTGTGTGCGTGTAAGGCGTCTAAGTGTGTGCGTGTTAAGGCGTTGTAAGGTGTTGTGGCGTGTAAGGCGTTCTAAGGCGGTAGTGCGTGTAAGGCGTTTGTAGGGGTTGCGTGTAAGGGTGTAAGTGTGTGCGTGTAAGGCGTGTAAGGTGTGTGCGTGTTAAGGCGTGTAAGGTGTGTGCGTGTAAGGCGTGTAAAGTGTGTGGCGTGTAAGACGTTGTAGGTGTGTGCGTGTATGAGCGTGTAAGGTGTGTGCGTGTGTAGTGCGGTGTAGAGGTGTGGGTGTAAGCGTCTAAGGTGTGTGCGTGTAAGGCAGTCTAAGGTGTGTGCTGTTAAAGCATCTAAGGTGTGTGCGTGTAAGGCGTCTAAGGTGTTGCTGCGTGTAAGGCGTCTAAGTGTGTGCGTGTAAGGCGTTCTTCTAAGGTGTGTGCATTGTAAGGTGTGTGTGCATGATGTAAGGTGTTCTAAGGTGTGTGCATGTAAGGTTGTCTAAGGTGTGTTGCATGTAAGGTGTCTAAGGTGTCTGCGTGTAAGGTGTGTGCAGTGTAAGGAGTGTGCTAAGGTGTGTGCATGTAAGGGTAAGTGTGCATGTAAGGCGTTGCCGTATAACGGTGTGTACATGTAAGGTGTGCTGCATGTAAGGCGTCTAAGGTGTGTGCCTGTAGGGTGTAAGGTGTGTGCTCGGTGTGGCTGTACGTAAGCGTGTGTGCAAGTGTAATGTGTGTGCTGTGTAAGTGTGCTGCATGTAAGGTGTGTGCATTACGTAAGGTGTGTGCGTGTAACGGTGTGTGTGCAGTTGTAAGGTGTGTGCATTAAGGTGTGTTGCGATGTAAGGTGTGTGCGTGTAAGGTGTGTGAGTGTAAGGGCGTCTAAGGTGTGTGCATGTAGGCGTCTAACGGTTGTGGCGTTGATAAGGTGTGTGATGAATATTAAGGCGTCTAAGCGTGTGTGCATTGTAGGCGTCTTAAGGCGGTGTGTGTGCGTGTAAGGTGTGCGTGTAAGGCGTCTAAGGTGTGTGCGTTGTAAGGCTGTAAGTGTGTGCATGTAAGGTGTGTGCATGTAAGATGTGTGCATGTAAGGCGTGTAAGGTGTGTGCATGTAAGGCGTCTAAGGTGTGTGCGTGTAAGGTGTGTGCGTGTAAGGCGTCTAAGGTGTATGCATGTAAGGCGTGTAAGGTGTGTGCATGTAAGGTGTGTGCATGTAAGGTGTGTAAGGTGTGTGCGTGTAAGGTGTGTGCGTGTAAGGCGTCTAAGGTGTGTGCATGTAAGGCGTGTAAGGTGTGTGCGTGTAAGGCGTCTAAGGTGTGTGCGTGTAAGGCGTTTAAGGTGTGTGCGTGTAAGGTTTGTGCGTGTACGGTGTGTGTGCATGTAAGGTGTAATTGTGTAAGGTGTGTGGCATGTGTGGCGTGTGTGCGTGGACCCACCCTCTCGATCTTGTCCAGCCACTCGCGGTTCTGGGCGAGCTCGGCCATGAAGGCCTGCTGCTTGAGCCATTTCTTATGCAGCTTCTGGGTCTCGTCTCGGCTACTGTCCCGCGCCATCAGCATCTTCTCACACACCCAGTCCCCCAGCTGTGACAGGACAGGGACAAGCAGACAGAGACACATCAGGCTTTATTCAAACAAGTGCCAAGAACTTAGTTAGAGGAACCACCCCGTTCCCATCGCTTGCCTTCAGATGGTGACAGTGGCTGAAATGAAATGTGTAGTGAGGTTAGGAAAACCAAAGTCTGTGAAAAACTTTGAAGCACAAAATGTTCAAACAATTATTCATTATTATTATTTAATTACTACTTAAAAAATGTCTTTTTGAACTACTGTGTCACTGTAATTCCTTTGGTGGATAAAAAAAAGATAGTCTAAATCTGAAAATGAATGAAAAATGTTTCCAAACAAAGGTAGTACAGTTCCTGTGTTCCCAAAAGGTTCCTGTCCCCAAAGTGAAAGTGCATCAAAGTCCCCTTTTTAGTCCCAGGCTTCCAGCACCGCCCCCTGCTGTTGTTATGCCTTTGGGCAAACACTTCACCTGCCGAGCCTCCATAAGGTCTTCGTGAGCAGGTTCAAGTGTTGATGTTGGGCTTGGGCGATAAGGGAAAAAGAAAAAGATATAAACATCTAGATTTACGGTTAGGGTTATTAAGATTTGTATAATTTGGTCAGGTTTAAAAACATTTTCTTCTATTATTAATTTCCCAAGCATCAACAAAATAGATTTGAAATGAGTGCGTGTTAACACTCATATTTCTGTAATGTACTGTTTGTTTGGACTAAACAGACTCTAAAACACTGACAAAAAAGACCTTTTAGAACAAATACAGTGTCATTATTAAATCTAAATGTCAAAAAACAATAAACTATCTACTTGAATCATTAACACACTTTATTCATACACTTTCCCTAGAAGCCTTCAGTCACATATTTCAATCTTTATATAGTTCAAATGTACTTAAAAGTCTTAGTGCACAACAGTGCACTATCCTTTGACTAGTCCACTTGTCGTTAGAATCCGTTAGTTGGAGCCCTAATCCTTTTACTGACAGAGGATTGGCTGTGGACCCAAGATGATTATTGATTGGATCTCCATTAGATTAAAGTCCTGTGCAGTGTGCCCCGCTGAGGGCCCCACTGAGGGCCCCACTGAAAACCCTCACATGCCCCTCAGAAATGGTCTCCTTGATGGTTTTAACTCTGTCAAGTGTACACACGTTTCTGCGAGTGAAAGCCTTTTGCCACTCATTGACAAGATTAAGGTTAATCGAGTTGTGATTCTTCAGGTCATTCACGATATAATGATAAAAATTGAAGAAATGCTAATCGTCTCTCTTTCGCTCCTTTTTAAAAAAAAAATTTACGGTATAGCGTAAAACACATACTTTGAAGACGTACAACTACAGTAGGTGGCGGTAACTGCACCTTTCGGCTGTGTTACCAATGGTAACACAAGAAGAAGTTTGAAGCTATGTAGGGTGCCTTTTCAGCTCCTTTTAATGTCACAATACTTTCTCAGAAAGTTTGCTTTCTAAAAGATTTGACTTTGGTTTGTCCACGTGTCCAGAATCATGAATAATCAATATTTGTCCAGTAAAAGCTAAATGTCACTACTCACGTATGTGAATGAGACATTGTGCGTTTGACAGACGAGAGCGCTCTTCTCTACTCTTCCGGGAACGTTCTGGAATTTACAATGTTTATGTGTACGCTCTTTTAAAGGGTCTTACAGGTACTCAAGGCAGGGACTGACCAGAACCCTGTCCGAACTGAAGAAGCCACTTGGATGAGTGGCCGAACGTATTCACTCTTAATAACATTTGTCCAGCTCACTGAATTCCTTTTTCTTTTGATCTAAAATGGCTTGAAAATAGAAACCGGTCAATTCTCCGTATTCACTTTGTGCTAAAACATGATATCGAGTAGATTGATTTGTGTAAAATATATTCAATTGCACAAACACAACTCCCTGAGCAGCACAAAAACAGCTTTTCAGTTTGTGTAGAGCTTCTGTGTTAAAAGGGCGGTACCTGATTTGGACTGTTCTGTTTTAATGTGAAAAATTGTGTAGTCATCTCTGTTTTTAAAAAAACAAAACGTTTCAATTCTCATCCGAGTCATTCTCAATCTGTGAAACAAGTCTGAGAACTCAAGTTTTATATTCCCCTCTGTGTCTGAACAAAGTGAAGAGAACCAAAAAGCAGGACAAAAGGGACAAAAGGGAAACAGAACCAAGAAGAAGGGGTGTCTATCACTTATGTCTCGGGACTGTCAGAAAAACTGCAACGAATTTTTAGACAGCACAAAGTCCCTGTTTATTTCAAACCAGGCAACACGTTAAGACAAAAACTGGTTCACCCTAAGGACAAGATGCCGACACAAAAACAGAGCAATGTAGTGTATTCTATCCAACGCAGTTGAAGAGCCACTAAACAGTGCATCTTCATCTCATCTCAAGCCACAAACCACTCTATTGAAGACAGTGAGGTGGAGATTCTGAGCAGGAGAAGAGATGGTTTGAAAGAGGAGTTAAGGAGGCCATCTAATGGAAGTTTAAGGTTCAACCTTCCAGTTGTTTATAATGGTCTGCTGAAACCCTGGAGACGCCCGAGGCATTTGGATGCTAATCAGGTACTCAGTGGGGAGGGAGCCAAAGTCAGTGAACAATAGGGTGTAGATGGCCCATCTCAGGGCTGTTAGTTTAACAAAGGCATTAGTCTCAAGGGAAACCAAAAATTCTCCCCCCGTTATCAGGAGGTCCCGCCCTGTGGGCAGGGCTCTCACAGAGTAGGATATAAACAGGAGTTCTCAGACTTGTTTCACTGATTGAGAATGACTCTTGGACGAGAGTCGAAACGTTTTGTTTTTCTAAAACAGAGTCCAGATGAAACAACTGAATCTTTTTCTACAATGGCACACTCCCGGACAAATGAGGAATTACACCGACAGAACTAGTTCATATAATTAAGTACAACCTGTTTTGCCCCAGATATCCTGTAAACATGAGACCACAGCACTTTCTCTGCATCTCAGGGACCGACTGCCAAGGACTGGACTAAAATAACTTGGGACATTTACAAAAGGAAAAGACTAAGTTTTGTACTCAATTTGAAAATGGACAAAGTTGCTGGACATTGGGACAGTCTTTTGTCTTTTGACTTTCCGTGTCTTGTTTTGTTTGTTTTGATTTTGTTTTGTATTTGATTAAATAACAAGTAAATAAATGAGACAATTTTGACTTTCCAGGGTCCGTTGTTGTCAGTTACTATTTTCTAGCTAGTTTGAGCTACACAAAAGATAAAATAGAAACTATTGTGGGTTTAACATTACTCTTTAAAGTATTTGTCTAATAAAACCTAAAAATCTGGACTTTACAGTCATCAAAACGTGTCTGTCATAATCTCCTAAATAAATACACTATTATACACTAGTCAAATGCAGTGGTGAATGTGTTTAAAGCAGCTCTGATGCCACTCACACGTGTCTGAGGCTTTCACTTTGACCAAACCACATGGATTTGTCATATTTTGTGATATTCTGAAGTTAATCCCAGTTTCTCCATTGAAATCACATCATGTTCCACTCATGCTTCACTCCAGAATTTAGAATGCTTTTGTTTCCAAACTTGAAAGGGTCGAGAAACAGCAGGCTAAATGTGTGATGGGGCAAAGCAGCCACATGTAGCAGCAGCATATAGCACCTCAAACACTGTCCACCCACACACTGCAATGTACAGCGCACCCAACCACACCACCCCACACCACACCAAGCCCAAGCCCAGCATCCGCACACAGCCCCAGAATCCTCCGCACTGACTACACAGAATCCAGGTCACATGTTTGCGCAGTGCACTACAGCGTTCTACCTGCCCCTGCTTCCCCCAACGGAGAGGCTAGCAGCTCTCACCACCGCACGGCATCAGCGCTTCCTCTGGACGCCGCTGCATGGGTCCCACGTCCTCCCTCAGCATCGACCGGCCGAAGGTGGAATCCAAAGAGAAAGAGATCCAAATGGCAGCGGTGTGAGGGCGCCTGGTTTTCAGGGATAACTGCTGGGACTGAGCCTGCGCCGGTCGGTCCACCCTCCTCTCTCTCCTCCCTCTCATCTGCTATGTGTCTTCTCTTGTTCTGCCTCTCGCTCTCTCTCTCTCTCTCTCTCTGTCCTCCTTCTCCAGAGCTCATGGGCGAGAGGAGGGGCTGCTGGAGGAGCGTTGAAACCAGGCCATATCCTCCTCCTCCTCCTTCTCTTCCACAGCAGCAGCAGCACAAAGATGCACTCTCGCCCCTCCCACCTCACTCTTCCCGTACACAAGCGCACAAGGGAGTAAGGTGAATGTGTAGGCCTGGAGGCTGCACTCACACGCCCCGCACTCAGACTTCTTTCTGTGGTTCTCCTTCCTTGGTGCCCCTGTCTCAGTGGAGGAACTTTTTTGTAAATCTACATCTGTCTCCCATCCAGAATGTTGTACAATATGTATGTAATTAAAACAATAATAATAATAATAATAATAATAATAATAATAATAATAATAATAATAATAATAATAATATAGATTATGCTTGCTATCTAAATAGGTATTCATGTTTAAGTTTTATACTCTAGGTCTTATCTTGAACTCATATGGTTAATTTGACTATTTGAATCCCTCTCCAGTGTTTCCTCTGAGGAGCCCTCTGTACGGGGAAGCGGTGGTCAACTGTGGCTGCTGGCCCTGACTTGTAGGCCCCTAGTGGAGGTTTGGTGTCTCATCTCTTCTTTGGGCCCCGTGTCTGGGTGTCTGGGCCCGTGTCTGGGCCCCGTGTCTGGGCCCCGTGTCTGGGCCCCGTGTCTGGGCCCCGTGTCTGGGCCCCGTGTCTGGGCCCCGTGTCTGGGCCCCGTGTCTGGGCCCCGTGTCTGGGCCCTGTGGCTCCTGGAGCAGACGGCTTCTCTGATGGTGCTTCCCTAACCGGTTCATTTGTACTCAGCCTCATGTAAAATTCTTAGTGTGAGTGCATGTGTGTGCATGTGGGCATTTGACGGTGGGTGGGTTGTGTGATTGTATGGGTCAGGCGGTTGAGGGGCTGGTTGGGTGGGATGTGGGCACGTTTAACGTTTAACACTTTGTGTTACATTGTATGTAAGCGCTGTATAAATTAAGTTTGATTGATTGAACAAAATGCCAAACTTTTATGCGGCAAAGTGAAGATAAATTCACCCCACTTTAACCCTTATAGAAATAAGGTAACAGTAAATTGAGATTTATAATGTGTTTTGTCAGTTTATCCAAAACCACCCAAAACTCTAAATGATTGATTATTATTGAAGAGGTTATAATGTCTACAAATATTCACAATATAATCATTCAATTAGACTCACAAGGCAAAATAAGAGTGGGGCGTCCGAGCGGGGGACATAAGAGTGCAGCCTGCACATTCATAGTGAGCCAAGGCCCTGCTCAAGAGCAGAGTGCAGGGGGAGGGAGTCTAAGGGGGTCTGAGGGTGGGGGTACAGAGGGAGAGAAGACATTTATATGCTCCTGTGTGGATTAGGACGGGTGTTCGGAGCAAATGAGGGAAAATGCTGTTTACATAAATGAATGTACTTGTGTCTGGAGACAATTTTGTTGGAAAAATGTGTCACTTTTTTGTAACAGCATGTCAAAGTGCCCATTGTTCACAGGGAAATGCAGACTGTTTTTGACATTGCCATCACTCTGAACTTTAGAACTATGTATTTGGGCCTCAAAACTCCTGCCATGGACACAATACATGGATACCTTTGGAATATAAAAAAGGCCAGCACAAGAAAAAGGTCGACACGAACATCACCAACGATCAAAGACTGGCTGGAGATAGGAACAGACATCAGACAATCGGAATCACATTCAGACTAAATTTGGAAATGGACAGATTTGACTCTGGACTCAATGGAAATCTCTTTTTCATTTGAATTTGCCCTGATTTAGTTTCTTTGAATGTTTCGTGCTTCTTGTGTTCTTTTTGCTGGCTGCTCACTGGAGGATTCAAAAATCGTCTGTGATTTTCAGACATGAGACAAAGTTTGCAGGCCACAGACATGAGGACAATGTGTGAGGATCATTTGTCTCATGCTCACGTGAAGCACACACTTTTCTTGTCACAAATCTTTCCTGAAATCAGCGTGTGTCACGAGATGGAGATGAAAGTCTTATACCACAACGTTTTCCTCTGATTTTAGAAAACTATTCGGAAATCACCAAATAAAAGAGTTCTGTTCTGGAATAAAGTGACTCAAATGTCTGAAGATGGATTTTCGATACGTGTATTCAGGTACTTTCCAACACTGCCAGAGCATAATGCATCTGACATTATCCACCGCAAAAGCATTAACGAGAGGCACAGGAAAGGGAAATAAAAGCAGAAAAAAGCAGAAAAGTTTACTCTAGTACTCAGTGGGGCGGGGCTAAAGATAAACCTTTTTTTGTGAATTGTTGAGATTATGATTAAAAAGTATAGTTCAGGATTATTTATCAAGAGAACAGTATTAGTTATGTTTGGGTTAGTCCTAAACCTGCCGAAGAGCGCCGCGGTCGGGGTCTCAGAGCGTCGCGGTCGGGGTCTCAGAGCGCCGCGGTCGGGGTCTCAGAGCTCCACTGTCAGGGTCTCAGAGCTCTACTGTCAGGGTCTCAGAGCTCCGCGTTCGGGGTCTCAGAGCTCCACTGTCAGGGTCTCAGAGCTCCGCGTTCGGGGTCTCAGAGCTCCACTGTCAGGGTCTCAGAGCTCCGCGGTCGGGGTCTCAGAGCTCCACTGTCAGGGTCTCAGAGCTCCGCGGTCGGGGTCTCAGAGCTCCACTGTCAGGGTCTTAGAGCCAGTCCGATCCTATCCATGGGTTTCAGAGAGATAACAATCCAGCAAAACAAAATATCATATCTTTTGAATGGACAAATATCAACAGGAAGCTGAACCCCATGAGGAGTGTTCTGTTCCACTTCTCCACACAGTCTAAAGTAGTGATGTTACACTGCTGAAATGTAAAACTGTATTCAATACCGAGGAAAAGCCCCAGTGACCACAGTGACCACAGTGACTGAAGAAGCGCTTTGTGCAGGCTGTTTCTGTGGTATGAGTGTGGAGTTGGGATTTGAATATGCTAAATATCTGCTATAGGAAGCATGTCTCCTTTCCTTGCTCCACCCTACCTTCACAGATCGCTCAGCTCAGACGGTCCCGGCTGACGATGACGCACGTTTGGGTCAATGGTAAAGAACACTTTGTAGGCTTATTTAACCGATTCCTCAGAAGTGAATCTTACCTCGTGACAGTCCTGCAGGAACCTCTGCAGCTCCCACTGATCGTTCAGTCGCTCCAGCCAACAGTGAGCCAGCTCGCGGTTCTGAGTTCCCCTGAAACAACAAGCCACATATTTCAGCCGCTCACATTTACCGACGGAATAATGTGTCTGTTTCAGCAACTCTTTTTGTCATTTCATTTTATCCCCTTTTTTGATCAAGTTTTTGCAAGTGATTTTATTTAGAGTTTATATTTGCTGTGTTATTAAGAATTATTTATATAGACCATTTAAAAGTCTGCAAACAGATTCATGCTGAATTCCAGAGTGGAGTAAAAACTGAAGTAGAACATGATGTGATTTTGCTGGAGAAAGTGGGATTAAGCTCAGAACATCCCAAACATGAAAAGTCCAGGTGGTTTTGTCAAAGTAAAAGCCTCAGATGCACGAGAGTGACATCAGAGCCTGGTCTACTGCATTTCTTTATTGAAAAGGAGATTAGAATGGACAGATAGCATGAAATTTGAAATCATTTTCAGAAAGGATATTGGAAAGAACAGTTGTAATTTGAAAGGGGTAGAGAGAGAGGAGAGACATTCTGCAAAATGGCTTGGAACTGAACCCATGATGCCGCGGTGGTAGCAACCACAAAGCCCTTTTCCACTGCACCAAATCCTGATTTATAGGTTTTACTGGACAAATACATTTCACGATTCATAAATAAGGAACATTTTCCCAGTTTGGTGACAAAAAACTCAGAAAGAATTCATTTTGTCAAAATGAAATTATAAATGATTATAATAAGTAAATTGCACAACTGTAGCCTAGTTTATGGCATGTGTTTTTTATTTCATATAAGGCTTGAATAGAAATGTCCACAAAAGTTTGTCTTTTAAGTGTCAGCGACTCGCCGTTGTAGAAAAGGATCAAAGCCCAGAACTATCAATCCTTTTACTTTTCCCTTTTATGTGCTGGTTTTCATGACAGCATGTGACGTCTGCACCATGTGACCACACATTAGTCGTGTGACTGAAGCCCATGAATCGGCTCGCACAGATTTGAGTTAAATTTAGGCCACACCTTCTTGATGTGAGGTGAAGTGCTTGATGCATTCAGCCCGGGCTGATCTGTGTTTCTGCGTCTTTTCATGAAATGATTGATCACCGTCTGCTTTGTCTGTGCGCGTGCTCTGTCCCAGGACAGTTCTGTGTGTGTGTGTGTGTGTGTCTGTGTGTGTGTGTGTGTGTGTGTACGTGTGTGTCTGTCTGTGTGTGTGTGTCTGTGTGTGTGTGTGTCTGTGTAGGGTGTGTGGTACGTGTGTGTCTGTGTCTGGGCGCGTAAGCTCTGTCCCAGGACAGTTCTGTGTCGTGTGGTGTGTGTGTCTGTGTGTGTGTGTGTGTGTGTACTGTTGTCTTCTGTGCGCGAGCTGCTGTCCCAAGGACAGTTCTGCTGTGTTGTGTGTGTGTGTGTCTTGTGTGTGTGTGGTCTAAACGTGTGGTTGTGCTGATGCTTTGTGCGGCCTCGGTCCAGGACAGTTTTCTGTGTGTGTGTGTGCTGTCTGAGTGTGTTGTGGTTGTGTTGTGTTCTTTGTGTTATGTGTGTGTGTACTGTTGTGACGTGTGGTGTCTGTGTACGTTGTGTGTCTGTGCGTCCTGCCTACTATTACTGTTCCTATTGTTACTGCGCTCTGTCCCAGGACAGTTGTGTGTGTGGAGGTGTACCACTGTTGCTGGTGGTTTATGTTGTTGACTAGCTATGTTGTGTAACGTGTGTGTGCTGGCTCTGGATGTTGCGCGGGTTATTGCGTTCTTGTCTTCCCAGGAGAGTTCTGGTGCGGATCGTTGGCTGACTTTTGACTGTGTGTAGCTGTGTGGTATACGGTGTTTGTTACGTTGTCTAAGTTGCGCAGTGCTTTCTCCAGGACTATGTTCTGGTGTGTACGTGTGTGTCTGTGTCTGTGCGCGTGTGCTCTGTCACCAAGGAAGTTTCTGTGTGTGGTGTGTGGCTCTGATGTGTATCTGTGTGTCTGTGTGGTGTGTGTGTGGTTGATCTGATGCTTTGTCTGGTGTGCTTACTGTGGCGCTACTGTGCTCTGTCCAGGACATTCTGTGTGTGTGTGGTGTGTGTTGTGTGTACGTGTGTTCTGTGTCTCGTGCGCGAGCTCTGTCCCAGGAAGTTTGTGTTGTGTGTGTGTGTGTCTGGTGTGAGTTGTACGTGTTTGTTGTGTGTGTCTGTGTGTGTGGATGTGTGTGTAACGTGTGTGTTCTGTGTCTGTGCGGCACTCTGTCCCAGGACAGTTCTGTGTGTGTGTGTGTGTGTGTGTGTGTGTCTGTGTGTGTGTGTGTACGTGTGTGTGTCTGTGTCCTGTGCGCGCGCGTCTGTCCCAGGACAGTTCGTGTGTGTAGTGTGGTGTGTGTGTTCTGTGTGTGTGTGGTTTGTGTATGTTGTGTCTGTGTCTTGTGCCTGGCGTTCTGTCCCAGGACAGTTCTGTGTGTGTGGTGTGGTGTTGTGTCTGTGTTGTGTGTGTGTATGTGTGTGTCTGTGTTCTGTGCGCGCAAGCTCTGTCCCAGGACATAGTTCTGTGTGTGTGTGTGTGTTGTGTTCTGTTGTGTGAGTGTACGTGTGTGTCTGTGTCTGTGCGCAGCGCTCTGTCCCGAGGACAGTTCTGTGTGGTGTGGGTTGGTCTGTGTGTGTGTACGTGTGTGTTGGTGTGTGGTAGTGTTGTGTGTGCGCGTATGTTGTGTGATGTGTGGTGTCTGTGTCTGTGCGCGCGCTATCTGGTGTCCCGGGGACAGTTCGCTCTGTCCCGCAAGGACAGTTTCTGTGTGTGTCGTGTGTTGTGTGGCTGTGTGTGTACGGGGTTGTGTGTGTGTGGTGTTGTGTGCGCGTAGTGTGTGTAATGTGTGTGTCTGTGTTGTGCGCGCGCTCTTCCCAGGACAGTTTGTGTGGTGTGTGTGTGTGTGTGTCTGTGTGTGGTATGTGGTGTGTGTGTTACGTACGTGTGTGTCTGTGTTGTGCGGCGCTCTGTCCGGGAACAGTTTCTGTGTGTGTGTGTGTCTGTGTGTGTGTATGTGTGTGGTGTGTGTGTGTATCGTGTGTGTCTGTGCGCGCGCTCTGTCCAGGACAGTTCTGTGTGTGTGTGTGTGGTGGTCTGGTGTGTGTGTTGTGTGTGTGTGTGTACGTGTGTGTCTGTGTCTGTGCACGCGCTCTGTCAGGACAGTCTCTGTGTGTGTGTGTGTGTGTCTGTGTGCATGTGTGGGTGTGTGTGTGTGTGGTGTGTGTCGTGTGTGCGTGGTGTGTGCGTGTGTGTCTGTGCGCGGCGCTCTTGTCCCAGGACAGTTCTTGTGTGTGTGTGTGTGGTGTGTCTGTGTGCGTGTGTACGTGTGTGTGTTGTGCGTGTGTGTGTACGTGTGTGTCTGTGCGCGCGCTGCTGTCCCAGGACAGTTCTGTGTGTGTGTGTGCATGTGTGGTGTACGTGGTGTCTGTGTGTGTGTGTGTGTGTGGTGTGTGCGTGTGTGTGTACGTGTGTGTCTGTGTCTGTGCGCGCGCGCTGTCCGGGACAGTTCTGTGTGTGTGTGTGTGTCTGTGTGTGTGTGTGTGTGTGCGTGTGTGTGTGTACGTGTGTGTTCTGTGTCTGTGCGCGCGCGCTGTCCCGGGACAGTTCTGTGTGGTGTGTGTGTGTCTGTGTGTGTGTGTGTGTGTGTGTGTGTGTGTAAGTTCTGTGTCTGTGTCTGTTGCGCGCGCGCTCTGTCCCGGAAAGTTCTGTGTGTGTGTGTGTGTACGTGTGTGTCTGTGTGTGTGTGTGTACTTGTGTGCACGCGTGTGTGTGCGTGTCTGCACGTGCGTGTGACTGTGCGTGTGTGTGCAGTTGTGGTGTGTGCATGTGTGTGTGTGTGGTGTGTGTGGTGTGTTGTGTGCGCGGCGTGCATGTGGGTATTGTAATGGAAAATGTGATGTTTCTTAGGTTGATGCAAAGCTAAAGTGAAATGTGTTTTAGGATGTATGTTTGGGGTCATATGGTCAACTCAGTGACCTTTGACCTGTGCCTGGTCTGTTGAGCCCCCCTTTTGGTGAAACACAGTCTGTGTTTTGATTAGTAATTGAAGTGTGTGGAGGATTAGGTTGGGCGTTGTGGCGAGGCATGGGGACATCTCTGGGTGAGTTGATCTGATGACCTATGACCCGGGGATAACACCTGTGTAATCCATTCCATTCTTACTTTGTACTGTGCAGACAAAACTGTTGCCTTTATAAGCTGGACTCGTCTTTGTTCTAGAGTCAGTTCGGGAGGGAGAGAACTTCTGTCTGTAGGAGAGACATTTTGGCTGTGCACAGCTAAAATAAACTTCGTTCTACCTTGCCTTACTTCTCTTTCACTATCTTAAGTGATTTTTCCACAACAGTGCGCGTGTGGGCATGCGTATGCGTGTGTGCGTGCTGTGGGTTTGTGTGCGCGTGTGTGCAGCCCCTGGTGTGCAGCCCCTGGTGCGGAGTGCCTGGTGCGGAGCCCCTGGTGCGGAGCCCCTGGTGCGGAGTCCCTGGTGCGGCCCCTGGTGCGGCCCCTGGTGCGGCCCCTGGTGCGGCCCCTGGTGCGGCCCCTGGTGCGGCCCCTGGTGCCTCCACCTTGCGCTCACCGCTCGCCTCTCTCACAAAGACAGAGGAAGTGTGACTGCAGGTCGCGTGAAGACGTATGAGGAGCTGCTCAGACTGTCAGGACGTGTTCCTGTGCGTTTTCAGAGCATATCTCTGAGTTTCACACCAAGACACGTGCACCATGCACGTGGTCACGTCAACACCTTAACACCCGTACTTTATTGTCACTTATCTGTGAGCACCTGTTTGCCAGTGTGTCGATGCGCTCCTGGATGCGCTCGCTGTAGATGTTGTTCTGGCTGATCAGACTCTCTCCGGCCTCAATCACAGCCTTGATCCGGTGCAGGTTGAGCTCCATAGTGTTGGTGAAGTCCTTGTGTTTTTTTATGGCAGCCTCTACTGTCTCGACCGTGGTGGGCAACTCCACGTGTGCCAATGCTGACTCCTGAACACACAGTACATACGGCTTTACACAGCACTTTGAACATTTTCCATTTTTAAAATACCTATTTGTTCAAATCCTAGCATCAGGGCCGGCCCAAGCCTTCAGGGGGCCCTAAGCGACATTTTCCCTGGGGGCCCCTCACCACATCATCAGAATTAGATTTATTGCCGTTGTCAGTGAACAATTCACAAACTAGGAACTTGCTCCACAACACAACTTGGTATTCCGCTGACATCATCTCTACTCCCTGTAGAAATAACACGCCTGATGTTTGTGTGGGGATGTAAAGGATCGACAGCCACATTCAACAGGGGGGTCTGGGCCCCCCCCCCATACATTTCCATACCCTTTTTGTGTATTCTGGTGCATTTTAATGTGGTCCAGGCGGCTAAAGTAATCAATCTTTCTAAAGTTTAAGAGTTGTCACTAGGTAACGGAGCCTAGCACTGTCAGCTGCTCTAATTGGCTGTGGTAAACTTGTTGGAACCTCACAATTTGAGGTTAGCAAGTGACCCAGCCTCACACCGACCCACAGACAGGAGGAGAGCTCACTATCGCTCACAAAAATGGATGTTCAGGCCTTTCTCAACTTAAAACTGTTGTTTCCATAAAGTTTTCCGCCCAATGACTCCTGATAATGAACCATGACTGAGTTTTAAGTGTCTGGGACACACATGACTGCGTTCAATGCTCTCTCTGTCTCTCTCTCCTTTCTTACGGTATAGTGTCAAACACATACTTTGAAGACGTATGACTACAGTAGGTGGCGGTAAATGCACCTTTCGGCTGCCAACCGCCATTAAAAGTAACAACAACAACAGCACTGATTGGACAAACAGAGGTGACCTGGTCAGTAGCTTCTCGATTAGTTTATACCCCGCTAAATGCTTTGTAAATATATACTGCAGTCTACACTTCGCTGCTTTTACCACAGGATGCATGATGTAAAGAGCATTTGTATCGACTGGAATAAACTAAACTCAGGTATTGACCTTTTGCTGTCTTTGGGTCTGGATGACCCACAGGCGTCAGTAGAACGCCCCCGCAACATGAAAACGTGTTGCGTTTGCGTGTTGTTTTGTGTTTGTTATTTGTTCGTTTTAGTTGTTTTTATGTTTGAAAATAGAAATGGTAAAAAGAAAAAGTGTTTTTAGCCTGCGCACCATCCTAAGAAAGACCCCAGAACGTTCTGCGCTTGGGTTCCTTGTTCCCCTCCTTCTTTCTGTCCCGCTGTACCTGGTTGTTGAGGAAGGACTCTGCCTGTTTGACGTCCCTCAGGAAAAGGTGGAAGATGTGTGCCTGCACCAGCACATCACGCCGGCTCTCCCACATCTCTAACAGCTTGTTCCAGCCCACATCCAGTTTGTGGAGCCACTGCTGCAGCGCGGCCTGGGGCAGAGGGGCCTCCTCAGACTCCAGAAGCTCGTTCATGCTCTGTAGTCGCTCATAGTCCTCCTCGTACCTGCACAGAACACAAGAAAACACACTCTTGAGCTGGCTCGGAGTCTTCCACACAGTGCTACAGATTGAAAGGAAGTGTGCTTTTCGTTGTCCACCTCGAGCACAGCGCTGCTTATTTAAAGTGCATATGACAGGATCACATCTTTTTCAAATTATGAATTTGTTCAGTGGAATAGAACCTGAGGTAAACGTTTATCAAGTGTTAGTTTGTCAAGAACATTTTCAACCAAAAGTTGAAAATTACAGGAAAGAATCTCTCTGTGGTGTCATCAATAAGTGACCAGCCAAAATGCAGGGACAAATTACACGCATATTTCTTACAATTTAAACAATCATTTAACTAAATAAAAGGTGTTATCAGGTATTATAACAGTAACAGTAACAGTTAGCAGTAACAGTAAAAGTAGCAGTAGCAGTAACAATAACAGTAGCAGTAACAGTAACAGTAAAAGTAGCAGTAGCAGTAACAATAACAGTAGCAGTAACAGTAACAGTCAAAGTAGCAATAGCAGTAACAATAACAGTAGCAGTAACAATAACAGTAGCAGTAACAGTAACAGTCAAAGTAGCAGTAGCAGTAACAATAACAGTAGCAGTAACAGTAACAGTCAAAGTAGCAGTAGCAGTAACAATAACAGTAGCAGTA
Organism: Chaenogobius annularis; assembly: GCA_015082035.1. NCBI lineage: Eukaryota > Metazoa > Chordata > Actinopteri > Gobiiformes > Gobiidae > Chaenogobius > Chaenogobius annularis. The sequence goes on from BJKM01000256.1 coordinate 228,104, forward strand.
ACAGTAACAGTAGCAGTAACAGTAACAGTAAAGTAGCAGGAGCAGTAACAATAACAGTAACGGTAGCAGTAACAGTAAAAGTAGCAGTAGCAGTAACAATAACAGTAGCAGTAACAGTAACAGTAGCAGTAACAGTAACAGTAAAAGTAGCAGTAGCAGTAACAATAACAGTAGCAGTAACAGTAGCAGTAACAGTAAAAGTAGCAGTAACAATAACAGTAACGGTAGCAGTAACAGTAGCAGTAGCAGTAACAGAAGCAGTAGCAGCAACAGTAACAGTATCAGTACCAGTAAAAGTAGCAGAAGCAGTAACAGTAGCAGTAACAGTAAAAGTAGCAGTAGCAGTAAAAGTAGCAGTAACAGTAACAGTAGCAGTAACAGTAGCAGTAACAGTAGCAGTAACAGTAAGAGTAACAGTAGCAGTAAAAGTAACTGTAACAGTAGCAGTAAAAGTAGCAGTAACAGTAACAGTAGTAGTAGCAGTAACAGTAACAGTAACAGTAACAGTAGCAGTAGTAGCAGTAACAGTAGCAGTAACAGTAACAGTAACAAGTAACAGTAGCAGTAACAGTAGCAGTAACAGTAGCAGTAACAGTAGCAGTAGCAACAGTAACAGTAAGCAGTAACAGTAGCAGTAACAGTAGCAGTAACAGTAGCAGTAGTAGCAGTACGTAGCAGTAACAGTAACAGTAACAGTAGCAGTAACAGTAGCAGTAACAGTAGCAGTAAGTAACAGTAACAGTAGCAGTAACAGTAACAGTAGCAGTAACAGTAGCAGTAACAGTAGCAGTAACAGTAGCAGTAGCAGTAACAGTAGCAGTAACAGTAGCAGTAGCCGTAACAGTAGCAGTAGCAGTAACAGTAACAGTAGCAGTAACAGTAGCAGTAACAGCAGTAACAGTAGCAGTAACAGTAGCAGTAACAGTAGCAGTAACAGCAGTAGCAGTACAGTAGCAGTAACAGTAGCAGTAACAGTAGCAGTAGCAGTAGCAGTAGCAGCAGTAACAGTAGCAGTAACAGTAAGTAACAGTAGCAGTAAGTAGCAGTAACAGTAACAGTAGCAGTAACAGTAATAGTAGCAGTAACAGTAGCAGTAACAGTAACAGTAGCAGTAAAAGTAACAGTTACAGTAGCAGTAAAAGTAGCAGTAACCGTAACAGTAGCAGTTAGCAGTAACAGTAGCAGTAACAGTAGCAGTAATAGTAACAGTAGCAGTAACAGTAACAGAAGCAGTAACAGTAGCAGTAATAGTAACAGTAACAGTAGCAGTAGCAGTAGCAGTAGCAGTAACAGAAGCAGTAATAGTAACAGTAATATTGCTAAGTAATTAAACACTCGTGTCAGGTCTTGCAAAGCTGTTGTCTCATGACTTGGACAACCCTAAACGTAACCTTTAGTCAAAGTGCCGAAATGATGAACATAAATTGTCAGCTGAGCTGATGTTCGTCTCCACTGCAGGTGACGTCAGGGATTGAAGTCGGGCAGCAGCTTCAGACACGAGTTCTTTTCCTTGTGCCAGCTTCATGTACATTTTTCAAGAGCTCCTGAACGCAGCATGTCACATCAACCAGGAAGTAACATTATAAACTCTAAACAAAATAGTCAAACTGGAGAAAAATAGAGTAAACTCTTTAACGCTCACGATGTGTAGTCTAACCTGTCAAATACACTTCCTTCTAAAATCCTTGAAAAAGCTGCAGTCCTACCGTCCGATCTCCTCCTTGAGCGTGGCGTGCTTGTTGATAAGCGTCTCAGCCTCCTGCAGGTCGTTGGGCAGCTGCTCAGAGGCTGCTGCCGTCTGGGTCTGGACCAGCCAGCTCAGGAACGAGTCCAGGTCCTAGGTTCCCGGGACAGAGACACAGAGACATGAGCAGAGACACTCACATGCGCTAAACAACCAAACAAACATGGCTCCAAAATCTCCCAAAACTCTTGTCCCAGTCTACAGCAGGTCAAAGAACTGAGGTGAAAGACGTTCAGGGACGTCTAGAAATTTAGGTTCAGCACTAGAATTAGTCACAAACATAACCCCAATTTTGTTTTGTTGTTCTCATTTTTCATGAACTATTTGCGTCTTCCCAGTTCTGTCAAATATTGTTCATAAACCTGTCAAAATGTTAGTGAGCCCTTCTCCTTTGCTCCTCACAGGAGGGCACATCGAGATGCTGATCAGACTGCATGAAGATTGGGGGGGTTGGTAGAAAACTAGAAATGGGTCTTTTGTGCATATAGTAAATGTAATATATCTTTGAATTTAGCTCATGAAAATGGGAGCAAAAATAGAGACATTATGTTTCTTTCTGTAACTTATTATTAAACTATAACATAAGAAGATCTCCATTTTTACATTTTGTTGATTGTAAAATGCAAAGTTGATCTAAAATGGGTTAGTAATCGAGGTTGGTCCATTGACTTCCCTGAATTATTTGGCTTTTATTTTGGAATAACTGAATATTTTATATTTATGAAAACAATGCGTATGACTTGCTGTCTTCATTAAAAAAAAAAAATGACAACTAAGTACAGTTATGTAGGCAGGGATAGGGGGTAGGTGAGAACAGGAATTTTCTGCGCACTCGAGCAGGACAAAACAGGATTACTCAAACATGCAAGAATCAATCATAGTACATCTTTAAATAAGAATATCATCATCATCATCATGTAATCCCTCATTCATCCAGGAGTGTTCCCTTTAAGACAAATGTTCAGTTGTAGTCATCTGGACACAGTTTTGTTTTTTAAAAACAAGACGTTTCCACACGTTTCATCCAAAAGTCATTCTTAATCTGTGGATCTAGTCCGAGAACTCTGATTTTGATCCTACTCTGAGTAAGCCCCACTCATGCTATGGGGGTCAGTCCTGGTCATTCTGATACTAAACAGGTACTCATCAGTGATGAGGAGCTGCAGTAGCTAACATTTGGATTTCTATGACTCTTGGATGAAACGTGTGGAAATGTCTTGTTTACGGGTCAAGATGATACAACTGAATCTCATGAAGCAAGATTCCTGTAACAAGGTCCCCAGCGGATCAAAACAAAACCACATGTCGGTCTCTTACTACGGTAACACATACATGGACAAACTACATCTAACTTTCAACAACTTCAATATCTTTAAATTTTGTATATTTTATTTTATAATATAATCCCAACATTTGTAAAAACACAATATTTTACTGCTAATAAACCTGAACAAACAGATCAGTGCAGACACATCGAGGCCAACTGTTTAAAGTGTAATATTTACTATGTTTGCAGACTACGACAGGTATACACTGCCTGACCAAAAACTCACCACAGAAAGAAAGTCACACGTTCACTGTAGTTTCAATAAGCTTCTGGAACATTAACAGATGTATTTCCCTCCAGTGTGTCATTGTTCCTCGTGCAGATCTTCAGCGTGTCATCGTTCCTCACGCAGATCTTCAGCGTGTCATCGTTCCTCACACAGATCTTCAGCGTGTCGTTGTTCCTCACGCAGATCTTCAGCGTGTCGTTGTTCCTCACGCAGATCTTCAGCGTGTCGTTGTTCCTCACGCAGCTCTTCAGTGTGTCGTTGTTCCTCAGGCAGATCTTCAGCGTGAATTGTTCCTCAGAGGCGAGATCTTCAGCGTGTCAATCGTTCCTCACGCAGATCTTCAGCGTGTCATCGTTCCTCACGCAGATCTTCAGCGTGTCATCGTTCCTCACAGCAGATCTTCAGCGTGTCATCGTTTTCACGCAGATCTTCAGCGTGTCATTGGTCCTCCCGCAGATCTTCAGCGTGTCATTGTTCCTCACACAGATCTTCAGTGCGTGTCATCGTTCCTCACGGCAGATCTTCAGCGTGTCATCGTTCCTCACACAGATCTTCAGCGTGTCATTGTTCCTCACACAGATCTTCAGCGTGTCATCGTTCCTCACGCAGATCTTCAGCGTGTCATCGTTCCTCATACAGATCTTCAGCGTGTCATTGTTCCTCACACAGATCTTCAGCGTGTCACTGTTCCTCATACAGATCTTCAGCGTGTCATTGTTCCTCACACAGATCTTCAACGTGTCATTGGTCCTCACATAGATCTTCAGCGTGTCATTGTTCCTCACGCAGATCTTCAGCGTGTCATTGTTCATCAGCGTGTCATTTCCTCACACAGATCTTCAGCGTGTCATTGTTCCTCACACAGATCTTGCGTGTTGTTCCTCACACAGATCTTGTGTTGATGATGGAGAGAGTGACCACTGCACAAAGCCTTCTCCAGCTCGTCTCAAACACTCTCACTGGGGTTCAGATCTGTAGTACATTAGTTTCTGCTTCTCTGCAGATGTTTCTCTGTTTGATGCCAATGATTTGACCCTCCTAAACACACTGACATCTTTTCCATGACCACTGGATTTGTCTTTCCACATGGTTGTTTCAGGAATGAGAAGCACTGCATCAGTCAGGTTTAAATCCTGAAAGATCATCACCTGCAGCAGTTCTCCAGCAGGAGGAGAGGACCTGTTTGCTTAGTTAAATCCAGGCGGCAACATTGTTTTGGTCAGGTAGTGTATTTTACGGGTCTTTATTGCAAATAAAGGTTATGAAACTTTCTTTACAAACTGGGTATTTAACTTAATTGACTGGCAAACTAAGGCTACAACTGACATAACATTTGAACTGTTTCTGGTCATTTAAATAATGAAAATATAGTCAAGCTAATGACTAGCATGGCTGATGCAAATTCATCTCTTCCGATCTAAAACGAGTGAGTCCTGGTGTGATGGGACTGTTACATGCAGCAGGAACACCACTACGCACTCTTCTACACGTGTTATGGGGATCTTTGAGACACATGATCTCCTCCACATGCTCCTCTATGTGCTCCCCACAGATCCCAAACAAGGCAAGTACCTGGATGAAGCTCTGCAGACGGCTGGCCACCATCAGAGAGTCTTCACAGCCCTGCAGCGTCCTCTTCAGCTCCTCCCACTCCACACTGAGGCCATCAAACGCCACCAGAACCTCCATAGCCCGCGTTGGGTGGGCTGTGGCCAGGTGCTCTGCCTCCTCCTGGACATAGTAACACATTTGTCCATAAACCACACTAGACCTGTCACAATAACAGCTGTGATATATAGCTACAGAAAAAGATCACAATAAACTATAATATTGAAATGACTTTATGCCACAGACACAATCACGTAATAACCGGAAAACCTAATAAATCTGGTAATCCAAGAAAACCTTTTCGAAATGTACAATATACAACAAATGTATAGCTGAACTAAACACTTTAGTACTTCAAGGGGTTGTACTCAATTCATATCATATAATAAAGAAAAATCAGTTTTGACCGATATTGTTGAAGCATCGATTCGGGTCAAAATGAAACCCCAGTGAAATGTTTGCTTCTACTTACAGGGCGTTTTATGCTCCGTGAAACAGGGAGTGCCCTGTTAGCAAGTTAGTTGTTGCAAAGCTCGCTCTAGCCACTAAAAGTTGTGAAAAGAGGTTATTATCTCTTCACGGTAAGTAAGTAGGTTGGTTGGAATGCGTTTGGTAAGTGAGCGATACATTTGGACTGATGCAAAGGATTTAACATGAACTCCTTCAGATTTTGTGGTAACATAAAGAAAGTACTATTATTTTGTCTTGAAAATGATAGTCTGACTAATGGGACAGAAAGATAGAACGAGATAGAACTTATATGGTATAAATAAACTGTATGTTTCCTCTCTGTGTCATTTTTTTAAAGAGTTAGTTTGTTTAGATTTAGTTATATGTTCAGAGCTTAGATTTTTGGATTTACTCCTTGTTTTGCCCTCACAATCTCAAGGTTATTCTTGCAATTCTATTTATTTTTCTATTTAAATGAGCAACTCTGAATTGAGTTCTACACATCAATCAGGACTTGTCAGCTCCTTCAGAACATCGGAGCTGACTTACAGGTGTAACGCTGGAGAGCAGCCAAACATGCATACCACACCACAAGAGTTTAGTTCCACATTGATTTAGGAACGTGAATATCTTCATTTAGACTTTATATATGGTATCAGTGACCTTCAGAAATGAAAGGGAAACAGGAGTTCCAAGATAGCGCTTATGGAATAGGTTGGCTCAGATTCTCTGCTGCTATTTTGAGCGCTAACTCTAACTAAAAAATCCAGAAACAATACACACTGAGGGATGTGGAGGTTGAATAAATATCAACATCCAGTCAGCAGAAGTTCACTGCAACCCACGGGACACGTTAGCATGCCAAGCTTAAGTTTGCTCGGAGACTCCAGGGAGAGTAAGAGCACACAGGGCAGGCACAGCTGGCAGAGGAGAAGACATGCGGAGGGACATAACGCTAGAACAAGTAATGGCAATTCTTGTAGCAATGCAACGTGAGATGGCATCAATAAGAACCAAGATGAAGGTGGAACATGGTGCAAGATTTGACAGGATGGAGGCGGACATAGGAGCCCTGAGAGGAGAGATATATGGATGCAGCCGGCATGTTACCGAGACGAAGCGATGTAGCTCCGAAAACACGGACGAGATGAGGGCGCTGAGAGCCGAGGTGAAGCTTTTGTGGGTAAAAAAAGAAGACTTCGAGTCCCGCCAAAACGATCTGAAACTTGTTGGAGTGCTGGAAAATGAGGAAAAGGACAGCCCAGTGGAACCTTTCCTTAAGTCACAGTCCCTCAATCGGCCAAAAAAGAAGAGATGCAGATCCCGAGAGTGCCCTGATTATGACGTTTTTTATGATTAAGACCTAGCAGTGGGAGTTCGTCAACAACGGGCCGAGTTTTGTCACGTTTGTGACGAGCTCTAGAGAAGTCGACTATGACATGGTTTTGCTTTTCCAGCCACTTTGTTGGTGACATACAAAATAAAAATCATGTCCCCAAAACACCAGCAGAAGCAGACATGCTCCTCAAGAAAATCCAATGATGAATGAGGAAGAACGGCAGCAGGTGGTCAGTTCTGTCAGTGGATTTAAGTAATTGACACTTTATTTTCTATGATGATACTAAAGATAATATTTGATTGATGCATCTGACTGTATTACACTTCATTTAAATGTTTTATTTATTTTGATGGCAATTGACCTTTCTTTCCTTTTTAATGCCAAATGCGTGATGCTGGTTCTGGGTTTGTGTTGCCTGGGTAATGCCGATTTGTCATGGTGATGTTTTTCACATTGAACTGTGGAGGGCACTCATGGCATATTGGCTATTTATAATTGATTTTTGTATGTTTCCCTTACACTTGGTATTATGATCATGCTCCAAGGCTTATTAGAGGAGCTCCATAAAGTATTTCCTGTTTTTTGTCACACATACTGGATGGAGTGCTTAATGAGGGTGGGGAGGAGGTCTTGACTCATGCGGATTGGTAAAAGGAGGTCATGGAAATTTCTCTGGAGGGACCTTCATAGAGAATTTTTTTCCCTCCAAGTTTTGATCTTTTTTTTGATCGCCGTTGGGGGGAATTGCATGCTTTTGGCATGGATACTTTTGTTTTTCAGTTTCCCTTTTTTGTGCTTTGTGCTTATGTGTTGTGTTCGACCAGAGAGTTTCATACTATTGGTAAAATACTAAAGGTGAATTCAAAACAATCAATCCAATGGCAGTTGAAAAGTTCCAAGTTAATGTTCATGGCATACTAAACCCAACGGGCGAGGATACTAACAAAAATGAGAAAAGAAAAAAATTATAATATGTATTTACAAGAAACCCATCTAAATGGCCTAGAATATCAACAATTAAATTTGGTCATAATTAACTATTCTTCATACAAAAGCAAACATAAAATTCTGCGCTGTAATCTTGGTCTCAAGCAGAATAGCTTTAGAACCGATTTTTCAAGATAAAGATGGAACAATTTGTACTAGTTAAAGGAATTATTAATGGGAAGGCATTTGCTACTAAATGTGGATGCTCCACCAGAGAGAGAAGTCACTTTCAAGGCAAGGCAAGTTTATTGGTAGCACACAATTCGTACACAAAGGCAATTCAAAGTGCTTCACACAACAGGAAAAAAAGAGCATTAAAATCACAAAACCTTAATTTAAAGAAATTTAAAGGAGCCATTTTCTGGCTATCCGTCAAAAAGTTTAAGACATAAAAGAGAAGAGTGCAAATAAGATCATTTCAGTCATATGCACATTTGCGTTGCTCTCTGGCCTTTTTCTGCGTCATGTGTTCTGTGTTTAAGGGAAACAGCGCTGAGAACAAACATGTTTTTATTGGCACTGGAAAACTTCACTTGTGAGATGTGTTTGACTCGGATTATTTTGTATGAATATGCAAGTACAATATAAAGCAACCATTTATATATGTGTGTCTTTATCAGTTCAAAACCAATAAAGTACATGAGGATCGGCATTAACAAAAAAACAACTGCACAAATAAACCTGCGGAATTACAATGATTTGATGAAATGTAATATTATTCATTCATTCATTTTCTACTGCTTGTTCCCGTTAGGGATCGCGGGTGACTGGAGCCTATCCCAGTGCCTTTGGGCCTTAGGCGGGGAAATATCCTGGACAGTGGCCAACTCGTATATTTGATTATATTTAATTAATATTGATTTAATACTTTAAAACTTTTATATTGGCAACATAGGTGTGCGGTAAAGGGGCGTGTTTCTTCAGCGTGAGTGAGGGGAGTGTGGTTCCAGGGCCAAAGCCCCTAGTGCTCTAATAAAGGAGTTGAAGGAGACTTCACCCAGAGTTTAGTGGAAGTGGACAGGGAGAAGGAGGAGGAGCTGGTTTGGAAAAGGGCCAATGCGTCAATGAGTTCTGACCTGCAGATGCAGCAGTTTGGGCTCCAGCACAGAGAGAGCGCCCTCCATGGTGGACAGGCGGCGCTGCAGGGTCAGCACTCCTCCCAGGTCACTGCCCACGTACTGCGTGGCGTCGATGGCTTTCCTCTTCTCCTGGATGTGGGACTTGATCTCTGCACACTCCAGGAGGTAGTTCTGCAGCCGCATCATGGAGTCCAGCTGGTGCTTCTTATGCTCCACCAGCTCCACGATGCAGTTCCACCTGTGACCAACAGAGGCATTAGCACACTCACAGCTAAAAAATGGGAAGTTTGAAATGTATTTGTAGAAAACCCAGAACGGTGCTATCTCATTCTCCAGGGGTCCAAGACACATACCACAAAGACATTATACGTACAAAAAAAGTGTGTATAGGAGTTCGATAGTCAGCGAGTGATCCATTGCAGAAAAAAAAAGTAAAAACTAAAAACTAAAAAGGCAATCATGTAGACAGAATTTTGACATGTATATTTTTGTTTATTTTATTTAACATGCGACAGTGCACGTTAATCAACATGTTAAACATGTAAATGTACCAGAGTTAGCCAGGCATGCTAATTTTCATCTGTAGTCCCATTGAATTGAAAAATGTATTTAAAGATATTGTTCAGATGATATGTACAGACATTGTAAGAACTCACACATACACATATACATACACACACACAAACACACACACCCACACCCACACACACACACACACACACACATATACATACACGGCAAAGATATTTCTATTTGAGTTACTTCCCAGCATTGTCAATAAACAAAGACATAGTATCATATCAGCAAATGATAAATCTTTCATCAATATTGGAATGTAAAAAACAAACCTAAACTAAAAACAGGAGCAAGGAGTTTTAAGGTATGAAAACAAAGAAGACTTAAATAAGCTGAAAGATGTTAAGAATACAGGCAACATATTCCATATTCCATACTGTTGAGGTTATTGGAGTTAGAAATAGTTTGAGAATCTGGGGACAAAAGAAACAGATACATTTAGCTGAACTGAGTGCAAATATTAGAGATTGGCCAATCATTGTTCAGATCTGTAGGATGACCTCCTTTGAAAATAGGAGTAACTCTGTCCATTTCCAAAATGGAAGCACTATCGAATATTTTAGAAACAAATGAAAGAGATCAGCTGATGGAAACATTAAAACATGATCTTCTGTTTTAAGAGTTTCAATCAGTTAAAACATAGACATCCATAGGTAGAATTTTGTAAAAGGAGAAAGAGCGACCAGCGTGTGGTTCATTGATGGGCAGCCAGACATAGTCAAGTAACTGAAATCCACAGTGCCACTAACTGAAGTGAAATGTTGATTGAATGCATGAGAAATATGAGAAGCTAAAAAAAACTGGAACTAGGTCCGTAGGAGTTGTGGTTCGGAAGGACAAGAGCTCTTCACGGGTGTAAGAGCACGCAGTCACATGAACAAAAACAGACAAAACAAAGAGCACCTAAAGGCCAGGGCATCCATCTGCGGCGCCATCTTGGAGTTGCATTACAAGACTCACTTGAATGACACTGAACATCAAATAACAAAATTCTGTTATAAAATATCCTATTATTCATCATACAGAGGCAAACATACAACGGGAGTTGCAACATTGATCTCTAGCCAAATAGTTTTTGAACAAAATTTGAATGTAAGGATAAAGAAGGCAGACTGGTTAGAGGGAATATTAATGGAAAGGTTTTTTTTTTTTAAATGTGTATGCTCCACCTGTGAGTGAAATCACTTGTCATGGACCTGATTGTGAAGCACTCTGAGGGAACCCTAATTTGTGGTGGTGATTGGCATCTTCGCATTCATACACTGGACGTGTCGAACTCAAGAGGCACTGGAGGAACAATTAACAAAAAGTTCCGTCTCTTATTGAAGACTATAGGACTGATTGACATATGGAGGGAAATGAACCCCAGGGCACGCCAGTATACCCGTTTTTCAAGTCCACATACACTCTATTCCAGAATAGACTACTTTTTCATTCTCAATAAAGACAGATCTAAAGTCACTGAAGCAGATATGGGCACAACAGACCTAAGTGATCATGCTCCTATCTACATCTCTGTGGATTTGAAGGAAAGATGAAAAAACACACTTTGGAGGTTCAATTCCAGCCTGCTTAAGACCCTTTGTTTAAGGAAAAAATGTCCAACAACATTAAGACTTATCTGGAGGAAAATGACACTGGGGAAATTTCTCCGCCCATTCTTTGGGAGGCTTCCAAAGCGGTCTTGAGAGGACAAATAAAAGAAACAAAGGGGGAAGAAGCTAAATGATATGCAAGAAAAAAATTAATTGTTGGAGGAAAACCATGCCAAAAAGGGGTGTCCTTAAATGCTACAAGAAATGAAAAAGATAAGAGGAGACATTAATGATATGACCTCACAGGAAATAGTTCAGAAAATGCTCTTTACCAAACAAAGATATTATGAGAGAGGACCAAAATTTTTCTTGGAAACTTAAAAAAGAACAAGCTGAATGAACAATTTTTAAAATACGGGATGGGAAAAGTTATGTAATCTTAACCAAACAAGACCAAATTCAATCAGCATTTGAATCCTTCCATAAAATACTTTTTTGATAAAGAAGATGATATAAATTCCTTTCTGGACACAATCAATGTGCCTGTTATGACGGAAGAACAAAATAAAAATTAAGGAGCTGAAATAACAGTTTTGGAAATACAAGATGCAATCAAAAGATTAAAGAACAATAAATCTCCGGGGAGCGATGGGTTCACATCAGAGTGGTATAAAGGTTTAAAAGAAACACTCACTCCTTTTGGCAACTTTCAACTGGGCACTTAAGAGAACTCAGACCCCTCAGAGTTGGAAAGAGGTCATCATATCCCTGATACCAAAGAAGGGAAGGACCGTCTGGAATGTGCCTCATATAGACCCATTTCTATTCTGAATGTGGACTATTGTTTATACACCTCAATTATGTCCAAAAGAATGGAACAAATTCTCCCAATCTTAATCCACAATGATCAGACAGGATTCATTACCAAACGACAAACACAAGACAACATAAGACGATCCTTACACATAATGAATCATACACAAAAAAAACTAAACAAAAGCCATAATAATTAGCTTGGACATCTGAAGAGCTTTGATGAGTTGAAAGAATCCTTTGGCTTAGAGAAACAGGACTTTTATAGGTATTTACAAATAAGGAGTTATTATAAAATGAGAAATCAAAAGTCATGATGACCATCATAGCCCTTTGACTGAAATATTTATTAAAGCATATAAATCTGAATTTTCAAGGGGATTAACATCTAAAATCTATAAATGTATTAACAATTTGAGCACTCACTCTACTGATTACATTAAGGGTAAATGGGAAAGAGAGGGTCACTTTGTTCTGGCTGATGAAGAGTGGGAAAGTATATGTACATCTCAGTGGAGAACCACAAAGTCACAAGAACAATCATTTCATTTTACTTTTTAAATGAACCAACAGTAGTGAGTCCGCAGGTGCAGATGGGGGGGCTATACATATTAATAATAATTAACAATTTATCACATTTCACAGACAGGCACTCGCACAGATGTTACGTTTGTGGACACATATGTTGCTACACCTCCGTTTTGAGCCTCTGTCTGCTCAACGCAAAACAAAACCGTCAATTTTTTCCAAGCCTGAAAATAGTAATGACATTGGACTTATTTTGGGAGAAAAAAACTGAATGATAAAATATAATAAAAGTTAATATTTGTCATCTGGTATGTATTATAAAACCCTTTCCCTTTGAATCCAATATGGAACCATATTTTTTTCAATTAGGAATATCTGAATTTCCGCATGTCCCGTAACTCCCGTTCAAACACAGGGAGGAGGGGCGCCCCCGTGAGGCAGCACTGCGCTCTGCCGCTCGGTGCAGAGTATAATGCCTCACAAAGGCATTGAAAGGCATGAAACTTAACTGGGATGGGCCTATTGTTCCCTGACTTTGGCTCCCTCTCCTTGAGTGCCTGTTTAGCATCAGAATGCCCCAGGCGTCTCCATGGTTTCAGCAGACCATCATAAACAACTGGAAGGTTGAATCTTAAACCTCCATTACGATTTAAGGAAGGATTCTCTTTTTAACAAAGATGGCCTCCTTAATAATAATAATAATAATAATAATAATAATAATAATAATAATAATAATAATAATACCATTTATTTAAAAGCGCCTTTCAGAACACCCAAGGACACTGTACAAGAGAATAAAACAACAGAATAAAACAACAGAATAAAACCCACAGTACAGAACTGGATGATGGTGTTGCGAGTGACTGAGTTATGTGGTGTAGGAGTCTCTGAACAGGTGAAGTTTTGAGTCTGGATTTGAAAAGTGGAAGGAGTGTCTATGTGGAGGAGGTCAGGAGGGAGAGAGTTCCAGAGCTGAGGAGGCAGAGCGGCTGAAGGCTCTGCCCCCCATTGAAATAAGACGGAAAGAGGGGACAGAGAAGCTGGAGAGAGGAGGAGGACCTGAGGGAGCGAGAGGGAGTGGAGATGTGGAGGAGGTCAGAGATGTACGGTGGAGCCAGGTCATGGAGAGCTTTGAAAGTATTTAGGATAATTTTTGAAGTGAATCCGTTGTTTTCTATGGGGAGCCAGTGAAGTTGTTGAAGGATGGGTGGTGATTGTGGATCGGGAGGGCGTCCTGGTGATAATGCGGCGCTGCAGAGTTTGCAGAGTCTTAACTCCTCTTTCAAAACCATCTCTTCTCCTGCTCAGAAGTCTCCACCTCACTGTCTTCAATAGAGTGCGTTTGTGGCTTTGAGATGAAGATGCACGGCGCTTTGGGTCCTGAACTCGCGTGTCTTCTGTGTCAGGGAACAATAGGCCCCTCCAGTTAAGTTTCAATGTGCCATTAGCAGGAGGTCCCGCCCTGTGGGCAGGGCTTTCACAGAGTAGGATATAAACAGGAGTTCTCAGACTTGTTTCACAGATTGACAAGTGACTCTTGGATGAGAGTCAAAACGTAAAACAGAGTCCAGATGAAACAACTGAATCTTTTTCAACAATGGAACACTCCAGGACCAATGTGGGATTACACCGACACCATAAACTTGTATTTATTTTTGGCTTGAAATAGGCTAGAATTTGGCTCAATTGGAAGTCATTTTTACCTTAATATGTCACATGTTTGTTGCAAATAATGCTGAAATGAGATATAAAAGCACAACTCAATGTCTGTTTAATTATTGTAGAAAAAGATTCAGTTGTAGTCATCTGGACTCTGTTTTAGAAAAAACAAACGTTTTCAACTCTCATCCAAGAGTCATTTCTCAATCAGAGAAACAAGTTCTGAGAACTCAATGTTTTTTTAATCCTACTCTGTGAGAGCCCTGCCCACAGGGCGGGACCTCCTGCTAATGGCCCATTGAAACTGGGATGGGCCTATTGTTCTATTGTTCCCTGCCTCACCTTGGAGTGCCTATTAGCATCCGAATGCCCAGGGCGTCTCCAGGGTTTCAGCAGACCATTATAAAACAACGGGAAGGTTGAATCTTAAACCTCCATTCCCCGATTTAATGAAGGATTTCTCTTTTTTAACAAAGATGGCCTCCTTAACTCCTCTTTCAAACCATCTTTTTTCCCTGCTTCAGAAACTCCACCTCACTGTCTTCAATAGAGTGGTTTGTGGCTTTAAGATGAAGATGTACGGTGCTCTGGGGTCCTGAACTTGCGTGCTCTCTGTGCTGATAAAAGCCTCCTTGTGAAGTGGCTTGTTTAGTCTCCCCTATGTACCGCTCTTACAACTTTCCACACTGCATTGGATAGAATACACTACATTGCTCCTGTTTTTTGTGTCGCATTCTTGTCCTTAGGGTTGAACCAGTTTTTGTCTTAACGTGTTGCCTGGTTTGAAAATAAACAGGACTTCGTGTTGTCTAAAATTCGTTGCAGTTTTTCTGACAGTCCTGAAAACATAGGCTAGAGAGCATTCCGGACTGTGTGTGTAATATGCTCTCCTCTCAGCCTGTGGATACCCGACTTGGGCTCTGAACAAAGTGAAAGAGAACCAAGAAGCAGGACAAAAGGAACAAAAGGGAAACAGAACCAAGAAGAAGGGGTGTCTCTATCCCTTATGGTCTCAGGACTGTCAGAAAAACTGCAAACGAATTTTTAGACAACACGAAGTCCCTGTTTATTTCAAACCAGGCAACACGTTTAAGACAAAAACTGGTTCACCCTAAGGACAAGATGCCGAACACAAAACAACAAGAGCAATGTAGTGTATTCTATCCAATGCAGTGAAGAAAGTTGTAAAAAGAGCGGTACATAGGGGAGACTAAAACAGCCACTTCACAAGAGGCTTATCAGCGACAGAAGACACGCAAGTTCAGGACCCCAGAGCGCTGTGCATCTTCATCTTAAAGCCCACAAACCACTCTATTGAAGACAGTGAGGTGTGGAGATTCTGAGCAGGGAAAAAAGATATGTTTGAAAGAGGAGTTAAGGAGGCCATCTTTGTTAAAAAAGAGAATCCTTCATTAAATCGGAATGGAGGTTTAAGATTCAACCTTCCCGTTGTTTATAATGGTCTGCTGAAAACCCTGGAGACGCCCTGGGCATTCGGATGCGCTAAATAGGCACTCAAGGTGAGGCAGGGAACAATAGAACAATAGGCCCATCCCAGTTTCAATGGGCCATTAGCAGGAGAGTCCCGCCCTGTGGGCAGGGCTCTCACAGAGTTAGGATATAAACAAGAGTTCTCAGACTTGTTTCTCTGATTGAGAATGACTCTTGGATGAGAGTTGAAACGTTTTGTTTTTTCTAAAACAGAGTCCAGATGACTACAACTGAATCTTTTTCTACAATAGAACACTCCTGGACGAATGAGGGATTACACCGATCTGTTTAATTATGTTTAAGGTGCTCTTTTGGGTTCATTCGCATTGGTAAATCTGACTCTGAAAGAGTTGAGTCCCTCACTAGGCATGAACCTCACTACATGTTACTGATACGGGACATAAAGAAAAGCACATAAAAAGGGTCTTATTCATGTTTTAAGTGCCAATGAACAGATGTTTAAGTCAAAGTAATCTCATTAGAGCGATAGAAAGAGGAAAAAGGTCATCACCCGATTGCGAGGACCACATGAGACGACTCTGGAGAAAAGCCTCTGCATCCTTAGGACAGCGAAACCAAGTCAACTTCCCATCACTGACTCTGAGCGTGGCCGGATACCACAGAGAATATTTGATATCCCTCTGTCGGAGGTTACGCTTGATGGGCTCAAACGGACGTCCTCTGAAGAAGAGGGTAAATGAAGATCTGTACTCCCTCAAACAGAAGATCGCCTTTGTCATGGGCAAGGCAGAGAATCTTCATTTTCTCTTAGGAATTTGAGCAATATTGGCTGGGGGTTTAGAGTTTGGTCTATCGCGGTAGGATTACGATGAGCAAGTTATCAGCACTGAGGCGCCGAGGAATCAGCCGCTGCATAAAATCCACCATGTTATGGCTCCCCACTTTCTTAGGGATCTGCAGAAAACCAAGATGAAATGAGCTTCTGCTTTTGTTTGTGAGATCATCACTTTTCTCTAACAATTCTCCTTCTCAAGGAACTTAACTTGGGTTTCCAGATCGGTTAAGTTGTCTTTGTTATCACTTATTCTGTGTTTAATACATGAAATTTGCTCAAATATCGTGTTCATGGATCCATTCATGATGATTAATGTTGATTGAATTTCACCAATTTTAGAGTCAAAGTGAGAGGTCCGATCCTCTTGCAGTTTCCTAACGCCCTCAGTCATCTCTTGGTGATTAGCCAAAGTCGAGGATGAAGAACAAAGGTACCACGATTTGTCAAATGAACCGATACAGCTCTAGGACATTCCAAAACCGATAGTAATGTGTCTGTTGGGAAGTTGAATAAGTGGATAGTATGAATGTCTTTGGCAGGTTTAAATCCTGATTGATGATCGTGCAGGCAAATGCTTTTCAATTTGTAATTCTTTGACCAATGAATATGTTGCTAAAAAGGTAACACTTGAAGTCAGGCCCCAGCATCAGTTCAGTCCATCTGGTCCCACTGGGAGCAGCCCCGAAGCCAAGACTCCTATGTCCCTCCCATATCAGAGTTTTTTACCGAGCACTGCACAGGGATCCTTAAAACACCACACACACACACACACACACACACCTACACTTACACACGCACATGCACACACACAAACATACACACACACACACACACACACACACACACACTGCCTATGGACACTTTAAATGCTCAGTAGTACCTAGAGGTGAGGTGGTCCTGGCAGCCCCTGACCTCTGCAGACGAAGGGTGGCCCCCGTCCAGGAGCTGCTGAACCATCTGGTTGACGTCCAGGATCCGCCCCATCAGACTGTTCATCTCCTGGTCCAGGCTCTCAAACCTACTCCCACAGAGAGGAGGGGAAGATAAGGTTATGGGTGACTGAGCTGGTTTTAGACGTGCACAGAGGAAAGAGCGTGAAGACGTGAAGAATACTCAGCTGGACCAAAGCAGGAGGACAGGATGGAGATGATAGATTCATTTCAATTCATCTGACAAATATTGTAATTATCATAAGGTTATATACTAATACTTTTTTAATTCATATCCAATACAGAAAGAATGAAAATACAGTACAAATGCATAGGAACCTCAAATTTAGATTTCTTTAGACTCATTTAGAGCACAAACATTCAAAATCATTTGACTCCTGTTGGCAAATGTTGGATACCTGTGAGCCACAACCTCCACATCCTCCAGCCGCTCGGGGATCTCCATCTTGTCCAACCACTGCTCCTTCTCGTCGATCCACAGCTCACAGGCATTGACCTCGCTGAACATGCGGTAAACGGCCAGAGCATCCAGGAGCCACTGCTGCCTCAGCACTGCCACCTCCACCACCTCAGTGTAGAGCTGCTCCAAGTCACTGACCCGCACCTGCACCTCCTGCACGCGCACGCACACATGCACACACATACAAACACACGCGCGCACACACACACAAACACACGCGCACACATGCGCACACACACAAACACACGCGCACACATGCACGCACACACACACACACACGCACATGCGCGCACAGACAAACACACGCGCACACACACACAAACACACGCGCACACATGCACACGCACACAAACACACCGCACTAACCACACAAACACCACGCGCCACACGACGCACACACGCGCACACGAACACCATTATGCACACACACATTCACGCGCACACACACTCACACACCATCACAATGCGCACACACACACACAAACACAGCCTACTCTTCTCCCACACCTGCTGCAGCCCCGTCTTTCATCACCTACCTTCATGTCCACACGCACTGCACACCACTACACTACTAACACACAACAACACACAATGCACCTATACAGAGCATCCACTCATCTGGCGAACTCGCACTAACAAACACACATACACTCTCACTCTTTCCCTCTCTTCCTTCGTCACACTGGCACTCGTCCACACAACACACATCACATCTCCACTCATCACCATCTTCTCCTCTTCACGACACACTACCCACATCCCTGGTATCACTCTCACCAAGCGCACGCCGGACATACGCGCACGCACACAACCACACATGCATTAGCCGTCATCTCTTCCTTCTCTCACACACACACACTCTTCTCTTGGGCCCTCGCAAACACACACACAGGAACGACACATGCGCACAAGCACCATTGCAGCCATTCTATCTTACTTGCGCTCTACCACATCCACATGCAACACTCTACTTCTTGGCCCTCCCACTCCTCGTTTCGTCTCTCCTCTCTCTAATCGCACACTCTCACCTTGCTCTTCTGGCTTCTCTTGCTCTCTCTCAACAGAACCACTCTCCCTTGCCCTCTCCGACTCGGCTGCCACCACACATATGGAGAACTATCACACACTACGCTCTCTCATCGCACTAAAACACTACTCAAGCCCATATTCCTCTCCTCTTCTGCTCTCACATCCTATCCGTGCACACACAAACACACACGCAGCACACACCACAACACCCACACACAAAGAAAAGTCTTTTGGATTTGTCTAATATTCAGTGTTCACCCGTGGACCATTGACTTCTCTGCATGGGAGCTGATCCTCTCTGCTCTTCGATACTCTCTCTCTCTCTCTCCGCTTTGTGATCCACTCTCTCTTCTTTATATATATATATATATAATATCTCCCTCATTGGTCTTCTATTGGAAATATATATTATATATATATATATATAATATATTCCTCTATTGGTCCTCTATGGAAATATATATAATTACATTACATATTATATTATAAACACAATATCCCATACTATTATTATATATATATATATATATATATATATATATATATATATATATATATATATATATATATATATATATATATATATATATATATATATATATATATATATAGTATTGTGTTTTGTCAATGTGCTCACTATTGTCCAGGGCCCGCCCTCACCATGTGTGTCGGAACTGCCCTATTGCTCTGACATTTTGTACTGAGGTTAACGAAGCACTCCAGATTAACAAAGCACTCCAGACTATTTTTGACATTGCAGTCCCATTCGATTTCAGGATTATGTATTTGGATTTAATTTGGAACTGGATACATTTGGAAGACCAAATGGGACAAATTTTAATTTGATAAAAAATGTTTTAATGCCTTTCATGTTTTTTATTTCCTGCTCTCTTTGGTCTTGTTCGATTTTTTGTGTTCTTTTTAAAGTATTGAAAAAAGAGATAGGTGAGATATCAGTTACCTCCTGTTCGCTGTACTGCAAGGGCAGCGCCACCATGTGCTTGCGAAGGGCCACGACATGCATGCAGTGTTTCTCCACAGCTTCAGTGACTCCTTTGTGCTTTTTCAGCAGAGACTGGGTGGAGTACTCGTCGTGTCCGAAGTCCTCGCTGGAGACCAGGCGGTAAGCATCCTGCAGCCAGGCCACCTGGTCGTCCATCTCGGTGGAGAACTGGAAGAAGTTGAGCGCCTCCTGCAGGTGTTCCAAGCGCTGTGCAGCCTGCTCTTCCAGATGTTTCCAATCCTCCTTCACCTCCAGGATACGCTCCTGGATTCCCACAGCGAGAAGGCTTTTCTCACTCAGCAGCTGCTTGCCCTGCTTCATCGTGCTCTGTGACACAGAAGAAAGAAGAGTGATCTTTACAGAAAATAAACACACAAATCTGTATAAATTGAAGTCTGAAGGATGTAAGAAAAAAGGTTCTGCAGGGGAATTGTCACCGGTGCAGTGCTTAATGTAATATCACTAAGGATATTCTTAAAAGTGTGTATGTTGAAAAAAGTGCTGCAATGTTCAAAAGAAAAACCTGACTGTATCAGTGTGAGTTCTGTCTGGGCTAATGGGGGCCACACACCTGTAGCAGTGAGCGGTGGGCCAGCAGCTCTCCAGCCAAACCCTTGTGCTTCTGTAGTAACCGTAACACACTGCTCAGGTCTTTGCCCAAGCCCTGCGTCGTCAGAATGGAAGTCTTCTCCTTGATCCAAACTTCTGATTCCTCCAACTCCTACGACACCCACAACCTCAGATCAAACCACTGCGTCCACTGGACATGAGGAAAAACATGTGCATCACCTGAAAGAAGGCCCAGAGCATCCGAGACTCCTCCAGATCCTCACGCTTTTTGGAGGCCAGCAGTTTGAGCTCTTCCAGGCATGAGGAAACATGGCTAACGCGGTTACAGATCACCTGAGGGTCACAGGGCTGGTAACCTGAAGGAGGAAAACATTGAGTTTGGAAAGTGTTTATGAGGTACAGTAAATAATATGTGAATGAGTATGTAACAAGAAGAAGAAGAAGAAGAAGAAGAAGAAGTATAAAGCAACAAGTCTGAACTATGACCTTTCTGATTATTGACACCAGACCTTCGTCTTAATCGAAGGTCTGGTCTAGTTCACAAAACGTTTGCATTCCTGTGAGACGCACAGTAGCTAAAGCTAGAGTAAATAGGAAACTACTTCCGGTTTATCATCAAACCAGGTCACATGACTGGGACGCTTTGCAGACAAGAGTGAAGCCAACATCAAGAATGAAAACCAAGTCACTTCTTTATGTTAGATGCATTATGCACTCTTAAAGGGATGCTGTGCATCGATAAACAGGAAACAGCGGATGCTAATGTGCACTAGCTTTGTTTTCCTTAGTCTGTCGGTTCAACAAATAAAGTTGTGTAGTGGCGCTGCCTAGCAACGTGCACTTAGATCTGTGCACTTAAAGTGGCGGTATGACACATTCATTTGGAGTCCAGATAAAAGTATTATTTTTCATAAATCAATGCTTTATATGCAATCTTATTGTTTTTGAAATGATTTATTAATGTATTTTCTTTATCTCTAACTATTCAAATGATAATCAACCAATGTGTGAGTTAACTGATTCAAGTAAACTCACACATGTCATATGAATGACTGTTACTTTGTTGTCACTCGTTTTGGTGCTGGGTTGACTTTTTTTGTGTTTACTTTCCTATGCCAAGGTCTGAATGTTGGACCCCACATGCTCACCGCAGTTTGTGCTTTCTCAGTCTGTTACAGACTAAAACCTCTGAACCTGGACTGAGCCTCTGTCGTCTGCACATCACCAGCACCCAGAACACAACGCAGTTAGTCACAGTCTGCAGTCTTGCCTTCTGTTTCTGTCTCTCCCTTGTCTCCCCCTCCCCTTGTGTCTCTCCCTTGTCTCCCCCTCCCCTTGTGTCTCTCCCTTGTCGTCCCCCGTCCCCTTGTGTCTCTCCCTTGTCTCCCCCTCCCCTTGATGTCTCCCTTGTCTCTCCCCTCCCCTTTCTGGGCTCTCCCTTGTCTCCCCCCCCCTTTGTCTCTCCCTTGTCTCCCCCTCCCCTTGTGTCTCCCTTGTCTCCCCCTCCCCTTGTGTGTCTCCCCTTGTCTACCCCTCCCCTTGGTCTCCCCTTGTCTCCCCTCCCCTTGTGTCTCTCCCTTGTCTCCCCCTCCCCTTGTGTCTCCCTTGTCTCCCACTCCCCTTGTGTCTCTCCCTCGTCTCCCCCTCCCCTTGTCTCTCCCTGGTCTCCCCCTCCCCACTGTGTCTCTCCCTCGTCTCCCCCTCCCCTGTCTCTCCCTTGTCTCCCCCTCCCCTTGTGTCCCCTCCTACCTGGACGTGGCAACCTTCATTGCTTGTTTTGTTACGCATTTGGCTCCAGATATCTTCACATTTTTGGAATTGCAATTCATAAATCACTTTTGTCCAGAACCAGCCGTTTGCCAGCCTGCCTACATCTTGCCTGCTACTTACCAGCTCATCTATGTCCATCCTGGTTTCCAGCCCGTCCCATCTTCATTAAATCCACTTGTATCTTTTACTTTGTTAATGTCTGCTTTTTGGGTCCTTTACTAAATTGTGAGCAGGACACATTTGGAAGCTAGACCTTTCATGGCCCACTTTGGATTGCATTTATATGGGCCGCGGGACAGTTCACATAAGCCACTGAAGACACTTTCAGACAGTCCCGATCTACTTTAAAGTGAACCAGTCTAAACATGGCTTTAGTCTATACTCGAGTAAATACTTTGGGTACTCTACATCCCCGTGTTAAAGACTGAACAGCCCTGGTCAAAAAACAAGACCCGTAGGCATACCCTCGATGGTGGTGAATTTGAGCGCGGCGTTGTTAAGTGTCTCCACTCTCTCAGCCTGGATGGTGATGTCCACCTCCTGGAGACTGTGCTTCTGCAGCAGGTCGTCCACCTCCAGAAGGTGCTTCCCCAGGTCTTTGGACAGTAGCTGGACCTGAGGGACAGAGGGGGCTCAGGTCTAAGCGGAGGTCATCTCTAGGCTCCCACGAACAGGCTCAAAGTGTCAGATGTGCGAGCAGCGACTCATTTCTCAAACACTCTGAGAACATAGATCAAGATAGTCATCTTGTCTTCTGAATTAAAATAGTTATACGTGTTTCTTCTACATAAAACAATAGTGCTCCTGCACCCAGGTGACTGAATGTGTAAAGGACAGCATTCTGGTAGGGACCAAACTGCAGTAATGAATGGCAATGGGCCAGAAATGTATCTTTGTCATGAAATGAAGCAGTAAATATTTCAAGAGTTTAGATTGCGTAGCCTGCATCCTAAATTGGATGAAATCGGACGAAATCTGATATAATCAAAAAGTGTCCCAGGAGATGTTTATAAGAAATGTACTTTATAATAAAAACCTGTACAAATAGCTTAACTTACATTGATAATTAAAATGATGTGATCTTGATCAAGTAGTGAAAAATGTGTAGTGTACATAACAGAGACAAATTCACTCATGTCAATGTAATAAACACCTGAAAAATCCTTGGTTTAACATTATTTAGTGATTTTATTTAACCGACAAATGTGTAAATAGGGTCATTTTTAAAGTATCTGATATTGTTTTCTTTTTAAACTACTTTCTTGCATAATTACTAGATACTTATTAGAATCGCCAATACACAATATTAAAGATTTGGAATCCTTATGAAACAATGGTTAAATCATTCCACAAATTAAAACTCAAATTAATGCAAAAATACATTTGTCTGGAGCGCATTAAACGGCCGCTCTGAGAACGCTTTGCCCTCGATCGTAGCGATAATGGGAGCCTTGGCTATGGGCGGTTCCAAGCCAGGCCACTGCTATCTTCCTGACCTTAACGCTGACGTGAAGAGGCTGGACTTGGCCGCTGGAGGCTGGATTGGGATGGTGCCAGTTCACATATGGTGATAGTGTTTGAATCAATGACTGAGAATTGTCGCATTCAAAAGCACCACCCAGCGGAGATGTTTGCAGTCATGCCTCATGTACAGGCAATGAAAGAAGTGAGCAATAAAACGGTTTGATTTTCAATTTGTTCCCAAAATAAACAAATAAATCAAATAAATATAACATATATTGAACTACAGCCTCTGAGCAGGGTTTCATTATTTCACCTTTATTTGTTTTGCGCACCACGGAGAGCTCGCTTTCATCCCCGGGGAATAGAGCATATGTCCGTAGGCTTTTTCCCAGTTTGCCCAGACTAGACTGAGACTAAACCAAGTCCAAAACCATGTGTTGCTGAGCACAGAATGCACCACAGTCCACGCACACATCTCTGCTTGTAAACTCAACTTGTGATCCATAAACGAGGGCAGGCTGCAGCAGAGTCACGTTAGTGGATGATCCCGAAGCGCACACCCCCAGACTGCTACGAAGACTGTGCTCTGTGCTCAGCACCTCCAGGTTTTACAGAATAAAACCCACAGTACAGAACTGGATGATGGTGTAGGAGTGAGTGAGTTGTGTGGTGTTGGAGTGACTGAGTAGTTTATGTGGTGTTGGGTGACTGAGTTGTGTGGTGTTGGAGTGACTGAGTTATGTGGTGTTGGAGTGACTGAGTTGTGTGGTGTTGGAGTGACTGAGGTTGTGTGGTGTTGGAGTGACTGAGTTATGTGGTGTTGGAGTGACTGAGTTTGTGGTGTTGGGGGAGTGACTGAGTTATGTGGTGTTGGAGTGACTGAGTTATGTGGTGTAGGAGTGACTGAGTTATGTGGTGTAGGATTGTCTGAACAGGTGAGTTTTGAGTCTGGATTTGAAAAGTGGAAGGGTGTTTATGTTGCGGAGGTCAGGAGGGAGAGAGTTCCAGAGCTGAGGAGCAGAGCGGCTGAAGGCTCTGCCCTCCCATTGAAATAAGACGGAAAGAGGGGACAGAGAGCTGGAGAGAGGAGGAGGACCTGCCTAGTCCAGAGGCAGGCACAAGCCTTACCTGAGTGTCCTCCATCCAGTCAATCATGTAGACCATGTCCTGGAAGGTCTTCTGCAGAGCCAGGTTCTTCTCCAGCCGGGACTTGCGCCCTGCCACCAGCTCCTTCAGCAGGCTCCACTGGCCCAGGATGTTCTCTTTACGGGCCAGGATGCGGCGGATGTCGTAGTAGGACTCGGTCTCCATCTCTGCAGACAGCTCCACCACCACACTGATTCGCTCCTCATACGAAGCAATGTCCGCCTCAATGGCCTCGTGCTTCTTCATGGCAGCCTCTACAGCTGGCAGGTCGTAGCCAAAGTTGTCCTGTAGGGAAAAGGATAGTTCAGTCAGTTTTGAGAAGACCAGTGTCCAGTATGAATTAAACTTTTTTAGTACACACATTATCTTTTTTGCTCAAACAATTAAACCACGATAAGCCCGTTCTTATTTATGAAATGGCCAATATCTCAAAGGGAAAGAAACTCACTGTAAAATAATAATATATATCCTGTGGGTACATTTGTGGTCGACCCTTGTGTGTTTTGCAGTTTGCTGAATGAAACTATGGAACATACATTTTTGGAAAGAAACTGGATTATACTGGAATATTCCTCTACTGACTATTTATAATGTTGTTTTTTTTCATCTGATGTAATTAATATCGTAATACTTTTGGCCAAATACCACATTCACTGCAGCTAATGAGGGGGAACAAACCCTCTTCATACTGCTTTATGAATGAATTTAAACAATATTTCAGCTACATGACTACAATAAAAGAATGGAAAATTGTCAGAATTTTGTTTGATTTTTATGTGATGAATTCAATTGAATAAAAAAGTAATGTTCACTTTGGCAAAGGCACTAATTCACAGGTTCTACTTAAACTGAAACCAAAACAAAAAAATACTTTTCAATACATTATTATAAGTCATAATAGAAGTAAATGTCTTCGAAAATATATTTTAAAAAAAAGACGAGTTGTAGACGGGACCGGATTCTACGGTGGCGCACCTGTGACACCAGCCGCTGGTTCTCGTTCAGCCAGGCCTGCCTCATGGTGGTCTTGTGGTCGAAGCGCTGAGCCAGCAGCTCTAGCTTCTCCTGACGAATCAGCTCTTTGCGCAGAGCCACCCCTCTTTCATGCTCCGCCTTCTCCAGTCTCTCCCAGGCCTGCACACAGCGACCAAACACTCTCAACAGTCCAATTTAAAGGACATTATGCTGTCAGTTATGGAGGAAAGAGAAGCCTTTGGCCTCCAAGGTCTGAGGTTTATGGCACAGTTTAGGAAGATTAGTAATGCACTGAAACATGAATGAACTCCCTCACTTTTTGGTATCCGCCTGCACACATCTGCTGAAATCATTGATGCACCTCAGACCTGTTCTCAACTGTAATCTCTCCCCAGCTCCCCCTAGTGGGGGCAAGGTTGTATCACCCCTCATGCCTTATTTGTCAATGTTTGATCTAAATGATCTTATCTTCTTCCATCCCGGTCTGCTGTGTAGGGGCACCTAATCTCCATGCACATAAATTCCTTCATCCCTTCATCTACACTTTCCACCATCCCTATCCAGATGGTCTCCAGCACTCTGCCACAACAACTGTTAGGCTGTTAACATGCCTTCAGCTATACAAGCTTCTCATTCATCTCCATCTTCTGCTCTTTCCCTCTCCCTTCCCCTGTTATATTTTCTCTGTACAGCCTTGATGCGGCCTGCTCCTTATCAATTATCTTCTCTTGTCTCTGGCTTAAACTCTTCTAATCTCAAATCCTGGCTCGTGTTCACTTATGCTATACCGATTCTAGCAAACTGATGCTGTTCCGACATCTGTTTGTTAAGCTGTTCTTATTCATTCTTGCTCATGCTATCTTAAATTATGTCCTGGTATTTCAGCTGCCATTTATGCAACCCTCACACTTTCTAGGCCTCACCGTCTTATGCTGTCTCACTATATCACTACCTCATATTACAACAAGCTATTTGGTTATTACTGCCTCATGCTAGCGCCCTTCCCTGTGTTCTCCAGGGTCGCAGCCGAGCCCCGGGATGCCCTCTCCAGAACAGTCCCTGTTCTCCCACCTGTCTTCTTTGATAAGTGATAAGTAGCTCTAAGCGCATCTCTTAAATCAACGCATGCAGAAGTTTTCATAGATTACTGAATGGCATTCCTTTTATGACTGTCTTTTGAACTTCTTACTGAAGTGGTTACCTCACTCTGTTTAGAGGCTTTCTAGGCAAGGCAGCATACGTTTGTGCTGCCTGTAAAGCTCTTGCTCCTAAATGGGTCCTCCACTTCCATTCGAACTCTACCCCACTATTGTTCCAGACATTCTTTGGGGGTTAGATTAGTCCAGAATGTGCTCATTCTGACAACATTCTGTACAGGATATCATCAGTAAGAGAGATCTCGTTACCCCGTATCTCGTAGTTCTCTCGGCACTCTTTGGACTCTACTCTGCTCAATCTCAAACTGTCAACTAAGCTACTCACTCTTCAGGTAACCATAATTTTATGATCAACGACAGCCCCATTCCTCTTCTTCCATGGTCAGCCACCATCTTCAACCATATTACCGTCATCTCTCTCTCACCTCGTCTCAGTGTAGCCACACCTTACGATCTCATTCAGCTCTGTCTACTATTTCAAGTTTCCTCATTCGTCGCTTATATTGATGTCATTACTGTCTGCAGTTGGTCACCTTCTCACTCCATATAAGGATTCTGCGTGTCCTCCATCTATCTCACTACTCCAGAGCAAGGTTACTACATTCCACTGTATTATTTCTACGCTGGTTAACGATTGCACGTCCGAATCTCATCCTCAAATCACTCAACTCTTGCACCTATATCCATACCCATGCTCTTCTCACAGTTTCGAGAATGTATTTTGACTTGACTTGAGGCTGTCTGATCGCACCATTCGTCACCCAAATTCGCACTTCCTGCTTTCCGTATCTTCAATCAATCAAGATTTATTTGTATAGCACCATTTATACAAAATATAACTCAGAGTGCTTTACAACTACAAAAACAAATAAAAACCACAGTACAAAATACTTCACAATATAAAGAATTTAAAAACATAAATGGTCACATTAGAATATATAAACCTAGATTCAAACAATTAAAGTAGGGGACTGTCTCACAACTTCACGCTGCTTCCCCATATTTAGTCCTGACTCTGGGAACTAGAGGGAGACCAGTTGGCGCAGGTTCATATGGCACTAACATGTCCGAGATGTACTTTGGTGCTAGGCCTCCTACAGGTTTCTACTTTTTCCCCAAAGAGGTTTGGTAGTTTTTCCTGGCCGAGAAGGAGGGTCTAAGGACAGGGGAGCTTGGGACATCTGTCTAAGGACACAGGACGCTGACATTTCCAAGTCCCTAATAACATGTGTTATTTTGTTTTCCACTGTAGCCCCTCGAGGCAACTACTGTTGTGATTTTGGGCGTTACAAAAATAAATTGAATTGAATTGAATAGGCCATGGAGAGACTTGTATACAAGCAGAGCTGCTTAAAAGTCTATTCTCTGACCAACAGGGGGCAGTGCAGAGACTGAACCTGAGCACAGGACTAATGTGATGGTACTTCCTGGTTCTAGTCAGGACC
This sequence comes from Chaenogobius annularis, assembly GCA_015082035.1. Lineage (NCBI taxonomy): Eukaryota > Metazoa > Chordata > Actinopteri > Gobiiformes > Gobiidae > Chaenogobius > Chaenogobius annularis. The sequence goes on from BJKM01000256.1 coordinate 256,234, forward strand.
CGAGCAGCAGCGTTCTGGATGTACTGCAGCTGTTTTACAGCTCGTTTGGAGAGGCCAGTGAGCAGGCCGGTACAATATTCTAGCCTACTAGATTTTTGTATTTTTGTATTTTGTGCCCGTAGGCTTTATTGACATAAAAGTGGTGTGAAATGGGGGCTGAGAGAGAAGGGAGGACATACAGTAAATGTCGGAGTCAGGAATCGAATTCACGTGGCCGGCTGCATTTGGAGCCTGGCATACGTGTGCTGTGCCTTAACCACTTGAACACTGGGCAGCACGAAAAGCCTTTCCAAATCTATTTCAGACACTATGTTTTTGATCTTGTTTTTCAAATTATAGAATGTGGAAGATGTTATTGATTACTTATGTGGCTTTTGAAGTTCAAGTTCGGGTCCAACATTACTCCCAAATTTGACAGTGTTGTAGAAAGAGACTGTATCATTGTCAAGCCATGTCTCACTTAAAAACATCAAATCAACATTACAGGAAGATATCAAATTATTCATTAAAAATGACATTGAGCACACCAAGTTCCAAATTAGCTGTTTCCAGCGGGACTATATTAGGTCATGTTAATTTCTGACTCACCCTGCGTATGTATAGCCTTCAAGCCTTTATGATTTCTTGAAGGTCTAGTGTAGAGTGCTTTGGATGCCATGGGCCTTATCAGGGTTTGGATAGAGAAAGCTGACTCAGAGCTTTGAGGACAGTCACTGGGACTACCAAGCCCATTTTGGAGTCATAGTTGAGAGGATTGAATGTGATCTAAAGTATTTGAAACTAAAACCTTCAGACTGTAGTTGGGGTGAAGCTAATCTCTAAAACAAGTGACTCTTTTTCCAGAAAAACGTTCATCTCAAAGCCCATGAACCTCCATCCAACTCTACCGGTAATGATCTACTACAGATTCTAGATTCTGTCCAGACACTCTTCATAGAGTCCTTTACTATTTGACATTTCTTTCTCAGTCCACATCTGACCTGCCTTATTTGCAACCAGGCATTCACATTAAGATCCAGACCATCCTGGCTCACTTTAAATTGGCTGGGCTGACCATGCTGAGTCTCTACCCACCCACCTCTAATCCAGCCACATCTAATCCGTTTATCATTGTCGTTATCATCATCATCATCATCATCATCATCATCATTATCATTATCATAAATAAATATTCCCTCCATTGTTGTGGCCTGGTCCTCGCTAGTGAAATGGTTAAGGACTTTTAATTATTGACTGAGGTTCAGGAGAAGGACCACGCCACATCCACCTACTCCTCCGGTAAACAATTGTCCACTCTTCAACCACACCTCTAATTACCCAAAAGTCCTATTCATACTGGGCAACCCCAGCATCACTGAATGCCTCTGCTCTCTCGATCCCACCCTTCCACCCCATGTTTCTTGTTTTGTCTTTCATCTTAAAACATCACCGTCTGAAGAAAGGGGGGGTCTTGAATCGGCTGGGCTGATCACCTCAGATGGAGCCCCCAATCTGAATCTCTACTCAGCCAGCTCTAACCCGTATATCATTGTCGATATTATCATTAATAAATATTCTCTCGTAATCCATTGTTGTGCCGTGGTCCTTACTAGTGAATTACACAATAATCACCAGGCTTCTTGACTTATGAATGTAATTCTGTCTCCCCCTTATCCTGTATCACCAATATAGAACTGAAAATAAATAAAATGTTCATTAACATTTGAAAACTATGATTAATATGTCCTACGAATGTTGTCCACTGAAGTCAAAATTAGAAAAACATGAAAACTTGAACTTTGTAAGCAAATATAACATACAATATATACAAGTAAATGTGATTGTGTAGCCAAATGGTGTAGCCATGCCCACCTTGTTGATGTCGGCGAGCAGCTTGCCCTCCTGAGGCACATATGGTTTTTGGTTGTTTGCACGCAGTTTGCTCTGGATGGTGAAAAGCAGCACTTCCAGATTCCCCTTCTCCTGGAACCTGCACACAAACACATGCCCCCTCTGTAAACTACCGGTTTATTTCATGTGTCTGCGTTAAGAGTTTTCTCTCCTGGTTGAATAGGATGTACACATGAGATCCCCACATTTAGGCAGAGCAGCGCCATATAGATTTCCATGGATAATCCTGTAAATCTGACAAAATACAAATGGTATAGCTAAAGACAAATACCTTGGTAATTACTGAAAAAGGTGGGTGGGTAGTTGTGGGTGCTCTGAGCTGTGGGTGCAGTCGGTGAAAGCAATAGCCATGTTTGGACTGGATTGACCCCGATCCTCCAGACCGGTTCACTTTAGACTGCTTTATAACAGTTATTTCTATGAGTGTGTCTCCATCTTCAGGGCCTTTCAGGCAGAGCTCTGCTACATGAGCAGCTGACATCACCCAAATATAACCTGTTTTCTTAATGAACAAATCTAAATCTTACCCAAATTATACTTTATAGTCATGAGGCCGATCCCAGCCATTCCCAAAAAGACGTTTCATGATTCCAAGCTTTTTCTGCCTTCATTTCACTTCTTTGCACCTCTATGCTGTGTTTGTGTTGGGTAATGTTAGATGCATTATGCATTCTGCACTGGAAATATAATAGCCTATGTTTGGGACTGACGTGAGTGCTGTGCATCAATAAACAGGTGATGCTAATGTCTAATCAATATATAAGTTATCATTACGGTTTATCACAAGATAAAGTCAGTGTTTGTTGAGAAATTATTCTTTCCTGTTTATATCCACGTTTGGCCATCTTGTTTTCAGCTGAGTCTGTGTTCTCTCTTATCTAGTCATCTCAAAAGGGAACCAGACCTCTTTGGAAAGCTAGAACTTTCACGGGAGCTTGACCACTCACCTCTCAAAAGCTGGACCTTTGGAAGCTAGACCTCTAATGCCCACTTAGGAGCATTTAAATGAGCCAATACAGTTCACTTAAGACATTGGAGACACTTTCGGCCCATGCCAATCCGTCTAAAGTGAACCAGTCGAAACGTGGCTAATGGGTTTGGTATGTTGTAGCAGTGGGTGGTGCTGTGGTTGGTCGGTGTGGGTGCGCCAGTCAGTGCAGGACCTACTTGCTGGGCTTCTCCACGGTGCAGTAGCTGGTGAAGGCCTGCAGTTGGTGCTGGACTCCACTCAGAGAGTTGGCAAACTTCTGGTTACTGATGATGGAGATGGTCTTCTCGATCCAGGCCAGCAGCTCAGACGCCAGCGCCTCGTACCGCTTTATGATGTTCTCAGCTTCAATGCACTTGTCAAGGACCTGCCACAGAGCCAAACGTTAAGAGTCCCACTTTCTAATCTACTTTAATCCAAATGTTATGGGATAGAAAGAACTGATAACTAGTCTAAAATGAACATCAGGAGTGACCTCTGTGATGCTGACATTCAGAGGCACTATATACTGGTAAAAAAAAAAGTTCATATGTGGACAGATATCATGTGTCAAAATGCAGATGGCAGGTTGCATACAAATATTATTTTATTTATTATTGTTGTTCATTTGGTGGGGACAGCGCATGTTAAAGAACATAAATGCTATACACGCTGTAAACATGCCGGATTGTAGCCATGGGCAAATATCCATCCGTTGTCCCACATTCACTCTTATTCCCGCACCAGCATACATGGACATTGTAGGCAGGGTGGGTGAAATGTCTTGCTCATGGACACAATGACAGTATGCACCCCTGTGGCACCTGGCATTCCTGTTGTTTCCCATCCAAGTACTAACCAGGCCCATCCTTGCTTAGCTTCTGAGATCTGATGAGATTGGGCATTGGCAAGTTAGTATGGCCACGGACTGATGCACTTTCTTTCTATCTTTTTGATAGTCCCTTGTTGGACAAGGGCTGGTCTGTTGTTTGTGGATAATAATCGTAATCAGAATCAGAAAAGGCTCATTGCCATTGTCAAAGAACAAAATTCACAAACATAGGAACTTGTTTTGGCTTTAAGGTGCAACATGAAACACTGAGCAATAATAAAAACAAAGTATATGAAACATATACCACTCTACATGCTGTGATTGGAGGCTTTGTTTTTATGTTTATGATGCGTATTAAGGACTTTCAGAGAGATGAATGTTTTAGTTGCGCTTGGACACAGTGGTGTCAGGTTCACCTCTGTAATCTGGAGGCACAGGATGAGGGCCAGTGTCATGCTACATTCAGACCACAGTGTCATTTTTGCCGGTGCGGAGTTTGTTCTGGTCCTTCTTCTGGATAAGGAATATGTAAGTATGTCATTAGAAAGTCTACAGTATATTGACTTTATTCTGGCCAGCCTAAGGCACAGCTGGGCAATATTCATGCTTTCTGATCAGCATCTGGATGTGCCACAACTGCGAGTTGGGATGGATTACGTCGGCAAAGGACGGCTCACTAACACACATTTAGACAGATTTGACAGAAATATAATACATATTTGAGTGAAAACGTTTTATAGCTTTGAGTTCAGCTCATGAAAAATGGGAGAAAAAACAAAGGTGTGTTTATAAGTATATTTCAATTTATTCTGTGATAAAATATATAGTTTTCTAATTGACTTTGTATAGTATTACAGCAGTAGTACTTTTACTTGAGGGACCACAAAGTGACCACAGTTTGAGTACTGTACCTTCCCGACGCGTTTGCCTTCCACAATCAGAGCCTTCATCTTGGAGAAGTAATGATAGTAGGAGACCACATATGTGATGATGGACTTCTCGTCAGGGTTCTCCGTGTTCACATCTGCAGAAGAAGCAGACATTCATGATTACCTTTCAGTTAGGTACTCCTGACCTGAACTTAGCTCAGGGTCTGGGGAAGCCCACTGCTCCTGACAGGTCTCACAGGGGTTTGGAAGGAAACGCAGACTAGAAGCAGAATGAAGGCAGCACACAACCCTTCCCTCAAACACCCAGCTGCTTTTTATCCTCTGATCTGCTCATGTGCTCTAACCAACGCTAACTAACCTCATGTCTTTGGTTATATCCTCAAGACTACAAGAATCTGGTTGAACTTCCTCAGACTTGATGCATTCTTTCAATATGATTATTATATTATCATATTAATAAGTATAAATAAGATTAAACATATTCAAATGTATGAAATGCATGTACATATAATGTGCATATCATATCAAGTTTTTAATACATACATTTTTTTCTAAATAAGTGAGATCCTGATCCAAAGGATTGAATTAGAGTGTGTCACATGTCACTGCGCACAGCTGATTGGTCCAGAGTAGCTTTTTCTAACTGTAAACAAGATCCAAGCCTGGTCTAGAGAAGAGGCCTGTTAACGACGTAACCTCTGGGGTTAACCCTGGTTTAGTGGCACTATGAAACTGGATCACTTTTTATTGGGCCAGATCTCTATATGTCAACATGCCGTGAACTCATAATCTGCTCAGGACCACTTGAAGTTTCCGAGTAATACCAAGATGAACCTTTAACCAATCAGAGACGAGAATCCACGCCATACTTGACTGAGACTCAGAGCGCTGGCGCTGCATCATATCCATCAGACATTATTCATATGTCATTCATGATTGGAGCACATATGCTTTAGTCTATTTAGTCCTGTCTGTTTAATGGCTGTTGACTCTACATGAATGTAGTCTCTCATACGATTGGGACTATGATTGACAGTCCGCTGCACTTTACTTATCCTTTGTTCTGATTTGTCAGCTGGTGCTAACCCCGCCCCCTGCTTTGTAAACTTGTATGGCTTTATTCAGAAAATCTTGGGTTGACAGAGTGAGTAGTGAACCCACTTCGTAGTATGATTTATCCTGAGACACTCATGTCTCGGTTGATAAATCCAGGTAAGAGAAATGTATCCAGGATAAGTTCAACCAGCTTCGTAGTACAGGCCCCTGATTTTGTAACTGTAAAACAGACCTGAGCCTGGTCCAGAGCACTATTTTTTTTATTTTTAATAAAACATATAAAAACAGAACAGAACGTGACCAGAGAGCAAGAAACAAAATAAAAAGAACACAAGTAGCACAAAAGATCCAATTTGAAATTTAAGTCATAATGTGATTCATTTCCATTTTCTGTATGACCATTATATTAGTCTAGTCCTTTTTTGTTTTTTTTGTGTGTGGGCCTTTTCTCTGCTGCGAGGAGTGTGGCATAAAGTAGAAACTGGGGATTCGGAGGCGGACCCGGAGGCGGACTCGGGGGCAGACTCTTAGGCGGACTCGGCAAGGTCTTTGGTGGCAAGGCTCCGGGGGTGGATGAGACCCCTCTTGAGTTCTCAAGTCACTGGATGTTGTAGGACTGTTTTGGCTGACACGTCTCTGCAGCATTGTATGATGGTCGGGGACAGTGTCTCTGGACTGGCAGACCGGGGTGGTGGTAACACTGTTTAATAAGGAGGACTGGAGGGTGTGTTCTGATTAAAGGGGATCACACTCCTAAGATGCCCTGGTAAGGTCTGCTCCAGGTGTACTGGAGAGCAGAATCTGGCTGATAGTTGAACCTTGGATTCAGGGGGAGCAGTGTTGTTTTTGTCCCAGTCGTAGAAAACCGTACAAGCGTTTGGCCTCTGGTTTGCCCAACCAGTCCGCATGTGCTTTGTGGAATTGCGGAAGGCGCTTGACCATGTCCCTTGTGATGTCCTTTGGGGAGTGCTCTAGGAGTACGGGGTCCGGGGCCCTTTGCTCAGGGCAGTCCGGTCCCTGTATGACCGGAACAGGAGCTGTATTCATTGCCGGCAGTAAGTCAGACCAGTTCCCAGTGCGTGTTGGCCTCCACCAGGGCTGCCCTTTGTCACCGCACTAGAGGATCATAACTGTGCTGTTTGTAAATGTTCTCTTGGTGGCTCCATCAAACCAGGCCCTGCAACATGCACTGGGATAAAAATCAAAACATCCAAATCCAAGGTTATAAATACAGCTTGCCCTCTCGAGGTGGGTGGGGTGTCCTCCATTTACCACCACTAAAAGACACTGCAACTTCCAGCCAAGCTTCAGCAGCAGAACTGAGGGTAAAACTGTCTTATTTGGATATGTTTTGGAACAATTTTAATATAATATTTGTTTGATTTTATTGCCCTGACCGCACATCACTGCATAGTTTGAATATATTTATAAAATTTTCTGCACACCCAATTTCCCACAGGGCAAGGCAACCTCCCGCATGCAACCAGACACAGAGGGAATTACAAAACAGGTTGTTTATGTAGCTCAGCTACCACAGCATGGTAACAATAGCCAACAAAGGGGGTTCCCAACTATGTCCATGTGCCAAATCCAACAACTCAGATGTAAGTAGCATCTTCAATTTGGTGTCACAATCAGCACCATGACCACCAAACGCTGTTCGGGCAACACAAACCAAGTCTTCTCCTTTGTCTGCCTTGCGGGGGCCCGCTAGGTCTGCACCGCGGAGAAGAAACCTTCTGAAGCCGATGGTGTAGACGCTCTGCTAGCATTAGCTTTAGCTTGAGGGGTTAGCTTTTCATGAAGGTTACAGTCTGCTAGTTTGGATTGCTTGGACCCCAGTGTATTCTTTTCTTTGAATGTCTTCCTCAGATTAGTCATCAAATTGGCAGAGATTGACGATGAGAATTAATGACTCCTGCTTCATTCTGGAACTAAGAGCAGGTTTTTCTTACTCCAAACCAGCCTGGTCCAGGACAGGTTTTTCTAACTGTAAACCAGATCTAACCCTGGTCCTTAAGTCCTGTTGCCATAAGCCTTTTTAGTTTTAGTTTGGTTCACATTTAGTTGGAGCAAATTTTGAGTTTTCTGTTTGGTTGGTTTGGTTTAGTTCAGTGTAAATCCTGCCTAACCAGCAAAATGATTTCTCGCAATTTTTGTGAGTTCACACACTCTTGAGAATCCATCTTGATAGTCTCTCGCTGATTAGTTTGCAGTCTGCACCATTGGTAAAAGGGCCAATCACATGGCATTTAGGGCCCGCAGGCAGGACTGGAACCAATCACAGAGCAGCATTGTGGTTTGGGCGGAAGTCAAAACAACCTGAACCAAAACAAGCATGGCGGGGCCGATGGCAACAGGCTCTGATCTTTATGATCCTCTGAATTCATTTACTCATTGGCACAGCCATTTATTCCCCATTGACAGTTCGAGTGCTGGATTTCAGATTACATCATAACATACTTTTGACCAGAAATATTTCATACAGATGGAGGCAACTAAAATGTATATTTGTAAAATGTTGTAACCTTAGGGTTAGGGTTGGTGAGCCAACATAAATGATTGGGTGCAACATTGGTGCATCAGCCTTTTAGATATTTATTTCTGGCTCTGTCCCCATCTGAGTATGACATCATCAATTTCACGATTTTGAAAAGCACTAATACGTGCTGCCTGGTGGTGGAGTGGTTAAGGCACAGCACACATATGCCAGGCTCCAAGTGCAGCCGGCCGCAGTTCAATTGCCGACTCCGACATTTACTGCATGTCGTCCATTCTCTCTCCGCCCCCATTTCACACCACTTTCCTGTCAATAAAGCCTACGTGCACAAAAAAAGAAAAGCGCTAATATTGTATGTAGATAGTATGGCCCTACTGTTTTATATTTATATATTCTTTTTAAATTATTGGTAGGGCTGATTTTTAGGGCCTAAAACTGAAGCTGTTTCCTTTCAAATATAAACAAATGGGCTCTTTGTGAAGCTGACACGCTGTAGTTTGAGCCTCAAAACGGTGTATTGCTACACTGTTTTTTTGTTCTAGTTTTTTCTCTGTCCTAAATGAGACAGAAAAACCTCTCACGTATGACATGTGTTACTGTGATCAGGATGCAGACAGTTGGCAATTTTATTAAGTACACCGACATTTTTGAATAAAAATAACAAGACAAACCAGGACCCAGTACAGCTCACACCATGGAGGGTGACAGGTTTGGAAGAGAAGGTTTTCTTTCATAGTCGGAACCGCACAAAGACCACCAAAATACAGGCCCAGTGAGAAGGAACGCTGAAGGTTTGAGGAGATAAGAGATAGGAGATATATCTACCTATATGCTGTGTTTGCATATGACTAACAGAGGACGTGAGGCCTGCGAGGTTCTGATCCTACCTTCAGGATCCAAGAGCTTGGTGAGACCAAGGTGCTGCTCTGCGATGGTGAAGGCCTGCTGCAGGTTGTGTGTGGCATTGGAGCGAGTCAGTTTGTGGAAGTCCATAAGGTCAGGCCTGCAGACACAACATAGATCATTTTAGCACCTTGGTAATGTATACTCTATCTTGTGTGTATCCTTCTCCACAGTCTAAAGCACACTGGTTTGTTTAGGCACGATTCTTGTAATGGCAGAATGTGTCTCCACACTTGGGGCATGGCTAGCAGAGCTCTGCTACATGAGCAGCTGACATTACCCATAACAAATGCTTTCTTAATAAATCAAATCTAAATTGTACCTAAATTATACTTCACCTTTATGTAATGCGTTGGATTTGAATAGTGTTAGATACATTATGCACTGAGAAATGTTGGGTCTTGACACAAGTGCTGTGGTTAGGGTTGCCAACTGTCAAGATTAAGGCTGGACGTTCTTCTCTTTGGCTGGTTTTGATTTGTCCCCATAGGTACAACTGCTGTCCTGCATTTCCTGCTGTTGTTGTTGATAGAATGATTGGCTTTAATTGGACTGGATTTAATCAATTAAATAACAAGCCACTGTCAAGGTCAACACCACAAGGATCTGATCCGAATCTCAAAATACTTTCTAACATACAAACTCAGTGAAATAGGCTATATGTAAATGTTTTGAGCAGGCGCTTGTAGGTCACCTTTGTGCTTGGGCGGGGGTCTTGCTCCACACACAATAAACACAGCTGATGAACAGCGGTAGTTTTCAAGCAGTAGCTGTATTATAAAGTCATAATGCAGGTACTTCAATGACAAATTTAGACTAACAAGGATTAGGGGACAACTCTTATTTCCCATAAACCTGTACCAGGATGGAACTGTTAATCTGTGTCGGGCTGATGTGAAGAAGTGGTGAGCAAACAAACATGTTACAGTGAAAGCTTCATTTTAGTTTTACAGTGGACAATGTAGTGTGGACAGGCACAGTAAAAAGCAGTCAGGGGAGCAGTCACACACCTGTGTCTGTGGATGAGGGCGTTGAAAGCCAGTCCATCTCTCCAACATGTGGTGAAATTCTGTATATTCACCTCAGGATACCTGGGACATAAGAAGGTCCAACAACCAGAATGAGTGAAGACGTGTGTGTGCAGGGGTCTCGCTACTTACATACAGATGGCCATCCCTAACATAAGAAATCAAATTACCCGCCATCCGATTTGACAAGGGGGGAAAATAAACCATCCCTGACTTTTTCTACGTCTCAAGCCCCGCCTCCCAGCGTTACCATGGAGCTTGTGATAATAACTAATATTATAGTTAAAAAGAGCTTCAAGTGAGGTGATAATAAGATCAACCATCTGTTATTTAGTCTAGTTATTGTTTTATTTTCACAAGTCATCTGTATGAATGGGTCTAGTTAAGTTAATGAACAGATTTTCTCTTCCCTGCTTTATATTGCACGTCCATACACAATATTATTAGGCACTAAATAGGCTTATTATATAGGCCTATATAGTGTTAATAGTATGTTTAGGGTGCATGTACCTTTGGAAATAATGACGGTACATTAAACCATCCATATGAGGTGTATTTACCATCCCTTTAAAAGGTTCTGGGGAGAGCACTGGTGTGAGGACATGTGTGCATGTGAGGACTTGTGTGTGCGTGCGTGTGTGTGGACATGTGTGTGTAGGGACATGAACTGACCCGGCTGTCTTCATCTGGCACCACAGCAGCAGGGCGTCTTTGGCTGAGCGAGTCTCTCTGTTGTCCTCTGTGGCGATCCGGATCACCTGGATCTGAAACACAGTGAACTGGGTTAGACCTGAACCAGACCTGGACCAGACCTGGACCAGACCTGGACCAGACCTGGACCAGACCTGGACCAGACCTGGACCAGACCTAGACCAGAAAGCTAAAAAAAGACCCGATGCATTATCCATATGATAAATCGGCCTATCTCTAATCAGAGGTGGGAGACTCGTCATATGACTTGACTCGAGTCAGACTCCAGTGCAATGTTCACGACTTGAGACTTACTTAACTAATGGACAACAAAGACTTGACTTGACTTATGACTTTCCCTTTGTGACTTGAGACTTGACTTTGACTTGGAATGACTTGAGTTTCACGGGCTAATTATATTTCTACTATAATGTGCTTAAATGCATTTGTATTTACATGAGCCATGTGCTCCTCATACTTTCGGTTTCACAGCCGCAGCACTTCAAATCACTTCAGCATGGATGGGGTGAATGTGTGTATCTTTGCATGGATTAAAACCAGGCAATAATAGAGCCAACAGGCCAGTGCTGGACACAGGAGTGCCGTCCCCTGCACCGTGAGGCAGCTGCAGTAATAGGCCTGGTCTGTAACAGCGATCGCTGATATTAAATGCTGAAATTAAGATTCATTAACAAGAACACCATGGATGAGACAAATAAAGCAATCTACACAGTCCAATCTTCAATCCAGTTTTAAAAAAAGATTTTGTTGCCCGTATGCTTTATTGACAGGAGAGTACAGAGTGAAATGGGGGATGAGAGAGATGGGAGGACATGCAGTAAATAGTCAGAGTCAGAAATCAAACTCACGACGCTGCGGCCAGCTGCATTTGGAGCCGTGCATACGTGTGCTGTGCCTTCACCACTCGGCCATCGGGAAGCACTTCACTCCAGTTTTTATTGTACGTCGATAGAACTTATATTCACATTGTTCTAGTTATTTTTAGCTCATTGAAAAAAGACGTTGGTTTTCATTCAGTGCCATCAAAGCATTAACCGCGGCCGCGCGCTGCATACGTGATCTCAGCAAACGAGCAAAGGCTACTGTCCTCTACAGTTACACAAAGCATCAGCCCAAACATCTGGATAGAAGCCTGTGATGTTTAGGGGCCACGTTAGACCACACTTCTATGACTCTGCGGGTAGACGTCCAGGGGCAGTTTTTTAATTTGATACAAGGCCATAAATGATACCAAATTAGCTATGTAAAATGCACTAAACCAGAAAAGCAGTCTCTGGACCAAATCAGTTACATTTGAATTCAATATGCACAAAATAAGTTTAGCTTTATTATATATATATATTATATATTGACTATGGGAATTTCATTATTTACACCTTTACAAATGTTATGTTTTATTGGCGACAGAATCAAAGCATAAAGTCCTTCTACTACAGTGTAAATGGATTCACTAAGATCTGATTGATTTTTCTTATGCACCACTCGCACACGATGACTTGAGAGGACCTGAACTAAAAACAGTGACTTGACTTGACTTACTTGACCCTGGTGACCTGGTGACTCGGACATAGTTCCACCTCTGTCTCTTCTGGTGATAGACAAGTTTAATCCCATAGTGTGGAATTCTTTAATATGAAAAATGGTTCTCAACATTCCGACTGAGGGGCAGAACTATGTGCAGCACAGCTGATAAAACGTCTTTGCTTATTTTGGCCTGACTTTTGTCCAGGGGCTGTTTTATTCAAATTAAATGGCACAATGTAAACTGAAAGTAGTTTCTCCATTGTTGCTGCAACTGTGCAGAGCTTAGCTAGCTTGTTTGCTAACAAGCGTAGCTGCAGTGTTCTTGTTGTTTATCTGGTTTTCTACGGTTCTCTTGATTTTCTTTTTAAAGGGCAGGTACAAACTCAATATTTAGCAGCATTGTAGATCTTTTTGTTTGCTATTAGACTGTAGCAGGTCATTTTAGTTCTGTTTTGAGAACATTTCATTACTCACCATAAACTGTTGAGTCACTGCTAGACTTCAGAATGTTCAATCTTCATAACCTCTATACCAGGGGTGTCAAATATGCGGCCCAGGGGCCACATCTTACCCCCCAGATATATTTATTAATTTCCGATAGATATATAGCATTTTTATTGCTACGAGTCCCACAGTCCTCTGCAGCCGCCCCTCCACGGGGCTGCTCAGCGCTGCAGTGGGTGCAGCTGGATCGAGGGCTGAGAAGTGCTGATGCGCACTAAACTTTACAGGTTTGAGCAGACGGTTTTGTGGACGTTTGAGCTGCGCTAAAAGTGGCGCTAATGTGGCGCTAACAACAACAACAAAAACACCCTTCTGTGCTGATGCTCTGTGAGGAAAACATCTAAAGCAGTGCAAACCTGGACAGATCAGGAGCCACAGGTAAAAACACAGGTCAGAGTGTAAGAAGTATGACAGAGTGAAGCTGCTGTGAGCTCTGACTGTGTCCACACTAATGTGACTGTGAACACAAACACACTCATTTGATTCACTACATGAATCATTTAGCACTAAGATAAGCTTAAACTATTAAAACAGTGAGCTCAAATTGAGTTTGTGCAGCAACAGCAACATGTCTGTGATATGATTTCTGATATGAAAAGTTGATATCACAAGTCCATGTTCCTTTTCCTGCTGCTGATGCATGAATATGGACTGTCTTTCACCTTATTTCATTATATTTGTTATTGAGCCTGAGTGTCAAAATTCGTCCGCGGCCCAAATGTGTTTGACACCCCTGCTTTATCCTATCTCCATAGAGACAAGTAGGTGACAGACCCTCAACCAGAAAAGTTACATAATGCACATTTATGTAAATATACGTACAATGACTTAATGACTAAATGTCTTAATGATGAATGACCAAAAGTGCAATATACTGTATGTACAGGTACAATAAATGTTCCTCCATGTTCACTGCACTGTGCGTCCCCCACCCTCCCTCCATTCATGTTTTGCTGCAGTCCTTGTTCCTTCTGCTGACAGGGCAGCAAACGCTCTGTACAAGTGAAGCCACAGCCCCTCCTCCACTGCCACTGTGTCCACTGACACCACTGCCCACTGTGTCCACCTGTCCACTGCCCACTGTGTCCACTGCCCACTGTGTCCACTGTCCACTGCCCACTGTGTCCACTGCCCACTGTGTCCACTGCCCACTGTGTCCACTGTCCACTGCCCACTGTGTCCACTGTCCACTGCCCACTGTGTCACTGCCCACTTGTGTCCACTGCCCACTGTGTCCACTGTTCCACTGCCCACTGTGTCCACTGCCCACTGTGTCCACTGTCCACTGTGTCCACTGCCCACTGTGTCCACTGCCCACTGTGTCCACTGTATCCACTGTGTCCACTGTGTCCACTGTCCTCTGTGTCCACTATCCACTATCCACTGTGCCCACACTGCCCACTGTGTCCACTGTCCACTGTGTCCACTGTGTCCACTGTGTCCACTATCCACTGTGTCCACTGTGCCCACACTGCCCACTGTGTCTACTGTCCACTGTGTCCACTGTGTCTACTGTGTCTACTATCCACTATCTCCACTGTGTCCACTGTGTCCACTGTGTCCACTATCCACTGTGTCCACTGTCCACTGTGTCCACCGTCTCCACTGTGTCCACTGTCTCCACTGTGTCCACTGTCTCCACTGTGTCCACTATCCACTGTCCACTGTGTCCACTGTGTCCACTGTGTCCACTGTCTCCACTGTGTCCAGTAGAGCGAAGTAGGTACTAATGGAAAGAGTCTATATGTCGCTTGCATCTCCAGTTGGAAATGGACTAAAAGTGTGGCTTTGCATGGGGCATTTCCCAAAGATGTTACTCACTGATACACTTTACAAAAGGTTAGATTCAACCAGAGCTGAGTTCAGAGTTGAAGCTGAGCAGATCTGAGCCTGACCTGAAAGCGCAGGATGATGGTCCAGATGAGGCCCAGCGTCAGTCTGTGGTTTCCATCCACTATGTCATGTGAGCCCACGTTCTCCAGGTGCACGCGTTGCTCTTTGAGGAACTGCAGGGCTTTGTCCACATTCTCCAAACAGTGGATCCTCATGCGGCCACGCGTGGGTCTGGGCTGAGGAATAGAGATCAGTCAGAAGATCAGACGTGTGCATGGTGTGTTGGGGAAACTAAGATGTGTGCAAGTGTCTGGAGAACTGCACGTTGGCATGTTTGATGGCATGTAAATACTGTATGTAGACATCAGAGTGAACACTGGTATGTGGACCAGTGAGTGTGGTCAAGTGTGTCTCACCAGCAGCTCCCCGCTCAGCACCTCCAGCAGCCTGGTCAGCATGTAGCCGTCCCGCAGGTCGGTGTACAAGTCAGAGATGCGGCAGGACACACGGCTCAAGTGAGAGTTGACCCATTTGGTGAAGGTCTTCTTCTGCACCGCGTCCCGTTCCTCTGTGTGGACACCACAGGCATGCTTTAAGCTTACACTCTTTCTGACAAAGTGAACAGTAGCTCTTTGGTAAATATGTATAAAAATATATATACACAAGATATGCTGTCTGTGTGTCCTTGGACAAGACACTTCACATGTTAAGGAAAATAGATGAGCTACGTCCAAAACACCATGGGTTCTGGGGGGAAATAAGGAATGTAACTGAGAAAATATATTCAGCCATTTCTTTGCGATGGCCTTTTTTCTTGCCACCAAAAGCATGTTCCAAAGGTATTCGTTTATTGTGTCCATGGCAGGAATTTTGAGACCCAAGTACATTGTTCTAAAGTTGAGGTAATGGTAATGTTAAAAACAGTCTGCAGTACATGCAGTCCAGTATTTTTGAACAACAGGACAAAACAAGGTACACCCCTGCCAGGCCAGCTAACAGAGTCAAATGCTTTCAGTGTTCAGACTAATTATTACAGTTTTGTTGTTTTTGTATGTGACTCATGTAAGGATCGTCTTATGTTATTGTGTGTTTGTCGTTGGTTAATAAATCCTGTCTGATCTTTGTGAATTAAATTTGGGAGTATTTGTTACATTCTTTTAGATATTATTGAGGTGTATATACGATACGTCCACATTCAGAATAGTAATGGGTCTATATGAGGCACAGTCGAGTAAGTCCTTCCCTTCTTTGGGTTTTAGAGATGATGATGGCTTCTTTCTGAATTAGAGGAGTCTGAGTTTTGTAAGGGCCCAGTTAAAATTGTTAAAAGCATACGAGTGTTTCTTTTAAAGCTTTGTACCACTTTGAGGTGAACCCATCGATCCAAGGAGATTTATTGTTCTTTAATTTCTCGATTGCAAAGTAGAAAACAGATCATTTATGCAGCTTTGCAACCATTCCTGGTCAAATCGGTGATTCGATGTATAAAGCAGAGGTCACTAATAAACTTTCACTGAGGTCCAGTGTGAGAAAATGTTGACAAGTTGAGGTCCGGAACTCAAGGTTTCTGTCACTTTCATACTATAATATACATTATTGTATTATAGCATAAAGAGTATTATAATAGGCCAAGTTATTTTTTACAATTCACCAATTAAGTATAGTTTCTATCTAATATTGTAATGATGGTTTTAAAATAAATTTAAATGTTTATTGTTCTTTTAAAAGTTGATTTTAGGTAGAATATAGGCCTAAATCTGACCTGAGATGGAGCAGAATTCTACTTTTGTTGCGATCAGGAGAAAATCAGAACACACACTGGACTCTGACGGACTTTCCTCTGGACAGAACAATACGCGATGTGATTGGCTGATTGCCGTTACATGCAAAAACCTTTCTGTTCCTCTGGTGCAGCCGTTTACACCTGTGTCATTCCCAGAACTCCGTTTCACGTTTTTTCATAGCACGATGTCAAAGTGCCCATTATTCTGAAATGCTGACTGTTGGAGAAAGAGGCAAACCACTAGCATGAGTTTTGGGACTGTCCTGTGGCCACAGTGACCAGACTGTGTTTGACTTTGCAACTGCTCTGACAATCAAAGACTGGACTGACATTAGATTGAAATTCAAAAAACAGAAAAAAAAATCCCAGACAGACTTGTCTTCTGTTTCAATTTTCTTTTTTATTTCCTGTGCGTTCTCTGGTCTTGTTCTGTTTTTGTGTTTGTTGTTAATCTGTAAAATGAAGAAAATATGATTTATGTTCGACTTCACTTTTGCCTCCATTCTGGAAATTAGACTGTAATTTACTGACACATTTTGAAAGGGTGTACTGTACTGACTCCTCCTCTCACCTGCCAGAGCCTTGATGCGAGAGCACTCAAAGAGCTTGGAGCTGGTGCACTCCGTCTCCCAGAATGCCGAGGAGAGTGGCCGGTTGTTGTTGTGGAGCTGCCGCTGGGCCTCGGCGTTGTCCAGGTCCGGAGACGCATTCGCCATGCCCACAGTCTGCAACCAAGCACATCGTCACACTGGGACAGTTTCTGAGGTCAGTCGTACTCCTTAGCAACAGTTACATCATTTACTGTAACCACATATGTCAAAAGTGTCGCTCGCTCTCCCCACTGTAAGTGACTAAAGCTTTACGTTGACAATCTGAAATGATTTGAACATTTGTGTTTCTTGTAGGACTGCAGCCACCAAACTATAGATGTTAGTCAAACAGAAATATGTCATGTCTTTAAATGTATTAGTTGAGGTTTAAGTAACAGGAACATTTGAAATTATCCACAAATATGCAGACATGTTCATTTATCCCTTATTTGGAAATGTACAACTTGTGTTTTCCCCATTGTCCTTTTTAATCAGCTCTTTTTATTGCATGAATTGTTATAAACTCTGTACTATACTATACTAAACTATACACTCGAAACATTTTGCATAGCTTCAAAACAAGGTTATCAATATTTCAATAATCTACCCACCATTGAAGGATGGGTCAAATGCAGAGGACACTTCACCACCAGGACAATAAAGTGTACCATAAAGAAGACAAACCGTAATATTGATCTAAAATGACTTTGACTGTCGTGTGCCATCTCAACACAGCATACTGACGGCCCCGCCCCTCTTATGCTCATGCCCCCGACCCCCCTCGTGCTGACGACCTCCCCTAAGAGCTGCATGTCAGGAGGGAAGGAGGGATTTGGCACAGATAATGATCATTTTTTATTTATTGCAGTTAAGTTTGTGGAAATAAGTGGATATCCAAGATGTTATTGCAGAGGAGGTTTGTTTTTATTTAGATCCTCATTAGCTGTTGAAATACCAGAATCATCATCATCATCATCATCATCATCATCATCATCAGGCTATAAATGCGTGACACAGACAAATAAGAGAATGTACAGACAGTCACAATGACAATAACACCTAAGTTCTCTCCCTCCTCCGTACCGTGTATTCACTGTCCTCCTCTGATCATTTGGCACAAGTTGAATAGGCTCAGGCAGTGCTTCTCAAACTGTGGTACGCAGACTGCTTCTGGAGGTATGTGGGGCCCTCTGCAGTATGAGTATGTGTATTACAGATATTGATTATTTAGAAGTACATTACCCATTATTTACTCCGATTTTAGAACTTGGGATTGTATGGGTTTAGATTTGGTGTTACTACAAGTATAATCTCAAGTGGTAGGGCTACTTGGTGTGAGAACATTTGGGCTAATGCTCAGACAGCGGTAGTCTATGTTGTGCTAAGTGTATTTGACTTTAGGGTTCTGTAGCAGAAAGTCTAGGCTCTCACTGCTGTCACAAACATGCCTTCTTCTCTCTCATGTGGAGGTGGAAGGACAATCTTTGAACTTGGGCCTAGTTTCTACTGTCCCACCCTCCACAGACCGCAGCGGGACCCGGGTGTGAGGAACCCCTCACACAGTGATCCTCTTTGGCTCTGTCTTTAGTTCAAACAAATGCAGTAATGTACCGGGGTGAGCTGTTACCTAATGGACACTCAGCTCCACTCGGTCTTGTGCGTGTTTAAAGGGCACAGTGAGCCGGTGCTCTGTGCAGCAGCGGCAGATGGAGCCTGTCCACAGGCCGCTGCCGCTTCAGCCGCACAAACAGTAGGAATCCACACAGATATAACCCCATAATGAATTCCACATAAGGTGAGGGGCTACACGGAGCTCCCGGACAGTGCCGTGCGCCCGGGCAACATCGGCTCATTACAACACTGTATCTTCCGGAGCGGACACAGCGATCACTGCCTCCATCAGCTCACCTTCAGGTCCCTGCGCTGCGCTCCGGACCCCTCCTCCTCCAGTGAGACGCGATGGACTCGGCTTTATCCCAGCGGCTCCTTGTAGTGCTCTTCCCCGCTGCCGCACACTGCCGCAGCAGCCACCTCGGAGCCTCGGGGCGACGTGGACACCGGCCAGCACGTCGTTTTAAGGGCCAGTGTCCGGGCGAGGATGCGCTGAGAACCGCAGTGTGGTGCTCCTCCTCCGCTGCTCTGCTCTGCCTGTAGCGGCGGTGGTGCTGAGGAGAAATGAGCGTCAGTGCGGCGTGGAGCGGCTGAGCACAGGACCACGAGAGGGCGCTCTTTAGTCCTATGAGCGCTCAAACAGGAACACGTTTTAGCCTTGGCACGAGAGGCATCATTTAGACGCAGACATTGGATAGTCACAGGCCCGTATTGTTTTATATGTGCATTTTTCAAGTGTAAAACTTTGTTTATATTAGAGCTTCTAAAACTTTTTTCTGGTGCGCCCCCCTGAGGAGATTGAAAGTATTATAAAATCAAACTACAATAATAAACAGATAATAGATCGCACACGTGTGTATATACAGTGAGGCCAATAAGTATTGGGCAACTTAAAAAACGTGCCTGGGTCTTCCAGCATGATGACGATCCAAAGCACACAGCCAGGAAAACCAAGGAGTGGCTCCATAAAAAGCATTCAAGGTTCTGGAGTGGCCTAGCCAGTCTCCAGACCTCAACCCAGTCAAAAACCTGTGGAGGGAGTTAAAACTCCGTGTTGCCAATCGACAGGCCTCAAACATCACAGCTCTGGAGAAGATCTGTGCAGAGGAGTGGGCCCACAATACCAACTAAAGTGCGTGTAGACCTGGTCAAGGACTACAGGAACCGTTTGACCTTGACCTGTCATTGCCAACCAAGGCTACATTACAAAGTATTAAAAGTTACTTTTGCTGGCTGCCCAATACTTATTGGCCGCCCCATTTTCACAAATAAATTGTTTAAAAAACATGCAATTTCATGTGTACCTAGGATGAAAATTACAAACCTCTATGTGTGTGTATATATATACACACACACACACACACACACACACAGACACACACACACACACACACACACACACACACGTGTGCGATCCATTGAGCGGCACTTTATTCAATATTTCTAAAGCTCTTTTGTAAAGCAATTGGTTTAAGGGGGCATCATTTGTCATTGGCCAATCTGTATTGCAATACTAAAAAATCATACAAGAAACATTTTAGTCTAATTTTCTGTCAATAATAATATCCATTTAAAATCACGAATATTAAAATAAAAAAATTTACAAAATGTTTTTACATGTTTTTTAAAAGACAAAGTTGAGTCCAAAGTCAGCCCAAGATATTTCAATTTGTCTACAATATGAATCTCCTCTTCTTTTAATAATGGGCATTTTGAAAATACTATATACTGTGGACAATAACAAAGACAAGACTTTAGGTGTCCATAGTAGTTGAATGTGAGAGCGCATGTCTAGGGTTTCAGAACCAGTCATGGAAAAGAGAAATTAGGTTCTTGAGAGAAAGGACCGGGGATCTGTTTGCAACGTATTTTTGTATGTTATTTTATAGCCAATGTTTATTGTAATGTGTTTTAAAATATCAGATGTGTAACGCCCAGATAGCAACCTTAGCGTCTGTGACGAGGACAGCGCAGAGCTGAGACAAGTTCCAATGGTGCAGACCCAAGTGCACCCAAGGAGACTTTTTACAAAAAGAAAAAGAGCTTTTAAAAACATGTTCTCAACATGTTCACACAGCACCAACTCTCTAGTAACTGCAACCAGGCTCCTTCAATAGGCCACGGGCTGATTGGACCCTCTCATTCTTAGGACCCCGGTAATACAATCTTTGTATTAACAGCAAATATAAAAGCTAACTGTAGAAAACAGCCAATATACATCCTGAACGTTAATACAAAAATACATTCTTTATTTAATTTATCGTGCACATTATACTCTTTAAGATACCCTTTAAAACTGTTCACCCTGTAGAACACCCCTCCTATTCTACAACAATGTTCTGCCCCGGAACCTTCTTTGTTACTCATTTTCTCTTCTGCTGCAGTTAGCCTCACAAAACCCAACTCTCAATAAACCCTTTAAAACATTGACCTGTGTCGTTCTTTTATTTAAATGATAAGCTCATGCGATGGACTGCAACATTCCACAGTAGTGCAAGTTGAAAAGGGGGCAGAAAATATAAGATTGCTCCTCTTTCTGCTCCTTGTCATTCCATCTTTGTGCTACTGTATGTCACTGATAATGTCTTTTATATGTGAACGTGAATTCAAGAAATGGTCACATAATAAGACATTGTTTTTTGAAGAGAGTGAGATTGTGATGTGTGATTTTTTGAGTCACTATTTGAGTTCTAGTAGTTCTTTATTATTATAGAAACACCTTTTTTCGGCACGTTTCACGGGTCGAATTTTATGTCGGATTTTTGTCGTTTAAGGTTCTTTTAGTAGATATTTCTCGTGTGATTCTCAGTATTACTTTTGGTATTTGTCGCTTTTGTCGTTTTTTTCAGAATTTGTGTCAAAGTTGCAATTTTTTCTATTGTTTTGAACGGCAAGACTTGTCACTTTCCAGGTCAGGGTGTTATCGGCTCTTTGAAGCTTTGGAGTAGTAAGTATTTTTTCAGGAATTTTAAGGTTTGTAGTGTTGTAGATATCCCGTACTTTTAGAATTCTAGTAATTCTAGTACTTGTAGTACTTGCAGTATATGTAGTTCCACGTTATAGTACTACATTGCAGTAGTACGTTGTAGTACATTTTTGTACTTTTAGAATTTTAGTAATCTTACTACTTGCAGTGTATTCAGTATTTTCAGTACTATATTGTAGTACTCGTTGCAGTATCATGTTTTCGTACTTTTAGAATTCTAGTAATTGTGAGTTTTCAAGGGTGTTTTTTTAAGAATTTCTTTCTCAGATTTGTTGTTTTCTCGATTTTCTTGGTACTTTTAGAATTCTAGTCATCCTAGTACTTGTAGTATTTTAGTACTACATTGTAGTACCTTTGTAGTACTTTTAGAATTCAAGTAATTAGTCATATTTTTTCCAGGTTTTCTTTCCAGGTATATAGTTTTGTAGATTTGTTTTCATACTTTTAGAGTTCGATTAGTTCTAGTACTTGTAGTGTATGCAGTAATTTGTAGTACATGCAGTATTTCATATATAACAGTACTTGTTGTACTATGTTGCAGAACTACTTTTTGTATATTTTTGTACTTTTAGAATTCTAGTAATCCTAGTACTTGCAGTGCATTCTGTATTTTCATTACTATGTTGTAGTACTTGCTGTAGTACCACGTTATATTACTATGTTGCAGTACTACATTGTAGTACTTTTAGAATTCTAGTAATTGTGAGTTTCCAGGGGTGTTTTTTTTTAGGTTTTCTCTCTCAGGTTTGTCTTTCTGTCGATTTCTTTTTGTACTTTTTGAATTCTAGTCATCCTAGATTCATCCTAGACATCCTTATTCAGTACTTTTAATACTATGTTGTAGGTTTTAGTACTAAATTGTATTACTATGTTGTAGTACATTTTTGCATTTTTAGAATTCGAGTAATCCTAGTACTTGCAGTGTATTCAGTATTTTCAGTCTTATGTTGTAGTCCTATGTTGTAGTACTTTGTTGTAGTAGAACTACGTTGTAGTACTTTGTTATAGTACTTGTTGTCGTACTGGTACTGCGCTGTAGTACATTTTGTATGTTGAGAATTCTAGTAATCCTAGTACCAAGTCCAGAAGTAGTCTAGACCAGAGCCCCAGGTCTCAGGACCCAAGTATTGCAGTAATGCAGTAGAAGTACATCGACTACTACCTTCAAAATAAAAGCACATTGAACAATCAATGCAATTTAATACAGATACAGTCCAATTGAGGCACTTAGAAACGATTACATTTTATCCAATACTCCAACATCCCCCTCACACTGTGCTACTACAGACTATTACAGTAATGCAGTAGAAGTACATCGAATACTACCTTCAAAATAAAAGCATTGGGAAACAATGAATTTGGGTTTTACACAATAAAAGGACAGTGAAAATATATTTTGGGGATTTCAAAATAAAAGCGTTGTAAAACTATGAATTTTAGTCTAAGTCCTTCACAGTGCTACTATAGCCTATTGCAGTAATGCAGTAGAAGTACATTGAATACTACCTTCACAATAAAAGCACTGTAAAACTATGTTTTGGGGGATTTACACAATACAAGCACTGTAAAACAACTGTTTTGGGATTTTCACAGTAAAAGCACTGTACTTGTGAACGTGTGGTTTGTATTTGAGTTTTATATTATTTCTGTGTTCACTTTTACAGTTAAACAGTATTTCTAAAAATGTTTGTGCTTGTTTTTCTAGTACTTGCAGTCTATTTGGTATTTTTAGTACTATGTTAGTATAATGTTGTAGTACTATGTTGTAGTAATTGTAGTACTTTTAGAATTCTAGTAATTGTAAGTTTCCAGTTTTTGTTTTTTTAGGTTTTCTTTCTCAGGTTTGTTGTTTTGTAAAAAAAAAAAGTACTTTTAGAAGTTTTTGTACATGTAGTTTTCATTCTCGGGTAATTTTCGAGGTTCGTCATTAGTTTCTGGTATTTTTTGTGGATTTTTTGCTAAAACGTTTTGACCTCCGCTGTCACTCGTAATGGCTTGTTGCCATTGCAATTTCTGGTTTGTTTTTTACGTCAGACTTTATGCTCCATGTTGGCTGTCTGTTTTGTAAATAAACTCTGAGTCTAGTCACATACACTCCTTTGAGGGCTAAATCTAGGAGATTGGATTTGTGGGAAAGTGGGAAAATGTATACAGAAGATGGCGGCGGAGAGTAGTGGTTTGGGGGAGGTAGAGTATCAAATTCTTTGTGAGGATTGGTACCAGGAGTAGGCCCGGGAGCCGTTCATGACGGCACTTCATTAGGAATGGACTTCCCTCCTTTTTATGATCTTTTTTATGATCAGGTTTTGGGTTCAGTGCGTGTTATCTTTTGTTTCATGTTTTCAATCAAACGATCAAAAATATTATAAAAAATGAGAAAAGAAAAAAATAGACATTCTATATTTAAAAGAAACACATGTAAGATATTTAGAAGAAAAATTAACCAATTGTGTTGTAAAAAAATGTACTATTCATCATACAAAGGGAAACACAAGAGGGGAGTTGCAATATGAATATATAACAATCGTTTATATAAACAATCGTTTAGTTTGTTTATGCCACGGGCCCTCACTTTGACTACTATTCGAGGTGGTCACCTTAGCCATGTGTGTTGTCTGAATAATTCGTTAATGTAAAAGAAAAAGTATTTTATCAATACCATGGCTGCCTTGCCCCCATAGAGACAAGAGCTCGTGGAGGAGCGTGCCCCTTTAAGAGCAGGGAGGAGCAGAGAGGTGCAGAGAGGGCGGGGCCTCTTCCATTCTTTCCCACAGTCCAGCTGAGCCGCGCTCCCGTCAGCAGCCTCATCCCGGACCGCACCGGTTTAATGTCGGACACTATTAAAAACGTGGCCCTTTTTGGAGCCACGGGGATGACCGGCCTGGCCACGCTGCCGCAGGTGGCCGCTGCAGGTGAGCGCACGTTACGTTGTGAGGTCATGTGACGCGTCAGGAGCGCGCGGCTCAAAGTGCTGAGTCACGCTGAGCTTTTTGCCGAGTCACGGCAGAAAGGACTCGTCGTCATTCAGCAAAAAGACGAACTCTGTGCGACTGTTTCAGTAGGGAAACTCTTCTAAGTACAAACATAGTATCTGAGGACCATTTTAAAAAAAAAAATACTAAGAGCAGGGCCATTCTAAACCCTTTTAAAGGGCGCTTCAGCTAAAACACATCCGTACCCGACAGCAAAATGGAATTGAATTGAGTTGATATCTGACTAGTGGCGGACTTAGAAATTTGGGGGGCAAAGGCGAAATTTAATTGAATTTTTTTTGATTCACCGTTTGTTCTGCATTTATTTCTTTGTAAGTTTTTATCAGTGGCCCTGATCCACCTGAGATCTGCTGTTAAACCCAGCTCACCGCTCGCTCCCTGCGCCCGGAGAAAACAGAAAAAGGAAGTGACTTGTATGAGCCCTCAAGAAAAGACTGAGAATGACGGAGGGATGTGAAGTGTGTGCACGTCTCTACAGCATATAAGGACTGTTACATGTCAGTGATCAGGATTTGTAGTGGGTAAACTAAACCCAGAGCGTTCCTCTGCAGACTCAAACCTCTTTGCCTCGCTCTTTTAAATTAAGCCACTATGTTAATTTCACAAGTTCATAAAGCACAAATGAAAGTTTCACTGCATAGGAAGCTGTGTGCTCGGTGTATGGTTGTTTGTACATGCACCTGCTCGTGCGTGTACCCTGTCTGTACTTGAACATTGGATGAAGATAAAAAGAGGAATGGGTTTGCGCCATAGAATCTTGCTGATCTGCCGTCCGTGGGTGGGGACTGTACCCTCCTCAACTTTGGACATGTCCCCACCAGTCTTACATAAGTTATCTAACTAGTGCAGCCTCAGCAGGTCCCCTCCCACATACGCACTCATTGACTATTCCATTCTAATACCAGTAGGTCTTTTTAAAGTACATGTTCATCATGGCTGAAAACAAACCAGTTATGGGACCATTAGACTTAACTTTTCCTTGTGCTATTTCTATCGCATGCTGCAATTTCTTATGTATTTGCCTGCTGAGGGACTACGGATGAAAACTAGTTTTGTAGCTATGATCCATCATATTTACATCTGTTTTATACTGATGTTCATTAATGTGCATTGTCCCTATCAAATAAATAAATAAATAATAAATAAATAAAATCGTTCACTGTGACACTGAGAGAATAGCAAGTGTTTCAGGGCTTTCTGCCAATGATGGTTGGGAACGGCATCAGATGGAGGCCACCCCAACCTTCTGCCTAATGGTAAGCCCGCCACTGTATCTGACATTGAATTTACGCACCTGTTGTTCGAGCTGATCAGCACTGAAAATGCGTTGATATCGGCGCCTATCTGCACATTGAAATGTCAGATCAACTAGACTTTTCAATGTTGAAACGATGTGGAATTTTATACTCTTTATCAACATTTGTAAATAGCATAATTCAGCACTATTTAGACAAGACACATTTCTTTTCAGTACAAAAAGTCATTCAAACAAATTGCTGTACAGAATAAGAAGGGTTTATTACAACCACATACAGAGTCAAGGACTGTCTCACACCTTAGCTGGATGAAACTGAAACTGATTTAGTATCAGAATACGATTTTTTGTTGTTGCCATGGTCAGTGAACAAAATTCTCAAACTTGCTTCAGCATTAAGAGACACCACGAAACAATCAGTAATCATTGCAAAGATATAAACTAGGATAAAATAAGGCGTGCGTAAAAATAAAGTGTTACTAAATGAAATAAACTTAGACTAAATACTTTGACTTTGAGTATGTTTAGAATAATAGTTCAAATTTAGGAGTGCAATTTTTTTTTTAGTTTAGCAGTTTTTTTTTACATATTTATTAAAGTGGCAGGTGTTTAGAAGTGTTCATGAGTGCAACGGCAGAGGGAAAGAAACTGTTCTTGTGGCTGGAGGTTCTGGTCCGGATGGACCGTAGCATCCTGCCTGAAGGGAGTGGCTCAAATAGACCATGTCCAGGGTGAGAAGGGTCAGCTGTGATCCCACCTGCTCGTCCCAGAGTCCTGGAGACGTACAGGTCCTGCAGAGATGGAAGTCTGCAGCCGATCACCTTCTCAGCAGAGGGCACTATAGTCTTTGTTTGTCCCTGGCTGTGGCTCCAGCGTACCACACGGTGATGGAGGAGGTGAGGTATATACTGTATATATTCTTTCCAGGGTGCTGGATTTTGGGTGGAACTCGGTGCACGGTGAGGAGCTTTTGCATCTTAACATCTGTGGTCTGTATCTCTTCCTTTGGCCACCTTATTATTCCTGCAGGGCATCTGATCCCTGGCAGGGCGGAGCTGTTTATTGCCATTGAGCTGGCTTCTTAGGACTTGCCTTACTCATTGTAGGTATTTGGCTGTTGCTTTTTTCTTTGTAACATCTTCAAGGTTGCCATTTGCCTGTGGTATTCCAAGGTACTTGTAACCATCCTCAATATCTGCTACTGTTCCTTCTGGGAGTGAGACCCCTTCTGTGTGGACTACCTTCCCTCTCTTTGTCACCATATGGCTACACAATGTCAGTGCTGTAGATCCTGGTTGTGTGGATCAGAGAGTCGATGTCTCGCTCGCTCTTAGTGTACAGTTTGATGTCATCCATGTAGAGGAGGTGACTGATCGTGGCCACATTCCTGAGTCGGTATCCATAGCCAGTCTTGTTGATTATCTGGCTGAGAGGGTTCAGACCTTTGCAGAACAGCAGTGGGGACAGGGCGTCTCCTTGGTATATGCCATATCTGATGGACACTTGTGCAAGTGGTTTACCATTGGTCTCAAGGGTGGTTTTCCACAGCTGCATCAAGTTTGCTATGAAGGCTCTTAGAGGCCTGTTGATGTTGTACATCTCCAAGCATTCAGTGATCCACGTGTGTGGCATTGAGTCAGATGCAATACACAGATTGTTGTGTCGGGTTTTACAGTATTGAGTGATTGCTCTGTCAACCAGGAGTTGGTGTTTGGCTCCTTTGCTCATGTATTTATCCATGTGCCCACCATAATAATATCATCATTATTATTATTATTATTAATAATAATAATAATAATAATAATAATAATATTATTATTATATTATTATATATAATAATATAATAATAATAATAAGATTGATGATGATGATGATGATGATGATGATGATGATGATGATGATGATATGATATATATGATGATGATGATGATGATAATAAATAATAATAATAATGCCTGACATGAGCTTCCATGTTGTGGAGAGGTTATTGGATCATAGTTGGATGAGAGGATCATACGCCCTTTGGAGAGGATCGTATGCCCTTTTGTTCACCATTCAGGGTGAGTCCCATCCCTTAGCAGCTGGTTCATTTGTACTGCCAGGCGCTCATGGAGGGCTGTGAGTTACTTTAGTCAGTAGGCGTGAATCATGTCAGGGCCCGGTGCTGCCCAGTTTTTCATACCTGAGACTCTTTCTTGGATCTCTGGCACTGTGATGGTAAATGGATTCTGTTCAGGGATGTTGCTGTGGTCCTCTCTGAGCCACAAGCCACTGTACATCGCTGTTGTGTGGTGCCCCCTTTACTCATATGCTTTTCCATTATCTTTCAGTTTCCAGCTTTGGTGGGTCTGCTCTGCTGTTATCACCCTGCCACAGCTGGTTTATTTGTTTGGGTTCATTATCTTTTGTGTATGTCTTTAGGTGGCTGGCCAATTCTTGGAGCCTTTGTATCGAGTGCTTTAGGTATGGGCATCTGGTTGTACTTCTTTTTTCATAGCGCCTCTCTCGGCCTCAGTCAGTTGGCTCACTTCTCTCCATGCTTTCTTGATTTTAGCCTCCAAACTTTGTTTCCATGGTGGGTATTATTTCTAATGGCTCCCATTGTTGCTCTTATTGCCAAACATCTCAAGGGTAACTGCTGCTGAAGTGTATATCAGCTCAATGGTTTCAGTGATGGTTGTGGTAGGGATCACGCTCAATTCTGCATTCACATTGTCCAGGAGACTTTTTAAGATGACATTTCACTGTAACGGGTGTCGGGGTTGCCCTGCTTTCATTCTCACCATGATCTTACCTTTCAGGTCAGTAGACATATCAAACTCAAGGGGCACTTGAGGAATGAAGAATATAGGATTGATTAATGTCTGTTGGTAGATGAACCCCAGTGCATGCCAATACACCAATTCTGTCTAATCCACATACAATCTACACGAATAGACTACTTTTTTACTTTCAGTATGGATAGATCAAAAATCACTGAAGTGGCTTTAGGCACAATAGACTTAAGTGATCATGTTCCTAACTACATTACTGTGGACTTGGAGGAAAAACGGAAAAAACACACTTTTCAATTCAATGCCTGCCTGCTTAATGGCTCTTTGTGTAAGAAAAACATTTCAAACGACACTGAGACTTGTAGAGGAAAATGATAATGGTGAAATGTTTCCGCCTATCCTCTGAGATGCTGCTGAGGCAGTTTTGAGAGGTAAAATTATAGCCATCGCCTCAGCAAAAAAGACAGGCAGAAAAAGCTAATTGATCGAGGTTAACGATCCCAAGAAGGGAAATAAGAGAAGATAAGAAAAATTAATGATCTGAACGCACAGAAATACTCTCTCTAAAACTAAACTAAATTCTCTAAAATATAAGCCTGGAAACTTAGAAAACAAGTTGAAAAAGCAATACATAAAAAAAAAAAAAAAAAAAAAAAAGAGAGACAAGCCGAGTAATGTAATTTTAACACCAGCACGTGACCCGACTTGCTCTGATGTCACGTGTTGAAAGCCAAACTAGATCAACCAACTGGAGCAGCCATCGAAACTCCAGTGCATCAGCTCCCTCATCAAGAAGGCCCAGCAGAGGATGTACTTTCTGCGGCAGCTGAGGAAAAAGCCAAGCTGCCAGTGCAGATGATGGTGCAGTTCTACACGGCCATCATTGAGTCCATCCTCACCTCCTCCATCACCGTGTGGTACGCTGGAGCCACAGCCAGGGACAAACAGAGACTACAGCGCCCTCTGCTGAAGCCACAGCCAGGACAAACAGAGACTACAGCGCATTGTGCGTTCTGCTGAGAAGGTGATCGGCTGCAGACTTCCATCTCTGCAGGACCTGTACGTCTCCAGGGCTCTGGGACGAAACAGGTGGGATCACAGCTGACCCTTCTCACCCTGGACATGGTCTATTTGAACCACTCCCCTCAGGCAGGAGGCTACGGTCCATCCGGACCAGAACCTCCCGCCACAAGAATAGTTTCTTTCCCTCTGCCGTTGGACTCATGAACACTTCTAAACACCTGTCACTTTTAACTGCAACTCTTCATCACTCACTGCACTGTCACTTTCTGCACTCAAACTGTAAATCTAACTAACTCTTGTGTACATAGAAATGCCTATTTTTATTTGATAGTAATTTTAAATTGTTTCTTAATGCCTGCCCTTTTTGATTGAATATATGTTATTTTATTATTGCTCAGTGTTCTATGTTGCACCTTAAGGCTGAGACATGTTCCTATGTTTGTGAATTTTGTTCATTGACAATGGCAATAAACTCTTTCTGATTCTGATATTTATAATAAAAAGTGTATTTATTTATTCACTACAAAATGTTTGATCCTTTTTCACTTAGGCTGACGGATTGGACAGTCTGAAACTACCCTCTGTTTTTTACATTGTAGTTTTTCCTCCTTCCTTTTTCTGTGGCTCAAATACCTGACCTTTGACCTCATGATTATCTTCACTAAGTGGACAGTTGAGTATTTCTTCGAGTTCCATGCTATTGATGAACTGCGCGTAGAAAACACGATTCCAACCTCTTTGAAGTTGTAGTTCGTCTTTACAGCAGACTTTTAGCTCCGCCTCTGGTGCGCTCGTTGAACGATCGTCTGGAGGATTGAGGGGGGGGGATCAGGTCCCACCTCTAATAAATGCTAAACTTTGTGTTCAATCAAAAGTATTCTGACAGCATACTTTTTGGGAAATGATGCACGGGATCTTGACTTTTTGATACCGAGTTCTATTATGACTCCCCCGCCTGCCTCCGGTTGATCTGTTGAACCTCTGTTATCTGGAGTACACACAGAGGGTGGGACACGTCTTACCCCTCACTATAATCTGCTGAAGCTTTTCTTCAGATTCCATTCTTCAGTTAAAGTGTTTTAGTGTTTTAGCTCAAAGACAGAGTACTGAATGCCCTTCTAAAGGCTTTTGTCTAATTACAAATAGTAATTAGTAAATCAAGGTGATGCTGTTTCTTCAATATGTGGTCTTATACTAATACTGATGCAGATTATACTAGTACGATTCTAAAACTATCCATGGGTTTCAATAGGATGAGAAATGAGGACTGTTGACTTACTTACTTGGACAGACACATCAGTCATCCAGGTACAGACAACAGACACCTAAACGAACAGATACACACCCTATGGAAAACAAACGCACACAAACACACACAAGTACAAGATCTGGTTTGCAATAAGCCATTGTTTTAACTCAGTCCTTCTCCCCCTGGGGGGGGGTGCAGAGCGATGCCTGTTGGGGTGCGTGTGACCCCATTTTGAATTTTCTTTGCGGCGCGAACCCTGCGTTTTGAGCGTCAGACGTGTTGGACACTCTGGATGAGCGGCCAAAGCGTCCGACACAGAAAAGTTGGACAAAGCAGACGCGCAGCAATCAATCATGGATTACGCTCCAGTGACGTGCCTACGCACTACCCGGAAGAAGGACCAAAACAAACCCTGCACCGATAAAAAATCACCCAGACGCCGCTCTTGGAGCAAATGATATTCACTAAACTCTGCTCACCTCTGAAGTATCTGCGGGACTCAGACAAGCCCCAGAGCCGACGAAAGACCGGTGTGTCTATTGTGTCTTAAAATGTTGGCAGCGGACAGCATGTAGCAAATACATTTTTATAGACAAATTATACTACAGTGGGCGTATAAAAACATTGTTTCACCCCATTTTGTCATATGCAGGGTTTATAGTCGATATAGTGATATAGTCGGGGTGGAGAGTAGGGGCCGCAAAGTGTTTTCTTCTTCCTAGAATAATATTACAATAAAAACAATAATTGAGAAGCATTGTTTTAACTGCTAGCTGTGGGTGGGAGGTTCAGTCATATATATATATATATATATATATATATAAATAAACGGAAGCTATTTGAAATAAAGACTATCGACTTATTTCCATCAGCTCCTGGTTGACAAAAATGCTGCTAATCTTCATAAAAAATATATTTGCTGTTGTCGTAGTTTCCAAACTTGCAGTATTCTGACTGTAGACTGTGGTGCAGGGTACAGTGCCACGGTGCTAGTGCGGGACCCTTCTCGGCTGCCTGCGGACCACCGGGCGTCCCGGGTGGTGGTGGGTGACGTGCTGAACAGAGAAGACGTGAGGAAGACGCTGGAGGGACAGGACGCAGTCATCATTATTCTAGGGACCAGGAACGACCTGAGTAAGGCCTCACTCATGTTAGACTCTGCAGGGGGTCTCTCACACACGCACCCACACACACACGCGTGCACACACACCTCTCATGTGCCATGTTATGTATGACTGGCCCTGATCCCCCAGACTGGTTCACTTAAGTTTAGATCACTTTGTACCAGTTTTTTAAATGGTGGAGTGTGTGTGCACGCTCAGAGCCTGGCAGAGGCAGAGCTCTCAGCCACTGACATCACCCTAAAATCAGAATTGTTGCTGAATTGTACTTTTTAATCATGAGGCCAATTTCAGCAATTCACAAAAGACGTTTGGTAATTCCAACTTTGTGTCTGTGGGATGTGGCTAAAGCTAGAGCAAATGGGAAATGACTTCTCTGCAAAGCCTCTATGTCCAGTTTGAACCTCTGTCTGCAGTGCTTTGGTTTTGGAGAATGTTAGATTGCGACTGACCCTGATGTCTGTCTCAGGTCCCACCACTGTCATGTCTGAGGGCACCCGCAACGTCCTCGAGGTCATGAAGGAACGCGGCATCCGCAAAGTGGTGGCCTGCATGTCAGGTGAACATGCATGGGTGCTGTGTGTGTCTCTCATATGGGTGTTGTGTCCCTCACATGGGTGCTGTTTCTGTAACATGTGCTGTCTTTCAGCCTTCCTCCTGTGGGAGCGTTCCAAAGTGCCACCTCGCCTGGTTCCGGTGACAGAGGACCACGAGCGCATGTACTCCCTGCTGAAGAACTCCGGCCTGGACTATGTGGCTGTCATGCCCCCCCACATTGGAGGTCAGTGCACACGGAGCACACAGGGTGAGCGCACAGGGCGTGCACGGGGCGCGCGCACGGGGCACGTGCACGGTTACTTCAGTTGCCGTATTGATTGTACAGAGTACAACAAACTAGTTATGTCATTACATTCCTCAGTGTTCTAAGTGACTTGTGAGTTCTTTGTCCCTAGGCCTGGTTTTAAAATGATGATGTAGATATTGGCAAATCGGATTTCATTGGCTAATGTAAGTATGCGCACATCACTATAGTGCTATCTGCCGTGCACATGGAAAAAGAGACGAGCCTGCACACTAAGTCCAAAACGGCATTTATCGGATATCAGCCAAAGACAAATAATCCCTTATTAATTTTATGTGGGCGATATCTGATGTATCAGCATTCAGCTGGAAGCCCCCCGAGCCCGGCACAAACACTGGGGTGATATGTTTTGACTTTTGGGCATATTTTGACTGTCTTAAAATAAGATTGCTAATGGAACGGACATAAGATATCTTACTAATAAGCTTATAAAATAAAAACAAAACGTACTTGTTCTATCAGCTTATCTTATTTTAAGAAAGTCTACACTCAAATTAAGATAAATCCTACTTAATTCAATAACTTTTAAACTTAGTAAAATACAATTTAAGATGTATTTTACATTACTGACTGTCCTTTTTAAATCTTGGCTTAAACATATTTATTCAGACTGTCTTTCAACACGAACAATAGATGTAGTGTCTATTTACAGTCCGTTTTATTGTTTGGACTGTTGCTTGGATTACAGGTTTTATACTTTGTATTGCCTTGAATTGATTGGAAAGCACTTGAGTGACCTTGAGTTAGTTAGAAAATGTGAATTATATCTTCTTTTGCTCCACTTTATTTCTCTCAGGGCATGTGCGGCTTGTTCTGATGGATGGCTTTTTAATGTCTCTTCCAACAAATAATTGGGACTAAAAATCATCGTAAAACCATATTTTTTTAATAGATATTTGATTATCTGCTGACTAAATGGGCTCTGTACAGTAAATAACGGTTGAACAGTCAGACCGTTCCATATCCATCCTGTTTGTGTGATTGTAGGCGACCTGCCCCTGACCGGGACCTACCAGGCCGCAGAGAACATGCTGCGCGGACGAGCCATCTCCAAACACGACCTTGGACTCTTCTTTGTCCAGTGCCTGTCCACCTCCGAATGGGACGGCAAGACTGTGGGCGTGTGGGGCGACTACGCCAAGTGACGCCCTCGTGTGTCTGTCCAGGGCAAAGACAGTGTGCTAATGTCGCTCGCCTCCTCCGTGTTACTGTGGCATTAAACATGGATTAAAAATGGTCCTTTATCAGCTTTGAATTACTTCCAAAAAAAAAAGTCAACCCAAAAGTGCTTCAGTTTGTCAAAGGCAGGACTCGATCTCTTTCTGAACAGCAGGTCGTGTCACTATTGGAAACGGCCCTGCTCCTGCTTCTTTGTGATCATTTCAACCTTTTCTGAGCCGAAGCACACTTTTTTGTTAAAATGATTCTGTGGCACACCACCTACTAAAACATAGGTGTCAAACTCTGGCCCGTGGGCCAAATTTGGCCCGCAGTGTAATTATATTTGGCCCGAGAGGCTACACCAAATGACCACTAGGGCTTGGCGCGCCGGTATTATACAGCGCATTCATTCCTCGTTACTACTACAAATCCCATTATATATTGTATAGTAATAAGTGTTGCTTGTTCCATATTCAATGTTAAAGCAAATCTTGTTTGGGTCAATATTAAAAGTTTCATTTGTTCAATACTGGCCCGCGACTTTGTTCAAGTTTTACATTTTGGCCCACTGTGGATTTGAGTTTGACACCCCTGTACAAAAACATGGCCAAGTCAGTTAAAAAATGTGGCATCTAAGATAATGTCCGTGCCACGACCTGGTTCTTTAAATTTGGCAATGGTGATGGTTTGTATTCTTTTGTGGTACAGAGGGACATTCAGGACACTCTGAAATTTTAATTATTCAATTAAATCCATGTGTGAATCTGTTAAATAAATTCAAGGCACACCTGGCAAGGCGCACGAGTGTTCCCTGGCACACTGGTTGAAAAACTAGGCAGTAGAAAATGTGATTTATATCTTTAATATCTTTTAGCATGAACTGCTTTATCTGTCTTAAAGTATTCCGTTTTCAGGGCATGTTTGGCTTGTTCTAACATTGATGGCTTTTTGGTGTTTCTTCCAACAAATAATAGACTAAATATGTTCAGAATTATATTGTATTGCCATATCCAGTCTATTTTGATATTTGATTACGTGTGCTGAATAAATGATTGTACATCGCAGGTGCATGTTTCATTTCATGTAATCCAGGCAGTTCCATTATTCTTAGTAATACTTTTAAGTAATCTCTGAAAATATTTGTGAAACTAGTAGACAAAAAGTGTGAATGTATTACAAGGAGAAGTTCCTCCCTCCTCACCAGCAGAGGGCGCACCGACATGTCAGTGGCAATCCTGGGCTGCCACCGGTTTAGTGTTCTCCATGGTTTCACTTAGATTTAGCCTGAGTAACTTTTTCAATACATTGAACTTCTTGGAGTAAATTCTTGACACTACAGTTACTTCAATAAAAATATTACTCAAGTAGGAGTAACAGTCTCGT
Organism: Chaenogobius annularis; assembly: GCA_015082035.1. Taxonomy (NCBI): domain Eukaryota; kingdom Metazoa; phylum Chordata; class Actinopteri; order Gobiiformes; family Gobiidae; genus Chaenogobius; species Chaenogobius annularis. The sequence goes on from BJKM01000256.1 coordinate 291,663, forward strand.
ACATGAGTAAAAGTGTTCATCTTCCCGCTGACAAAAGCTTTATACTGCCAATATTAAATAGTGTGCATCTATCCTATGAAAATACCAGATTATTATTTAATGTTTTGTACTTCCTATTACATAATATACTGTTACTCTTAATTACTTTTACTTGAGTAATTTCCAAGACCACTACTTTGGACTTCTGCCTAAGTAATGAGTAATATTACTTTGAAGTAACTGCTCTACCCACCTCTGACCACGACCTGCTGTGGAGTGGACAGAAACAACACAGTACTGAAGTATCCCTTTAACACCAGACATAAGAACAGTGTTTTATTGTTTAAAGTGAGCAACAGAAGACATTCAAAAACAGCAAAAAACATCCAAGATAAACGTGATAAAGCAAAGTGTCAAGAGATGAGACCTCCATCACCACCGAGTGAAAACGCTCTGTCCGTTTGGGTCCACCAGCTCCAACTGACCAGACTTTGTGAGGGATTAGTCAGTCCAGCAGGGGGCAGCGGTTAGCCCTTGAGGATGGTGTTGTAGGAGGTGTGGGAGGGGCTCGGAGACTTGTCCCTGGGCTCTGACCCGTCCTGCGCCTGCTGCTTGACGATGGGCCGCTGCTCGTCGTCTGGGCTGCTCTCCTCACAGCGGGGCAGCTGCAGGAGCGCCGTCAGGCCGTGCACGTCCGCCATCTTGTGGACCGCCCGGAGCAAGAGGAACATCATCAAGAGTCCCAGGAACAGGTACACTGCAGGAGGGACACACGGGTTAGGGCAGGAGTTACAGCTTTCCTTTTTCTGTCCTCCGCAAAAGAAATGCAAACTAAAGCCCCATTCACACATGCAGCCTCACCTGGGAATTCACCTGGGAATTCACCTGGGAATTCACCTGGCATTTTGCCAGAGCAGCGACATGTGTGAAGAAAGATCTGGCAAGTTCCCTGGTAAATCACCAGGAGTTTAAACCATGCAGTACATATTCAGTTTAAACCATGCAGTACATATTCAGTTTAAACCATGCAGTACATGCAGAGACAAATCCCAGGTGCGAGTGTGAACAGAGCAAACCTCTCTGGGACTGAAGCCTGTGTGAATGGGGGTGCAGGGGGGTGTTCTGGTAATCTGGACATGAATGTGACCTGCACCTCTTCTGCCTCAACCATATAAACCACTATGCATCCCTTTAAAGCGTGCTAAGAATGCTCCAAATTCCAGTAAAGTAAAACTTAAAACGTTTTCAATGATTAACAGACATCAGATCTTTAAATCAACCAAGTTTTTCAATCAATCAATCAATAAGGAATATAAAGTTTTGATTTCCAGGATGGGAAAGGTCATTCTGAAGCTTTTCCCCCGTAGGCTTTACTGGACAAGACAGCGTAGCGTGAAATCAGGATGAGATTGCAGGAATCAAACTCACGACTCTGTGGCCGGTCCACATGGCAGGCATATGTGCCATCACGCCACCGAACAACTGTTGTGTGAATATGCGTGTGAATATGCGTGTGAAAGTGTGACTTGTTCCTTGATGTAAAGTGCTTTGAGTGCCTGAAGGTAGAAAAGCGCAATATAAATGTGACCATTTATGGTGGAACGTTCAACAAAAAAGCATAAAGTAGTATTTTTTGGAGAATAGAACCCCCTGGAATTGAATAAATGAAAGAACGATATTACTAAATATAGTAAATATAGTTAACATAGGTAAATATATAGTATATATAGTTAAATGCTGCACTGTGGAACATTCCATGCAAAGCAATAACATTTTTATGAGACAAGCAGGTGATGGGACACTCCGGTCCTGGTCCCTGGTCCCTGGGTCCTGGTCCCTGGGTCCTGGTCCCTGGGTCCTGGTCCCTGGGTCCTGGTCCCTGGGTCCTGGTCCCTGGGTCCTGGTCCCTGGGTCCTGGTCCCTGGGTCCTGGTCCCTGGCTGTCCTGGTCCCTGGTCTCCTGGCTCAGAGGAGGAGCTGTGGTGGTTGTGCTGAATCTCACACAGAGCTGCGAGGCCTGGGCAGGTCACATGAGCACTCCCATGACTGGCTGCAGAGGCACTTCTAGACTTCCAAGTTTTGACACTCACTCAGAGGTAATGCGAGCAAAGCGCACGCAGAAGATATCATGTTTCTCATCTCTCTGTGGTTCCCAAACTCTGGTGTGGTATCCATGGGTTTCAAAGTGATGAAAACCTAGGACCATTACCATAGCAACTAACTATTTCAAACTAAATATTATACATTTTAAACAGAGAAAAGTCCTGAGAAATACAAAAACCAACAGCAGACAGTGGTCCTGTTGTGGGTTGTGGACCTTGTACAGCTCTCCTAGAACATCTGCCTGTCTTTTGGAGCCTCTCCCATGCTCTGGAAACTGCTGTGAGACACAGAAAACCTATGGCAATGACACATGTTAAGATCCCATCCTGGAGGAGTAGCCTTTCGCAGGTGCTACCATTGACCAACTGCTATACTCAGATTCCCCTTTAAACTTTGTGGAACAGAAACGTAAAGGCAAGTGTAGGACAGTGAGGTAATGAGAAGGAAGAGTAGAATGGCATAGACTACAAAAGGCATCGTTTCATCTGGGATTGGTCTAATTAGTGTGGTAAAGTAGTAAAAATGGATATTTGGCAAATATTCCATATGAAAATATGGAGACATGTTCACATGCAACAAATTATTTTATATCAAATACACAAAAAAGTAAATAAGTGTACTAAACATTTGTGGGTTTTGCTATCAATTACATTTTATTCATAGAGCACAATTTGTACAAAGTGCAATTCAAAGTGCTTTACAACGTTAAAAACACATAAAAAACGCAATACAGTGTAAGTCACAATAAAATAAATAAAAACACATTACCATGGTATTTAAGATAATAAAAACCAGATTAAAGTATTTCAATCATTGGCACGGCTAAACAAAACAGTCTTCATCTTAGATTTAAACACAGCCGGGGTGGGGGCCTGTCTCACAACCTCGGGAAGGCTTTTCCAGACCTTTGCCTCATAGAGCTGGAACGCAGATTTCCCCAATGTTTAGTCCTGACTCTGGGCGCCTGCAGGCGACCGGTTACTGAGGTCTTCAGAGACCGAGGTGGCTCGTATGGCACCAACATGTCCGAGATGTACTTTGGTGCAAGGCCATGGAGAGACTTATACACAAGTAGATAGAGCTGAGTAGATAGAGTCAATTCTCTGAGGCACAGGGAGCCAGTGCAGAGACCTGAGCACAGGACTAATGTGATCATACTTCCTGGTTTAAGTCAGGACCCGAGCAGCAGTTCTGGATAAACTGCAGCCATTTAAAGCTCATTTGAAGAGGCCAGTGAGCAGGCCGTTACAGTGGTCTAATCTTTTTTTTTCCCCCTTCTTTCTTTTTAATGCTCAGCCCTCGTCGAGTGCAGACGTGTTTTCTCTCTGCTCCCGCTCTGCCCGCTACTTCGCCTTGTCTCGTCAACTTTTTTCTCTCTACTCACGGTTGGCGTGCTCACCTGCTGATCTCTGGAAAGAATTAATCTGATTGATTGGTCTGCATTGGATAAAGTTTTTTCCCCCAAGAAAAGCTGCTCCGGGAGAAGCCACCTGTCCCGACGGTACGAACGCAGCGGGGAACGTACAGGACTCTTGGAATAAATGGCAGGTCCTATGCATTGAGCCTTTGCTCGTGGAAGACGTAGAAGACCTATTCGTATTTATGATAGCAGGATTCCTTAATTGGGCTTGGAGTCGCCTTTATCTATCGGAAAATTGGGAAGACAGGAAAATTCACCCAGTTACTGTCTGACATGAACAAAAAGGAGTTTGTGGAATTGAGTGAAAGGATGAAAAGACTCAAACAGAAACTTGAGTACAGTATGACACAGCTCATAGATCTGAACATAAACATCTTAGTCCGGACTACAGAGATGCAGAAGATGATAGTGGGACGAGATCAAGAACAGTGAACTTCTTGAAAGATGGAGTAACACCACCGTCTGCACTTCCTCTATCTATTTCTTCTCTTGTTTGTGACCCTCCCCCACTACCACTGAAAAATTCAGCGCGTGACCTCGTGCAGCGTATTTATAATATGTGTTGTATATTGTGTATTGTTATGCTTATGCTGAAACTGTATTTCATTTTCCTAGAGTTCAAGTTCCCCAGTAGACACCGCACGGCTGTCCGGGCTCTTATTCATGTCTCATGTAGCATCTGTCATCAAATCACATTCCTATGTTCAGAATTCTCACTGACAATGGCAATAAATATAGCCTGATCATCTGATTCCTGATAAGTTTGATTTTGGCAATGTTTTTCAGATGGAAAAAAGCTACTGTTATGAATTGATGTAGCTGTTGGAAGTTCAGGTCTTCAGAGTCCATTATTACTCTTAAATTTCTTACTTCGTTTACAGATTTTAAAGAGAGAGACAGGAGGTGATTGCTAACACTTTCTCTTTGTTTCTGTGGGCCAAAGACAATGATTGATGGTATTCTTAATGTTCTGGACATTGTCCTTGAAAAAAGGTCCGTTTACTGTTGCAAATAGAATGCAGGAGTTGTTATTACTATTTACAATTATTTCTGACAAATACCTTCCTTTTGTTCTACATAGTAATTGGTTGTATGCAGACATTTTTCCTGTATATTTCATAATGAACCTGGAGCTTTGACTTACGCCATTTTCGTTCCACTCCCTTTATTGAGCCCTGACCTAATCATCATTTCTCCATGGCGCCTTCTGCTTATTCTTAACCACTTTAACCTTCATAGGGGCAAATGATGTCTATAATATTCAAAACACTTGATGTAACAGAGTTCAACAAATCATTGACATTAGAACATGAGACATTTTCAAAGTTTACCATATCCATGACCTGTGCTGTCATTTATGTGTCTCCTCTGAACAAGGGCTGCGTCAGCCGGTGGTTTGGGAGTGACAAGCAGATGAAAGAAGACACAGAAATGATCAGACAGAGCAACATCGACCACATTGACGTTTGAAATATTAACCCCTTTTGTAATTAGAAGATCTAGAGTGTGCCCTCTGCTGTGGGTGGGGCCACTCACGCGCTGAGTAAGACCGAAAGTCTCTAGGACAGCATGAAGCTCTTTAGCCTTTATGCCACAGATATTATGAACATTGAAATCACCTGTTATGACCAGACCATCAAAGTCTGTGCATACGACTGAAAGCATCTCAGTAAAATTATCAATAAAACTTTGGCAGTGCTGAGGAGGCTTGTATAAAACAATGAAGAGAATGGATGAAGACTGTTTTAGCTCCATTTTAAAGGCTACATACTCAAATGTTGAAAACACCCCAAAGGACAACCTGTGGGTGACTATTTCATCTCTAACAAAAGCACACACACCTCCTCCCTTTTTGTTTTCTCGTGTTTCAGATTCAAACTTGAAGTTGGGTGGAGCAACAAGAAATAAAATGATTGATTAGAAATGATTTGTTACATAAACTTTGGTTTCTGAAGAACTAAGCATTGTCTTCCCACATGGTACATTAATTAAATGTCTCTGATTAACAGTTTCATGGATATTTTATATAACTGTAATATCGGTTTTGGTTACAAGACAAATATTGGAAATCAGTATTGGCTGAAAAAAAAACCAAAAAAAAAAAACCTATTGAACCATCCATAGTTTTATCAGAATCAGAATCAGAAAAAAGGTTGATTGCCATTGCCCAGTGCTCTGCCCAGAATCTTTTAAAGGGATGGTAAATATTGTTGAAAATATAATTACTTCCTTTTGTGCCCAGTGCCAGCCAGCTCTTAAACTCTGAACAACATCATTTATACTTCACTCATTTATTAGATTACTTACCTATAATTAATATTGTTGATTCTGTATTGTGTGTGCTTTTATTGTTAAATGTGTGTTTTAAAGCTACTTCTGCCCTTTCACTTAAAAGCCAAGGTATTTGGTTGACTCACCCATCACAGACACCTGGTACAGGGGCTTGTTCTTCTGGCCCGGCTGAAGTGCTGGGACATAGTCCCCTAGTCCAATGGTGCACAGGGAGATGAAGCAGAAGTACACTCCATCCAGGAAGGACCAGGAGCCCTCGAGCCAGCTGAAGAGCGCCGCAGGGCCCACGAAGAAGCAGAGCACCAGCAGCAGGAGCAGCAGCAGCAGGTGCAGGGCACAAGCCGCTCGGGCCTCCAGACCCCAGCAATGGAGCAGTCCCACTGGACCCACCACCAGAGGGAAGAGCAGCTTCTGCACACAGGCCGTGAGCACCAGCATGGTGAAGGGCACTCCCAGTAGAGCGTACAGGATGGAGAAGCCCTTCCCCAGGTCTGACAGGGGGGTGCTGTGGCCGTACCCTGTGGAGACATGAAGAACATGAGACCAGGAGCTCTGATCGACCAACACAGCGGATTTATGGAGATACAGGCCCAGTTCTCTGTAGTGTTCCTCTGCTCACAAGCTTTACAAAGCCCCCTTGGTCTGAATCAGACATTCACAACTGGTTCCGATTTATTTAGAACATTCACCAGTGTGACTGAAGCCCACCATACATTCACTCAACAGAGATATCAAATCCAAAACTAAAGCATCAGAGTTTGACTAAAATGACAACAGTGAAGCAAATTTGATCTATCCCTCCATCCATTTATCCATCTGCCCATCGGTCCATCTTCGTGTGGGGACAAAAATCAGATCTCCATGATGTAAATTCTTTATCATTCATTAGCTAAACCAGGAGGTACAGTATACCAGGAGGGTTTTTTCCACCCGCTCATTCTAAAGCCACATTTGTATTTATTTTCATATGTTTCATTGTCTAACACAATTATTACAACCCCTAAAAAGACGACTGACATGAACAGAAACACAGCCCTCCATTAGAGGCTTTTAAAAGGCGGAAATCTTTGGACAAATCAGGACTTATTACTTCTAATTTCGTGGAACATATTTTGGGCAGCCAGTCCAAGGGAAAATATAATAACAACTCCGTGGCTGAGTGGACAGCACACATACCAGGCACTACAAACAGCCAAATCCAGCACTGACAATTTCCTGTCTAATAAAGACTACAGACCAAAACATTCTTAAAAGAAACGGAAATATAAAAAGGCGCACTATATGTCATTTTTCTGGTGGATGTACACCACCTCGATGTTTCCATAGAGATGTCATTACTTTGCCTGGAATGTTCCACAGTAAGGCATTAAATGGATCTATTTGGCGTTTTTATAACTCAAAAATACCTTTATTCTGACTGTGAGCAGGCTCACCTCTCCACAGATCTGACCTGTGGAATCACCTGCTTGTCTCCATGGAGATAGAGTTTTATGCTATACTGTGGAACATTCCAGGCAAAGCAGCAACATCACGCCCTCACAGTTCCACGGTCACGCGCCCTCACAGTTCCACGGTCAATGCGCCTTCACAGCTCCACGGTCACGCGGCCTCACAGCTCCACGGTCACACGGCCTCACAGCGGTCACGCGCCTCACAGCTCCACAGTCACGCGCCCTCACAGTTCCACGTCACGCGCCCTCACAGTTCCTCACAGTTCCACGGTCACACGCCTCCCCACCCCCACAGTTCCACGGTCACACGCCCTCACAGTTCCACGGTCAATGCGCCCTCACAGTTCCACGGTCACGCGCCTCACAGCCCACGGTCACGCGCCCTCACAGCTCACGTCACAGCGGTCCACACGCCCTCACACCACGGTCACACGCCCTCACAGTCCACGTCACACGCCCTCACAGTTCCACGGTCACACGCCCTCACAGTTCCACGGTCACACGCCCTCACACAGTTCCACGGTCACACGCCCTCACAGTTCCACGGTCACACGCCCTCACAGTTCCACGAGTCACACGCCCTCACAGTTCCGAGGTCACACGCCCTCACAGTTCCGAGGTCACACGCTCTAGTATACACAACAAAATCAACAAAAATGTCGCCATAAAACAGCAAAACAGACCTCACTCTCACCTGCTGCACTCACTTTCTGCAAACCAGGGGCGCCTGTGAGCCAAAAACCCCAGAGGAAGAGAGTAACAGCGATCGCTCGTATACCATGTCAGTGCTGATCTCTACATTTAGTGTGTGTGTATGTATGCATTATGTATGTATTATTTATATATATATTATATATATATATATATATATATATATATATATATATATATATATATATATATATATATATATATATATATTATATATATATATATATATATATAATATATATATATATATATATATATATATAGTTTTTGTTTTCTTTTTGTATCAATAAACAGTTTGAAATGTTTGGTGATGGTGACATGCAGGACTTGTACCCTCATGACTGGACTGATGAAGACAGGCTTCATCTGCCTCTAAGAACTGGTGCTCCTCCTGAGTGGGTCCAGCTCCACAGTTTACAATGAGGTGTGTCAGCGTCTCTGCTTCACTGTGGAACTCCTCCAGGTTTCTACTTTTCCTTTGACTAAATTCCTATGAACAGTGTTTAATCTGTTTTCACTGTCGCCCTTCGAGGAAACTGCTGTCGTGATTTCAGGCGTTACAAAGATAAATTGAAGAGAACTTCAATTTTTTTATTTAGCTGCTCTTAAATGATGAGATCCGTGTAGAAACTAAATCCTCCTTCACAGTTTCACCTCTTTAATCTTCTGTGGAGCCCAATGCTTCTACACTGAATGTGGTGTAGGCTAACTGCCGCAGAGTGAGCAGGCCTACATGTGCACCTGCACTGTCCAGGCAAAACAGTACCTCTAGGAATGAAATTCATCATGTTTTCTTTTTTTATACTCTTGTTTGTTCATTCACATTTGTTTTTTCCACAAACTACTTCATGAAAAACCACCACCACCACCACGAACAGAAGACTAAACAAGAGAGCTCAGGAAACGAGCAGAGATGAAGAGGCTTTCAAACTAAAGGAAGTATAAAAACACTCTTTTCTGGCTGATCACTAGTGGTCTTTTTGAATGAGTGAAGGTTCACGCTCTCTTCTAAACACACCGAGTCGTCCCACCAAGCATCTGACTGAAAACAATCAGTTACATCCTCCTCACATGATCCAGACAACAGAACCATGTGTCCAAGGTCCCAGCGCCGGGCCAAACCAGCACCGGGCCAAACCAGCAAACCGCACCGGCCCAAACCAGCACCGGGCCAAACCAGCACCGGGCCAAACCAGCACCGGGCCAGACTCCTGCAAACAATGGGTTCGTTTTCCAAAGACCAAAATGTGACTGCAGTCAGAAGCTCCTCCAGGCTGCGCAGGGGGCGGTATCAAGGTCAGAGTGCATGGTGTTAACGTGTGTGTGTGTGTGTGTGTGAAGTGTGCGCGTGTGTGAAGTGTGCGCGCCTGTAACCGTAGGACCATAAGTCCAGTTGATGCTTGGCCCGCTTCATGGAGGTTCTGAGAGTGAAGTGAGGAGGATGGTTTTGGAGTTGCACAGAGGAGCATTGCTCGTGATCACTTCCACTCCCTCCCACGTGTGTGGTGTGCGTGTGCGTGTGCGTGTGCGTGTGCGTGTGCGCGGTGCACTTACCCACGGTCGTGACAAGAGTGTTGGCGTAGAACATGGAGGAGGTCAAGTCCCAGTTGGATGGCTGAGACGCGTTCTGTAGCACGGACACGCCGGAGCGGTGCGCTTGCAGCACCCGAACCAAAAAGAGGTCGAGGGCCGCCGCGCTGGCGCAGCTGTGGTTCAGAAACTCCTGCTTCAGAGCGTCCAGCTCACGGCGCAGCCGCTCTTCCTCAGGCCGCTCGATGGTGGAGAAGACCAGGGCCCCAAACAGGAGGTAGATGATGTAGAAGATGATGAACCCGGTCAGTAGAACCCACGACTTGCCCACGGAGCCCATGGCTGCTTCACGGACAAACTTAAACACTGCGCTTTGACTGAGTCGAGCTGTTCCCGGCTCAGGGGCCGGGCCTTTGCTCCAAGGCCCTCCTCAACAGCAACAAGAGGTGTGTCCTCCTCCTCCTCCCTCTCCACCTCCCCCTCCTCCTCCTCCCTCTCCTCCTCCTCCTCCTCCACCTCCACCTCCTCTTCCTCCTCCTCCTCCTCCTCCTCCTCCTGCCGAACAGCACACACTCCATCTGGGCCTAAACCATGGATGTATTTTACTAAACAAGTATCAGGAGCGCTTGATGCCCACTGGAGGAACCCTCAGCTCTGACTCAGATGTGAGAGAATCACGTGGACTTGTGCAAATCTGTGCATAGCCTGAGGTGGTCCTGTTCACTCTTCCTCCTCAGACTGGCTGCTTAGTAAAGAAGGACTAATTATACAGTGTGGGCTTAAAGGTATGACCAAATGTCAAGAAAAGAGCTTGTGCTGACCAGGACTACAAAGTCAGGGCTGGAAAGTAACTCATTACAAATACCCATGTTGCTGTAATTGAGTATGTTTTTGCAATACAATATAATTGTACTTCTATGAGTAGATTTTTAAACTTGAGTTCAGCATAATTCTGTAAACAACAAAATGATGAGGATTAAACGTGGGCCGGCCTCCTGCTGGTGCCAGAGTCAGCACTAAACATGGACCGGCCTCCTGCTGGTGCCAGAGTCAGCACTAAACATGGACCGGCCTCCTGCTGGTGCCAGAGTCTGGACTAAACATGGACCGGCCTCCTGCTGGTGCCAGAGTCAGGACTAAACATGGCCTGGCCTCCTGCTGGTGCCATAATCAGGACTAAACATGGACCGGCCTCCTGCTGGTAATGCCAGAGGGGGGTCAGGACTAAACATGGGAATGTGCGTTTCAGTTTTATGCAGCTAAAATCTGGACCAGTCTTCCTGAGGATGTGAGACAGGTTCTACTCTGGCAATGTTCAAATCTAAGCTAAAAACTGTTTTGTTTGGCTGTGCATATGACTGAAATGCTTTTCTTTGCACTCTTCTCTTTTATGTCTTGAACTATTTGACGGAGCCTGAAAATGGCACTTTTAAATATCTTTGAATTAAGGTTTTATGATTTCTGTCTTTTCTTTGTGATTTTAATGCATTTTTTCCTGTTGTGTGAAGCACGTTGAATTGCCTTGTGTACGAATTGTGCTCTTCAAATACACTTGCCTTGCCTCAGATGTGTGGTTGCCACACCCATGCCACCTCCAGCTCACTGTTACGGGGGAGAGCTCATTTAGGATTCTGCTGGCCTGAGCGTAGAGGCTGTTGGCTCGTCTGGTGACAGAAGAGCAGCTGCTGTGCTCGGCCAGGAAATAAAAGGAGCAAACCATGTCCACTTTCTCTCCACTGAGGTGCAGTGGTGCATGCTTTCTTAATTTACGGAAGTCCACATGCATTTCTGGCCAGGTTTTGGGTTTTGCACCAGCTAGTAGTTTGACCTTCTCCCTGGAAGCAGTCTTCTTGTTTGATATGAGTCTGAGCACAGTTGTGCCATCTTCAAATTGTATGATGTGATTAGTGAGGAAGGAGGCATGTAGAGGGTGTACAGTAGTGGACTTAGAACACACCCCTGGGGAGCGCTGGTGTTGATCAGGAGTGGTCCCCCAGAGCCATATTCAAATCCAAGCATGTGGCCGGACCATCGCCATTATTGATGTAACAAAAGCTTATAAACAAATGTCTTTAACATCTCCCTTCTTTCAGTAATCATAATGACATCATCATAAGTCTCTATATGGGCCTGATTGTGCCGAATGCGCGCAGATAAATCAGAGAAGTGATCAAGTTCACAGAACACAGAACACTTTAAGGACACTGAATGAAACGCTGTGGACATGAGGTCATTTTGGGTTTTTATTACCAAAGCTTTTATTTAATACTGAATTTATATAAGCAAATTTTTTTTAACATTCAGTCAAGTACAAAATATTAATTGAATATAAATATGATATTCAAATAATTAAATACAATGTTTTACAAATACGTGGGAAATAATACAATTCAATTTATTTTTCTAACGCCCAAATTCACAACAGTAGTTGCCTCGAGGGGCTACAGTGGGGAAAAAATAATAATAATAAAAACAACAACAACAATGCTTTAATATTCAGTTTGTACTGTGTTTTAAATTTCAGTGTATGAAAATACAATGTTTTTGCTACATACATTCCTAAATATACATAACCCGCACACTTAAACCATTAATTTAAAAATATACTTTCTTTCTTAAAAAGCAAAGCATAAGGTATGGAATAGGAAAACTCAATGGGAACGATCAGCTCGATTACTTCAGTCTGATTTTAACCTGAAATGAATCTGAGATTTTTGTGAGGCTGAACATTTTTACACCAAATTTGTTGCACTGAATTAAATAAAACAACTGTATTTTCACCAAGTGAATTTTAAAACGTTGTATTTTCATACAGTGAAATTTAAACACAGTACAAACTGAATATTAAAACATTGTATTATTTTTCATGAATTTTTAAAACATATATATATATATATATATATATATATATATATATATATATATATATATATATATATATATATATATACATATAATATTTATATTCAATGTATTTGTTTACTTGATTGGATGTTCACATAATTCAAATGCAAAAAATGCAATTATATAAATTTAGTATAAAATAAAAGCACAACATAACCTTCATCCAGAGCCTCATGCCGTGCTACACCTTTTTAGATGATTCATTTCTTATTTTATTTTTTTAATGGTCGTGAAATGTTGTCCTTTCCAGTACGCACTCTTTCAAGCACAATTTGACGCACTCTTTTATAAATGAGGCCCATGGGCTGATTGTGCATGAGATGTGCTCACCTGCTCTTGGGGAAGAAGTCCAGTGTCCAGTTACATTGGGAGATGTTCAGTAACTTAATTAAGCTTTAAACTGTTAATCAATAAAGTTTGCTATAAAAGAATGATATACTGTACTTCTGAAATTACATCAAAAATAACTGTACTTGATGATGAGATGATGATTGTTTGGTGCAGGCTTTGTCTTTATCACAACAGAAACATATCTGCTCATGCATGTCCCGATGCGGGGGGCTCCTGCTCTCTGAGTGCTCTGAAGTCCTGTGCCTCCTCTCTTAACTCCAAAACCATTTCATTAGGTTATACACATTTGGTTCCATGAAGCAGGCAGGTCCCTAGTGGGCTACCTATTTTAGTTCACCTTATTTAAACTATTCTAGCACATGTATTGTGGTTAAAAAAGAACTAAAACAGTGTGCTGAGTAAGAAAGCCCAAACGGTTTATTTTAAGATTGGACAGAATGTTCAATTGGCCAACAGCAAAGAGGGCGTTGGTTTAATACATTTTCCATTCAAGTGTTCAAAAGTTATAAAGACAATTGTAGAATAAATGGGTGGTTTTCAGATTCTGGATGTTATTCACCCAAATTTCTGACAGCAGGCTAACGCAAACATGGGTCTGTGTACCAGATTAGGCCTACCAACTTTAGAAAAAGATAATAATAATAATAATAATAATAATAATAATAATAATAAAAAGACTAAAACCTAAGTGAACACTATTGTGTGTTGTTTGGCACATTGTCTGTTTCAGGATGTTACTCTCCTTTACACTGGACCTCAAACACGGCTCTAACTTACAAAAAAAATCACTGGTTGAAAAAGTCAAGCTCAAGTGTTCCAAGTAAAGTGTTTTTTTCATTAGCCCCACTTAAAGAACCCGCATAAACCCATCTCACATCACTTTTGAGGAGCACAGACTCCAACACAAACGGTGGCTCCTGTAGCACCTGTGGCTCCCAGGTGAGACAGGAGATAGAACTGTTTCTTTCATTTGAAACCACACGTGTTATCGCTTCATTCATCAACTTCATTTTATTTTTACCATAGTCTCAAAAGCTCTCTTTCATTAGTCAAACATTCTCTCAAACAGTAATTATGTAAACTGAAGGGATGCAGTGTCTTGCCCAAGGACACAGGGCATGGGCAGTGTGACCGGTGGGAATATTATTTACCCATTATAAACATATTGTTGATCAAATGGATGTATTGTATTAGCTGTGTGGAAAGAAATAGGTGAGGTTATATAACATAATCTGTGCAATGTCCTTGATAGCCCCCTCTACTGCCCACGAGCGAGAAAAGCATCTGCAGCATGTGGACCACAGCACATTTAGTGTCTATTTCCAGGCGGGTCCAAGCTTCAGACCTGCCCACTGCTGGTTCATGGTCCCAGGACTCGACAGGGCCGGAGAGAGCAGGGCAAGAGGCGTGGCTTAGAGCAGCCCCAAGTGAGAGGAGGAGGCGTGGTTTAGAGCAGGCCCAAGTGAGAGGAGGGGGGCGTGGCCATGGGAGATGCGCCGATTGCTGGGTCCAATTCCCTGCGCACAGACACAGGTCAGAGGCTCCGAACGGCACACTGCAGAAAAGTCTTAGTGGTATTTATCACATTGTGGGGACTAAAGTCTGTGCACACACTCACGTCATGTGGCCATGATGGAACAAAAGATGGTTTAAAGTTCAGATGTCAGTTATAATAGGTTTAGCTTATGGTTAGGCAAGTAGTGAATATGGTTTAGATTAGGACGTGTCTGGATGTGTGACTCACAGGGTTCGGAGGGGAAAGGCTCAGGCTCCTCTGCAGCAGCTCCTGGGATACTCCACTCGCCTGCTTGTATCCCTGGACAATCATTTTGTTGAGATCATGAAACGCGTCCAACAGCCTGAAACACAGAATTGAATAACTTCAGACTAGAATCCAGTGCACGTAGAATGCAGTATTACACACGGCTTCTTGGTGGCCTGCGAGGGTTAACTGTAAAGGAAGAATCTGATTGGTCAGTGGCAGTGGCGATACCAGCGGGGTCATGCCAGCGCTCATGCCAACGGGCTGGCAGGTCTGACTGGACAGACACCTCAGACAACACTAAAGCCTAGGGGACCTGACTTGTGTTTGATCACTTTTTTTTAATACTTTTCTTTGATTTTACTCGTTGTGTTTTAGCAAGAGCAATAATATTTTACCTGGTTACCCTGGGACCTCACTAAATACATTTCTAATACCGAAAGGTTTTTTTTTTTTTTTTTTTTTAAACTACCACTTTACTTTTTCAATACTTTTATTTCTCTTGTAACTTTCATAACCTCTTATGACCCCACTACAGTCCCAGTATTATGGCAGAACATTTATTTGTGAAAAAAAAAATGTATGTATAGTACTTGAGTGGTGAAAATTAACAAGCATCAAATCTAATTCAAAAATACAAGTATTGTGTTCAGTATCTACTTAGGATTTTGTTTACTGTCTTCTCAATAGTGTTGAAATTGTTTCCAGCTTAAAAATGTATTTAATGCCTTTAAAAATATATACAATATAAGTAGTCTATAGAATACACATGAGGCTTATTATGCCCTATTCAGATAAATATTTATTATTATTTGACTGTATTTTGGGACTGTTTGTAGAGTAATCTGTCACTGGGAACATTTCACTGGATCACATGACAGTCTGTGGCTTAAGGCACCACAAATCATGCTCTTTGTGCCATGTTTTCTCACCATTGGAGACTTATAAAACACCAAATTAGATGGTATCTGAGTGGACACATTATGCAAAACAAGAGGAAAATATCCACGAAGGAGTATTTTGGATTAGAAAATAAACTGGAGTGCCAAACATGGCTGGTGCAACCTTTCCACTGGAAAAACTGGTTCTGCCTTGGCTGTTGCAAAGCCCATGGTTAAGAAGCTGAATGCTGTGGCTCTTTTGAAAGCCTGAAGACTCAAGATTTAGTTCCAGCAAATGGTAAGTCTCAACCATCTACCGTTTTGAAGTTATGAGCTGCTATGTTAAGCTTGCATCGTGGGTGACATGGCGGACTATGAACTATTTAATTTCACATCAATTTGAGGCCTTATGAACAGTCTGTTTGTGCCAGAGTTGTGGGTTTCAAAAGATATGCACAGTTAAATTGTGCACTTTTTTCTGTCACATACGACAGGTGCAACTCCAGAGTGAAAGGTCTGATGACGTCTTTTGCTTAAATCTGATAGGCTGCAGTGGAATCTATTGGATTTTTGTCAGTCTTTGTCTTTTCTGACATAATATATATAATATATATGTGTATATATATATATATATATATATATATATATATATATATATATATATATATATATATATATATATTCAACTTGTTTTTGTCAACTGTTTGTCAACTGTTTGCCTCAGACAAATCCATCCGGATCGTAGTCCAATGTCAGGACTCAGGACCATGCAGATGCAGACGTGATGCTACAGTGAGTACTTTTTATTCCATTTGTTAGCTGTTGACTGCTGCTGTCTCACAGAGTCTCTTCTCTGGTCCAGGCCACCAGTTGTTTCCAATGGCTTATTGTAAAGTCGATTTATGCAGTAGTTGTATGGTTAACTACTGTTTTGTGCAGTTAAGAGTGGGTTTCATGTGCAGTTTGGTGTTTGTTCGAAGTTGGTATGGATGGTATATTACCTCTGGACTTGTCGGTGCAATCCCTCATTCGTCCAGTAGTGTTCCAATCTTTTTCTACAATACCTCTGGACTTGTCGTACCGTTTGTGCACACTGTGCACGGACGTCAACATTGATAAATC
This sequence comes from Chaenogobius annularis, assembly GCA_015082035.1. Taxonomy (NCBI): domain Eukaryota; kingdom Metazoa; phylum Chordata; class Actinopteri; order Gobiiformes; family Gobiidae; genus Chaenogobius; species Chaenogobius annularis. The sequence continues at coordinate 308,168 of BJKM01000256.1, forward strand.
CCGTAGAGTGCCTCGTTTTGGTCGTACACCACATATATGCACTGATTTCACCGTACGCAAGTTTAATAAATCAGGGCCAGTCTCTGGAATGCAGCTAAATCAGTTTTGAGAGGCAGAGTAATATATATATATATATATATATATGTATATATATATATATATATATATATATATATATACATGACAATGAATGGTTCAAATCTAACCACATAAAAGGTGTTAGAATGGCCAAGTCAAAGTCCAGACCTCAATCTGTGGAAAGATTTGAAAATTGCTGTGCACAAACGCTCTCCATCAAACCTTAAGGAACCTGAGCTGTTTTGTAAGGAGGAACGGGTCTCAAGGTGTGCAACTTATAAAGGCATACCCAAAAACTTGCAGCTGTAATAGCAGCAAAAGGAGGTTCAACAAAATATGAACTCAAAGGGGGCCAATAATAGCATGTTATACTTTTCAGTTTTTATTTGTAAAAACAATATGAAATTTTTGAATACATTTTGTTCCACTTCACGATTGTGTCTCACATGGATTTGATCCTTCAAAAATATTTTCAGTTTTTTTTAATTAAGTTTGAAGCCTGGAATGTGGCAAAATGTCAAAAAGTTATGGGAGGGGCCAATACTTTCTCAAGGCACTGTATGAATATGTAAAACTACTGAGTGTATTGTGATGCCGGAGGTTCCTGTACAAGACTTTACTGGTAAATGACAAATGGTTGAGCCATTTGGAGACGGTTAAGAATCCCTGGGTAAAATCTGCAGACAACACGGAAGGAGCTAAATATATTAATAACAAATGGGAAATCCAACCCCCGAAAAGCTGCTGGACCAGACGGCGTCTCTGCCGCTACATTAAGACAATTGCGCAGGAGAGTTAACCCCCGTCTTCACAGACATTTTTAACACCTCCCTGGGGTCATGCCATGTCCCAGCCTGCTTCAAGTCTGCCATCATTGTCCCTGTCCCCAAGAGGCCCCGGATCACTGGACTTAATGACTACAGGCCTGTGGCGCTGACATCTGTAGTCATGAAGTCATTTGAACGCCTGGTCTTGCCCCACCTCAAGTCCTTCACCTCCTCCCTGCTGGACCCCCTGCAGGTCGCCTACAGAGCCAACAGGTCTGTAGACGACACAATCAACCTGGCACTCCACTTCATCCTGCAGCATCTGGACTCCCCGGGAACCTACGCCAGGATCCTGTTTGTGGACTTCAGCTCTGCATTCAACACCATCCTCCCTGCTCTGCTCCAGGACAAGCTCTCCCAGCTCAACGTGCCTGACGCCACCTGCAGGTGGATCACTGACTTCCTGACGGATCGGAGGGCAGTGCGTGCGGCTGGGAAAGAATGTCTCAGACACTCGGACTATCAGCACCGGAGCTCCTCAGGGCTGTGTACTTTCCCCTCTGCTCTTCTCCCTGTACACAAACTGCTGCACCTCCAGCCACGACTCCGTAAAACTCATCAAGTTTGCGGACGATACCACCCTCATCGGGCTCATCTCGGACGGGGATGAGTCTATCTACAGGAGGGAGGTGGACCGGCTGGTGTCCTGGTGCAGCGGTAACAATCTGGAGTTCAACGCCCAGAAGACAGTGGAGATGATCGTGGACTTCAGGAAAGCCACAGCCCCCCAGCCCCCCCTCATCATGACAGACTCCCCCATCACCACCGTGGACTCCTTCCGCTTCCTGGGCACCACCATCACCCAGGACCTCAAGTGGGAGCCCTCCATCAGCTCCCTCATCAAGAAGGCCCAGCAGAGGATGTACTTTCTGCGGCAGCTGAGGAAAGCCAAGCTGCCAGTGCAGATGATGGTGCAGTTCTACACGGCCATCATTGAGTCCATCCTCACCTCCTCCATCACCGTGTGGGGTACGCTGGAGCCACAGCCAGGGACAAACAGAGACTACAGCGCATTGTGCGCTCTGCTGAGAAGGTGATCGGCTGCAGACTTCCATCTCTGCAGGACCTGTACGTCTCCAGGGCTCTGGGACGAGCAGGTCGGATCACAGCTGACCCTTCTCACCCTGGACATGGCCTATTTGAACCACTCCCCTCAGGCAGGAGGCTACGGTCCATCCGGACCAGAACCTCCCGCCATAAGAATAGTTTCTTTCCCTCTGCCGTTGGACTCATGAACACTTCAAAACACCTGTCACTTTAACTGCATTATTCATCACTCACTGCACTGTCACTTTGTCTGCACTACAACTTTAAACATAATTGTAACTCTTGTGTACATAGAAATGCCTATTTTTATTTTTATTGTATAGTAATTTTAAATTGTTTCCTAATGCATGCTCTTTTCTGATTGAATATATGTTGTTTTATTATTGCTTAGTGTTTTAAACAGAGATGTTAAAATCTTAAACTAATGATCAAAGTTAGAATCCTTTCACTTGGAAAAACAGGACTTTATAGGTATTTACCCAAAATTTTTTATTATTACCAAGAAATTAAACTAAGCAATGCCTATGATAGCACATTGACTGAAATAGTTATTAAAGCGTATATCAAACTCTCAAAAGGAATCATATTTAAATTATATAAATTCATAAATAATCTTGACAGTCGTTCGACCATATAGTAATATAAAATAAATAATATACAGTAATATAAAATAAATGGGAAAAAGAAGGTAACTTTGTTTTATCATATGAAGAATGGGAAAATATATTTACATCCCAGTGGAGGACCACAATTTTTGGAGAGTATTCTACAGAAAAGTGTATCGAGCTTTTTCACAACACCACGTCAAAGTGCTCATTATTCAGGGTGAAATTCCAACTACTGCAGAAACTGTGGCACCAGGAGGCAAACCATCATCACGCTTTTGGGCCTGTCCTGTGGCTCAGAAATACTGGATCAATAAATAAAGATCAATAAAGCCCTGCAAACAATATTAGACATCACCATCTCAAGGGAGTTCATAAATATGTACTCGGGCCTCAGGACTCCTACCATGGACACTATCAACTGGTAACCCTGGAACATTCTCCTGGCAGCGGCAAAATAGACCCTCACATGAAAAAATGTCTGACATAAAGACTCAGGACTAGATAGGACGATTTCTCTGGGTTTGTTTGTGCCTTGATTCTCTTTTATTTTTCGCCGGACGTGTACTGGTTTTCATTTTTGTCCACTCTTCTCTCTCTGGTCTTGTTCTGTTTTATTGTGTAATTCTTGTATTATTATTGTTTTCTTCTTAATATTTATTCATTATTGTAAAAAAAATATGTAAAGTATAATGGATGAGCCCTCTTATAGTATGGATGGCTGAAATTTACCCCCGATCTGGAGAGCCTTCCTCGGAGCTCTCTTGAGCCCGGAGCAGCTGAGTCAGAGTGGGCACTGTGGAATCCCTCGGACCAGAGATGGAGCAGGCGGGAAGTGAGGGGAAGGCAGCATTAAAGACACACACCTGCGGAGGAGACAGCACCAGAGCAGAGGAGAAATCATTCAGGAGAACTGTAAAGGCATGTTTCGCTTTGAAGTGGATCGGGACGGTCCTAAAGTCTTTCCACTGAACCATACCAATATAATCCATTCAAGCAATCCAAAGGACCTTGCTAGATAGTAGCTTTCACAGAGGTTTGGCTCGCTTTAGCTCCCGGTTTGAGCAAGATGACTTAATAACAACAAAGACTCAAAGCAAGAGAGCAAGAAGCATGTACTTTATAAACAGAAAATAATCATTTCTCACCGAACTTGATCTTGTGATAAACTGCCGTATCTCCCATGAAGCTTTGCAAAACAAAGCTGGCACACAATAGTGTCAGCTGTTTCCTGTTTATTGATGCGCAGCACTCATATCAAGACCCAAAATATTATATTTCCAGTGAATAATGCATCTAACATTATCCAAAGAATGGAGAAAAAGCTGAAGATAAACCGTCCGTAGTTTCCTGTTTACTCTAGCTTTAGCCACGTCTCAGCCACACAAACTTGGAATTACTAAACATCTTCTTGTGAATCGCTCCGATCGGCCTCATGATTCCACCATTCGAAACATCATGCCAAATTGTTCTAAAGCAAACCGGTCTGGGGATCCAGGGCCAGTCAAAATGTAAACGTTAATGTAAAAATTGTTTTTTTTATTTGGTCAATTGATATTCTTATTGTGGGGATATTGGGGGCATGTGGATGAAGTGAATGGTTAAAGTTGCAGAAGATTACCGGACTCTGACTGGCCCCTGATGTTGGGCCCTTGTCCACCACGGAGCTCAGGTGCCACCACTGCCCTCCCTCTTCTACTGTGTGCTCTGTCCCTTGCAGAGGAAACACTGCCCAAGGGGAGTCGGACTGGTCCCAGCTGCTGCATGTCCCAGCCGAGTCACCGTCGTTCCATGGGGGGCCGCTGCATTCTGGCAGGAGACAAAACATAGTAGAAAAAATAAGGATCTGTGCATTTCATACAAGAATTCATTAAATGATGCAGTTTGGCCACATTTATACAATGATTGGTCCTCTTTGCCGCACATAACCGATTAGTGAGTGTGCCTGCACAGAGGAATGCAGCTCAGACGGACAGGGGCCTCAGAAGAACCCAATGAACAAGGCCCCGCCTGTAACATGTGACAATCATTCCAGCCCTCATGAATCAAAACAATGCAACTGCTTGTGCCAAACTAAACCACTAAATGCACAGAAAACCAAAAAGTATTCCTTTTAATATGATTTTTTGGCGCACAGGCTTTGATGGAAAGGACAGTGTAGCCTGAAATGGGGATGGGACTGGGAAAGGACATTGCAGCAAATTGTCAGATCAAACTCACGACACTGCAGGCATGTGTGCTATCCACTCCACCACTGAGCGGCACATACCTATCATCTTTCAAGCTAGGGAGGCTCTTTTGTGGATATACAGTGTTTATTTCTGATGTTTTCTGATGTTTTCTAAGTCATGTTTCATATTCTTTTATTATTCTCAAATGCGATGCCATGCATGAAATGTAAACGTTATATTTACAATATTTATAAAGGCATGGAGAAATTGTTGGCTTTCTTAAAACAGCTCATTTAACATGGAGACACTTTCATGGAGACACTTTTGCATTAGTGATGTTTAAAGGGAGTTTTGGCTTTTGATTATCAAACACATTTAATTTAGGCCAGCCGCATGTTGAACACTGTGTTCAAATGAATCGCTCTGAGCTTCCACCACGCTAGACGCCTCGCTCATTGTTCACACGTTTGTGCTTTGACACCTGTTCGTGATGCTCCATTCACCTGAAACGCTGAAACTGCGTTGCACCACATGTCTGACCCACGCTGCAGCACTTTGGTCGTGCATCAACATGCCTCTACATTGGTTTAACATAGAAAATGCTAGCGCATTCACGTCTTATGTGTCTGTAGCTTTAGAATGCTCGAAAGAAATCTAGTAAAAGACCACAAGGTAATATTAAAGAAATGTCATCTTGTCAAAAGAAAGAGCATCATAATTGCATGATTATTGTGGAATCAGTATCATGTCTTCAACGCTTCAACAATCTCATATAGGTCTACAAAAATGTGATATCGGTCAGTTCCACCACCTGCAGAGAGATTGATGCAATAAGCTGCATTTCTGAACTTTCAGAGTGATAAAGGAACATAACTAAACCAAATGTGGTCAAAGTACTGCATTTCATGACCTGAGTAAACGTATTATACACCTGCTCAGATTTTACTCCAGTACAAATAAAAGTAACTCAGTCAAATTATTACTTAAGTTAAAGTACTGAAGTATCCTCTGTACTGCTGTATTATTATTATATTTTTTTAATTAAACCTGATTTAACATGTTTCATTTCCCGAGTCAGTTACATGACGTTGGGGGTCGCGGTCTAGTTGAGAAGCTCTGCTCTAGAATAAATCAGATAGAATCCAACTCTGAGGGCCATATTTTGTCCCCCATGTTACGAAAAAACATGACACATTTTCCAAATAAAATTCCCTCCAAACATGTGATGTTGTGGTCCTGCACTGGGCTGTACATACACTTTCCTACCCTTCGTCAGTCCAAGCAAAATTACTTTCTCTTTCCCATTTATTTTTTGAATACATAGTAGAATGACTGTCCAGTGTATTACTACATTTATAATTCAGATATTATTCCCCATGAAAATTCCGATTTATAAGCCTTAATAAATATTTACGCAGTGGTAACAGTGTTTCATTTCCTGGTTATAATAATGTCTTATTTGTAAATAAATATAAAAGCTATACATATATATTGTAACATATCAACACTTTTCATTTGATTTTCTTTTACACCTTTTGTAATCCAAAAATCCAATTCCTGAATAGGGCCAACTGTGAATGAAATTTGGGCGCATTTGTTCTTTTGGACATAATTGAGGTGTAAATATGATAATATTTGTTTGAAATATATGTTCAGAATCAAGATTGTTCTACAGTGGTGTGAAAGTGTTGGCCCCCTTCCAAATTTCTACTTGTTTGTTTGTTAATTGTTTCAGATCATCAAACAAATTTAAATATTAGTCAAAGATAACACAAGGAAATACAAAATGCTGCTTTTAAATGAAGGTTTTTATCATTAAGGGAAAACTAAATCCAAACCTACATGGCCCTGTGTGAAAAAGTAGTAGTAAGGTCATGCAGCTCAATAGGATTCAGGTCAGGACTTGGGACTAGGATACTCTAATTTTGTGTTGCTTCAGAGGTGGACTTGCTGGTGTGTTTTTAACAATTATCCTGCTGCCAAACCCAAGTTCGCTTCAGCTTGAAGTCATGAACACATTCTCCTTCAGGAGTTTTTGGTAGAGAGCAGAATTCATGGTTCCATTTACCACTGCAAGTCTTCCCGGTCCTGGAGCAGCAAAACAGCCCCAGACCATCACACTACCCCATCCATATTTTACTGTTGGCTTTTTGAAATGCTGTGTTACTTTTACGCCAGATGTAATGGGACACACACCTTCCAAAAAGTTCAACTTTTGTCTTGTCAGTCCATGTTTTTTCCCCAAAGACTTTGGGGTCATCACTGTGTTTTCTGACAAAATTGAGACGAGCCTTGATGTTCTGTTTGCTCAGCAGTGGTTCTGGTCTTGGAACTCTGCCTTGCAGGCCATGGCCCAGTGTCTTTCTTATGGTGGAGTCATGACCTAAAAGATAATGGCATGGGTTTGATAAACCACAGTTAAGTTATGTTTTAACGGGGGGAGCAAACTCTTTTTCACACAGGGCCATGCAGGTTTGGATTTTGTTTCCCTTAATAAAAACCTTAATTTTAAAACTACATTTTGTGTTTCTGTGTGTTATATTTGACTAATATTTTAATTTGTTGATGATCTGAAACATGTAAGTGTGACAAATAAGAAATCAGAAACGGGGCAAACACTTTGTCACTGTATGAGGCACAGTCGAGTCGGTCCTTCCCTCCTTTAGGTATTGGAGATATGATGGCTTCTTTTCAATTCGCAGGAGTCTGAGTTTATTTAAGTGCCCAGTAAAAAGTTATTAAAAGCAAAGAAGTGTATGTTTTGAAGCTTTGTACCACTCTGAGGTGATCCATCACTCCCCGGGGAGTTATTGTTCTTTAGTCTCTTGATTGCGCCTTGTTATTTCAGCTCCCAATTTTTGATTTTGCTCTTCAGTCATAACGGGCAGATTAAGATTCTCCAGAAAATATATATTTTTCCATCTTCTTTATCACCTGAAATTTTTGAGAAAATATTTTTGTAGAAGGATTCAAATGAAGATTGCATTTGGTCTTGTTTGGTTAAAATGACATTACTCTTCGAGGGTCCTATTTTAAAAATTGCTCTCTCATCTTGTTGTTTTCTAAATTTCCAGGCTTATCATTGAGAAAACGTTGATCCACTCTCATAATATCTCTGTTTGGTAAAGAGAATGTGCTTTTCTATTTCCTGTGAGGTCAGATCATTCATTTCTCCTCTTATCTTTTTTAATTTCCTGTAACGCTTGAGGATTCTCCTTCTTGGCATATTTTACCTCCAGCAGTTTTAGTTTTCTGGCAGATCATTTAGCTTTTTCTGCTTTTGTGTCTTTTTTTGCCAAGGCGTTAGCTTTAATTTTACCTCTCAAAACTGCCTTAGCATCACAGCGTATGGACGGAGAAGTTTCATCATTTCACCATTCCCCACCACACAAGTCTTAATGTCAATAGAAATGTTTTCTTAAACAAAGGGTCATGAAGCAAACTGGCATTGATCAATAGTTCTTCTGAATAAAGACATGCAAGTCTAAGCACTGTGCAAGACTATGAAAGGAACAACATAGTCAAAGAATAAAGTCTGCGCAGCTAAATTAGCTCCCAAATGTATTATCATGCACCACAGGTGAGCGACGTTTTGGCTATCAACATTTCTTCAGACATGAGCAGACCTCCAAAGTGTGTGGTTTTTTTGTTTCCTCAAAGTCTACAGAAATGTCGATAAGAGCATGATCACTTAAGTCTATTGTGCCTAAATGGGTGTATTGGCATGCACTGGGGTTCATCTCCCTCCAGAGGCCAATCAGTCCTATAGTCTTCATTCATTTGTGGAATTTTGTATTTAATGTTCTTCCAGTGCCTCTTCAGTTTGACACGTCTACGGTGGGTTGAACACAAAGATTCCAGTCGGCGCCACAGATTAAAGTTCCTCCAGAGTGGTTTACAATCAGGTCTCTAATAGTATAGAAGGTGATAGCACCCCCTGGTGGAGCATACACATTGTGTGTTTGCCCCTGTATGATGAATAGTACACTTTTATATACAAATGTTTTATTCGTTTCTGATGTTCTGTATCACTTAAATGTGTTTCTTGTAATCATTTTTTTCTTTTCTAATTTTTGTTAGTATTTTTGATTGTTTGATTGGGTGACTCCGTGTTGGGCCCTTCAGGATTAATTCTAAGAAATGAAAACAATAATAAAGTTGTCTATATTTCGATGCTGTGGCTGTTGGTGTGAGGTTAAAGCAGTGGAGCCGTTCTGCCGCTTTAGCGCACAGACACTGACGCTGGTTTGGAGCTGGACTCTGAAGATGAACTGGTTTTCAGTTGGATCTGGCTGTAGCCTATGCTCCATCATCACGTTTGTCTCTCTCCACTCTTTCCCTCGTGTGTCTCTCACTCCCTGTCGAACCGTATTACACATCCACATATGCGCGAATTTGATTGGCCAAGGCTGGTTACATGCCAGCTCAGCTCCACACGCAAAAAGACATGACTTTAAGACTACTGGGCATCAAGAAAAGTGCCAGGCAACTTCAGACTCTGTCATAAATATGCTGCAAACCACTTCTGTCTACTCCTCTGATCAGGATCATCTGAAAACTTCCATGTCACAAATCAAACTATTGTCCAGCCTATAACACTTGAAACAATGCATCAGGTGTCAACCGATGTCATTCTTATTCTGATGTCCATATCGAATAAATAAATAACTAAATGGAACGACTCGAGGCTTAAGCTGGAGATGGAGCTAAAGTCATCCCAGGATTTCAGGTAAAGTTAGGACTTGTGTTGATAAAATAACCCCAAAGTTTCAAAAGTGGTCATGAGGACAATGTTTTTTTGATTTCAAAAACATTGTCCTCATGACCACCTTTTATGGACCACTCCTGGACAAAAGAGGGATTACACTTGTCTCAAGCGTTTCTACAGCAGACTCACCATGTCTTGAGACTGACTGGGCCTGCATGAACCCTCCAAACTCTTGGTCCTCCAGCGGGGGCTCCCTCTTGGAGTCCAGACTGGACTGCTCCCTTTGGGGGTCCTGATTGTGGCCCCTTGGCTCTACCTGCTCTGGCTCATCAATTGTTTTGTCCTCTCTGAGGTTACTCCAGAGTTCCCCTGGACTCCTCTGCACGTTCTCCCCCAAAGTGCCCCTGCTGATCTTAAGAGGATCAGCTTCTCCAGTGTTTTCTTTGCAGCTGCTGCCCCCCGCTGGGGGAAATGGGGGGGCACAGCCAGGGCTATGTGAAGGGGCATAGAGGCAGCACAGATCTGTGTCACAGGCCTTTGCTCCATCTGAAAAGTCCTGTGCCTCAGCTGTGACAAGTTTTCTGGTTGAACATGGACCGTCCTGGATTTCCTCTATCTGCACTCTAACTATAAAGCCCACTTCAGATTTGATCATTCGATCCTGATGCTTTAAGTCCATTGGGGACAGCTCCAGATCTCTGTGTTGAGCTCTGGTTTTCTCTCTTAACAGATCTTTGGTTTGCTCTCTAAACTGATTGCTGGTTTCCTCTCTGGGCTGATCTCTGTAGTTCTCTCTGGGATTTTCTGCATATTCCGCTCTCAGTTCCTCTAAGGACTGATTGCTGGGTAAATATAGACTCTCTTCTCTAGGAAGATCTCTAGTCTCCTCTTTGAGCAGATCTCTGGTCTCCTCTTTGAGCAGATCTCTGGTCTCCTCCCTGGGCAGATCTCTGGTCTCCTCCCTGGGCAGATCTCTGGTCTCCTCCCTGGGCAGATCTCTGGTCTCCTCCCTGGGCAGATCTCTGGTCTCCTCCCTGGGCAAGATCTCTGGTCTCCTCCTGGGCAGATCTCTGGTCTCCTCTCTGGACTCTCTCTCTGCAGTGATTGTTTGTGTTCCAGCTCCTGTTCCCCAGCCACTGTCACTCTGGACTCATCTTGTTGTTGCTGTCTAGAGTGTGCCCTCTCTCGGCTAGCTGTATGGTTGGCAGGCTTCCTCCACCTTCGACCTGTAAAAAAAAAATCGCTTTTATAATGACAGAGCCTTCCCACACCATGTCCTGACCTTAATGTAGGTGATACTTTGGATGGAGGACAAACAGTAGATTTTTTTGGCCATAAAAGCCCTTACCTGAGCGATCTCTTGCTCTGTTAGGTCCGCTGTGTGAAGGCAGAGCTGGAGCCGTTCCAGTCTTGCCTTTGAGCCAGCCTCGGAGCATTCCTCCAGGTTGTTGGGGGGTTGTGTGGTGGGTGAGTTTAGTTGTGGGGTACAGACAGCTGCCCTGTCTGTGTGGAGGAACAGGCACTGTGTCTGTGTCCTGCTGCTGCCCTCACTCGTCTGCAAAGTCACCAGAGCTCCCATACCGGCCCGCCTGGCATCCAGACCCAGGGGGAGGCCCCACTCTGCACTCAGGTGTACATCTGCAGGCCGGGGGTGGCTCAGAAGGGCTTGTCCCAGGGGCCCCCCAGCTCGGTGACGGCTCCTGGAGCACAGAGCCCATGCTCGGAGCCCCCTGATCAGAGGCAGACCTGTCAGGCTCAGCTCGGGGCGACTGGAGAAGGGCAGAGGAAGGGAGCACTTGTGTGGCAGGGCCCTGGCCCCGGCCCTGTGCTACTCAGGCAGGGGTAGTTATTATTGTTGTTCTGCTGGAGTATAGGACTCATTTTAGGCCTCATGGGTGCTTTGAGTCGAGCTGCTCACACTGAGGACTGCACAACAAGCACTGCAAAGAACACCAAAGCAAAGTTAGGCTCAGTGTGTGGACCACACAGTCCAGCTCTTCAACTAAGTGCTTTGATCTATTTAAAAAATATTATTGAATAAATATAGGATTCTGTGGCACCTCAAAGTAAAAGCGCAGCCCTACAAAGAGGGAGATTTTTTATTAGGCTAGCCAAGATTCAATTCAATTCAATTTATTTTTGTAAAACCCAAAATCACAACAGCAGTTGAAACAGTGAAAACAGATTAAACAATGATCGTAGGAAATTACCAAATGTCCCAGCATCCCCAGTCCTTAGACTAATGTCCCAGCATCCCCCAGTCCTTAGACTAATGTCCCAGCATCCCCAGTCCTTAGACTAATGTCCCAGCATCCCCAGTCCTTAGACTAATGTCCCAGCATCCCCAGTCCTTAGACTAATGTCCCAGCATCCCCAGTCCTTAGACTAATGTCCCAGCATCCCCAGTCCTCGATCCTTCTGCTCAGCAAGGGGAAACTGCTAGATTAAGATGATCTTGTTCAGGCCCACTCCAGGAGTCAGGCCAATGCTTTATTTAGACTTTGAGTCAGATCAAAAGAGGGGAGTGCATCGGTTCTCATGGTCATGTTCAGGAGTCCACACGCTTATCAGTCGGCACGGTGGCGCAGTGGTTAGAACTCTCGCCTCACAACATGAACACTTCGGAGTTTGCATGTTCTACCCGTGTTGGCGTAGGTTTCCTCTGGGGGCTCCGGCTACCCCTTCCACAAAAAAACATGTACTATAGGCTCCTCCCCTCTGGTGCCAGGACTCGCTTACTGTACGTGCACTGACTCGTCCTTTTGACTATGTTCTGAAGCCTACTCCGCATGAACACCACTCACGTGAGAATATAGACATCAGCATCTCGGGCATCGGCGCCGGGATGATTCCCCTGCCCTACGGCACATGAGCCCGAAACCCCGCCGCGTCGATGATCGTAGCCTACCTTTAGCACTCAAATCACTGCTTTCTCAAACCGAACGCGCAGGTCTTTGTTGTTCTCATGACAAGACTGCTTCCATCATCTTCACTGCACCACTCACGGCTTGGCCTGCTCCGCTGGCTCCGCATCAGCACCACACGCCTCTAGAAGCTGGAGTCCGGTGCGCCACACGCAGGGCCCTGTGCCGCTCTGCTCTACGGCCTGTGCGCCTCATCCGCTGCGACAAGCGCTGTCCGTGCTCTCTTCTGTCCGCAGTAGGCACATGTAGGCTAACGTAGGCTCACGTAGGCTCACGTAGGTCCAGTACAGTGCAGAGTCTGCTGCTCCGCCTCCTCTCTCGCCCACATTTGAGATGTCCTATACAATGACGTCACCACCTCTCTGACGTTTCCCCGCGTAGATCCTCACCGGTCGTGCCGGTCGTGTCGGTCCTTCCGTGCACCGTTCACGACTGCACTGACGTGGGCGGTTTATTTCAGTGGTTCAGTCTGTACATGAAGCCTACAGCCAATAGATTCAGCCTGATAAAGCGGGCCCCAACCCGCCTCTTTACCCAAGGATCTGTGGGTGACCCCCGGATCTGAGAGCAGACAGCGCTTTCAAGGAACAATATCGTTTTTATAAATATCCATTCATCCAAATCCCCTTTTGCAGTTGAAGCTATGACAAATGAACTTTTACATTATGCTGGCGAGGAATGGATGTGGAAAAGATGAGTGATGAAGTGTTGTTTTTTTGTTGACATATTTATGAGGACTATTATTGTCCTCTCAAACAATGTAAACAGAAAGTACAAAATAAATCAAACAAAAGAAAAGGCTAAAAAGTATAACAATTATGCAAATATATTAATAAGTATATTGAGAATGAAAACAATTATTATTGAAGAGATATATCAACAATATTAAGGGTACTTGGAGAGTAATAAAGGAAGTGCCTCAAAAATATAAATGCAACAATCGAAAACAAACAGGATTGTTAATATGCTTAACAATTTGTCAATGTAGGTGCCAACTTCACTTGTACCACAGTTTTCTAAACTATTAGAAAAACTGTTTGCAATTAGACTCAACATTTTTATCATAATTGATATTAAATAAGATAAGACAACCTTTATTTGTCCCACAATGGGGAAATTCCAGTGTTACAATAAAGATTAGGTACAGAAACAGATTAGGCACAGAAGTATAAAAATTAAAACAGATCACTTAGAAAAAAGAAAACTCTTATAATCTTAATAATAATAACAACAACATTCTTATTTACAGCTGTCTTATAAACAGAACATATTGCACAGGGATGATTGATATTGTGCCACAGTATTGCACAGGAGTATAACAGTATTGCACAGGAGTATAACAGTATTGCAGTAAGTATAACAGTATTGCACAGGAGTATATAACAGTATTGCAGGTATCAGGAGTATAAACAGTATTGGCAGGAGTATGACAGATTGCACAAGGAGTTATACAAGTATTGCAGGAGTATGAAAGTATTGCACAGGGTATAACAGTATTCGCACAGGGGTATATACAGTATTGCACAGGTACGTATAACAGTATTGCACAGGAGTATACAGTATTGCAGGAGTATACAGTATTGCACTAGGAGTACATACAGTATTGCAGGAGTATGACAGTATTTGCAAGGAGTATAACAGTATTGCACAGGAACCACGGCTATCCGTATCACATCATGTATTGCATCATAGTTTGGAGGTATAACAGTATTGCCATGGAGTATCAACCAGTATTGCAGGAGTATAACATATTGCACAGGAGTATAACAGTATTCGCAGGAGTATAACAGTATTGCACAGGAGTATATAACCAGTATTGCAATACTATATATGAGGAGTATAACAGTTATTGCACAGGGGTATAACAGTATTGCACAGGTATGTATAACAGCTATTGCAGGAGTGATACAACAGTATTGCAGGAGTATAACAGTATTGCACAGGATTATGAAAGCTGAATGACCCGTTCAGGACTAACAGTGTTTGTTGTAAAGTCTGACAGCAGCAGAAGGAAAGACCTGTGAAACCGCTCCTTCACACAGCGAGGGTGGATCAGTCTGTCACTGAAGCTGCTCTTCAGAGTGGACAGAGTGTCCTGCAGGGGGCGACACTCATGGTCCAGCATAGACGCGAGTTTGTACCACCCCGTACAGGAGGGCTGATGCCACCACCGAGTCAAATGAGCACCAGTTTGGGTTTAAGAGCAATGCTGTGCTGGAATCTGATGCAACTGCCGTGGGCCAAAAATGAAATACAGCGGGTGTCTTCACTGATCTGAGGATACTGTATACATTCAAATATTAAAGATTCTTTAGAAAGGTAAAAATAATCTAATTCCAAAAAGAGTTTTTTTCAAACTAAGAGTTGTTAAATATCATTTACGAGGTTTATACAATTTTGAATAAAGTAAGAACAAACGTTATATCAAGATGTGTTTCAGTTATTGGTGGAAAATGATGGAATGAGCTAACGGATGAATTCAAGAGAAATGTATTAGTGACTGTTAAAATGATGTGTAATACAAGGAAAGGTGTTTTCATGAAGAATGTTATCAGTTTTGCTTCACTCATTTCTGTTTATGTAAAACTGTTTCAGTATAAAGTGTACTTATGAATAAGCTGCTTCAGCCTAGTCCATTTTTTGGGTTGTTTGTGTTAATTTATGTAATAATTGTAACGTAAACAGTATAACCAAACATCCTACACCATCATCCAGTTCTGTACTGTGGGTTTTATTCTGTTGTTTTATTCTGCTGTTTTATTTTGTTGTTTTATTCTGCTGGTTTATTCTCTTGTACAGTGTCCTTGGGTGTTCTGAAAGGCGCTTTTAAATAAAATGTATTATTATTATTATTATTATTATAATAAATCCAATCAATCAATCAATCAATCAATGAAATATCTTCAGGAATATCAAAAGGAAATGTTGATATTCATTTATAACTAGGCCATATTATGCTAAATAAACTTAAGTAAGAGCAACTTTAATTTGGAAATGTAGGTGCTAAAGTCGGCGACCCATTCTGTGTTTATGAGTAACTTTTTGCCCTCGTTTTCTGTTTGTCCAGTGACGCCTTTTTAATCATTCTAACGCGCTGTAGCTCGGCTTGTCCAGTCGCTGTTTATTTGTCCTTGACACACTTGATAACTTTTATAGAGCCTGTATTATTTTCGTATTGTATGTGTATTTTGTGTGCTCTTTGTTAGCATTTTCTCAAGCCCTTTTTTTAGCTTTGCTGCAGGTTGTAGGATGTATTTATGTGTATCTTATCACTGTTATACAATGTCTATCAATATTTCTTAAGTGCTGTTATTTATTGTTTCTTTATTTGCTTTATTTCAGACAACATACAAACAGGGCCGGCTCAAGCCTTCAGGGGGCCCTAAGCGACATTTTCCCTGGCCCCCCACCACATCATCAGAATCAGTTTTATTGCCGTTGTCAGTGAACAATTCAGAGAGGGAGTGAGGGGGGAGAGAGAGAGGGAGAGAGAGAGGGAGAGAGAGAGAGAGAGAGGAGAGAGAAGGGAGAGACGGAAGGGAAGAGAGAGAGGGAGTGAGGGGGGAGTAGAGAGAGGGAGAGAGAAGAGGGAGAGAGAGAGAGAGAGAGGGGGAGAGAGAGGAGAGAGAGAGAGAGAGATGAGAGGGAGTGAGGGGGGGAGCAGAGACGAGAGGGAGAGGCAGAGGGGAGAGAGAGAAGAGAGGGAGAGAGAGAGGGGTGATGGGGGGTGAGAGAGAGAGCGAGAGAGAGAGGGAGAGAAGAGAGAGAGGTAGAAGGGAAGAGAGAAGAGAGGAGAGAGGGGAAGAAGGGGTAGAGAGAGAGGGAGAGAGAGAGAGAGAGGGAGGAGAGGGAGAAAGAGGAGGGAGGGAGAGAAGAGGAGAGGATAGAGAGTGAGAGAAAAGAGAGAGAGGGAGAGAGGGAGTAGGGAGACGAGAGAGAGAGAGGGAGAAGGGAGAGAGAGGGTGAGTGAGGGGGAAGAGAGAGGGGGATCGAGAGAGGGAGAGAGAGAGGAGAGAGGAGGAGGAGAGAGAGGGAGAGGTAGAGGGATGAGAGAGAGGGAGAGAGAGAGAGGGAGAGAGAGAGAGAGTAGAGAGAGGGAGAGGAGAGGAGAGAGAGAGGGAAGTGAGGGGGGTAGAGAGAGATGGGAGAGAGAGAGGGAGAGAGAGAGGAGAGAGAGAGAGAGGGAGAGAGAGAGGGAGAGAGGGAGAGGGAGAGAGAGAGAGAGGAAGAGAGAGGGAGGAGGGGGGAGAGAGAGAGGGGAAGAGAGAGAGGGAGAGAGAAGAGAGAGAGAGGGAGATGAGGGGGGAGAGAGAGAGGGAGCGAGAGAGGGAAGAGAGAGAGAGAGAGAGGGGAGAGAGAGAGGAGGAGGGGGGAAGAGAGAGGGAGAGAGAGAGATAGAGAGGAGAGAGAGAGGAGTGAGGGGGAGAGAGAGAGGAGAGAGAGAGGGAGAGAGAGAGAGAGAGAGGGAGAGAGAGAGAAGAGAGAGAGAGGGAGAGAGAGAGAGAGAGAGAGAGAGAGGGGAACGCGAAGGAGATGGGAGTGGAGCGTCCAGCCCCTCTCAAGGATTGGAGGGTTCCAGAGCCCAAACTGTGCGTGGAGTGAGGCCGACATTATCTAGTCCGTACGTTCAAACTCCCGCACAAGCTCAGGCTCTTTCCCCCCCAGCGAGGTGACGTTCCATGTCCCCAGAGTTAGTCTCTGTGTCCGGGGATCCGGTCGTCGAAGCCCCTGCCGTCGACTGCCGCCCAGATCCCTCCGCACCAGCCCCTTACGGATCCTCCTGCAGGTGGTGGGTCCACGGGAGGAAGGCCCCATGTCACTTGTTCGGGCTGTGCCCGGCTGGGCCCCGTGGGGAAAGGCCCGGCCACCAGGTGCTCGCCGTCGAGCACCCACCCCTGGGCCCGGTGACGCCAATCCGGGCAACGTAACTGGCCTTGATTTAAAACTATTCACTGAGGGCTTGTGAACCGATCTTTGTCTGACCCGTCCCCCAGGACCTGTTTGCCTTGGGAGACCCTACCAGGGGCTTGAAGCCCCGGACAACATAGCTCCTGGGATCATTCGGGCGCTCAAACCCCTCCACCACGTTAAGGTGTCGGTTCAAGGAGCAGTTGCGCACAAAATGTGCACCAGGCCCTTCATATTAAAAAGCACGATAAGCCACTTTGCCTTCTCCAAATTAGTGCTTTAATTCAAAGTATCCTACTGCTGTTTGTAGTGTGTGACAGGTTGCGTCCCTTCTCCAGGATGTCCTCAGTGCACGTGGTGCGCCAGTGTAAGCTTGGTACGTATCTGTCCCCTTCTTGTGTACACGGTTCTGAACATGCATATTGGGTATTATTTCTCTAAAATGTACTTCGTAGGATCAGGAACCCAGCAGACCTCACTTTCACCTCTCCTTTTTGTCACCATCTCCCCTGTTTTTACACTCATAGTTGACTGAAGCTGCTTATTCCTGAGCTGATTTGATGTAACCATATACTAGACTCATGACTAAAATACAGACTTCATTTGTGTGTGAATGTGTGATTGAAAGAATAAGTTATAACTAATTTAAAGAAGATTTTATTGTACACAACAAACTAATAATTTACTTAAAATGTTACATTTTTCTTATTCCGCCCAATGCTTCCCTGTGTAGCCTTATTGAATGTACCGTTGATCGCTTCGGCCTGGCGTTGGTTCTAATGGCAGAGTGCGCTGTGGTGTAGCCTTTCTGTGCTCAAGCTTTGCCCCTGTGCCACGACCTACACATCGAGAAAATGCTCTTCTGATAGTATCTGATTGTATATGAATGAATGAAATGTGTACAATTGCTAACATCTAAACCAGTAAATTGGTCGAGGGTAAAGTGTAAATCTGATAAAAGTCCATACATTCTCACCAGCAGGATGTGTTTTTGTCTTTTTCTACAGTGTAAAGTGCCAAGGGGAATCAAAAAATCAGGCAATAATTTCAGTTTATTACGGCCTAAAATTCACCAACATACAACAACAGCTTCCACAGCTTCCCGACACAGTAGATATTCACATGCTACACCTCTTTCCAGCCATTTCAACCCAACCCAAAATGTGGAAACAAAACCAATGAACGCCTATTTACAAGAATACTTTTCAGCCATAGCCCACTGCACCAGCCTGAATGCCAAGTCACAGGAAAACTATATGCATCATGATGACAGCATGAGGACCAAACGCTTACGGGCTCTTTGGCGCCGCTCAGCACTCTGGATAAATACAATTAGATTTACCATCTTCTACTATAAACCTCATGTTCAGTTCAGGGATGAAGGCACAGGAGCCTGTTACGTCACCACTGCAGTGCGTGCACGTACAAGGACATGTGTTTTCGGGCACAGAAGGGGCTCATTCCCACAGAAGGGGCTGTTTCGTGGCTGACATGTTTAGTTACAGTACAAGCAGAGGTGGGCAGGGACATTTTCTGAGTAGAGCAGACCCCATACACTTTTCTTCTATACTTGACTTGAGTAAAGGTTTCGTTTCCTCTTCCCACTTCTACAAGTTACAAAATATTGACAATATCGAATAAATATGAATATATATTAGCTTTGTGTGTGTCTATACTATTAATTTACTATATGCTGTGCACTATTAAATGTCTTATTCTTTCCAATACATTATCTTCAAATTATAAATCACATTCTATGTCCAGACAGTTACTCATTCTTGAGTAGTAGTTTCCCCAAATATCTTTTTTACTCTACTTTATTTTTCATGGAATTCTTTGTACTACTACTTAAGAAAGTAATGTCATTTTTGGCAGCTCTGTACCTACCTCTGATTATAGATACATTTATGAAAAATAATTACATTCTAGAAAAGAATAAAGTGAAACCTCCTCCTCACACTTGTCAAATAACTTAATCCTTTTAAAAAATGCTTAAAACGTGCATGTGAGTGTTTGGATTATACACCAGGGAATTGATAATACCGCATATATCAATCTGATGATTGACAGATCAATTAGCCAATCAGAGAGATGCATGGTGTGTCTGCATTAAAACAAATAGGGCTGCTCACAAGGAAATAAGAAAAGAAAAAGAAATCACAGAGGATTGAAAAACATTGGAGAGTGAAGCACAAAACTGTTCATCTGAGGTGAGCAGGGTTAGCTGTTTAACATGCGTCACTCAAATGTCCCAGGCAAGGTGCAAGGCCGTCCACCAGAAAAGTGCACTTTTAACCTGACACGCCCGCTGTCTGCGTGGAAAACAAGCAAAAAAACACAACAGCAACACGTCCCGATGTGGAGTGTGAGACCTGGCCCTGGTTCTCACGGTGAACTCTGTTATCACGTCCAGGATGATGCCAAAAGAATCAGATGTATGTACAAAAAGTGCACTGATGACTTGGTACCTTAAACATGAACTCTAAATAGAAAAATAAATAAAACAACAAAAACTCCAGCAGAAAGACCACAAACAATGTATTCATCTAACTTAACCACATAAAATACATGTCATGTCGACAATGGTAATTGCTGATTAATTAGAACTACACAAAACATGTGAAAATAAATACTCATATCATAAAAAAAATCTATAAACAGTTTGCTTAAATGCAGGTTTGGCAGGGCAGAAGGAGAAGGTTTACAGCAGTTCCTCAGTGTCCAGCTTTGTCGGCGGGCGTGGAGGGTCCCGTTGTGTGTGTCTCTGTCTGGGCTGTGTGTCGGGTGACTCTGGTGGTGTGGCTCTGCAGTGTGATTGTCTCTTCAGAAGACTGCCCAGGCTCCTCACACATGTGCTGGCTGGAGATACCTGAACTGTGGAAGCAGAACGAGCCCGAGACGTCCTGCTCCCCTCCCAGCTCGCCCCTGCGCTGGGCCCGAGGAGAGCCCTCAGGGGTGATCTGCAGGAAGCCTGTGGAAGACCCACACTCAGATCATCAAAAGGTAAAAGAGAGTTGTGTAAACTCATAAAGGGTGTATGACAAACACAACCAGTGTGAATAGAAATTGGGATTTGATTTACAGATAATTTGTTTAATACGATTTGTTATTAGTTGAAAATGTCCATATTCCCTGAAGTGCATGTTTGAAGTGTTTCTATTTAGATTTCCGCCTCTGAATTTTGCAATATATATTTTAATGTTTTTTAAATGGAAATGTAACTTTTTAAATATGCATGGATTTCCAAGGCCTCAAAGTTTAAATTGAGTGTAAAACGTCACAGTAAGAGTGAGTTGCTCCGCGGGCTCCACTGACTCCGACACAGGCGGTTCAGGACTCACATAAGACTTAGAAAGGGATTCAAACCAATGCGGCCCGTTACCGTGGGCTCGGCGCCCTGCGAGGTCGGCAGAGAGAATCTGCCGGTCCATTTGTGCCGGACACTGCAGCGGTCGGCTCCAGTGTTTGTGTCAGAGGTCCTGACAGGTATCTGGCCTTCTGGGATGTCCTAATGAGTGCGGATGGGTTATCGTTAAGCAGGAATCAATATTCATCGATATCAATACTTAGTCTGAACGATACTGCTTATTGATCCGGTATTTTAATGGTACTATTATCGGTCATTTTACTCAGTAATTTACTTTGTTTCAGATACATTTTTTACAATAATTCTCTGCTATTAACGTTTAAACTTTCAAATGAAACATTTGTTGTTGTGTAACTAACTAACTCCTGCTAACTAATTGAAATCTATTTTTAAAGGATATATAAGGGCATGGCCGTAGACAGCTCATATTTCCTATTTAGGTTAGGTTAGATGTCTTTACCCTCGTACCCTGGGGTTAATTGGTTTGCAGTGATTAAGAGACAACAAACATGCACACAATATCAAACAGACATAATGGATGAATACATTGATTCATTACGCATCAATATCTTTTGGTCCTACATTTTGGCCTGACCAGTCTGGGCCCCGATGGCAGGACCTGAAACAGAGCGTTCAGGGCGTGGCCCCTGCATGACCCTGGAGTTTCTGCAGCTGGCTCATTCTATGAAATCTGTGCCTTTTGAGTCCTCAGATTTTGATGGGAGGCAGAACTAATAATAGTTCATAGTTATATAGTAAATTTGTGCTTTAAAATTAAATGTTATATTTGTGGTGTTCTAAATCAGACAATACAACTTCACTTTTGCCATTTTGATTTTATATTTCAATGAAATATATATTTTATAATCAAACATTTTGGTGTTTTTGTTTATAAAAATGTACTCATAATGTACATTTATTGACAAATGGTCCTAGTTTTTTTGGTGCAAAAATCATGGGTTAGCATCCATGGTTTTATGTGAAAAAAAACATTTCTAAAAACTATACCATAAGTTATTAGTGACTTGATGAAAAATAGGCTTTTGGCTAATTCTGGCATATTTGCAGAAATGTTCATTAATATGCACTGTCCCTGAAATAAATAAAGAATTCCTTAGCAAGGACCATGCAACCACAAAGATGTGCTAATAACAATGATGTGAGATGAGTGGCGAGAACAGGGTCCGGCGGTGACGGAGGCGTTAGGCTGGTATGAGAGGGCTTCTGGGTAATAGAGGCGTGGTCCTGCTCCCAAACCTCAGTTGCATATTAATGCCATATTAATGCCATATAAATAAATACTTCACTTGAATATATGTGGAGTCAAAATGTACAAAAGTAAGTTCCCAACTTACTGACCAATATTTAGAAGTTGTATTTTCTTCTAGACTTCTAAATCTTAACCTTGCCACCCATTTTGTAACACATTATTTTAGTATTTTATTTCCACTTTAAATGCATCAAAGATAACTACATTGTTATGCCATCCCATCTTAAAAGGCTTCTCAGGTCCAATTAAATTACATTTTAAAAATAGAATTAAAAACATATCTTTTTTAGTCTCAGGTGACAAAATGTATTGTTTAGAAGAATAAACCCTTTACAGTGTGAATAAGTTCAAATTTGAAAAAAAAAAAAAAAAGTTTCAACAAAAAGCACCAGTTTTGTAGAATGAAGGCAGATTTATGGCCCTCTGTCAGCAGTCACGTGCTCCTGGGCTCACACAGACCGAACCATTAAGCTTCTGCACAGCTCATCAGGCTCCAGGTGCATCATGCGGAATTCAACTGTTTTATTTTGCATTTATATATTTACTGACACAAGAAAATCACATTGAGCTCATATCTGTGCCAATACCAACAGTTCTAAGCTGATCTAATATGTTTTCCATATAGTCGGTGTTGATCAACCGATCACAGCCCTTGTGCTCCACAGCACCTTCAGGTGACTTTTGGACATTAGTCAAAGGTTAAAGCAGAACATTCACATTTGAAGGAAAAATGTCATTGACAAATAACCGCGTTTTAAACTGATGCAACATACAAATAATGCTGAGAGTGCGCATAATTCCGTTTTTGAGGGGAAAGGCCTGGTAAATGACACTACTGGGATACAGTCTCTTCTGATGAGCCCAGAGCCATGAGCTGAAGAAGATGTAACCTATATGATACTTTTATGATGACAAAATGTAAACATGAGGATGTCACATTTTCTGCATTGTATTTGATCAATTAATTTAGAAGGAATCTGGGTCGAGATAAATGTTAACTTTTACTATATTACTGCACTTGGGTGGAGGAGGATGTCTTTCACTCCATTATTTTTGCCATGGTACTATAGTAGTAAATAATTACAGTTTCTACCACCAATACAAGTTATAGAAATGGGCCTATTCTAAATGTCACTAATGGAATACAGCCTGATGAGCCAGAGCCATGAGAGTGAAGAAGATACAGCCTATGTTAAACAAGCAGATCAAATTTCCTTCACTGTGCTGAATTGTATAAAATGACAGAGAGGACTTTAGGGTGAGAAAAGGAATGTTAGGGCATGTTTAGGTAGTAAAAGCAGTGCGGCCGCTCCCATTACATGTCAAGTGCTCCGAGGGCACCAGCCTGACCAGGCAGTTGGATTGAATGACACAAGAGGATAAGGATGTTTGTGCAGCAGCTGCACTGTCCTTTTGCATTAAACGCGGAAGCATATATAGTGAGACTACTTTGTCTTTAGTTGTTTATCATTTAAACGTCACCGCTCGGAGTTGTGCACGGGCCGCTCCACTGTGGCAAGCCGGGAACGGTTTAAACTCAACAACATATTATTGACCCACAAGAAGCAAAAAGGTCTTTAGATGATGAAAATTGTCCTCAAATTCAGTTAGAAACCGTGAAAAAGAACGAATGAAACAAGCCGTGTGATGCGTCGAGCAGGCGCGACTCCACCTCGCAAAGCCAAAGGGCTTCCACTTCTTACAAACGTGAGAGTGGTTGAGTGTTAAGTCGCCGCACACATATGCCACGCTCCAAGTGCCAGCCGGCCGCAGTGTCGTGAGTTCGAACTTCCGACAGTGTACTGCATGTGCTCCTCTCTCTCATCCCCAAATCACATGGTCACAAATGGCCCACAAAAAATCTTGAAAAAATTATTAAATGTGTAAATTATGTTTTCATAACTGCAATAGATATCCGTCAATAGTTTGCAGCCTGAAGGAAAAATAAATACATTTATATATATATATTTATATATGTGGAAATGTTTTCCACAAGGGTTTGAATCGTTTTGGAAGGATCCCTCAAAAAATCAAACAAATAAATGTAACTACAATTGTCGGTGTAATCCTCATTCGTTCCAGGAGTGTTCCATTGTAGAAAAAGATTCAGTTGTAGTCCTCTGGACTCTGTTTAGAAGAAAAAACAAAACGTTTCAACTCTCATCCAAGAGTCATTCTCAATCAGAGAAACAAGTCTGAGAACTCTTGTTTATATCCTACTCTGTGAGAGCCCTGCCCACAGGGCGGGACCTCCTGCTAATGGCCCATTGAAACTGGGATGGGCCTATTGTTCTATTGTTCCCTGCCTCACCTTGAGTGCCTATTTAGCATCGCGAATGCCCAGGCGTCTCCATGGTTTCAGCAGACCATATAAAACAACGGGAAGGTTGAATCTTAAACCTCCATTACGATTTAAGGAAGATTCTCTTTTTTAACAAAGATTGGCCTCCTTAACTCCTCTTTCAAACCCATCCTTTTCTCCTGCTCAGAATCTCCACCTCACTGTCTTCAATAGAGTGGTTTGTGGCTTTGAGATGAAGATGTACGGTGCTCTGGGGTCCTGAACTCGCATGTCTTCTGTGTTGATAAAGCCTCTTGTGAAGTGGCTGTTTAGTCTCCCCTATGTGGCGCTCTTTACAACTTTCCACACTGCATTGGATAGAATACACTACATTGCTCTGTTTTTGTGTCGGCATCTTGTCCTTAGGGTGAACCAGTTTTTGTCTTAACGTGTATAACGTCTATATACTTCTATCTGGAGCTTCCCGTCTTCTCCTTCTGATACAATTCTATTTTGCCACATTGCCCCCAACCCTTGGAAGCTGTCTCCCACCTGTCTCTCCACTGGGACTGGGATGTAAGACCCTGAATCGCCTATGTCTGTGTGACAGTTGTGTTGGATCCAGGTGTTTTCCTGGCAGTTCTTCCACATTTGCATGGGCAGAGTGAGAGCTGTTCCGAGGGACCACACTGGGTGCCACTACCAAGAGAAGATAGTGTCCTCCTGAACACCTGAACCTCATGTTGTTAAATCTTTGCTTGAAGCCTTACCTCTGGTGGTCAATGGAGGTAATAATGAATCAACGCTTGATTTATTAGCTTGTATCAATCATTTCAACGATGTTAAAAGAGTCCTGGTCGTATTCTATATAATCACAACATTAATCATTTTTAAAACTAACAATTTTGTGTTCTAACATGACAATATCCTTAGTAATTATACAATTATACACATTTACTGATTACATTCTATGTAGTATTCAATGTAATGATGATAGTGTATGTAAAGAAAATGAACATTAAACTGTCGTCTACAGTGGTGTAAAAAAGTGTTTGCCCCCTTCGTGATTTTATTTTAATTTTCATGTTTGTCACGTTAGTCAAAATGAAGGTTTTTAAGAGAAAACTCCAAACCTACATGGCCCTCTGTGAAAAAGCGTTTTCCCCACCAGTAAAAAAACAACTTAACTGTGGTTTATTACACCTGATTACTGCCACAGCTGTTCTCAATCAAGAAATAGCTTTCTTCCTGACAAAGTGAAGAAGACCAAAATATCCTCAAAAGCTAGACATCATGCTGAGATCCAAAGAAATGCAGGAACAAATGAGGAATAAAGTAATCGAGAGCTATCTGTCTGAAAAAGGTTTTAAAGCCATTTCTAAAGCTTTGGGACTCCAGCGAACCACAGTGAGAGCCATTATCCACAAATGGAAAAAACATGGAACAGTGAACCTTCCCAGGAGTGGCCGGCCCACCAAAATTACACCAAGAGCACAGCGACAACAAATCCAAGAGGTCACAAAAGATCCCACAACATCTAAAGAAGTGCAGGCCTCACTTGCCTCAGTTAAGGTCATGACTCCACAATAAGAAAGACACTGGGCAGAAATGGCCTGAACGGCAGAGTTCCATGACCAGAACCACTGCTGATCAAACAGAACATTAAGGCTCGTCTCAATTTTGAAGCAAACTTGGGTTTGGCAGCTGGACAATTATTAAAAACACACCAGCAAGTCCACCTCTGAATGACTGAAGACAAACAAAATTAAGACCTTAGAGTGTCCTAGTCTAAGTCCTGACTTGAATCCTATTGAGAGGGTCTCCAAAAGGCGGCCCACGGGCCAAGTCCGGACCCCAAAGCAATTTGGTCTGGCCCGCGCCCTACTGTCCCATAATTCATTAATAATTAAAACATTTTGCAGCAGTTCCGTGACACAGTGCGGCGCTTCCACGGTGCACAGCGATAATACCGCAGCGCTCTTTGCTTCCCCGCTGGTCACAGCGAGCCAGAGAGCCCCGTTTCATCTGAAACTCTGCTCTGTCAAAGCACAAACGTGTGATGCTGCAGACACAGTAAACAACAGCTTCTTTGACGATTCGGTGTAAAGGTCACATGTGTAAGGACCGTGTGCGCCGCGTGTTTGGAAGTCTCGTTAACGAGGAACATTACGTGCCGTGGCACCGGAGGACAGCGTGTTTTCCGGGCTTCATCGTTGGATTGAAAAGGCTGCGTGAGTGCACGGGACGTCAGACCGCTGTGCGTGATGTGCAGATTTTCCCATGGGTTGGGTTATGAAAGGTGGACCGCGGTCTCGTCCCGGGTCATGTGCCCTTTTGCTTTAGGCGTGTCTAAATTCATAAGCTCATTTCTCCGTGAACATGTGTCACATTGTAATAAACATCTATGCTGGACCATGAGTGTCGCCCCCTGCAGGACACTCTGTCTGCTCTGGAGAGCAGCTTCAGTGACAGACTGATCCACCCTCGCTGTGTGAAGGAGAGGTTTCACAGGTCTCTTGCCTGCTGTCAGACTTACAACAAACACTGTTAGTCCTGAACGGGTCATTCAGCTTCATGTGCATTACGTTATACTTCCTGTGCATACTGTTATACTCCTGTGAACTACGGTTATACTCCTGCCAATACTGTTTAACTCTGCAATACTGTTATACTCCTGTTGCAATACTGTATACTTCCTGTGAAATACGTTTATACTCCTGCAATACTGTATACTCTGTCAATATTTATACACTGTGCAAATACGGTTATACTCCTTGCAATACTGTTATACTCCTGTGTAATACTCTTATACTCCGCAATACTGTTATACTCTGTGCAATACTGTTATACTCCTGCAATACTGTTATACTCCTGCAATTACGTTATACTCCTGTGCAATACTGTTATACTACTGCAATACTGTTATACTCCTGTGCAATACTGTTATACTCCTGCAATACTATACCCTCACTGTGCAATACTGTTATACTCCTAATACTGTTATACTCCTGGCCAATACTGTTTATACTCCTGCAATACTGTTATACTCCTGCCAAATACTGTATATACTCCTGTGCAATACTGTTATACTCCTGTGCAATACTGTTATACTCCTGCAATACTTTATACTCCTGCAATACTGTGACACAATGTCAATCATCCCTGGTGCAATATTTCTGTCCATATGACAGCTGTAAATAGAGTGTTATTATTATTAAGATTTAAGAGTTTTTTTTTTTTCTTCCTAAGTGATCTTTTTTATTATATATACTGTGCATAATCTGCTTCTGTACCCTTTGTTTAACACTGGAATTTCCACATGTGGACAAATAAAAGGTGATCTTATCTTAAAACACACATCCTTTTACAGGCTACAGAGAACGTGACTATGGATCTGTTGTCACCAGTTTAGTGCGTTCTTTTTCCCGTTGTCCATTTCATTACGTTGCATATATTTTCAATGCTCAGTTTGGGCTATTTTTAATAGGCGTGAAGCGGATTGAACAAATAGAGATCCGGTTTGGAGCTGCTGCAGGTCAGAGAACTCCAAAAACATGCATGATACTGTGCATGTGGCCGAGTGGCAGCTGTCTTTTGTTCTTAGTACACTAAATAGCAAGAGAGATTTTGTTGCAGCTACTGTAGGCTACTACGTTTTAATAACATTTAATCAAATGTTCTATGACATTTATTTTTAAAATAGTCCTGGTTTAGTCCTGGTTTAATCCTGGTTTAGACCTGTTTTAGTCCTACTTTTTAAAACCCATTTAGTCCTGCTTTAGTCCTGCTTATAGTCCAGCTTAGTCCTGCTTTATCCATGTTTTTCTGGTAAAAACATGGATATCTCTCTTGGTTTAAAACCTGGTCTTGGTCCAGGTCTGCTTTGCACTAGTCAAGTCAGGTTTCTGGTAAACACTGTGTTTTAGTGCTTTTGTCCTGTTTTTGCAATGTAATATTGTTGTGATATTTTTACTTTTTCTGAAGTAAAGTCCTATGTTGATTCTGTTTTGAATGTTGAATTGTGTTGAACTGTTAATTGTGCCACTGTGAGCTGTTTGTGGATCTTATAGAGATAAAACATTCCGAATGCAAAAAAACATTTTGCATTCCGGCCCCCGACCTTAGCCCTCCAATATATCTGGCCCCTGGAAAATAAATTGGAGACCCCTGCAAGTTATAGCATGACCTTAAAAAGGCGTCCATTAGAGTAAGATCTTAAGCCTGAGCCCGAACCCGACCCGGCCCGAAATTCAGGTCGGGTCGGGTCTTCAAAATGACAATCATTACGTTCGGTCGGGCCGGGCTTCTCTCTCTCTGACTTTTTTAATAAATATATGTTTATAAAAATGTATACTAAAACGAGTTGTGGATACTAAACTAAGGAATACTTGTTTATAAATAATTATTGGTTAAAACAGAGAAGGGCTGTTAAGGTCATTGCTATAGAACTACGACTAAACAGGAAGCGCAGAGCCGGGGCACGCTTTCCGCACGTGAACGTGAATGTATGTAATCTCCTGACGTGGATGTAGTCCGCATCTATTTAGTTTAGGTCTCCCCGATATGGAGCAGCAAGAAGTCAAGGATGAACTTAAGACAGGGGAACTGAAGAGCAAACACGCACCGCGGTGTCTCTGCGTAATGAAGCGAGTGCGCATCAAGATCTCTCTTTATCTGGCTCTTATTCTGTGTTCCAGCGTTATTTCGTTGTGCAAATGCATTTATCATGATCGTAAAAATATGTAGATTATTTTAACCTTAAGAAATCTTGCGTTTTTTTCTGCCAAAAATACTATGGGATAAATGGAAATTTCGGGTTTGCGTCGAGCTCGGGCATGCAAATCAAGTTAATTGGTCGGGCTCGGGCCGGGTTGGTCTTTAATGCCCGCGGGCCTGGGTCGGGTCGGGCTGGATTTTTCAGGCCCGATCTTACCTCTACGGTCCATGCTTGAAAACCCTCCAGTGTGGCTGAATTTCAACAATACTGCAAAGATGAGCGGGCCAAAATTCCTCCACAGCACTGTAGTAGACTCACTGCAAGTTTTTGCAAATGCTTCATTGCCGTTGTTGCTGCTAAGGTGGGCCCAACCAGTTATTAGGTTTAGGGGGCAATTACTTTTTCACACAGGGCCATGTAAGTTTGGATTTTGTTTTCCCTTAATAATAAAAACCATCATTCCTTGTATTATCTTTGACTACTATTGAATTTTTTTGATGATCTGAAACAATTATGTGTGACAAACATGCAAAATAAATAAAATAATGAGAAACAGGAAGGGGGCAAACACATCTTCACACAACTGTAAATAATAAAGCAAAGGTAATAAATATCCTTGCTCACCGGTTGAGTGGGGCTTCAGGGAAAACTTGGGAACCCTGAACCATGGGGCGGATTCCTTGTCTTCAGAACTGAGGTCTGTTCTCTGGGAGTCCACCTCCGTCCACGTCAGGACCTTGGCTGAGCTTTCCACAGTAAAGTGTGAAGGGGAGTCTAACCGCTCTCTCTCCTTCCTCTCTCTTCTTACATTTGATGACATTAGTTCTTTTGACAAATGTGGTATACTTGGTATAGAATTATATGTTGCTTCCACTCCTTCATTGCTCATCAGTGATGATTGTGCTCCTAGTTTGCCACCAACATCCAAGCCTTCTTCTCTTGGAGATATCTGGATAGATGGGGATGTTATCTCAACTTTTGGAAGTTTAATTTTACCACTAATTGTTCCTTTTTCATTCTGAGTAAATGTTTTTTCTGCACTGTGGGTTACATGAACTGATTTCTCTATTGCACTTACATGAAATGATTCTGTTTTACCACTGGGAAAGCACATGGGGGGGAGCTCCATCCCTTTTCCCCTTAATCGGTCCATTTCATCTGAAAATTGTTGATTTGACTTCCTTAAGGTAGGCTGCATTTCAGTGGTCCCTGATCCAACATGAGCCGTTTTTAGTAGCTTGGAACAAGGACTTACAGACTCGTCAGGATTTACAAGCACAAATACAGCTCTCTTCACCTTAGGTACTTTTGGGCTTTCATATATATCGAGTCTTCCCTCTGGTGAAGACAAGGATGGTAATGGCACACCAAATTTAGGTATCTTAAATGGAGTGTCTTTTAATATTTGAACATTCTCATCCTCTGGTGACATGCCGATATCAAAGTCAATGTCTGGGATTCTAGGGGCATGAATTTGTCTGGAGACAACCCCCTCTGACCCTGTTCCTGCTTGGAGTGGTATTGTTGGAACTGAGATGCTTGTACCACCCTTTCCATCCAAATTACTGCTGTGCATCGAGCTTGACAGGTCTTTTCTATCTGATTCTGTTTTAGCTTTCTGTACTTTCTTTTTTGGCATTCCTATATTAAATTTTGTTCCTTTAACTTTTGCTTTTATCTTGCCACCATCATTGGTGTTCAGATCTCTGTTTGGTAAATCTATGTTTAACTCAACTTTACTATCTAATCCAAAATTGGTTTCAGAATTGGAGCAGTAATCAGAAACAATTCCATGCGATGGGTTTATTTTCATATCAGGCATTTTGAACTTTCCACCTATTGATCTTTCTGGGTTAGCTTCAGGCCTTTCTGTGGTGGTAACTGGACCCCCGATCTGTCCTTTTGGGAGAATTAGGTCAACTTTAGGCATTTTAAACTTTGCACCAGTAGGACCCTCCATATCTACTTCTGGACCTTCCATTTTTCCCTTCGGAAGAGTTGCTTCAACATCTGCTGTTATACCTTTTCCTTTTCCTTTGGGCGAAGATATGTCAGTGCTTGGCATCTTGATTTCAGGCATTTTGAACTTTAATCCATCAGCATCAATTTCAGGACCTTCGATCTTCCCTTTGAGAGGAAAAATATCAATATCGGGCCTTTTGATGTGGGGCATTTCAAACGTTCCTTTCTTATGCCCTTCAATATGCACTCCAGGGGTCTCTATGTTGATTTCAGGACTGGTTGTCTTCACTTTGGGCAGAGTTATGTCAACAGAAGACATTTTCAGATCAGGCATTGTAATTTTCCCTCCTTTAGAAACATTTATGTCAGTTTCAGGACCTTCAAGATTTTCTTTTGGAAAAGAAAATTCAACAGATGGAAGATTGGGATGAGGCATCCTAAAACGTCCACCTTTTCCTCCCATCTCCACCTCAGGACCCTCTATGCTTCCTTTAGGAAGAGATCTGTCAACATCAGGCATATTAAATTTTCCGGGTTTTGAGCAATCAACATCAATGTCTGGGCCTTTCATTTTTCCTTCTGGTAAAGAAATGTCAACATTTGGCATCTTTGACGTTCCACCTGCTGATCCTTCCAGTTGAGCTTCAGGCCTTTCTATGGCAATCCCTGGACCCTCAATCTTTCCTTTTGGGAGAGTCAAGTCAACTTTAGGCATTTTGATGCCAGGCATTTTGATGGCAGGCATTTTGATACCAGGCATTTTGATACCAGGCATTTTGAACCTTGCACCAGTAGGACCCTCTATATCTGCTTCTGGCCCTTGTGGAAGTGAAATATCTGTGGAAAGTAGGGTCCCTTCTATCTCAAACTCTTGACAATTTCCTTTCTCTCTGGGTAAAGATATATCAACATCTAGCATTTTAAGGTGAGGCATATTGAACTTTTTTCCTTTAGGGCCTTCGATATCCACTTCTGGACCTTCTACCTTTCCCTTTGGAAGTGAAATATCAACCGAAGGAAGAGTTGCTTCAACTTCTGCTGTTATACCTTTTCCTTTTCCTTTGGGCAAAGATATGTCAATGTTGGGCATCTTGATACCAGGCATTTTGAATTTGGCTCCCTCAGCATCAATTTCAGGAGCTTCAGTCTTCCCTTTGGGTAGAGAAATATCAATATCAGGCATTTTGATGTCAAGCATTCAAACTTTCCTTTCTTATGCCCTTCTATATTCACTCCAGGGGTCTCTATGTTGATTTCAGGACTCTTTGTTCTCACTTGGGCAGAGTTATGTCAACAGAAGGCATTTTCGATCAGGCATTTTATATTTCCCTCCTTTAGAAACATCGATGTCTACTTTCAGGACCAAGATTTCCTTTTGGAAGTGAAATTTCAATCGAAGGAAGACTGGGATTAGGCATCTTAAAACGTCCACCTTTTTTACCATTTCCAGCTCAGTTCCTCTATGCTTCCTTTAGGAAGAGATAAGTCAACAGCTGGCATATCGAGTTTTCCTGTTTTTGAGCTTCAACATCAACTGCTGAATTTAACTTTCCTTTTTGATAAAGAAATGTCAACATTTGCATTTTTATATTTGGCATTTTAAACTGTTCACCTGCTGATCCTTCTAAGTGAGCTTCAGCCTTTCTGTTGTGATCCCTGGACCCTCAATCTTTCCTTTGGGAGAGTCAAGTCAACTTTAGGCATTTTGATACCTGGCATTTGGAACTTTGTACCAGTAGGACCCTCTTATATCTACTTCTGGGCCTTCAGGTTTTCCTTTAGGAAGTGAAATATCAACAGAAGGTAGGGCCCCTTCCATCTCAACCTCTGGACCATTTACCTTTTGCTTTGGGTAAAGATATGTTTGACAGCTGGCATTTTAAGGTGAGGGCATCTTCAACCTGCTTCCTTTTGGGCACTCTACATCAAGTTCTGGACCTTCTATCCTTCCTTTTGGAAGTGAAAAATATCAACAGAAGGAAAAGTTGCTTCAACTTCTGCTTCTGCACATTTTCCCTTTCCTTTTGGGCAAAGACATGTCAATGTTGGGCATCTTGATACCAGGCATTTTGAATTTGGCTCCCTCAGGATCAATTTCAGGGACTTTGATCTTCCCTTTGGGCAGAGAAATATCAATATCAGGAAATTTTGACGTCAGGCATCTTCAAACTTTCCTTTCCTTATGCCCTTCTATATAGCACTCCAGGGGTCTCTATGTTGATTTTTGGACTGGTTGTCTTCGTATTGAGCAGAGTTATGTCAACAAAAGGCATTTTCATATCAGGCATTTTTTAAATTTCCCTCCTTTAGATACATCTATGTCAACTTCAGGACCTTCAAGCGTTCCTGTTGGAAATGAAATATCAACAGAAGGTAGATTGGGATGAGGCATTTTAAAACGTCCAATCTTCTCCTCCCATTTTCAAGATCAGGACCCTCTATGTCTTCCTTTAGGAAGAGATATGTCAACATCTGGACATATTTGAGTTTTCCCATTTTTGAACCATCAACATCCATTTCTGGGCCTTTGATTTTTCCTTTTGGAAAAGAAATGTCAACCTTTGGCATTTTTATGTCTGGCATTTTGAACTTTCCACCTGTTGATCCTTCTGGTGAGCTTCAGGACTTTCTGTGGTGCGATCCCCGGACTCTTCACTTTTCCTCTTGGAAGTGAAATATCAACAGAAGGTAGGGCCGTCCTTCCATCTCAAACTCTGTACTCCTTACCTTTTGATTTGTGGTAAAGACTATGTCGACATCTGGCATTTTGAGGTGAGGCATCTTTGAACTTCTTTCCTTTAGGGGCTTCTATATCAACTTTCTGGCCCTTCTATCTTTCCTCTTGGAAGTGAAATATCAACAGAAGGAAGAGTTGCTTTTCAACTTCTGCTTCTGCACCTTTTCCCTTTCCTTTGGGCAAAGAAGATATGCCAATGTTTGGGCATCTTTGATACCAGGCATTTTGAATTTGGCTCCGGGTCTCAAGCATCAATTTCAGGAGCTTTCAGTCTTCCCTTTGGGATAGAGAAATATCAATATCAGGCATTTGATGTCAGGCATTTCAAACTTTCCTTTCTTATGCCCTTCTATATTAACTCCAGGGGTCTCTATGTTGATTTCAGGACTCTTTGTATTCACTTTTGGCAGAGTTATGTCAACAGAAGGCATTTTCAGATTCAGGCATTTTATATTTCCCTCCTTTAGAAACATCGATGTCTACTTCAGGACCAAGATTTCCTTTTGGAAGTTGGAAAATTTCAATATTAGAAGGAAAGACTGGGATGAGGCATCTTTAAAACGTCCAGCCTTTTTCTCCCATTTCCATTTAGCTCAGTTCCCTCTATGCTTCCTTTTAGGAAGAGATATAAGTCAACAGCTGGCATATCGAGTTTTCCTGTTTTGAGCCATTCAACATCAACTGCTGGGAATTTAACTTTTCCTTTTGGTAAAGAAATGTCAACATTTGGCTATTTTTATATTTGGCATTTTAAACTGTTCATTCTGCTGATCCTTCTAAGTGAGCTTCAGGCCTTTCTGTGGTGATCCCTGGACCCTCAATCTTTCCTTTTGGGAGAGTCAATGTCAACTTTAGGCATTTTGATACCTGGCATTTGGAACTTTGCCCCAGTAGGACCCTCTATATCTACTTCTGGGGCTTCAGGTTTTCCTTTTGGAAGTGAAATATCAAACAGAAGGTAGGCCCCTTCCATCTCAAACTCTGGACCATTACCTTTTGCTTTGGGTAAAGATATGTTGACAGCTGGCATTTTAAGGTGAGGCATCTTCAACCTGCTTCCTTTTGGGCACTCTACATCAAGTTCTGGGACCCTCTATCCTTCCTTTTGGAAGTGAAATATCAACAGAAGGAAAAGGTTGCTTCAACTTCTGCTTCTGCACCTTTTCCCTTTCCTTTGGGCAAAGACATGTCAATGTTGGGCATCTTGATGCCACGCATTTTAAATTTGGCTCCCTCAACTAGCATATCAGTTTCAGGATCTTTGATCTTCCCTTTGGGCAGAGAAATATCAATATCAGGCATTTTGATGTGGGCATTTCAAACGTTCCTTTCTTATGCCCTTATCTCTACATGCACTGCAGGGGTCTCTATTGTTGATTTCAGGAGTCTTTGTATTAAATTTGGGCAGAGTTATGTCAACAGAAGGCATTTTCATATCAGGCATTTTAAAATTTCCCTCCTTTAGAAACATCGATGTCAACTTCAGGGCCTTCAATCGTTCCTTTTGGAAGTGAAATATCAGCAGAAGGAAGATTAGGATGAGGCAATTTAAAACGTCCATCTTTTCCTTCCATTTCCAGCTCAGGACCCTCTATGCTTCCTTTAGGAAGAGATATGTCAACAGCTGGCATATTGAGTTTTCCCATTTTTGAACCTTCAACATCAATTTCTGGGCCTTTGATTTTTCCTTTTGGAAAAGAAATGTCAACATTTGGCATTTTTATGTTTGGCATTTTGAACTTTCCACCTGCTGATCCTTCTAGGTCAGCTTTAGGCCTTTCTGTGGAAATCTCCCGGACCCTTCACTTTTCCTCTTGGAAGTGAAATATCAATTGAAGGTAGGGCCCCTTCCATCTCAACCTCTGGACCATTACCTTTTGCCTTTGGTAAAGATATGTCGACATCTGGCATTTCAAGGTGAGGCATCTTGAACTTCCTTCCTTTAGGGCCCTTCTATATCAACTTCTGGACCTTCTATCTTTCCTTTTGGAAAGTGAAATATCAACAGAAGGAAGAATTGCTTCAACTTTTGCTTCTGTACAACTTTTCCCTTTCCTTGTGGGAAAAGAAGTATGCCAATGTTGGGCATCTTGATATGAGGAATTTTGAATTTGGCTCCCTCAGCATCAATTTCAGGACCTTCAGTCTTCCCTTTGGGCAGAGAAAAATATCAATATCAGGCATTTTGATGTCAGGCATTTCAAATTTTCCTTTCTTATTCCCTTCGATATGCACTCCAGGGGTCTCTATGTTGATTTCAGGACTCTTTGTATTCACTTTGGGCAGAGTTATGTCAACAGAAGGCATTTTCAGATCAGGCATTTTATATTTCCCTCCTTTAGAAACATCGATGTCAACTTCAGGGCCTTCAAGCGTTCCTTTTGGAAGTGAAAATATCAACAGAAGGAAGATTGGGATGAGGTATCTTAAAACGCCCATCTTCTCCTCCCATTTCCAGCTCAGGACCCTCTATGCTTCCTTTAGGAAGAGATATGTCAACATCTGGCATATTGAGTTTTCCCATTTTTGAACCTTCAACATCAATTTCTGGGTCTTTGATTTTTCCTTTTGGTAAAGAAACGTCAACAATTTGGCATTTTTTATATTTGGCATTTTGAACTTTCCACCTGCTGATCCTTCTGGGTGAGCTCCAGGACTTTCTGCAGTGATCCCCGGATCCTTCATTTTTCTTCTTGGAAATGAAACATCAATTGAAGGTAGTGCCCCTTCAATCTCAAACTCTGGACCATTACCTTTAGATTTGGGTAAAGATATGTCGACATCTGGCAGTTTAATGTGAGGCATCTTGAACTTTTTTCCTTTTTGGCCCTCTATATCAACTTCTGGACCTTCTAGCTTTCCTTTAGGAAGTGAAATATCAATGGAAGGTTTGACTCCTTCAACCTCAATCTCTGGACCATTACTTTTGGCCTTGGGTAAAGATATGTCGACATCTGGCATTTTAAGGTGAGGCATCTTGAACTTCCTTCCTTTAGGGCCCTCTATATTAAATTCAGGACCCTTTTCCTTTTGGAAGTGAAATATCAACAGAAGGAAGAGTTGCTTCAACTTCTGCCTCTGTACCTTTTCCCTTTCCTTTGGGCAAAGATATGTCAAAGTTGGGCATCTTGATACCAGGCATTTTTGAATTTGGTTCCCTCAGCATCAATTTTGGGACCTTCGATCTTCCCTGTGGGTGGAGACATATCAATATCAGGCATTTTGATGTGGGGCATTTCAAACGTTCCTTTCTTATGCCCTTCAATATGCACTCCAGGGGTCTCTATGTTAATTTCAGGATTGGTTGTCTTTGCTTTGGGCAGAGTTATGTCAACAGAAGGCATTTTCATATCAGGCATTTTATATTTCCCCCCTTTAGAAACATCGATGTCTACTTCATGACCTTCAACCTTTCCTTTTGGAAGTGAAATTTCAATAGAAGGAAGATTGGGATGAGGCATCTTAAAACGTCCACCTTTTCCTCCCATTTCCAGCTCAGGTTCCTCTATGCTTCCTTTAGGAAGAGATATGTCTACATCTGGCATATTTTTTCCCATTTTTGAACCTTCAACATCAGTTTCTGGAACTTTGATTATTCCTTTTGGTAAAGAAATGTCAAACATTTGGCATTTTGAACTTTCCGCCTGCTATTCGTTCTTGGTGTGCTTCAGGCCTTTCTGTGGTAATCCCCGGACCCTTCACTTTTCCGCTTGGAAGTGAAAGATCAATTGATGGTAGGGCCCCTTCCATCTCAAACTCTGGACCATTACCTTTTGCTTTGGGTAAAGATATATCAACATATGGCAGTTTAATGTGAGGCATCTTGAATTTTTTTCCTTTAGGGCCCTCTATTTCAACTTCAGGACCTTCTAGTTTCCCTTTTAGGAAGTGAAATATCAATGGAAGGTTGGACTCCTTCAATCTCAACCTCTGGACCATAACCTTTTTCCTTGGGTAAAGACATGTCGACATCTGGCATCTTAAGGTGAGGCATCTTGAACTTCCGTCCTTTAGGGCCCTCTATATTAACTTCTGGACCTTCTATCTTTCCTTTTGGAAGTGAAATATCAACAGAAGGAAGAGTTGCTTCAACTTCTGCTTCTGTACCTTTTCCCTTTCCTTTGGGCAAAGATATGCCAATGTTGGGCATCTTGATACCAGGCATTTTGAATTTTGCTCCCTCAGGATCAATGCTTCAGTGACTTTCGATCTTCCCTTTGGGCAGAGAATATATCAATATCAGGCATTTTGAATTTCAAACTTTCCTTTCTTATGCCGTTCGATATGCACTCCAGGGGTCTCTATGTTAATTTCAGGACTGGTTGTTTTCGCTTTGGGCAGAGTTATGTCAACAGAAGGCATTTTCAGATCAGGCATTTTAAATTTTCCTCCTTGAGAGAGATCTATGTCAACTTCAGGACCTCCAAGGGTTCCTTTTGGAAGTGAAATATCAACAGAAGGAAGATTGGGAAGAGGCATCTTAAAACGTCCACTCTTTTCCTTCCATTTCAAGATCAGGACCCTCTATGCTTCCTTTAGGAAGAGATAAGTTAGCATCTGGCATATTGAGTTTTCCCATTTTTGAACCTTCAACATCAATTTCTGGGCCTTTGATTTTTCCTTTTGGTAAAGAAATGTCAACATTTGGCATTTTTATATTTGGCATATTGAACTTTCCACCTGCTGATCCTTCTAGGTTAGCTTCAGGCCTTTCTGTGGTAATCCCCAGATCCTTCACTTTTCCTCTTGGAAGTGAATTATCAACTGAATGTAGGGCCCCTTCCATCTCAAACTCTGGACCATTACCTTTTGCTGTGGGTAAAGATATATCGACATCTGGCATTTTAATGTGAGGCATTTTGAACTTTTTTTCCTTTAGGGCCCTCTATATAAACTTCTGGACCTTCTAGTTTCCCTGTAGGAAGCGAAATATCAATGGAAGGTAGGGCCCCTTCCATCTCAACCTCTGGACCATTACCTTTTGCCTTGGGTAAAGATATGTCGACATCTGGCATTTTAAGGTGAGGCATCTTGAACTTCCTTCCTTTAGGACCCTCTATATTAACTTTTGGACCTTCTATCTTTCCTTTTGGAAGTGAAATATCAACAGAAGGAAGAATTGCTTCAACTTTTGCTTCTGTACCTTTTACCTTTCCTTTGGGCAAAGATATGTCAATGTTGGGCATCTTGATACCAGGCATTTTGAATTTGGCTCCCTCAGGATCAAATTCAGGACCTTCGATTTTCCCTTTGGGCAGGGAAATATCAATATCAGGCATTTTGATGTGGGGCATTTCAAACTTTCCTTTCTTATGCCCTTCGATATGCCCTCCAGTGGTCTCTATGTTGATTTCAGGACTCGTTGTCTTCGCTTTGGGCAGAGTTATGTCAACAGAAGGCATTTTCAGATCAGGCATTTCAAATTTAATTCCTTTAGAGACATCTATATCAACTTCAGGACCTCCAAGCGTTCCTTTTGGAAGTGAAATATCAACAGAAGGAAGATTGGGATGCGGCATCTTAAAACGTCCATCTTCTGGTCCCATTTCCAGCTCAGGACCCTCTATGCTTCCTTTAGGAAGAGATATGTCAACATCTGGCATATTGAGTTTTCCCATTTTTGAACCTTCAACATCAATTTCTGGGCCTTTGATTTTTCCTTCTGGTAAAGAAATGTCAACATTTGGCATTTTTATGTTTGGCATTTTAAACTTTCCACCTGCTGATCCTTCCAGGACAGCTTCAGGCCTTTCTGTGGTGATCCCTGGACCCTTTACTTTTCCTCTTGGAAGTGAAATATCAATTGAAGGTAGGGCCCCTTCCATCTCAAGCCCTGGACTCTTACCTTTTGCTGTGGGTAAAGATATATCGACATCTGGCATTTTAATGTGAGGCATCTTGAACTTCCGTCCTTTAGGGCCCTCTATATCAACTTCTGGCCCTTCTATCTTTCCTCTTGGAAGTGAAATATCAACAGAAGGAAGAGTTGCTTCAACTTCTGCTTCTGTACCTTTTCCCTTTCCTTTGGGCAAAGATATGCCAATGTTGGGCATCTTGATACCAGGCATTTTGAATTTGGCTCCCTCAGGATCAATTTCAGGAGCTTCGATTTTCCCTTTGGGCGGAGAAATATCAATATCAGGCATTTTGATAAGGGGCATTTCAAACTTTCCTTTCTTATGCCCTTCGATATGCACTCCAGGGGTCTCTATGTTGATTTCAGGACTGGTTGTCTCCGCTTTGGGCAGAGTTATGTCAACAGAAGGCATTTTCAGATCAGGCATTTTAAATTTCCCTCCTTTAGAAACATCTATGTCAACTTCAGGGCCTTCAATCGTTTCTTTTGGAAGTGAAATATCAACAGAAGGAAGATTGGGATGGGGTATCTTAAAACGTCTATTTTTTCCTCCCATTTCCAGCTCAGGACCCTCTGTGCTTCCTTTAGGAAGAGATATGTCAACATCTGGCATATTAAGTTTTCCCATTTTTGAACCTTCAACATCAATTTCTGGGCGTTTGATTTTTCCTTTTGGAAAAGAAATGTCAACCTTTGGCATTTTTATATTTGGCATTTTGAACTTTCCATCTGCTGATCCTTCCAGGTGAGCTTCAGGCCTTTCGGGTGTAATCCCTGGACCCTTCATTTCTCCTCTTGGAAGTGAAATATCCATCGAAGGTAGGGCCCCTTCCATCTCAACCTCTGGACCATTACCTTTTGCCTTTGGTAAAGATATGTCGACATCAGGCATTTTAAGGTGAGGCGTCTTGAACTTCCGTCCTTTAGGGCCCTCCATATCGGCTTCTGGCCCTTCTATCTTTCCTTTTGGAAGTGAAATATCAACAGAAGGAAGAGTTGCTTCAACCTCTGCTTCTGTACCTTTTCCCTTTCCTTTGGGCAAAGATATGTTAACGTTGGGCATCTTGATACCAGGCATTTTGAATTTTGCTCCGTCATCATCTATTTCAGGACTTTTGATCTTCCCTTTAGGTAGAGAAATATCAATATAAGGCATTTTTATGTCAGACATTTCAAAATTCCCTTCCTTATGCCCTTCTATATTCACTCCAGGGGTCTCTATGTTGATTTCAGGACTATTTGTCTTCACTTTGGGCAGAGTTATGTCAACAGAAGGCATTTTCATATCAGGCATTTTAAATTTCCCTCCTTCAGAAACATTGATGTCAACTTCAGGGCCTTCAAGCGTTCCTGTTGGAAATGAAATATCTACAGAAGGAAGATTAGGATGAGGCATCTTAAAACGTCCATCTTTTCTTCCCATTTCCAGCTCAGGACCCTCTATGCTTCCTTTAGGAAGAGATATGTCAACATCTGGCATATTGAGTTTCCCCATTTTGGAACTTTCAACATCAATTTCTGGGCCTTTGATTTTTCCTTTTGGTAAAGAAATGTCAACATTTGGCATTTTTATATTTGGCATTTTAAACTGTCCACCTGCAGAGCCTCCTAGGTGAGCTTCAGGCCTTTCTGTGGTGATCCCTGGACCCTCGACGTCTCCTTTTCGTAGAGTTAAGTCAGCTTTAGACATTTTGATACAAGGCATTTTGAACTTTGCACCAGTAGGACCCTCTAGATCTACTTCTGCACATTCTATCTTTCCTTTAGGAAGTGAAATATCAATGGAAGGAAGGGCCTCTTTCATCTCAATCTCTGGACCATTACCTTTTGCCTTGGGTAGAGATATGTCAACATCTGGCATTTTAAGGTGAGGCAACTTGAACTTCCTTCCTTTAGGACCTTCTATATCAACTTCTGGACCTTCTATCTTTCCTGTTTGAAGTGAAATGTCAGTAGGAAGATTTGGATGAGGCATCTTAAAACCTTTTCCTTTTCCTCCCATTTCCATCTTAGGTCCTTCTACGCTTCCTTTAGGAACAGATATGTCAACATCAGGAATATTGATTTTCACAGATTTTGGGCACTCAACATAAATTTCTGGGCCTTTAATTTTTTCTTTTTGTATCGACATGTCAAAATTCGGTATTTTAAGGTTTGGGATGTCTATATCAACTTCTGAGAGTTCCGTTTTTACAGGCAGTATGAGATGACCTGAATTTGTGTCTTTTTTGACAGTACCTTGGCCTTTGGGCAACGATAAGTCTAGGTCAAATTTTGGAATTGAACTGTCAATTGTTTGTATTTTTGGGAATTTCAGGCTTCCCTCAGACACATTGATGGTTGTTTCTGAACCATACACTGCAGGTTTTGGCAGAAGAACTTCTGTGTCTGGAGATGGAATATTTGTTGTCCCTGCCATTGAAAACTTTGGCAGTTTTATATTAACATCAGGTCCATGGAAGTCACTTTTTACCTCCAAGTTAGTTTCTTGTCCTGCCCCACCTTCTCCCTCTGTTAGCAGTATTTTAGGTGATGTTGTTTCTAAATCTACTCCAGGACATGGAGCAGATGTGTTAATTTTGTTCTTGGAAAGTCCAAACGAAGGCAGTTTTATTTTAGTTTTCTTTCCTTTAACCTTTTTTTTCCCACCAACCTCCAGATCCCCATCTTTTCCTCTTGACTGTCCATTAAACCTTGGAGGCAAACTTGGCCCTTTGACAGAACTACAGGGTGGATCATAACTACTTCCTGAAGAAGGTCTGCTACCCTCTGCTCCCAGAAGCTCTATTTCTACATCATCACCTTGCTTTGAGTGACCAAAATCTAAGTCAACTTTGGGCGCTGAAATGTCAACTGTAGGTAGTTTGAAGGATGGAAATGTTATACCTTTCCCTGATTGCTCTATTTTTTCATGTGTCAACTCTGAAGGAATAACAGCAGAAGGCATTTTGATTTCTGCTTTTCCTCCCGCTATTTCAAATTCATTATTTTCTACTTTGCACTTTTCTTCTTTGACCTTTGCAATAGTCATGTCCACCTTAGGTAATGACATTGTCCCTTCTTGCATTTCTATTGAAGTCTTTAGTGGGTCAATTTTGGGGAGAATTACATTAAAATCTGGCATTTTGAACTGTCCATCCCCTCCAACATAATGACCAATGTCCACATTTTCACTGTCTGTTTTCAGTGTAACATCTGCTTTAGCATGTTTTACATCCGTTAACTCAATCTTTGGCATAGAGAATTTAGAATGTTTAAATATGCCTTCCACTTCATCAGGAACTCGTTGTCCATTGGCCACATTCAAGCTGACATCAGGTGCAGAGATATCCACAGCTGGCAGCACCATCTTCTCAGCTTCTGTGACCTCTACACCAGGCCATCCCTCCAGCTTGGGCACATTGATTGAGATTGCCCCCGGGTCACCTGCTGACACCTTTATTTGGGGAGGGGGAGAGATTTTGACATCTCCCTTTATATTCACATCACCTTCCAGCTCATCTGAATGTTGTGACAGTCGTATCTTTGGAAGTTTTAACTTTGGCATTATAAGATTAGCATTACCTTTGCCAACATCCACCTTTCCTGCCTCTGCATTCAATTTTCCTTGAAGGTCTGCCCCTTCAGAAGGAGGAATCAAAGCTCCTTTGGGTTTACTCATCTCTGCTCTGCCCATGTGCTCTGCAGGGATATCTTCAGGAAGACTGAGTTCTACCTCTGGTGGGACAGAACCAGACTTTGTGTGTTTGGACTTTGGAAAGTTGATGCCAAACTTATGGGCTTTTCCATGAACTTTAACTTTTTCTCCAGACATTTTAACCTGTGCTGTTTCGACTTCTGGCTCTGCTCTGCACTCTGCCTTTGCTTTCATGTGTGGGAACCTGGCATACAAAAGTAAATTTAGTATTAGGTTGTTAGTAAATTTGTTCTGACCCTCATTGCAGGAGCAGCTGCAGCTCACCTGACGTACGGTCTGCTCTTTCCTGCAGCTCCAACTTGCTCCTTGGAACTCCGGGATTGTTTTAGTTTGGGAAGAGAGAACTCCACTTCCACATCACTCTGGTCCACACTGTGGGATCCCTCTTCCATCTCCGGCTCTCCTTTGTGCCTTTCTTTTAACCTCTTCAGGCCAAAGCGACCTCCTCTTTTTTTTTGGGTTTTAAATGGCTTCATCCCCTTCACACTCTGAAACATCACAAATCATTGACAATATTCAACCTCAAGCTGTAGTGTTGGACTGCAAATATTCTGTATAAAGACAAGAAACTGCATGTAATTATGTTGAAATTGGAAGTATATTTAGTATTGCAGCTTTCTAGTATAGTTAAATTTACTTATAATTAACATTATAATAATCATATTAATAATAAATAATTGACTAACAAATAATCATTGATACTATTATTTTTATTTAATATAAGCAACCAAATGCAAGATCCAAGATTCCTTTATGGTCATAGTACGAAAGGT
The DNA here is from genome assembly GCA_015082035.1 of Chaenogobius annularis. NCBI lineage: Eukaryota > Metazoa > Chordata > Actinopteri > Gobiiformes > Gobiidae > Chaenogobius > Chaenogobius annularis. The sequence continues at coordinate 352,097 of BJKM01000256.1, forward strand.
CATCACCAGACTCAAGAGCTTACCAGTTTAGTCACTTTGGCTCGAGGGCCTTTGACCTCTACACTGGGCAGTCTGGGGGCCTCTCCTGTGACTGTCCTCTTCACTTGGAAGCTGACTTTATATGGCTCTGCACATTGAAGGATCTTTAACGCGTCTTCATACTTGACATTATCAAAGTAGACTTTGGCGCTCAAAAGTTGATCTCCTGCAGAGAAAAAAATTGAAAATAAGCATTCTGACATTTTATAATTAAAGGGAATTTATTTGGGACTTCAGGGATGATGGGGTGGTTGCGCGGACATGTCGGTCTGTCTGCAGTCGTACCGTGGAAATAACAATAATAATATTGCGAGTTCACCTGGGTAGACATGTTATTTTTACGTGGGAGCAGACATATGAAGAAACTTGACACTTTGAAGAATATGGCTAGCAATGCTATAGCCAAGCTAACTAGGTCCCCACTGGCGCTAGGCCTCCGTGCCCAGACGCGGGCAGCACTGCATCTATATCCAGTTACTTCCGGGTAAGTAACATCACTGGATAGAGTGATACTGCTTCTTTCTACTTTTATATCTAACAATATTTAATATTTTAATTTCATTTGCAATTTGTTAATCGCTTTTCCTTCTTTTTCTCCCACTTCCCTGATGGGAGTGGAGCAGGCGCATCAATGACCTGTGGCTCCAGATGCTCCTCAACTGCCTGGAGAAACGGTCTCTACTCCATATGAACGGTTCTTCATCAGCCTCGAAGAAATGGTTCTCCTCCTGAGTGGGTCCAGCTCTGCAAATTGAGGCGCGTCCGCCTGTCCGTCCGAGGGAGTCGGATCTCTCCTTCACAGTGGAACTCCTACAGGGTCACAGGGGTCTTAGGACAGGGGATGGTGGGACATTACCAAGTCCCTATGAACGTGGGTTTATTCTATTTTTCACTGTAGCCCCTCAAGGCAACCGCTCTTTTGATTTTGGGCATTACAAAAATAAATTGAATTGAATTGAATCTCTTCCAGCCACTGCGCGCCCCGCCCCCCGAGCTCCAGATCAGATTAATTGGCAGAGGAGACCCGGAGTGGAATAGACCCGGTGATTATGGTGGTTTTACAGAGATTACTGACAAGATTACAAAAACAGTGGACGCAAAGATCTGCTTTGCAAAACAAGGTGGCTATTTCAACAAACCTGTTTTGACAGACAAACTGGATGACCTGGAGAACCGAGAGCCTAGATGTATTATGCGGATTGTCGGCATTCCAGAGAACACTGAGGGTAAGGATGTGGTCAAGTATATGGAGACCTATATGGAGACCTGGATCCCTGAGTATCTCAGACTTCCAATAAGAGCTGGGAAAATTAAGATTGACCACGCGCACCGCTCGCTGGCTCCCAAACTGGCTCCGAACCAGCGCCAAAGACCTATTATTCTGAAGTTCCACAGTTTTGTGATAAACACTGTGTCATGGCGGCATCCAGACGTCTCGCCGTTGGCCATGGCGGATCAACCATGCCCAAGGTCACTTTCTTTATCAACTACTCAGCGCGTGTTGTGGCAAGTGGTCAAGAAACGAAAAGCTTTTGATCCAGTGAAATCGTGCCTGAGAGAGAAGAACGTGGAATATGCTCTGCTTTATCCTGCAACACTAAGGATCAAGAATGGAAAAATGGTTTGACCCCTTTTAGGATCTCTTTTGGGCTCGTCATGAGCTCTTTTTTTTTGCATTCTGTTTGTTCTATTGTGTACAGTTTTTGTGGTTCCTGTGTTTGTGTGTTGTGTTCAACTGGAGAACACTGTAACAATAGCAGATTTAGAAGAATGAGTTCAACATTGTCAATACAATGGCATCTGAAAATTACAATGTTAATGGCATATTGGGTCCAATTAAGTGGACATTGACAACAGATATTGACAAAGATAAGAAAAGAGAAAATGTATATTATATACCTACAGGAATCCCATTTACATTGACAACATTTGGTTATAAGAGACTTTACAATTCATACAGGGGCAAACAAAAGAGGGGTGTGGCCATATTGATCTCAAGCAGAATACCCTTTGAACAGAATTTTGAACACAAAGATAAAGATTACAGATTTGTACTGGTCAAAGGAAATATTAATGGGAGTGTGTTTATTTTGATTAATGTATATGCAACCTCATTTTCTATGCTGAAGTTGTATTGATTTGATTGCAAACCACTCTGAGGGAACCCTTGTCTGTGGCGGAGACTAGAACTTACAAGTGCAGCCAACATTGGATGTCTCAGGCTCACGAAATACTGGTAAATCTATAAATAATACATTTAGTACATTAATACATAATATAGCAATTTGCAGAACAAACTAAAGAGGCTGGAGGCAACATGCTGAAAACAAGGATCCTCAAATGCGACAGAAAATTAAAAAGACAAGGGATGAGAATAATGACCTGACCTCACAGGAAATTATAAAGTAAGCTCTTTACACCAAAGATATTATGAAAGTAGTTCAAAATGCACTAAATTATTAGCTTGGAAGATTAAAAAACAACAGAACAACAAAGTACTGTTTTTAAAAATCAAAATCAAATTATCAAATCAAATTTTAACCATTTTAACCAAACAAGAACACACACAATCAACATTTGAATCCTTCTACAAAAACATTTCATCAAAACATCAAGAAACAAAAAAGAAGAAATACAATCTTTTTTGGACACTTTCAACATACCTGCCATGACCGAAGAGCAAAAAAAGTGCAATCAAAAGACTAAAAAACAATAAATCTCCAGGGAGTGACAGGTTCACATGAGAGTGGTATAAAGCTCTAAAAGACACTCTTACTCTATTGCTTTTATCAACTATTAACTGGGCCCTTAAAAAAGGTCAGATCCCTCCAAGTTGGATGGAAGCCATACAGACCAATCTAGTTTCTGAATGTGGACTATCGTTTATACACCTCAATTATGTCCAAAAGAATGGAACGAATACTCCCAAATTTGATTCACAATGATCAGACAGGGTCAAACACAAGATAACATAAGACGATCTTTACACATATTGAGCCAAATACAAAAAAAACCCCAAAAAACAAAATAATAATAATAATAATTTATTTATTTATTGTGTCTCAATTGGTGGGACAGCACATAAAATTTCCTGCTATGCAGATGATGTCTTACTATATTTAACCAAACCAGAAATGTCCATACCTAATGTGATGCATTTCCTTCATGATATTGCTCCAATGTCTGAATACAAATTGAATGTACAAAAAAATGTAATTCTCTCTTACTGGCAACGCCCTCTGTCCTTTAGAAAGACTTTAAATGGAAAACGCCATACTCCTCTTTTCTCCACTATAAAGGAAGATGTCGGTGTCATCCCTCATTCGTCCAGGAGTGTTCCATTGTCGAAAAAGATTCAGTTGTAGTCATCTGGACTCTGTTTTAGAAAAAACAAAAACGTTTCAACTCTCATCCAAGAGTCATTCTCAATCATTGAAACAAATCTGAGAACTCCTGTTTTAATCCTACTCTGTGAGAGCCCTGCCCACAGGGCGGGACCTCCTGCTAATCGCCCATTGAAACTGGGATGGGCCTATTGTTCTGTAGTTCCCTGCCTCACCTTGAGTGCCTATTTAACATCCGAATGCCCCGGGCGCGTCTCCAGGGTTTCAGCAGACCATTATAAACAACTGGGCTACATCTAGATGTAGATGCCGACACAAAAACAGAGCAATGTAGTTTATTCTATCCAATGCAGTGAAGAAAGTTGTAAAGAGCGCCACATAGGGGAGACTAAACAGCCACTTCACAAGAGGCTTTGTCAGCACAGAAGACATGCGAGTTCAGGACCCCAAAGCGCTGTGCATCTTCATCTTAAAGCCACAAACCACTCTATTGAAGACAGTGAGGTGGAGATTCTGAGCAGGAGAAAATATGGTTTGAAAGAGGAGTTAAGGAGGCCATCTTTGTTAAAAAAGAGAATCCTTCATTAAATCGTAATGGAGGTTTAAGATTCAACCTTCCAGTTGTTCATAATGGTCTGCTGAAACCCTGGAGACGCCCTGGGCATTCGGATGCTAAATAGGCACTCAAGGTGAGGCAGGGAACAATAGAACAATAGGCCCATCCCAGTTTCAATGGGCCATTAGCAGGAGGTCCCGCCCTGTGGGCAGGGCTCTCACAGAGTAGGATATAAACATGAGTTCTCAGACTTGTTTCACTGATTGAGAATGACTCTTGGATGAGAGTTGAAACGTTTTGTTTTTTCTAAAACAGAGTCCAGATGACTACAACGGAATCTTTTTTCGACTATAAAGGAAGATGTTTGAAAAATGTAATCTTATCCAATACTAAGTCTAAGACAAAAGATTGAAACTAAAAAGGAATGTTTGGCCCAGATTTTCTCCATCTGTTCCAGACTCTTCCGATTTCCATCCCCAACCGGCTGTTTGATGAGTGGAATAAAATAATCTTAAGATTCATATGGCAAGGAAAAAAACCTCAAATCCCATTGGAAACTCTACAATTATCAAAAGAAATAGGAGGATGAGGTTTGCTTTGTCTGAAATATTTACTTTATCTCAGCTCAAATCACAGCCTTGCTGTACTGGTGTGATCCAGAATATGAAGCGCATGTTTTATCTCTCTTTCCCTCTCTCTATCTCTATCTTTCTAGTTTTCTTTCTCTTTCTCTTCTCTCTCCTTGTATAGCGTAAAACACATACTTTTAAGACGTACAACTACAGTAGGTGACAGTAATGTAACACTTCATGGATACCAACCGCATTGAGAAACCTGTTGGAGACATTGCGGCAGCCAAGAGGCAAGCCACTATCACGTGTTTGTGGGACTGTCCTGGTGCACAAAAAGTTTGGACTGAAGTTAACAAGGCGCGCTGGAGACAATTTTTCACCTTTTCAATTCATCTTTCAGAATTAATTTGGAAATTGACAAGTTTAACAGACTTTGGACAACATGGGACTCTTTTGAGTTTTGTGTGTGCCAAGATTTTGATTTTCATAATGAGTGGGTGTCTACTTGTGCTGTTATTTAGGTCTTGTCTTATCTTATCTCTGGTCGTGTTGTGTTCTGTGCTTATGTTTTATGTCTATTATATTATAAACATTAAACTACTAATTTATATTTTATGTATTTATATTTATAAATCAGTCTTTTTTTTTTTTTTTATATGTATTGAATGTAGCTTGTATTTTTGTGTTGCATGTAGTTTATAATGGGTTTCATGCTGCACGGATTCAGTTGTGGAGTTGTTGGCAGAGGGAGCTGACAGTATGTTGCAGTAGGCCCTTACACCCGCCTGCAGCCTATTGCGTGTCACCTGCGCTACCTCTTTGTCGCCTCTGACGTCACTCTTTGTTTGGGAGCCATATGCAAGCACGAGCACCTAAGCCTTGCCAAACGATGGCCCTAAAATGACTGACGTAGGACTAAAGCCAGCGATTGTGCCAGTGTTGTCGTTGTTAACCAGTGAGTAAAATGAGTAATTCATTTCTTCATTCAGCTGAACCAAAACCAACATTCTTGTCTTTCTAGTCTTCTGGGTTGCGCACATTATGTGCACCAGGCTCATGCTGCACGCCCTTCATGTTAAAAAGCTCCGGTAGGCCACTTTGTCTTCTCCAACTTAATGCTTTAATTCAAAGTATCCTACTCTCGTGCTGTTTGTAGAACCAGAGTACTGAACATGAATAACACATTAATATGTTTAGTTTGAAACATTCCAGCTCTGGCTTCATGTTCAGGGTCGTTGTCCTGCTAAAGATGAACCTCCGCCCCAGTCTCAGGTCTTTTCCAGACACCAACAGGTTTTCTTCAAAGATTGTCTTGTATTTGGCTCCATCCGTCTTCCATCAGCTCTGAGCAGCTTCCCTGTCCCTGCTGAAGAAAAGCGGCCCACAGCATGATGCTGCACCACCATGTTTGACAGTGTTTGACAATGGAGATGGTGTGTTCAGAGTCATGTGACCTGTTAGTTTTACACCACATTTTGCTTTTAGATCAAAAAGTGGATTTTGGTCTGATCAGACCAGATGACTTTCTTCCACATGTTTGCTGTGTCCTCCACATGGCTTCTGGCAAACTACTAACAGGACTTCTTATGGCCGTTTTTCAACAATGGCTTCTCCTTGCCGCCAGATTTGTGTCATGCATGACTAATAGTTGTCCTGTGGACACATTCCTTGTCCCCCTGAGCTGTGGGTCTGTGCAGCTTCTCCAGAGTTCCCATGAGTCTCTTGGCTGCATCTCTGATCAGTGTTCTCCTTGTTCAAATGAAAGTATTGGTGGACGGCCATGTCTTGGTAGGTTTGTAGTTGTGCCATTTCCATTTCCGGATGATGGGTTGAACATTGCTCTGTTAGATGTTCAAAGTTTGGGAAATCTTTATATAACTTCTCCACACTTTCTCCCTGCCTGGTGTGTTTCCTTGAACTTCATGATGCTTTTGCTCCCCAACATTCTCTTCACAAACTTCTGTGGCCTTCACAGAACAGCTGCATTTATGAGATTAGATTACACACAGGTGATCTATTGAATCATTACGTCAACATTCAATCTGTCATGTCTCTGGGTCAGAAGACATTAATAATTCCATGAGAGTAATAAGTTTGTTAAAAGGTATAAATAAGTTCATGCTCGTTAAATAAATATGTTGATTTTATATTACAAAGTGTTAGAAGAGTTTGGGTAAAATTGTCAGAGTAAGACATCTTCTCCTTTAAGGATCTTTTTAGTTTCAGCGCAGAGTAAGTGCTCCTTTGCGCACATAGAGGATCTTGGACGTTTTTCTTGTCGGTGATAAACAAGCTCGTGCCACGGCAAAAGTGAAGTCTGAACGGCTCATTTACACGCTGAATGTGCTCTATTTGTTTGAACCTTGGGAAACTTTCGTCTTTGTGAGTATTTGTATGTTCATAAGCACTTTGTTTAACAGTCCAACTGTGTTTTATGTGATCATTTAATGTAAACCTGTACACGAAGCTAACTGTGACTTGTTTTTTTACATGTGTTTAAGCTAGCTACTTTGTTAGATCTTCATTTGTGCAGTGTAGTTTGTAACACGTATTTTTTCTGTATGTTTCAGTTACCATTCATTCATTCATTCTTTCATCCATTCACGCATAAGATACCTCCATAAAGCAAGAAAAGAACGCCTTGTGTACGGAGTTTTCTTTATTGGTTCGCTGGCTGTCTAGCTTCACACAGTCACGTGTCGTGAGGACAGCACAGTAAAAAGACGACTACTCAGCGGGCTCAAGCAGTACAGAGCTACATTAAGCCAACATGAGTCTACGTTCAGGGAAGAACTATCTGAGAGACTACGACCTGCAAAATGAAGCAGATGCAGAGCTCGAGCCAAATGTCTACTCAGAGCATCAAGCAGACGTTGACGCAGCCACAGACCGACCGGATCCTGCAGACCAACCGTCACCAGAGAGGCAGCAGCCGTCTGAGAGGCCTTCACCTCCACGCAGCACCCGGTCCAGGGCTCCCAGTAGGCGGTCACACTCATCAACATCATCAAGTTTCTCAGCTACTAAGGCCTACGCCAAAGCTCAAGCAGCCAAGGCTCAGCTCGCCTTTGCTGAAAAAGAGGCTAACATGATGAGACAAAAGGCTGAATTAGATGCCGGCCTCCACATCTTGAAATGTGAAAGAGAAGTCGCTGCAGCTGAGGCAGAAGCTGCAGCCTACGAAGAAGTAGAAAGTCAGAGCGGGGAGTCAAGCATAAAACCCCCGATTGATTCTGAGCCCTTTAATGCAGTACAGTGCACAAGCGAATATGTTGAACAACACAGCAAGTTGCAAATGCACTCTCAACCTATAGACAATGCTTTAGACCTTCAAGTCACCAAACAACCTGTTGACCAAAGTACAACTACACCTCTGCATGTCCAGCCACCAGTTGAAAGTGACTTTAAACATGAACCAAAAGTTAAAGCGGTTCCAACCAATACCTATTTGTTCAACCCTCTAGCTCACACTTTCCAACCCAGAAACAACAACCAAGCCGAAACAAATGGGGCACATGATTTTGCAAAATTAATATCTTATCCGCAAAGAACTTATCAGCACAGGTCTACTGCAATTCGATGACAAACCAGAAAACTATTGGGCATGGAAAGCCTCATTCATCAGTGCAACTACTGACTTAAATCTGTCACAGCTAGAGAGGAGCTAGATTTGCTAACAAAATGGTTAGGGCCAAAGTCCTCAGAACAGGCCAAAAGGATTCGCGCTGTACACACACTCCGTCCTGCCGCAGGTGCAAAAATGGTCTGGGAACGTCTTGAGGAGTGTTTTGGCTCCGCCGAGGCCATCGAGGATGCACTCTTAAAAAAGATAGAGGAGTTTCCGAGACTGACAAACAAAGATAGTGAGAAGTTGAGAGAACTTGGCGACATCTTGTTAGAGTTGCAGTGTGCCAAGTCTGATGGTACACTTCCAGGGCTAGCATACCTAGACACAGCTCGAGGGGTAAGACAAATAGTTGAAAAACTACCCTTCAACTTACAGGAAAGATGGACAACTGTAGGAACTCATTACAAAGAGACCCATAGAGTGTCATTTCCTCCTTTCTCGGTTTTTGTGCAGTTTGTTCAGCAACAAGCTAAAAATGAAAAATGACCCAAGCTTTGCTTTATCCAGCTGTAACAGTCAAGTGTTGAATCGCACAGAAAAGCACACACCATACAATCGCAAAGCCACTGTGTCAGTACACAGAACAGACATTTCAGATAAAAGTGGTTCTGAGCAAAAGAAAATAGAAGAAACCAGATCGGCAGTGCCCGATTCATAAAAGGCCACACCCCCTCAAAAAATGTAAGTCATTCAGAGAGAAACCAATCGAGGAACGGCAAGCCTTTCTCAAAGAGAACCGTATTTGTTATAGGTGTGTGTGTTCAGTGCAGCATATCGCAAAAGATTGTAAGGTGGCAGTCAAGTGTGTTGAGTGTAACAGTCCCAAGCACATTTCAGCACTTCATCCCAGGTCCCGCTCCTGTCCCAAAAAGTGACACCTCAGAAAGTGCAGACACTGAGGAGCAAACAGAGAGTCCTCCCGCAGTTGTCTCCAAGTGCACGGAAGTATGTGGTCGGAGTGAAAGCCCTCGCTCTTGTTCTAAGATCTGTTTAGTGAAAGCCTATCCAGAAGGCCAAAAAGACAGAGCGCTTAATATGTATGCAGTGATTGACGAACAGAGCAATAGGTCCCTGGCCAGAACAGAGTTCTTTAACCTATTTTAAATCAAAACCACGCCTGCTCCGTACACCCTAAAAACCTGCTCAGGAAAAGCAGAAACTACAGGCAGGAGAGCTGTCAACTTTTTCATACAGTCCATGGATGGAAAGACACATATCAAACTGCCTCCTTTGATTGAATGTGACTCTGTGCCGGACGACAGATCTGAAATACCTTCGCCTGAGATTGCTAAGCATCATCCTCACCTTCTTCCAATCGCAAACAAAATCCAGTCTGTCGATCATCATGCTCCTATCCTCCTTCTGCTGGGAAGAGACATCCTCAGCGTTCACAAGGTACGTGAGCAGATCAACGGACCCAATAATGCTCCTTATGCCCAGAGACTGGACTTGGGTTGGGTTGTAGTGGGAGAGGTATGTGTAGGCAAAGCTCACAGCACACAACAGAGGTCAATGTGTATAAGACACACGTGTTAGACAACGGGCGCCCAACCTATTTTGAGCCATGTCCAAACGTCTTTACAGTAAAAGAGGACCTTTAGTGTCAAGTCTCAACAAACACACTAACAGTCACAAACAGTGTGGACACTACAGAGAACTTAGACAAACTAGGCCAGTCTGTGTTTTGATAGAACTGAGTCAGATGACAAGGTAGCACTGTCTATAGATGACAAAACCTTTCTAGCACTTATGGACAATGCAGTTTGCCAGAACAAAGAGAACAGTTGGGTTTGCTCCTTTGCCCTTCGCTCTCCGAGAAGGACGCTCCCTGAGCAATAGAGATCAGGCCCTAAAACGCCTCTACTCTCTCAAAAAGACTTTAGAAAAGAAACCAGAAATGAAAGATCACTACATCCAGTTCATGCAGAAAATGCTAGATAACGATCAAGCCGAACTTGCACCACCTCTGCCCGCAGGTAAAGAACACTGGTACCTGCCAACATTTGGCGTATACCACCCGCAGAAACCAGATCAAATCCGCGTCGTTTTTGATTCTAGTGCAGAGTGTGATGGCACATCCCTAAATCAAGTGCTTACTCAGTGGACCGACGACTGAACAACTCACTGTTAGGAGTATTGTTGCGATTTAGAAAAGAGCCGATAGCCCTTACAGCTGATGTGCAGCAAATGTTTTATTGCTTTGAGGTGTGCGAAGATCACAGGGACTATCTTCGGTATCTCTGGTTTGAGGACAATGACATCACAAAGAACGTGGTTTGAATATAGAATGAAAGTGCATGTTTTTGGTAACAGCCCGTCTCCTGCTGTTGCCATTTACTGCATGCGACGGGCAGCAAAAGAGGGTGAGCAAGAACATGGCACAGACGCTAAACAGTTTGTCGAGAGACAGTTTTATGTAGACGACGGGCTCACATCTGTCGTCACCCAGAGCAAGCAGTCGACCTATTAACAAGGACAAAAAACATGTTAGCAGAATCCAACCTGCGACTCCACAAAGTGGCATCTAACTGTAGCCTAGTCATGGAAGCAGCGTTTCCTGTGGAAGACCGTGCAAAGGACTTGAAAGATTTGGATCTTGGAGTGGATCCTCTCCCAGTTCAAAGGAGCTTAGGTCTGTGTTGGAACTTACAAACTGACAGTTTCACTTACCTTGTGTCCAATGAGACCAAAACCATTCACACGCAGGGGAGTACTGTCAACTGTAAATAGCCTGTATGACCCGTTGGGCTTTGTTGCTCCCGTAATCATGCAGGGCAAGGTACTACTCAGAGAACTGTCATCTGAAGCAAGAGATTGGGACGCACCTCTTCCTCAAGAAAAGAGAGGGGGGTGTGGATCTCATGGAAAGACTCTTTGAAAGCTCTTGAGGATATTCAAATCAAAAGATGCTACAGTCCAGGTTCGTTAAGTGCTATGAAAAGTAATGAACTCTGTATTTTCTCCGATGCGTCTACTGTAGCAATTGGGGCAGTAGCTTACCTGCGCTCTTTAGACAGTCACGGTCAGTACCACATAGGTTTTGTGATGGGGAAGTCAAACTCGCACCCCGACCTGCTCACACTGTCCCACGGCTAGAACTTTGTGCTGCCGTACTAGCAGTGGAAATGTACGAGTTAATCAGAGACGAGATGGACATTACAATCGAGAAATGTTAAGTTTTTCACTGACAGTCGTATTGTGTTAGGGTACATACACAACTCCTCTAAAAGATTTTACATGTATGTAGCCAACCGTGTCACACGCATCAGGTTATCCACTCAACCTGATCAATGGTGCTATGTGCCAACTGAGTTAAACCCAGCTGATCAGGCAACTAGATTCATTCCAGCTGCTGAACTTAAAAACAGTGACTGGTTCACAGGCCCAAAGATTTCTGTATTCAGACAAACACAGTGAGTCACACAAAGACAATTCATTCTCACTTGTTGAACCGGAAAATGACAAAGAAAATACGTTCGGAAGTCAAAACGCTCACAACTGCAGTATCAGAGTCTCAGCTAGGAGCAGAACGCCTCAAAAGATACTCAAGTTGGACATCAGCATGCAAAGCGATAGCCAAACTTATTCACGTTGTTGCCTCTTTCAAACAAAAGACAGGATGGAAAAGTCTCAAAGAATGTGTAAGCGTGAAAGAGAACTCACTCAAGCCAAAAGCGTTATCATACGATCAGTTCAGCATGATGCATACAAAGAGTCATTGAAAAAAGATTATTTGAAGGAAAAAAGATCAACTCAAAAAATGACACACTTAAAAAGCTCAATCCAGTTGTGGACAAAGAAGGACTACTGCGCGTTGGGGGGCGTCTTTCCTCCGCCAACATCACAGAAAATGAAAAGCACCCTCTGATTGTCCCTTCCACCAGCCATATTGCCAAGCTTCTCGTAAGGCACTTCCATGAACAATCAGCTCATCAAGGACGACATATTACGGAAGGAGCTGTCCGTAGTGCTGGTTTCTGGATAGTTGGAGGTAAGCGGCTTGTGTCTTCTGTAATACACAACTGTGTCACTTGCCGCAAGTTACGAGGTAAAATGCAAGTTCAAAAAATGGCAGACTTGCCCGCAGATCGAGTAACACCTGAGCCTCCCTTTACCACAGTAGGGTTGGATGTGTTCGGGCCATGGACTGTGGTTACACGCCGCACAAGAGGCGGTAGTGCTTTAAACAAACGGTGGGCAGTGATTTTTTTCATGCATGACAACTAGGGCCGTGCACATTGAACTTATTGAAACTATGTCCACAGACAGCTTTATAAACGCGTTAAGGAGATTCTTCTCTATTCGCGGCCCGGCTAAGCTCTTGCGCTCAGACAGAGGGACTAATTTTTGTGGGGAGCTTGTAAGGAACTTGGTTTGGACACGGACAAGTCAGCAGTGGGAAGGTACCTCAGAGAGAAGGGGTGCTCATGGACATTTAACCCTCCGCATGCATCCCATATGGGAGGGTCCTGGGAACGTCTCATAGGGGTGGCTAGGCGTATCCTAGATGCAATGTTGTTAAAAAATGCTCAAACATGTCTTACACATGAGGTTTTAAGCACATTTATGGCTGAGGTAATGGGCTATTATGAATGCGAGGCCTCTAGTACCAATATCTACCGATCCGGACTGTCCAACGATACTCACTCCAGCGATGTTACTAACACAAAAGTCAAGCGCAGTGTCGGCTCCATCTGGAAACCTTTTCTCTGGACAGTTGTATGGGAAACAATGGAAACATGTGCAACAACTGGCAGACACGTTTTGGAAAAGGTGGAAAGGAGAATATTTGTCTACCTTACAGAAACGCACCAAATGGACTGAAAACCAACCAAACGTGAAAGAAGGAGATGTTGTTCTCCTGAAGGATGCTCAAGCGCACAGGAACGAATGGCCCATGGGGCTCGTAGTAAAGACTTTACCCAGCAGTGACAAGAAAGTTCGCAAAGTAGAAGTGCGGATTGTGAAAAACGGGACTGCGAAGGTGTTCCTTAGACCTGTCTCAGAGATTATAATTTTACTTTCAGAGACTGTTTGAATATGCCATGTCACATTGTCATGTTTCATGTGTTTTTTGGTTTTGTGGTGATATAATATTATTATATCAAGCGGGGAGTGTCATGTCTCTGGGTCAGAAGACATTAATAATTCCATGAGAGTAATAAGTTTGTTAAAAGGTATAAATAAGTTCATGCTCGTTAAATAAATATGTTGATTTTATATTACAAAGTGTTAGAAGAGTTTGGGTAAAATTGTCAGAGTAAGACATCTTCTCCTTTAAGGATCTTTTTTAGTTTCAGCGCAGAGTAAGTGCTCCTTTGCGCACATAGAGGATCTTGGACGTTTTTCTTGTCGGTGATAAACAAGCTCGTGCCACGGCAAAAGTGAAGTCCTGAACGGCTCATTTACACGCTGAATGTGCTCTATTTGTTTGAACCTTGGGAAACTTTCGTCTTTGTGAGTATTTGTATGTTCATAAGCACTTTGTTTAACAGTCCAACTGTGTTTTATGTGATCATTTAATGTAAACCTGTACACGAAGCTAACTGTGACTTGTTTTTTACATGTGTTTAAGCTAGCTACTTTGTTAGATCTTCATTTGTGCAGTGTAGTTTGTAACACGTATTTTTTCTGTATGTTTCAGTTACCATTCATTCATTCATTCTTTCATTCATTCATTCATTCAATCTGAACAAGATACCTCCATAAAGCAAGAAACGAACGCCTTGTGTACGGAGTTTTCTTTATTGGTTCGCTGGCTGTCTAGCTTCACACAGTCACGTGTCGTGAGGACAGCACACAATCTTTCACCAATCATCAGGAAACTTCTGACAATAGCTGTCTGCTCAGGGAAAAGAGGCTGAATAATTTTGCACGCTGTACTTTTTTTTTTTCATCATGTACAATTTTCCTTCCACTTCCCAATTGTGTGCCACTTTGTGTTACCCTTTCATAAAAAAATTCCAATACAATTTCTATAATTTTGTGGTCGTGACGTGACAAAATGTGGACAAGTTCCAGGGGTATGAACACTTTTGCAAGCCGCTGTACCTTGCTGCAGACTGAGGTGTTTTGCAGCTGGAGAGTCTTTGAGAACATCTCTCACAAAGATCCCATGATGTCCTCCTCCAGTCACACTGTAGCCACTGGCCCCCGCCTCGGCCTCTGTCTCCATCACGATCTCCACTGCTTCAGACATGTCCTCCTCGCTCTACAACACAAGCAGCCACATGTTGTTAGAGCAGATTCTGCAACCTAAAGAGCTCCTTCATTACTTCATGTTAGGTCAGAATGCAGACCAAGTGTTGGCTTCTGTGCTTAAAAAAACTTTTCTTCTCTAGCACCATACGTACCATACATGCTGTTGTTATTTTTTATAATTAATATCTATGAAGATTTAAAGGGACAGAATTAAAGATGATTTAAAATGTGTCTCAAATCAAATATCTCTTTTATTGAGAATAAATGTAATGCTAATGTATTAATTACAAAAACATTGGCCATAATGGACAAATTGTTGATGTTATCTATATGTTTATTCTGTCAGAAAATGGAATGAGCCTCACATGAGTCTCTCATTTGTGTTACATGTTTTTATTTTCAATGTATTTTAAACTGTTTTACTTTATAGTGTTGTCCCTCACGGCCTTTTGCTTCTGTCCCCTTCGCGTTCTTAACGCAGCCCCAAGCTGCCGCCAAAGTGCAGGCTCCATGTCCCCCAAGTGATGGTTCACTCCGCATTAATGCAAAGCATGAGTTCTGGGGGTTACATCATATTATATAGCGTAGAAGTAAGTGTCAAAATGTGTATTTTTTTTAGCACAAAATGATGACAGGGAGTTGGCAACAAAAGAGAACACTGACTGGGTTAGTGAACGAGTGACAGAGAGAGGGAGAGGTCAGAAGGCCGTGGTGGGAAGAGCGTAATAATATGTAAATAGTATGGCAAATAATATGTGTGAGTCAGTGCTACTAAAAAAATTAAAAATAAAAAGTCTAGAGAGCACTGTTATACCATCTCAGGTTGCATTGCAAAAAGCCCGTTCTCTGTCCGTTGAGCCTGTGCTGTGGGGGCCCAAGGCGCAGGTTCTGCGCTTACGGACGAGCTCACTGGAACCTCCATGCTAACTTTAGCTAGCTAGCTTTTCTCATAGGTTGCAATCCGTCAACTTCTGCTGACTGAATATCGGTGTTCCTTTTTTTCCATAGCATTTTTCGATTGCAACATCCCTCAATGAGTTTTGTTTCTGGAATTTTGTGGAGCGGAGTTAGTGCTCAAAATAGGAGCGACAAATGCAAAGCCACCTAGTCCATCAGCGCCATCTTTGGACCGCACGGAGTGTTTTAATGCCGAAATCCAGTTGGTTCAAACATAAAATGCCTCTCTCTGATCAGAATCCTCTTCATTAATCAGTGCTTGTATTATTCATTTCTCTGACATGCACTTCTCTGGGATGCTCTTCATTCCATTTTCAATCGAAATGAGCTTCTTAGCTTCTGTCAAGTCATCCTTTTGACTTTTTTCACGAGTGTAATTTCATGGCTTTTTCCATATTCGTTTAGGTAATGAATAGTCTAATGCAGGGGTGTCCAAACTTGTTTCACAGAGGGCCGCATTATGAAACTTATACGGAGCAGAGGGCCACAGACAACCCGACAATGAAGTGAATCATTCGAAATGTTGCATTTAACATAGTGTCGATGGGCCTCCACACCTTTAATAAAGCTTGGAGCATTAATATTAGGTTAGAATAGCTTCAAAATGCTTGAATTTTTCTAATTTTACAATAAAAAGTACTACTTTTTGCTGTTTGGACCAACTTAGCAGGAAGCCTGAGGGCCAACAAAAATTGGTCTGAGGGCCGCATTTGGCCCCCGGGCCGTAGTTTGGACATGCCTGGTCTAATGGGTGAAAGATTTCATGTTTTATCTTTGTGCTGCTGCCTTTTAGCCAAGTCGTCGTTGAGAATTAGCTCTCAATTGACCTACCTGGATAAATTAAGGTTAAATTGAATACAATGTTTCCTGTGAGGATTGTTATGTGCGCTGACCGTCTGCTGGTCAGATGGCTCTGGCTCCATGTCTCTCAGGCTTCTCTTCTGATTCAGCACCTGCTTCAGTTCAGCATGGAGCTTCTCCTTCTGCACCTGCACACACACCAGGACATCAGCCCCACAAAGATCAGGCTTTTTAGAGCTGACCTTAACAACGACTACAATGACTAATTACAGTACTTCATTATTTACCTGCCTGACAGTAATCCCATTTCTGATTTTTGGTCCCCACAAAGTAAAATCCGCATGAAACTATGTGTACAAATTTCCGTAATCACATTAGATTATTATATTATTCATGCCACCCCCAACCACCACCACCACGCACACACATGCACGCACACACACACACGTACACACGCACACACACACACACACACACACGTACACACGTACACACGCACAAGTACACAGACACACACACATGCACACACACACACACACGCACGTACACACACAACACACACGTATGTACACACACACACACACACATGCACACAGTACACAGACGCGACACACACATGCACGCACACACACGTACAACACGCACACCACACACCGCACGCACACGCACGCACGCACGTACACAGACACACACAATGCACACACGCACACGTACACACACAACACACACGTATGCACGCACACATGCACACAGTACACAGACGCCGACACACAAGTGCAGCACACACAAACACATGCATGCACACACATGAACGCGCACACACATGCACGTACACACACACACACATGCATGCACGCGCACACATATGCACGTTCACACACACACATGCATGCACACACATGCGCACAAACATGTACACACGCACGTACACGCACACTCACGTGCGCACGCACACGCACAAACACGCGCCGCAAACACACACACACATGCACACACGCGCGTACCACGTACACACACACACATGCATGCGCGTACACGCACACACACGCACACACACACGCACACACCAGACACACACGCACACACACACGCACACACACACGCACACACACACACGCACACACGACTATATTTCGTATGAGTGTGCACACCGCTCTCTCCGGGCTGTCCTGCTCCTCCGGGGGGCTGCTGTAGAGGCTGTGGGGTGGGCGGCGCTCTCCGGTCCCTCACCTGTGGTCAGACAAACAGTCAGACCAGGAGTACTGCCTTCTCCCATGTGAACATAGAAGGACAGACACAGACAGATATACAGGACAGAGACGGATCAGGACGGTCCAAAACTGTCTCCACTGTTCTGAAGTGAACTGTATACAGGCCCATTTCAGGGGTCCGAGATGGACCCTGCAAGTCCTGGATTCTAAAGCGGCCTGGCTTTTGGTTTCCAGATGCTTAACTCAGGAAGAACTAAGGCTGCAAAAGCACCACAGCACACACCAAACAAAGAGGCACTGACAGGGACACAGACAGGGTCACTGACAGGGAAGACTGACAGGGACACAGACAGGGACACAGACAGGGTCACTGACAGGGACACAGACAGGGACACAGACAGGGTCACTGACAGGGACAACAGACAGGGACTCAGACAGGGACACTGACAGGGTCACTGACAGGGACTCAGACAGGGACACTGACAGGGACACTGACATGGACACAGACAGGGAGACTGACAGGGTCACTGACAGGGACTGACAGGGACACAGACAGGGACTCAGACAGGGATACAGACAGGGTCACTGACAGGGACACAGACAGAGGACACAGACAGGGGCACAGACAGAGGACACAGACAGGGGCACAGACAGGGGACACAGACAGGAGGACACAGACAGGACAGACACAGACAGGGGACACACAGACAGGGACACAGACAGGGGCACAGACACAGACAGGACACAGACAGGGGCACAGACAGGGGCACAGACAGACAGTCACACAGACAGGGGCACAGACAGGGACACAGACAGGGACACAGACAGACAGGGACAGCTGACAGACGACAGACAGGGACAGACAGACAGGGTCACTGACAAGGGAGACATGACAGGAACACAGACAAGGGACCAGACAGGGAACAGACAGGGTCACCAGACAGGGAACAGCAGACAGAGGACACAGACAGAGAGGGGCACACAGACAGAGGACACAGACAGGGGCACAGACAGGGACACAGACAGGGGCACAGACAGAGGACACCAGCAGACAGGGGCACAGACAAAAGGGACACAGACAGGGGCACAGACAGAGGACACAGACAGGGGCAACAGACAGGGGCACAGACAGAGGACACAGACAGGGGCAACAGACAGGGACACAGACAGGGATACAGGACAGGGGCACAGACAGGGAACACAGGACAGGGGACACAGACAGGGATACAGACAGGGACACAGACAGGGACATAGACAGGGGCACAGACAGGGACACAGACAGGGGCACAGACAGAGGACACAGACAGGGGCACAGACAGACAGGGCACAGACAGAGGACACAGGCGTGGGACACTGAAGGGGGACACAGAAATGACTTACGGCTGAGTCTCTGGTGGGGACAGGGACACTGACATGGCTGTCCTCTCTGTCCGAGTCTGAAAGTGGAGCGCACTGTGAGGATCTGCTGGACCGAGTGTACGATGTAGGCCTATACAGACCCTTACAAAATGTGAGAACAGAAACATTCGAAAGAATATTCGCAAAAATAAAGAGGAACATAACGAATAACTTCAGAAGATCATAAAATACACAAAGTCTCGGTAGTTTTGTCAAAATGAGCACAAAGTGTCAGCGAATGGTTCAAACACATTCAACATTGGATTTTACTGCATTTGTTTACAGTATCTAATGTATTATTCAAAATCCTGTTTGTTAAGTTTTACTGGAAAAATACTTACAGACATGTTGACCCCACATTCGTTTTTCATTTGATCAGTAGATTTATTGCACTCTCTCCAAAAGGTTGATTCTTTTTTTGTATTTTTGTTATGAAACCTAAAGCCAATAGCATTTAGAATATATTATGATCTGTTTCCTTTTGCCTCCAGTCTCCTCCATTCCAGATTCTCTACCTTTCTGATCAGAGAGCATTTTTAAGGGTCAATATTACAATGTTGAATTTATCCCATTCTAATTTCATTGTTTTCATAAGCATGAACAGCAGGTTTGGGAATTATTCAGTCGATATTTCTGATCAAAAACATCCAATTGTTTTTTTCTGTGTATTCCTCGACTAACAACAGAGCATTTTACAAAAATGTTCATGATAAATCATTCCGCAGAGTGACTGGGAACTCCCTTTGTGGAGCTCGGAGTAGAGTCACTACTCCACATCTAGAGTGGGAATGGATTATGGTCTGTGCATCTCTGCTTGGACTGAACTGGCCTGGACAAACTAAGGTGGATCAATGGGTTTTTTTTACCATTGCGTGAGTTCAGTTTCTGGTGAGTTTTGGGAGATCCAGGAGGAATAGAACCTAACAGGAACCAAGACCAGACTGTCACGATGAGCCTGTAAAGAAAGTGTATACCCAATGGCATTTTTATAGGAATGCTCCAGGTTTTTGCTCTGGAAAGTCCAGAATGATTTCTCTCAATATTTTATACAAATCAATGTCATTCTTCTCTCTGGTTTCATCTTGTGAGTTCAGATGGATGATTGAAAGGTGGGCTAGCCAATTGTGGACAGGCATTGTCCACATACGGCTGCTTACGAGAAAAGAAAGAAAGGAAAATATCACTGGGACGTCGATGACCGGTTAAACTGTGGAGAGAGAAGTTGGATTTAGCTGTAAATGACAGGTGACCAGTGGGCTCGTTCGTTTCTCATTCGTCCCGTATACAAACGAGTTCTGTTTGGCTCAGAGGGAGTGTGTATTCTGGATCCCAGGTAACCAGGTTTTGAGGGGTAAAACAAGTGCACTCATAATTCAGAATACGGATAATAACGTTTGAATCTGATTAAATGCACAGCTGAGCACATCTGCCCCATGAGAGGCCCTGTTACAATGCCAATGTTAGTGAAGCTTCTCTTGTCTGTGCAGGTTTCCTCAGGGCGTTCCTGTTTCCTTGGCTGCCAAAAACATGTACCCGCTCATGCTGAGTGGGGCTTTCCTGTTTAGAGTTGGAATAAAGCTCTGAGGCGCCCCATAAATCACAGCTGGACAATTACTGCATAATAGAGCTGCAACAATGAATCCACTAATTGTGAGTAATCAACTCTAACAAATTGTTGACTGTCTTTTAAAATTGAGAATTAGCCTCAGCTAAAATGCTGTTGTGTGTTCATGAAACACGCTTGTCCCAATCAAATTTCACCTAAATAAAAATGTGTTTGTTGCGGCAAACCATTGGATGAATCCTGAGTCTCCCGAATGTGATATCATCAATATGTTTAGAACCCAAACGACGACTTGATTTGTGTAAAACTATCATTTATATTTACAACAGATATTATCCAACCAAATGAAGTCAAAATTAGGAAATTGACAAGTGACTTTGGTTAAGGTTTATGATCAATCTCCAGGAAATGAATGGAAGTCAATATAATGTCCCCGTGTGTGTGTTGTCGGGTGTCCAAGGAGGCATGTGGGCCGCCCTACCCACCCCACTCTCACATAAATATAGCTAAGCCCTCTTCTCGGGCCTCGGTCACAGCACGCCTTGCATTCTTTCCATGGTCTCAGCTCGGCTCCGTCCGTACCATCTGTGCCCCCCGCTATACTCAGCGTACACCTCTGCCTGGTCGCACCGCGGACTCCAGTACCTCTACACTAAATATTTGTGTTTTCAACTCACATCAGAACTCCAATTCAGAACAGAACCAGGTTTGTGGCACAAAATACATGGCCCTGGCCTGGTGCAAACCATCTTGGTGGTCTTGCACTTTACTTGTTCTGTATGAGGCAGGGCAGCAGTCAAATCCGTGCGTCGATTAGTCAACTAAAATCAGACCGAGCTTTTGACCAAAATTGCATTTACAACACGCAATAACAACTATGCTGGGCTGTACCCCATTTTTTATGCAATAAATTGAATCCATTTTGCCCCAGTGCAGCTATAAAAGCAGCTTTTCAAAATGAGACTGATGTATGCTGACTGCATCTAATTATAAAGTACTTTATTCTCCTTGAAACAGAATGTGCTTTTAGCATGCAAATGTTTGTCTGGCTGCTGAGAGTTGTGAAAAGCACTTAAGAATACTCAGAATGCTAGGAATGCATTAGGTAAGTGATGAAAAGCTGCAAACAGTTTAAAATAGATCTGTGTTTCAGGGTTTTTAAGAGCGGTAAACTTTAAACTCACAGTTCAAACCCTAAACACCAGCTAACTCATGCCATGCTGTTGTACATATAAATCAGGAGCTCTGCCTTTCTTTTGCCCTTGATCATTTGTAAATCCCGGAGTGCAAAAAGAATCCACAATCCCTGAAATTTAGATCAAACACTGGCGCGTTCTGGGATAGCGTGACCACGACTACAGAATCTCTATAGAACACAGCATAAACCAATCAGCTGTGTTTTATATTATAATTCTGTATTTATCTAATAAGACCGTGCACGATCTACATCAGTGGTCCCCAAACTACGGCCCGGGGGCCGGATACGGCCCGCCTCCACATTTGACCCGGCCCCCTGAACAATACAAGAGACGCATTATTCATGCTCATATGAGTCATAGATTCTGCTCTGACAACTGAAGCTGAACTTTGACCCACAAGACTGTGCACGGCACAACACAAACTTTCTTTCTGTGAAGAACCCAGAGAGGGTTATTTCATTTTTATTGATTTCATGAATAGTGTTATATTTATTTCCTGAATTATTTTTTTTTTCTGTGAAGAACACAGAGAGGGTTATTTGACCTCGGAAAGGGTTCTTCATATTTGGTTATATGTGGCTTTTTCTGGAAAACAATACATGTTTACATTTAGACCCCCTGCGATCGTCACACTTTTTTCTGGTTCAAACTGACCCTGGCCCCCCATCAGAGAAGGGAAAAGTTATGTGGCCCTTACAGGAAAAAGTTTGGGGACCCCTGATCTACATGAACCTTAAGAGGAGAGCTGCTTTGCACCAGGTGTAGATCAAAGTTCAAAGTTATGTGATTCAGGAGCAAACTATAGATGTTATGCCACCTCTTTTCTCCATTCTTTTTCTCCAAACATGCATATTCTACTTGTGCACCTGTCACGTTCCTGTTTTTAGTTTAACAAAGACACCATCTCATGGATCAGTATTTGACTAAGGATTTCATCAGGACCAAACCCCAGTCTAAACTGTGTAAAAAGTCTGGAAAAAGGGAAAACTGCCCAAACCAGGTCCAACCATAAACAAAAGGCTCTGAACGTGAAATGGTGCTGAGCATTGCAGGGATTCTCTGTTTGGCCCGTGTCAAAGATCCACTTAAAAGTTTGAGAAGACCATTCCTCAGCCCCCAACAGACAGGCGGACATACAGCAGCAGGTGGGCTGTCCAGTGAGGGCTTGCTCTTATTATAGCAGCTCACATCTGCAGATCTGTGCATGTCCACTGTCCTGCTCCTCTCAACTCCTGCTTCTCCTGAAATGTTCCACTGTGTAGCATTAAACTTGTCTATGTTCATGGAGTCAAGCAGGTGACCCCACCTAGTTACGGCCGATCCCCCGCACAGAATTGTTTTGTAACAGATTAAATGCAAGATGGATAGGTTTTATGCCATAGTGTGGCGCATTCCAAAAATACTTTTGACATAGTGCACAATTAACAGTATTTCTGTCTTGGTTCTAGACCTGTCATGATAAAAACATTTGAAGTACGATTTATTGAAAAAGAAAAATATCACCAAATGAAACACAGAATGTTGGGGAGCAAACAGCCTCATGAAGTCCAAGGAACACACTAAACATGTCAGGGAGGAAGCTGTGGAGCAGTTTAAAGCAGGGTTAGGTTATCCATGGCTTTCAGAATGATAAGTTAGCACCGTTGATATAGCAATTAACAACTTTAAATAAAATACTATATTTTTTAATGGAGAAAAAGTCCAAAAGATGTTGCATAAAACAGGAAGCTGAAACCCATGAATACAAAGATTTCCCATACTTTGAACATCTCCTAGAGGACTGTTCAACCCATCAACCGGAAATGGAAATGGCACAACTACAAGACATGTCCGTCCACCTAAACTTTCATTTGAACAAGGAGAACACTGATCAGAGATGCAGCCAAGAGACTCATGGGAACTCTGGAGAAGCTGCACAGACCCACAGCTCAGGGGGACAAGGAATGTGTCCACAGGACAACTATTAGTCATGCATGACACAAATCTGGCGGCAAGGAGAAGCCATTGTTGAAAAACGGCCATAAGAAGTCCTGTTTGTAGTTTGCCAGAAGCCATGACCTGAGACTGGGGCGGAGGTTCATCTTTAGCAGGACAACGACCCTGAACATGAAGCCGGAGCTACAATACGAGCGATTGCTATGACGTCACGTGGTAGGCAGAAAACACAACGCGGCGAACTGAGCAATGCTCCAGTGGAGCTATTAAACATTATACAGTTTATACAGTACACGCGTTATACAGTTTAAATCAGAGCAAAACATTTGAAACTCACTGCAGAAGCTGCGTCTCTGTCTAATGGCGGTGGCAGCAGTCTCTGCTCCACTTCACTAGCAGGTTCCCTTTCACACCACCCGTACGTTACATCTGTGGTTGCAATTCTCTAAACCATCAATATGATCCCTCTTGTCACTGACCCCCACTCTCGGTTACAGAGACTCAATTGTTCAGTTCATGATTCTTGAATGTAAATTCACAAATATCCAAAAGCACAGAATCAATTTTAACGTCAAATGACTTTGTAATGGGGTCTGCCAGCTCACGATTGCCGAATCCAACACGCGTCCGGCCTCTTTAGCTTCAGGTGAGACGATGTCGGATTCGGAGGCGGAGGGGTGAGAGGGGTCCAGCGGTCCGTCGGCTAGAATAGCCACATTGCTCGCCAACTATTGAAACATACTTTTCCAAGCTCATTTTATACAAGCTACCATGCAGAAATGCCAAATTTCCTCAGGTGAACACGTAATATAGACAACTGTCCAAAATAATTGTCACCACAACCCCACAGACATTATGAAACACCGAAGTTACTTTTTCAAATCTCTACACCTCAAATCTTATCGTACAACAATAAATTAAGAAAAAATCTCCCCAATTGCAAAGACAAGAGCCACACGAGAAATATTGAGCACGAGAAATATGTTCCACCTTTCATTTATTGAACAATAAGTCACTGTAGGAATTATCGTGACACGCCTACTTGGTTTAATTTTCTTTTAAATCTCCAAGACTCTGTCAGTTTCAAATTTCTCTCAATAACTAAACATAATAAGCCAACAATATATTACTCAAACTTGCAGAGAAATATATAAACAGGAAGAAACATCCACCAACCTACATTTAAACTCTTCCAGAGTGACGGAGCTTATGTTTATCATGGACTTCCTTCTGGGTCTAAACCTATTTTGACATCAGGAGCAGTTTCCTGAGACTCACCCAGCCCCTGACCCCTCTTCCTGGTCTAAATCCATCTCCATGCAGGCAGGAGTGGCCCCAGAGCCTGTGCCTGCCGGGAAACCACTGGGGCCATCCATCACCTCGAGCACCGAGGCCATTCGCACGGCTCCAATTGTGGAGGAGGAAATGACAGAAAAGATTGTAAGCTCTGTTTTATAAATACTTTTGATAGATATTCTGTACTTTATTAATGTATTCATTCATTTTTCTTATTCAAAAAGTAGGGGAGTAACTTTTTTGATGGGGGGTATGCCACCTATTTGTCTCCATGGTGATATTATTGCTTAGCATAGATAGAATACGTGGCTCTTTCAGATTCACAGGTTCTTGACTTTTTCTTCACCTTTGTGTATATCATCCCCATGTTGCATTCATTCATTCATTTTCTACCGCTTGTTCCCATTAGGGGTCGCGGGTGACTGGAGCCTATCCCAGTGCCTTTGGGCCTTAGGCGTACACCCTGGACAGTGGCCAACTTGTCGCAGGGCTAACACAGAGACAGACACACAGACAACCATTCACTCTCACACTCATTCACTAGGGCCAATTTACAGTTGCCAATTCACCTCACACATGCATGTCTTTGGACGGTGGGAGGAAGCCGGAGAACCCGGAGAGAACCCACGGTAACACAGGGAGGACATGCAGACTCCACCCAGAGAGATCATGTGATGTAATGTTCGCCCAGGAATCAAAACCCATGATTTCCTTCTTGGGAGGCGAGAGCTCTAACCGCTCTGCCCACCGTTACATCTCTAACTCCCCCGCCGATGACAGCGCAAGCGCGAGCGTTGCGTCACCTTTAGTGTTTCTCACAGCAAAGCTGAAGGTTAAAAACTGGATCTGAAGCGATTATTCGTACAAGAGGCCTTGGCAATGCTTCAAAACATTGATGAGGTTTTGGTTCGGGTGGTGAAGGGGATCAGACGAGGACTCGTGGGTTTTTGGAAGCTCAGCCGAATCAGACAGCGAGTCGGAGGACGAAGAACAAGCCCCCGCAAAAGAATGCCGTCAAAATCTCACTGGCAGTAGGGTCATATTGTAAATGTTCAAGGTATTTATGACAAACTTCCTCTTCCTGCTTCCTCCGCTGATTATGCTGGTCAAGTTCGGCACTCTGAATAATGATAATATTCATTGAAGAGGGCCATTTTTAGCGCGTTAGAAGAATCATTCTTTTGATTACGTCAGAGTGCAAACCGTCAAAATTGACCGGCCTTGGGAGTTCTAGTCTTAGTGATGCATATGATTGTTATGTTACTTCTCCCCAAGATTTCAAATGTCATCGTTTAGAAGAACACTGACGGCACAGTTGTGTTTAAACTGTTGTTTTACATCTGCGGCTGATCTCTTGTGTCTAAATCCTGTCAGTGTTTCTCAGTGAAGCCTTCCAGCAAACCAGCTCCCGTCTCTGTGCTCTCAGCCCTATTCTCTAGTCGCCCCCTGTCTGTGAGCTGTACTGGGACTGTGGACAGAAAAGCCTGGAAACTTTTGTCAAGACAATGTTTTGTTGCTTCTAAAATAATAATCAGAAATATGTATAGAAATGTGCTATTCAATCTAGAGACGATTAGTGATTAGTTCATCAGCTGTTTGTGGTTGTTCACCCAGAGAGCGAAAGTGAATATAATCTTTATGTCTATAAAGGATCTTATGCGCGCATTGCAGAGTACAGAGGCTCTCCACTCCAGACCACAGCCGCCACAGAAATATCATATGTGATGTAAACAATACATATTATGTTTACAGACCACCATGGAACAAGCTATATATATAACATATGTACTAAATGTGTGTGTGTGTGTGTGTGTGTGTACATAATATATATGTATATATATATATACACACACACACACACACACACACACACATTTTATACATATATAGATACACACATACATATGTATATATGCACTCGGCGCAGCTGACCCCAAAACTTAGAGGAGTGGACTACAACAGATCCCTCGAAAAAACACTCATATATATATATAATATATATATATATATATATATATATATAATATATATATATATATATATATATATATATATTATATATATATATATATATATATATATATAAAGTATATAAATTAAATATCACGATACGTAGCCCTGCGACGAGTTGGCCACTGTCCAGGGTGTACCCCGCCTAAGGCCCAAAGGCACTGGATAGGCTCCAGTCACGCCGCGACCCCTAACGGGAAACAAAGCGGTTAGAAAATGGATGGATGGATGGATGGATACGTATCGTACACGTGCCTCAATCCATCTTGATGCAAAATTGAGATTTGCGCTGAAAAAAACACATGGCAGTGCAGCGCGTCTTGACAGTCCGCGTGTGTCTGCGCCAACCACCACGGGGACAACACGCGCGGTCTTAGAAAACTATGTTCCGCGCTTCAAATTCCTCAGAGAGCGAGACAGGAAGACACGCACGCACGTACATATACCGCGCACACACGCTACACACACACGCGGCTCTGGTGTGGTGTCCCTGCCTCAGAATGCCCTGGCTTTTGGCCTGATCCCCTCTGCTCCTGTTCAGGCCAACATCTAGCAGCTCGTGGAGGTGCTGGAATGGAGGTCAGCAGATCCTGTGACTGACCGTGGGGCTGCAGCTGTCCCCATGTAACCGGAGCCCCGAAGCCACACCAACTGCCGCCTGCCACCACACCCAGAACCCCACCACCC
Organism: Chaenogobius annularis; assembly: GCA_015082035.1. Lineage (NCBI taxonomy): Eukaryota > Metazoa > Chordata > Actinopteri > Gobiiformes > Gobiidae > Chaenogobius > Chaenogobius annularis. The sequence goes on from BJKM01000256.1 coordinate 379,495, forward strand.
AAGACCCCACCACCATACCCCCCACCAGACCAGCAGCCCCACCACCAGCCCCTTCAGCCCCACCACCAGCCCTACCACTAGCCCCATCAGCCCTAACACTAGCCCCACCACCAGCCTCACCACCAGCGCCCACCACTAGACCCAACACGCAGCCCCAGCAGCTCCACACCACCCCTTCCACCACCTACTCACCCTACCACCATCCCCTTTCTACCAGCCCACCACCATACCACCCAGCTCCAGCAGCCCCACCCCCAGCCCTACCACCAGCCCAACTCCACCACCAGCCCAACTCCACCACCAGCCTTACCACCACCCCTCCCACCACCCCTACCACCAGCCCCACCTGCCAACTAAAATAAAATCTTTTTATAAAAAACGAAATTACGTTTAGTGATGGGCAGATCGATACCAAATATTAATATATCGATGCTGACATAGGTAAGTATCGATAAATATCGCCTTTTTTATTTTTATTTTTTTTAATATATTGTTTATATTTGAGATTTTTTGCACATATATTAACTATTCATATTAGTTCAAGCAGAAGTTGATAATGATGGCCAGTGTAGAATTGTTCATAGTTTCAATGCATTTTAGTACAAAAGTCATTGGTATCAATATCGGATCAATATTGTTATTATTAGAACAATGGAATTACTTGGTATCAAAAATCAGTGGTATTGCCCATCATTACTGCTGTTTAACCCAGGACTACCTATGTTTTGGTTACTGACTGCAGAGAGTATTCCACACCATATAACCATTAACCATATAACATATATATAACCTGGCCTGTTTATTTGTACTGATTTTGATTAGACGAGAGAAACTCCCAGAATGAGTCTGGCGAGGATTCATGGGCTTAAAAAACAGCAGAGATTTTCAGAGCCACGGCACAGATCGGCTATTCATATTTAATGCATTCTCTCCCCTACTTATCTGCTCTCTCCACCGCAGCAGCAGAACCATCAGCTTCCTCATCCTCTCCATTGCCTGCATCCTTTTCTTAACCTTCAGTGTCTAGGTCCTAAAGTAGATATTCTATTATGCAAATTCAACACATTTCAGTCAGTGCTAAAATCAAATTGAAAAAAAAAACCCTATTTCATATGAAATAGTTAGGTACAAATCTTGTGGTTTGTGGGAAAAAGCTTTAATAGGCCTGTCATGGTAATTACTAAATCAACTTTCAATTAACTTAATCAATTCATGATAGATGGAACAATATATTTTGGCATGAAATCGGGAGAAAGAAAGGAGCCACACATATGCAATGCCCTTAACAACTGCACTACCGGTGAAGCACACTGTTGAAGTGGGGAAAAGGTTGCTATTTTTTGAAAAGATTTTTGCAGTAGAGGGCCGAATAAGAAAATGATATTGCTCATTATGTAATATGACCTGTTTCACTCAGCAATGTATGTGTTGCAGCTCTTGTTTTTTAACAATATTCTACATTTAGAAAAGGGTTTACTGCGATTATCCTACGTTTGTAAGTGGCATGAAGTTTCAATGATCCTTTATTGTGTTACTTTCTGTAACAACATATCGCTCTTTGCAATTTGTTATTGTGACAGTCTTAGCCACAGTCTAAATGTGTGATTGCGTGCGACAAAATATGTCCAAGAATCCAGCTCTGGTTACAAAACAGAACTGGACTTGGAATCATAGTGACATGCCACTCTGCAAATAGTTCCCGGGAATAGTGTGAATACCTCAGTGTCCCTTTAACACAAGTCCAGCTGACTTCCCGGACTAGTGAGAGTGCACAAACAGCCTGCTGTTGTCTCTCAATTTCAGCCACGGCTCAACAAATCAGGCTCCAAAACAACTTTACAGTCATTTGAAAACATTTGAAGGACAAGTAAATGATTGGTCTTCTAAAGAGTCGAAGATCTTGAGATACCTACCTTCAAAAGTTCACCAGCAGCAGTTGAAAAGTGTCAATTTTCAGCCTGTGGTGGTCACACGCCCATCTCCGGGTGGTGCAGTCGGAGTTGCCCCTCAGTGGTGTCCAGCCGCCCTGCTCCTTCTGACAGCTCGCACCCAGGCCGGGCCAGGGCACTGACACGCACAGACACCCTGTCTCCTGATTGGGCAGGGGGCTGACACAACTTCCCATATGAGGCCATAAAGGGGCGGGTGGCAGATATCAGATGACCATTTCTAATCTCTGTGAAGGTAATAAACCAGAGAAGGTCCAGCTGGATCCTTCAAAACAGACCAGAATATGCAGGTCCCAAACACTAGGAGGATGCTTCTGCTGCCACCTTAGCCACGTTTCTGGCCATAGCCCCTCAGACTGGTTCACTCTAGAGCCCTTTGGTTCCTTTAATGGTGGAATGAGTCTCAATGCTATGTGAGCAACTGATGTCCCCAAACATAGCAAATGTTTTCTTAGTAAATACAATCAAAATTGTAGCATAATTATACATGTTATTCCTCTTGAAATTTCTGATTTAAAAGCTTCAATAATTCTTTCTGTCGGAGGGTTACAATGGTCATTACTTTGTTTCATTTCTTGATTATAATAACTCCTTATTTGTAAAACCCTATAAAAGTCCTGTTTCTCCAAGTCAAAGTATTATTTCAACATTTCAACGCTTTTACAATATGGTGAAAAAACGTAACCAGACATTGAATCTCAGGTCAGTTCTATTTGGTACAAAACCTTGGTCATGAACCAACCAGTTTTAAGATTTGAACATCTTTGTTTAGTTTGTATGTTTGACCAGCTCCTTCCATGTTGTAAGCACAGATTTTACCCAGGGATTCTAAACTTCCTCCAAATAGTTGCACAGTTTTGAACTTTCGTCTTACCATACAAAATTTACTCCACTCATCAAACAGCCGGTTGGGGATGAAAATTGGGGAGTCTGGAATAGATAGAGAAATGTTTTCTTATAGTAGTAATAAGAGGTTATAAAGCCACACCTAAATATCTAATTCCACTTGCCATTTAAATGGAATGGCCTTCTAAAGGTCAGAGGGGGATGCCAGAAAGAGATAGTTTCAGCTTTTTATACATTTAATTTGTATCCAGGATTTACATTTTGGAAGAAAATGCTTCACATTGGGTATGGAATTTTCTGGTTTGCATCGAATACAATAGAGCAGGAGTGCCCATTACGTCAATCTCACACGCAGTGGCAGTCGATCTCTGAGGCAGTCGATACCAAAGCAAAGTTTTTTGGCTGAGCTAAAATACAATATTTACCCACGCTGAGCGAGTGTATCACAATGGTGCGCACATGGAGGTCCCCAAAGCAGGAGGAGGAGTCAGGTCGAGGACAGGAGGAGGAGTCAGGCTGAGGAGCAGGAGGAGGAGTGCAGGCTGAGGAGCAGGAGAGGAGTGTCAGCCGAGAGCAGGAGAGGAGTCAGGCCGAGGAGCAGGAGGAGGATAGGCCGAGGAGGCAGGAGAGGAGTCAGGCTGAGGAGCAGGAGAAGGAGTGTCAGGCCGGAGCAGGAGGAGGAGTCAGGCCGAGGAACAGGAGGAGGAGTCAGCTGAGGAGCAGGAGGAGGAGTCAGGCCGAGGAACAGGAGGAGGAGTCAGGCCGAGGAGCAGGAGGAGGGTCAGGCCAAGGAGCAGGAGGAGGAGTGTCAGGCCAAGGAGCAGGAGGAGGAGTCAGGCCGAGGAGCAGGGGGAGGGAGTCAGGCCGAGGAGCAGGGAGGAGTCAGGCCGAGGAGCAGGAGGAGAGTCAGGTCGAGGAGCAGAGGAGGAGTCAACCGAGGAGCAGGGGAGGAGTGTCAGGCCGAGGAGCAGGAGGAGGAGTGTCAGGCCGAGGAGCAGGAGGAGTCAGGCGAGGAGCAGGAGGAGGAGTGTCAGGCGAGGAGCAGGGGGAGGAGTCAGGCGAGGAGCAGGGGAGGAGTAGGCCGAGAGTAGGAGGAGGAGTCAGGTCGAGGAGCAGGAGGAGGAGTCAAGCCGAGGAGCAGGAGGAGGAGTCAGGCTGAGCAGGAGGAGGAGTCAGGCCGAGGAGCAGGAGGAGGAGTCAGGCTGAGGAGCAGGAGAGGAAGTCAGGCCGAGGCAGAGAGCGCTGAGGAGCAGGAGGAGGAGTCAGGCTGAGGAGCAGGAGGAGAGCAGGCTGAGGAGCAGAGGCAGGAGTCAGGCTGAGGAGCAGGAGGAGGAGTCAGGCTGAGGAGCAGGAGGAGGAGTCAGGCCGAGGAGCAGGAGGAGGATCAGGCGAGGAGCAGGAGAGAGTCAGGCCGAGGACAGGAGGAGGAGTCAGGGCTGAGGAGCAGGAGAGAGTCAGGCCGAGGAGCAGGAGGAGGAGTCAGGGCTGAGGAGGCAGGAGGAGGAGTCAGCCGAGGAGCAGGAGAGGAGTCAGGCTGAGAGCAGGAGGAGAGTCAGGCCGAGGACAGAGAGGAGTCAGGCCGAGGAGCAGGAGGAGGAGTCAGGCCGAGGAGCAGGAGGAGGAGTCAGGCGAGGACAGGAGGAGGAGACTGCTCACGCTGTTTGTGTCCTTCACAGAGCAGTTTGTTATTGACGCGACCCAAAGGAAAGCTGACTTTCTCAACGTCTCAAGCTCCTCCTCCCAGTGTTACCATGGAGCTTGTCTTATTATAATAACTCATATTAGATCTTCAAGTGAGGTGATTATAAGCTCAACCTTCTAATATTTAGCCTAGTTATTATCTTATTTTCACAATAGTCGTCTGTGAATGGATCTAGTCAAGTTAATGAACAGATCGTCTCTCCCTGCTTTATATTGCACGTCTATACATGTTTCTATAGCTGTTTATTAAAAAAAAGTAATAAATATATAATATAATATAATGAATCTACAGGTAGATCTTCGGGCTTTGCCAAATTTAAAAGTAGCTCGCACGCTGAAAAAGTGTGGGCCCCCCTGTAAGAGAACATCATCTGCAGCAGGCCATTTTATGTTCCGTCCCATCAATTGTAACACCATGGGTTGTTTTTGACTGTCTAATAAATTGGGCCAATGGTTCCACCTACACAGCAAACAGGAGGGGAGACCAGGCCCCTCACCCCTCTATCCAGAGTCAGTGGGTCTGACGCGTGAACACTGATTTTATTTCTTGATGTTGGACCATTGAAAAGAATTCAGAGTTCAAACTAATCATGACGGCTTTGTTCTGCTGTTTTTGTATATGATTCCTTATGTGGAAGGATCGTCTCATGATATCTTTTGGTCTTGTCTTGTCTTGGAGTCTCTGTTCTCTCTTGTCCAATCATCTTGTTCAAAAGGGTTCCAGGAGCCAAACTGAGCCAAACTGCTTTGGAAGTTAGGACTTTTCAGGGTCCACTATGGACCCCTTTGACAGGGTACAGTTTACTCGAGACAATGAAGACACTTTTGAGCCGTCGCAATATGCTCCAAAGTGAACTAGTGGAAACCAGCCTCCAGATCCAGATGTAGCTCTGAGGAAGGACATCGGACGTAGACATTTTTAAGTTATCTTGTGCTTGATTAACTGGAAATCCAAGAATGAGTGTAGCCCAATGGGACATTTTAATGGCACCCTCTGGTGGATCCGTCGAGACACTGAGCCTTTAACCATTCTGTTTCTTCTTCACAAATATTTCTGGAGTCGTGTTTAGTTTAATTTATATGCTTTCATGAGCTGTGTTCCCGTTAAGAGCTCAAAATGCTCAACCCCACTGCATGATGTCATCAGGTGGTAACACAGAACGTCCCCTCTGCTTATTCAGCTTCCCAAATGCTTCGACCACTGCAGCTGTTGTTTTTGCCTGCTTTACTCCTCAGTACAAGTGGAGTCCATGCACATTCTGCTGGTGCTTTACAGACACAAAATCTATGGCTCTGATATATTTTTAATGATTTCCAAATAGTTACATTATTTATCCTCAGTTATACCAAGCATATACAGTATGTCATATATGTGTAAGATATCCAAAAGCAGTACAAAGGGCTTACGCAAAATGCAAAATGTTGAGCTTTTAATCATGTCATTATATAATTTACTCATTTTGTTTCTTACTTTTGTTACGTGTATGTAAAGCACAGACACAGAGGCAAAAAATAAAATAAAAAATGAAAGAAACACTCAAGTAAAATGATCACATATAAAAATGTAAAGAGGTCAAATAATATTTCACACAGATTTTGACGACTATAAAAGCAGACTATTAAACCAAGACTTAAACTCAAAACCTTTATGCATGATTCCACTGTTAAAGTACTAAAAATAAGCCCTCAGCCATTTCAAAATGCTCTCAAATGAGAAAATCATTTTTCATTTTTCGGCCCAGTTTGAAAATTTGGAGGAGCAGAAAGTCGACTATCCACAATAAAGTGTACTTAAGTACAGAACATAAAATGTACTCAAGTACAGCACTTTTTCACTTTTCACTCTGCATAGCGTTCTTGTCTTCACCAGACTGTTCTGATCATCGCTCGCCTCAGATTAGCTCCGTGAATCACAGTAGGAAAAGTAGCATTAACAGGCTTTGGTTTAGCCCGTCTAGACAAGGTTAGGATTTCAATAAGTCATTGGCTACATGCCTGTCGCCACCTGGTGGAGCTTTGTGTTACTGCATGCCGTAAAAATGTGGTCTTGTGGTATTAGCACCACATGTACCTTGTTTTTCAAAGCTGTGATCCCAAATTTGAAAAAGTCTAACCAAAGAAAATATCAAGGCTCAGAACTAAGCAATAAAAAGTTGAACTTATCGGCCCTTTAAAAGCTTTATAGCCTATCAGAAGGTTTAAGGAAGTTTCAAAGACAGACCGAGAGTACTCTGAGGATTCAATCTATCAACATGATAGATTAACTTGAGGATATATTACAGCCCAGGACCTGTGCTCCATATGCAGGACTAATGAACTATAAGAGTGAGGTCCAAAGTCACAGCCTAGAAGCCCCCTGTGACACTACTGACCTGTATCAGAGGAAGGTGTCCAGGAGACCCTGAACAAAGACCGCAGACACTCACACATGCTGGCTCCGGTCACTCTCGTGCGCCGTGCTCAGGCTGTGGAGCAATGGAGCAGCGGGGAAAGAGCATGCAGTCTCCGGGGTGCATCTGACCACTGTCCCGTGGAGCTGCACGGTCCACACAGGGGTCACACATTGGACAGAATAGAGGGGTTTGTGCGAGTAGACAGTCAGCACTTTACCGGCGCGTCTAAAGCCCAGTCATTGTAGTGCCTTGTTCGTGGGCTTAGAGCGGAGCCAGCCAGCAGAAAACACGCTCCGGATTGAACAGGCTGTGACTGTGGGCTTCAGGACACAGCTCTGTCAGAGAAGGCCAAATGTGCAGCACAAAGGCTCGTGTTTTGAAATACATTTCCTTCAAACAGTCTTCACGGGGCTGCCAAAGTTAGGCGTGGCACGTGTTTAGGCTTAAATGAGTGCTCTTAGCCCGTAAAGACTTTAAAATAATTAAAAGGAATATTTTACGTTTTTAAACACTGCATTTACGCTTGTGCGCACACACGCATATGCACACACACGCACGCGCGCGCACACACGCAAACACGCACGCACGCACACGCGCGCACACACACACGCACGCACACACACGCACACGCACGCACACACACGCACACGCACACACACACGCGCGCACACACACCACACACATGCACACACACACTGCACCGCACGCACAACACACACAGCGCACGCACACAGCGCACACACACACGCACACACACACACACTGCACAGCACCACACGACACACACACACGCGCACACGCCACAACACATCACCAACACACACACGCACACACACACACACAACACGACGCACACACAGCACACGCACAGCACACCGCACACGCACACACACCGCACACGCACACACACGCGCACGCACACACACGCACACACACACACACACGCACACACACACACACACACGCGCACACTACACGACACACGCACACACACACACACACGCACACACACACACACGCGCGCACTCACACACACGCACACGCGCACACACAAACAGCACACACACACATGCACACAACACACACACACACACACAACGCACACACAACGCACACACACACACACACGCGCGCACACACACGCACACACACACACGCACACACGCACAACACACCACAGCACACACACACAACAAACACGCACAACACACAGTTAGCTGCCCTCAGTACAGTTATTTTGCTTAAAGTAACAGGACTGAAGGTAACGGGACTGAGCTTCGTGTCTTTTAATCTGCCATGACTTTCTCTGAGTGCACAACACATAACATGATTCATAATATAAAGTCTGTGAGGCAGAAGAACTGCCTGCACAAGGCCCCAGAACACTGGATTATATTATAATGATATTTTTACAATGTACTTGAAATTTTGATTCGATGTAAAGCAACATTTAACTTTCTGGATGGATAATCTTTGCATGATTCCTTGCAAGTTAAAACCATACTTCGGAACATTCTTCATACGTTTTATGCCATGTAAACAAAATGTACATGGAAATAAACAAGGAGGAGCTTCTCTAGGCCAAGTACGAGCTCGCTCACAGTAAGGACGCATGAGAAAAAAAAACATGCTTTTATTTATAGTCTATTTCTGGGGAAAAAGTTATGTTCTGACTCAGATGTTGGAAAAGATCGACAGTAATGCATTACTGTGATTACAAACGTGATTGTGTAGCTCTTATGCATTTCAGCAATAAAAGCACCTCAATCAGATTGAGAATTTACTTTTGAATGAAAGCCAAAACATTTTGTGTTTCAAAACAGATGACTACACTTAAACTCTACGGCTGCTGTATAATGGCCAGTGGTTTGTGGCTTTAAGATGAAGATGCACAGCACTTTGGGGTCCTGAACTCGCATGTCTTCTGTGTTGATAAAGCCTCTTGTGAAGTGTCTGTTTCGTCTCCCCTAAGTACCGCCTTTACAACTTTCCACACTGCATTGGATAGAATACACTACATTGCTCTGTTTTTGTGTAGGCATTTGTCCTTAGGGTGAACCAGTTTGTGTCTTAACGTTTGCCTGGTTTGAAATAAGCAGGGACTTCGTCCTTTGTAGTTTTTCAGACAGTCCAGACACACCTTCTTGGTTCTATTTCTCTTTTGTCCTACTTTTTGGTTCTCTTCACTTTGTTCAGAGCTCAAGTCGGGTATCCACAGGCTGAGAGAGCATTCCGGACGTGTGTTTCCTCTTTCCTCTGTAGTGGGTGGTTAGAGCCAAAGAGCAGGTCTGGTCAGTGTGTGTGGGTTTCCTATATACTTCTATCTGGAGCTTCCCGTCTTCTCCTCTGATAGTGGAACAATCAAGAAAGGCCAAGCGGTTCTCCTTTGCATCTTCTCTCTGTAAACCTGATGTGCGGTTCCACTGCATTGATGTGCTTTGAGAAGGCTTCCTGCTCTTGTTTCTTAATTGTCACAAAAGTGTTGTCCACGTAACGGTACCAAAGACTTGGAGCGATGCGTGAAAGGAGGTCAGTGCCTTCTTCTCAAAATGCTCCATGTACAAGTTGGGCACTATGGGAGAGACGGGCGAGCCCATGGCACAGCCGTGAATCTGTCTGTAAAAATGTCCCTTAAATTGAAAGTAAGTGGCGTTCAGAGAGATGTCTAGTAGGTTGCAGATGTGTTCAGGTGTCAGCTTGATCCTATCACTTTAAGGTAGTCTCATTCTCATCGCTGCCACAGCAACAACAACATTCTACATGGCATTCAAATGTCTACTATTTTTTTGTAAAGCACATTTCAATTTCAATTTCAATTCAATTCTATAAAATTTTTTTTTTTTAGTAACAGCGGTTAAAAACAGAATGAACAGTGTTCATAGGGACTTGGAAATGTCCCAGCATCCTGTGTCCTTAGACAGATGTCCCAAGCCCCCTGTCCTTAGACCCTCCTTCTCGGCCAGGAAAAACTACCAAACCTCTTTGGGAAAAAGTAGAAACCTATTAGGGAGTTCCACAGTGAAGGAGAGATCCAACTCCCTCGTACGGACAGCGGACGCGCCTCAATTTGCAGATACACGGTGGAACAAGACCCACTCAGGAGGAGAACAATTCTTCGAGGCTGATGAAGAACCGTTCATGATGGAGTAGAGACGTTTCTCCAGGCAGACCGTTTCTCCAGGCAGACCGTTTTTCCAGGCAGTTGAGGAGCATCTGGATCCACAGGTCCTCGATGTGCCTGCTCCACTCCCGTCAGGGAAGTGGGAGAAAAGAAGGAAAAGCAATGAACAAATTGCAAGTGAAATTAAATATTAAATATTGTTTGATAGAAAAGTAGTCTTTAGCAGAGGATAGTGCTCAAGCTGCCAATACTCCCCCAGCATAGTTGCTCCTAGGGCAGCGGAGCTGGGAACTGTAGGTTTTTATTTCTGTTCCTAACTGGCCTGACCATAAGCCATTTCAAAGAGGAACGTTTTAAGCCTGGTCTTAAATGAAGAGACTGTGTCGGCCTCTTTAACATGGACAGGAGCTGATTCCACAACACAGGAGCTTGGTAGCTAACGCTCTACCTCTACTGTGCTTTAGAGACTCTTGGGACCACCAGAAGTCCAGCATTTTGAGAGCGAAGTGCTCTGTTTGGATGATAAGGTACTAAAGCCTCTTTGAGGTCGGATGGGGCCAGGTCATTTATGGCTTTGTAAGTCAGGAGGAGGATTTTGAATTTGATTCTAAACTCGACAGGGAGCCAGTGAAGAGACTCGAGCACCGGCGTAATGTGCTCTTCTTTCAGTTCCTGTTAGTAATCTTTTAAATAGAAGGCTAGGCGTCACAAACCTCAATAAAGCTCATTTTAGCTGACTTACTTAAGTTTATATGTGGCCTTGGAGCAGTGCTTCTCAATTATTTTACACTTCATGCCCTCCCTACTCTCCGCCGGGACTATAAATATAGTGGGCGCGTTTATAGTCCACTTTGTCATATAAACAAAATGGGGTGAATTTTTTTTTTTTTCATACGCCCACTTAAAGTATAATTTGTCTATAAATTGTTATAAGTACACCTCTTTATAACACTGTATCCTTATTAACATTAAAGAAAAAAAAAAGAAAAGAAAGGAATATAGATCAACTTACAACAAAGAATCATTTTGTTCGGGTTTGTCTCATTACCTTCGTCTCTCTCCTTTCTTTTCATCCCTGTTAAATATTTTTCCACGGTGTCTCTTGAGGGTTTGTTCAGTGCGCTTCATAGCACCTGCTCTGTGTATGCACGTGCTCTGGGAAAAAAACCCTAAACCATAATACTCCCCGGTTTTCACGTTTTTTTCTGACTATTCACTATTATCAGCCAAAAGAAAGGAAACGTTTGTATTGTATTTTTTATGTTTAAACTTGCAAATATTCCTGTGAGAGGAAAAATTGGTTTCATAATAATGAACTTCCCTTTAATACAGCATATTAATTTAAAAAGAAAATATAATGGCCACAAATGGATTACATAATATAAATATAAGCTCATTGGCCCCTCATTGTAGCTCTTTTAAGCAGTATATAATTTATTAGTGAGATGAGCGCCATGGTAACGCTCAGGGGAGGGGCTTGAAAGTCATTTGGCTCATGCCAACATATCCCTGCAATTAAACTTTATTCTATACCATTTTACTTTCAAAATGAGAATAAGAAAATGAAAAAAGGGGTCATACGCACCCCCCCAGGCATCGCACTGCTACATGGATCCACCATGGGCATTTCAAACGTTTATTTAACGCAAATTAAAGTTGCACCGCTGCTGGAGATGCACGCTTAGTGGACAGGCCGTTTTACAGCCTCAGCTTTTTGGCATAGCCTTTATCAATTACGCATTAGAATAAAGTTAAAGGATAGCAAAGGGGTTGTCCCACTTGCTGTCTGGACATTATCTGCGGTCATCTGCGGGTGACAAAAATGTTGGCGGGGGCTGTCCCATGAAATGACCAAACCAGTCCTACATAAAGTTACGCCTATTGCCACCTGTTGTCATCCCAAAGCATTCTTTGGTAGATGCCATAGGCTGCCCCAGGTCAATTTATCCGGGGCTGAAGCCCCAGATGTCTATGGTCTAGACCTGTGTGTGTGTGTGTGTGTGTGTGTGTGTGTGAGAGAGCTCTGGAGGACAGAGCAGGTGAGTGGAGAGTGAGAATGAGTGCTCTGAGTAGCGTCAGGTGTAGTTTATTATCACAGGACTACACTTTGAACTAGATCTGTAATCGGGCCATAAAAATGATGCCAGACTGGCCCGAAGCCCGAAATAATTAAACCCGAACCGACCCGAGCCAGACAAGCTTACAGCTTTTAAAGCCGAGCCCCTTCACAGACACTAGAATAAAAAAAAACATAAAATAAAGCAACACCATGCAACCAAGTGAATGGGCAATGGCCTGGTAAATAGTACTCCAAAATTCTAAATAATATAGATATATAGTCACCTCTACCTACAGGCAATTACAGTAAGAGGATTCAACTGATTAAAATTACACACATTAAAATAAGATCAGCCTGGGCTGAGCCCTGGAGCTCTCCAGTTCCTAGCAACACCCCTGGTAAAGGCAAAGGGTTTTCCCATAGACCTCTGTCTATGGGAAAACTGTCTATTTGCCTATTTTATCTGTCTTATCTGGAGGATAGGCCCTTCTCTGTTCAATTAGGCCCTCATTGTTCAGACATGGCCCAACTTAGTTATGGAGTACCACAGGGTTCCATTTTAGGCCCTTTACTGTTTTCTCAATTTTTAAAAGAAACATTTCTTTTCATTGTTTTGCAGATGGTTTTTGCAGGTTTACCGGCCCTTAACACCAAGCCCAGATAGTGCAAAAACCCTGTTGAGCTGTCTCAAGGATGTAAGAGAATGGATGGCTCTCAACCTTTTGAAGTTAAATGATTCAAAGACAGAAATTATGGTATTTGATTATCTAGTAAATGCTAAAAGTTGTCTGGGGCCACTGAGTTCCTTTTGCTACCCGTCTGCCATAAATTTGGGTGTTGTTTTCGATGACTCTTTTAAGTTTGACCAGCAAATAAGCCAAGTCGTTCGATCTGCCTTTTATCAGCTGCGCTTGCTCAGTAAGGTGAAACAATATCTCCACCGCACTGACCTGGAACGTGTCAAGCTTTTATAACCTGTTTCTTAGACTACTGTAACTCCCTGTATTTTGGCTTAGACCAGGCCTCCATCCACCGCCGGCAGTTAGTCCAGAATGTGGCAGCTCGTTTGCTCACAGGCACCAGAACATATGATCACATGTCTCGTGTGCTGGCCTCTCTGCACTGGCTCCAGTCAGCTTCAGGACTGATTTGAAGATATTGTTGATGGTTTTCGAAGGTTTGAATGGGCTAGCTCCAACTTATCTTTCAGAGCTTTTGTCTGTTCATGTTCCTAATAGACCATGGAAAAACCAGAGGGGACCGCGTTTTTGCAGTAGCAGGTCCCACACTCTGGAATAGTCTTCCTTTGGGCATTAGAACAGCCCAATCTCTGAATATTTTTAAATCTTTGTCAAAAACCTTTTTATTTACACAGGCTTTTAACACAAGATAAGCAGATCATTTTTATAGCTTTATAAATAAAACGTGACTTACTTTTACTTACTATTAGCCATACGCGTCCTTATCTGATGGTGTTTTTAGGCCTAGAAAGTCTTAGGCTATTTATAAATAAAATGCACTGTTTCTCAAGAGTGCAACTTTCTTGGCCACAAACGAAGTGTCTTCTTACCGTATATCTGCGTGATAATTTTTGTGTCAGCATCCATTATGGGTGCGGGAGCGCTTGCCCCAAGTGGAGGAGTTCAAGAAACTCGGGGTCTTGTTAAAAAGTGAGGGAAGGATGGAATGTGAGATATTGACAGACGGATCGGTGCAGCATCTGCAGTGATGCGGTCACTGCATTGGACTGTGAAGAAGGAGCCGAGTCGAAAGACAAAGCTCTCGATTTACCGGTCAATCTACGTTCCGACGCTCACCTATGGTCATGAGGTTTGAGTTATGACCGAAAGGATAAAATAGCGAATATAAGCGGTTGAAATGAGTTTCCTCCACAGTTCTATTAAGTTCAGATTTTGAGCCATTTTAAAGAAAGTCATAGCAGTCCTGTTTTCATTTGCTTCAGAGATGAACATAATGTTCTTCATAAAAAACATTGAAGTAGTACAAAAAAATCTATTTTGTGTATTAAAAAAACCTATCCAGAATCAGTATAGAGGTAATAACCATAAAAGATCATACAAAGTGTTACCACCAGTGGAAATTACTTTCCCGGGAAAGTTGTGTTGGAGTATTCCGACACCTGCTGACCTATTTGCGCCATGACAAAAATATATTTGGTCTTCCCACTGGTTTGACCAACATTTTTTATCAGTATTGTGTTGCTGTGAGTCTCTTGAATACAATAACAATCCACTTTTTCGTTTTTTAAAGTGTTAAGAATGTAGCTTTTCTTTTAATAGTCTCTCAACGGACGACACCACGGTGATAGGTCTCATCACTAACAACGATGAGACAGCCTACAGGGAAGAGGTACCGCACCTGGCCACATGATGCGCCGAAAATAACCTGCTCCTAAACACCAGCAAAACCAAGGAGCTCATCGTGGACTTCAGGATGGAGAAAGGAGGCATGCATGCACCCATCCACATCAATGGGATGGACGTTGAGCGTGTCTCCAGCTTCAAGTTTCTGGGGACCCACATCTCGGAAGACCTGTCCTGGACCACCAACACCTCCAGCCTGTCAAGAAGGCTCACCAGCGCCTCTTCTTCCTGAGACACTGAAGAAAAACCATCGTCTTCAGCCATCCTGGTGAACTTCTACCGCTGCGTATCGAGAGCATCCTAACAAACGGTATCACAGTCTGGTATGGAGCTGCCTGTTGCGGAGCGCAAGGGACTGCAGGCGGGTGGTGAAAACTGCCAACGCATCACAGAACTCCACTTCCAGCCATTGAGGAAGTCCAGAGAAAACGCTGTCTCCGTCAGCTCGCAGCATTCTAAGGACCCCTCCCACCTGCACACAGACTGTTCCCCCTCCTGGCCTCAGGCAGGCGCTTCAGGTGCCCCCACAAGACTAGCAGACTGAGGAACATTTTTCCCCGAGCTGTGTCCTTATTGAACTCTGCCCCATGCCGATGAACCCCCCCCCCCACTCCCCAACCACCACCACCCACAAACTCGTCATCTCCCCCACTGTCCAAAAGACGGTACACCAGCACTACTGGACCTTCCTGCACTCAAACACTTTGGATTGTGTTGCACTGAAAACCGTACTGTACATTGCACTAGTCTAGTAAGTTAGGAGCTACTTTTTATTAGTTTATCAAATGCCCATTTGCTTTTGTAAATTATGTCTATAGTCCCTGTTTATAGTCAACATACAGTTAATGCACAATATATATAATATGCACTTTACCTCAATCTATCTGTATATTTGTACTTATATACTACAGCTCCTTATTTTAGCTATCACCTATTTATTATTATCTGTATATTGTACTTACTTTTATTGCACTTCTGGTTGGATGCTAAACTGCATTTCGTTGCTTTGTACTTGTACATGTGTAATGACTGTAAAATTGAATCTAATCGAATCTAATCAAACCCCTAGCATTGAGAGAAACAGAAAATAAGGTTGAAAAAAAATTAATAAATCATGAGATAGAATAAAATAGATAATATTTTTTTTTTTTATCGGTTGTAAACTAAAGTACACTGCAATATTTTTTGGCAAGTAGTGCAAAAATTTAAAAAAAAGGCAGTCACTAGACTAAACAACAGTCCACCTGTACCATGAGGTAAGAACATCAGTCCAGATAACAAGAATAGCTGCCTGAAAGATTCCTACTTTGAGGGAAAGCTTATTGTTAAATTTTGGTCAGCCTCTAAATCTCGTTGCGGTGGTAAACTGGCGGCTCCGGTTTCCAAATCAGTGAACACTGTCTACAATGGATCCCATGGAAGAAGCCCACTGTGGTGTGATGTGTGACAGGATGCTGATCACCTCCTCACAGATCTTTTCATTGTCCTTTTCCTTCAGGCCTTGAATTTTGTGGTTCCAGCCTCTTATATCTCTATTTCAGATAGCTTGGTAATGTCAGCTACTAATGGTGGTTTTCGCCAACTACTTCCCAAAATTCTCAACTTTGGAGGTCAGTTTAGTTATTGCTACAAGTTAGTTTGTCCCGTGAATGATCTTTCCCTTTTCAGGTGGAGTAGATGATTTAGTCAGGGGTAGCAGGACTGAGGTCCCCATTGGTAACGTGCGGTTAGCTTAGCACTAGTTTTACCGTTCGCTATGCTTTGACGTATTTAATTAGTAGTGTTTCTGTGTGTGTTTCTATTCTAATATTGTTTGATAGAGAAAGAAGTAAGAAGCAGAGGATGATCAAGCTGCCATACTTCCCCCAGCATAGTTGCTCCTAGGGCAGCATAGCTGGGAAACTGTAGGCTTTTATTTCTGTTCCTAACTGGCCTGACCATCAGCGATTTCAAAGAGGAACGTTTTAAGCTTGGTTGGCCTCCCTAACATGGACAGGACATGATTCCATAACACAGGAGCTTGGTAGCAAAACGTTCTACCTCCTACTGTGCTTTTAGAGACTCTTGGGACCACCAGAAGTCCAGCATTTTGAGAGCGAAGTGCTCTGTTTCTGTGGCAGTAGGCCTTTCGCAGCCACTGGCTTGGGACCTGAGCCTTTAAAAGGAGGTTCCCTTACCTGTGTTGACCCCTTTCTCGCCTCTGACGTCACCCGCCATCGGGGAGCTGTGCAAGCAGCACGAGCGCCGCAACAATCACAATTGTGCCAATGTTTTAACTAGTTTGCGCACAGTGCGCCTACCAAACTGGGCTCAACTTTGGAACATCATTGCGTGGCTCGTGCTGCACGCTCTTCAGGTTGGACGCTCCGGTAAGCAGTCTCGCTTTTCACAAATGTATTTTAATTCAAAGCACCCTAATCTGGCACTGTTTGTAGTGCGTGGCGTTGATGGAAGGCTCTGTGCTCTTCGGGATCCCACCAGGCCTCAGTGCCTCTTTCACGTTAAGATTGGTAAACATGGTTTGTCTAAATTAAATGCAATTATTATCTTAAAACTACAGCTTCCTGATTAGCTGTTGCTTTATAGCATCAGTGCTCTAGTTTACGGCAACCCTTCTCGGCTTGCCCCAGGCGTGCATGGTGCGCAGATTCAAGCATCGGTATGTATGCATCTCTCTCTTGTTGCGCACGGTCCGGAACTTTTATATTAGGTCTTAATTTTCCAAAATATTGTACATTTTAGGATTGGTAACTCCGTGGGCCTCTCCTTCGACCTGCTTCCAAACCTTTCCCTCGACCCACCGTCCCCCATCTCTGTCGACCCGCTTCCAAACCCCTCCCTCCATTCGCTCTCCTAACCTCCCTCCAAGCGTCTTTGGGGGGTTTAAGGCACGTTTACACCGGCTCCTCTCTCCACTTAAAAGACTGTAGTTTGTGGGCCGGACAAAGTACTCGTTCTGGCACACAGCAGGACCTAACATTGGATTGTACCAGGGACCCACCTACTGCATGGACCAGCGCAACCTCTGGTAGGGCATCTGATTTAAGTGACCTGGCGCTACTGTTTTGTGTTTTAACTCAGTAAATCTGTCAAATGGGTCAGCTGTTTTAAAGGTGTGAAAGTGAGAATGAGATGATAGTCTACTGAATTTTAGTAATGAAAAAACAAATGTTTTGTTATTTATTCTGAACTTAAATGCAAGAAAATGTGAGTTTTTCTATATCTAAGTCTCCTGGTCCACTCAATCTCTAATCTATCTGCGCTAGCCTTTTACCTGTGTAAGTGTAAGTGCACCACGGCAAACAACAAAGTAAAGTGCAAACATTAAAAAAGTGCAAAATGTCCGAAAGTAAATCCCTGAAGAGTGACTCTCAATCAGTCCATTCACACAGGCCAACATCAACCGCAAGCTCAACAGCTAGCATTGAACTGCTCAGAGCCAAAGCAAATTTCTATCTCTAAAAGAGATAGAAATCAAAGTTGAACAAGCACGCTTACAAGCCACACTTGACAGTCAGAGCAGAACAAGAAAAAGAAGCTGCAATAGCAGAAGCTAATTCATTAGAAGCACACTGCCCGTTATGTTTTAGAACAAGCAGCTCTCACTGAAACCTTTCGACACCGTAAGACTGAACATGTTAGTCCCAAACTTCCCCTTCAACAAGTTGTTGCAAAACAAGAATGTCGAGAGGAAAACAGACCAAACGATGCAGCTTTCAATAGTGAATTCTGTGAGCCTCCTTCTACCAGCTTCAAACCATTCACTCCTCTTGTCCTAACCACATTCAAAGCAAATTATGCTCACAATGACCATGTTCCAACCCAGCCTACCTATGACCTTGCCAAATACTTAGTCCGCAGTCAGCTCGTAACTACAGGCCTTACCAGCTTTGATGACCAACCAATGAACTACTGGGCATGGAAATCATCTTTCATGGCCGCAACCGAAGGGTTAGATCTATCGGTGGGTGATGAACTTGATTTGCTAGTACGGTATCTTGGTAAAGACTCAGCCAGACAAGTCAGTACGGTATCTTGGTAAAGACTCAGCCAGACAAGTCAAACAAATGAAAGCTGTCAACATCAGATGTCCAGAAGCTGGTTTGGCTATGGCTTGGGACAGGCTTGAGGAAGTATATGGCTCTCCAGAGGCCATAAAGCAAGCTCTGTTTAACAAAGTTGAAATCTTCCCTAAGATCACAACAAGAGAGCCCTTCAAACTCCGTGACCTAGCTGACTTAACGTTAGAGTTAGAGGCAGCCAAGCTAGACGGTATTTTACCCCGGCTTACCTTATTTAGATACATCTAGAGGAATCCAACCAATAGTCGACAAGTTGCCTTACAATATTCCAAAGTGGATGACCTTTGGTTCAAAGTACGAGCGTAATCATGCTGTCAGCTTTCCTCCTTTCATCGTGTTTACCAACTTCATACGCACTAAAGCCAAAACAAACAACAAACTGACTCTAGCTTTAACCTTCAACCAGTGACAACAGAAAGAAAACATGCACCTGAAAGGTTTTATAAAGTGCCCATATCTGTACACAAACCTCAAATTCAAGACAAAACAGAGGCAGAAAAGGCTAAAAATCAAACAATGTCAAATTCACAATAAGCCCCACCCTCTAAAACAATTCAGAGGGTTCAGAGAGAAAGCACTGTAGGAGCGTAAACAAATTATGAAAAAATATGTCTGCTTTCGCTGCTGCGCATCTACTGACCATCTTGCTAAGAACTGCACAACTGAAATCACATGCACTGAATGTGAAAGCAATAATCACTTTCAATTTCTGCTCTCCATCCAGGTCCAGCACCACCAAGGGAGTCTAAATCGCCCCCTCCACCACAGCACGGCGGGGAGGGCGACAAAGCAGATGGCCAAGAAGTCACGTCTAGGTGCACTGAGGTGTGTGGAGAAGGAGTAAGTGCAAGGGAATGTTCTAAGATCACTTTTGTGAATGTGTACCCCACAGGCCACAAAGAACAGACAAAGAGAATGTACGCAATATTGTACGATGAACAGAGCAACCGCTCACTTGCACGTTCCCAGTTCTTTGATGTGTGTGAATATTAGGTTGGTATACCATCAAAATGCTTCAATTTCCCCAATTTTACAGTAAAAAGTACTTCTTTTTTCTTTTCGGACCAACTTGGCAGGAAGCTGAAGGGCAAACAATAATTGGTCTGCGGGCCGCATTTGGCCCCCGGGCCGTAGTTTGGACATGACTGCTGTTAGTAATCTTGCTGCTGCATTTTGAACCAGTTGGGAGCTTTTTATGGAGCTCTCAACTGGACTCAAGCAGTGAGTTACAGTAGTCTAATCTAAATGTAACAAACGCATGGACAAGTTTTTCAGCATTGCTTTTAGGCAAGATGTTTCTGATTCTGGAAAGTCACCCTTACATGTTAAAGAAGTGCGCTGGACTCACAGGAGTATCAGGAAGAAGAGCTCATAGCTTCGTGGTGGAGTCGGTGAATGAAAAGTTGAGTCTTCCTGAAGCAACACTACTTGAATGTAATGACATTCCTAACAACCGCTCAGAAATACTTACTCCGCAAGCTGCTCATCACCACGCCCATCTACAACAAATCGCCAACATGATCCCACCATTAGACCCCAATGCTGACATACTTCTTCTACTGGGCAGAGATGTGCTACGGGTTCATAAAGTCAGAGAGCAAATACACGGCCCAGGTGACACCCCTTTTGCTCAAAGACTTGACTTGGGATGGGTTGTGGTAGGTGACGTCTGTCTAGGTGGAGTACATAGACCCTCACAAGTGAACAGCTACAAGACTTTCATATTGGAGAATGGTCGTGCAAGTCATCTTCAGCCATGTTACAGGCAGCTAACTGTTAAAGAGACATTCACAAAAACGGAATACTGTTACAACCATACAAACTCTCATACGTCAGGAAGTAATGTGGACAGCATTGGGTAGCAGCTTTTTGCACGCACAGCAGACGATCACAAGCTCGCTCCCTCAGTTGAGGACGTGCAGTTTCTCCAAATAATGGACTCTGAGTTCTATCAAGACAGCGACAATAGTTGGGTGCCCTTCCTCTGCCCTTCCGATTGCCACGGCAACGGCTACCCAACAACAGACAACTGGCTAATGACCGTCTCACGTCACTCAGACGCACCCTAGAAAAAAGGCCTGCAATGAAAGCACACTTCCTGGACTTTATGGAGAACATGCTCACTAGAAGACACGCTGAAATTGCGCATATGGTCAGATTCAGGAATGCTGGTACCTTCCTCTGTTTTGAGTTTATCATCCAAGAAAGCCTAACAAAATCAGGGTTGTGTTCGACTCGAGTGCCCCATATGAAAGGGTTTCTCTCAACGACGTGTTACTCACAAGCCCTGACCTTAACAACAGCCTTGTCTGACTTCATTACAATGGAATATACCCCTCCCCCCTATAATCATTCATCTGAAACCAATCTCCCCCACACAACGCTCTCTGACCTATTACAACTCTGATTCCCTTCTCTCCTTCCTCTATCTTCCACTCTTCACACATTTCAGTCGTCTACGATTTTTATGTATTTGTCGGTGAACCAACTCCGACACAACCACACAACCACCACTCTGCCACACAAACATGTTATTAACATATACATGTATTTTTGTTGTTGTTATGTTATCATTATCATTGCTGCTGTTGTTTGTACTGTTGTCATTTGTATCACTACTATCGTTGTCACAACTGTTGTCCCTAAAATACTACCCTCCCCATAATTTCCTGTGTTTTTATTGCACCACAGTGTAAGGGAAATGTACACACACCAAAACACACTCAGGCTGGCAGGACCGACGAGAGGTGGTTTCCTTGGGACAGCATCTCTGTCCCAAGTGGAGACGCTCGTAAAATGTCCTCTTTCTTTTAATGCACCTTAGACACTAAACATGATACAGAAAAAAAAAGGGGGAAAAAAAGGGGCAGAAATGATGCAGGGGGAGATTATCAGACATGTATATGTACTGTATGTATATATATCCATCTATATGTATATGTATGTATATATATATGTATATTTATATATATAATATATAATATATAATATATATATATGTATATAGTATATATGGAGAGATGCAATAACAATGGGTAGTGGTATATAATGATTGCCATTTTAAAAAGATGACTATATCTACATGTACGACAATATATGTGATGATGGCAATGATAATGTAACACATTTTTACTCTGTTTGAATGCATACACACATACACTCACGCACACATATGCACAAATAAACATACGCAAACACACGTACCTCCATGCATACACCCACACGCATACAAGCACACGCGTACACGTACAAACACACGCACACATGCGCACACACAATCACCCCGCTCTGAAGTGACTGTTGTCCCTCTACTTGTCTAATGTCTGTATTGTTGTCTGTCTTTTTCTATTTTTGTTCTTGTTGTCCTCATTATTGTTACTGTTTTGTATTTGTAAATTTTAAAAAACGTCTTTTAAAAAAAAAAAAAAAAAGAAGAAAAACAATTGTCGGAAGTGCTCATGAGGTCCAGAAAGGAGCAAGTTGCCATAACAGCCGACATTGAACACATGTTCCATTGTTTTGTCGTCAAAGAATGCCACAGAGACTTTCTTCGCTTCTTATGGTACAAAGATAATGACATGTCCTCCGAAGTCATCGAGTATCGTATGCGTGTGCCAATCTTTGGGAATAGTCCTTCCCTCTGTTGTCCATATACGGCCTAAAGAAAGCAGCAGCTACTGACGAAATAGACTTTGGAAGTGACGTGCGCAGTTTCATTGAGCGAGACTTCTATGTTGATGATGATCTCAAGTCATTTACTACTGAAGAAGAAGCTTACACGCCCTGAAAAACAAGCACAGCAGGCTCTCGCCGCTTCGAATCTCAGGCTACACAAAGTCACCTCCAACCGACCTGCTGTCCTGGAAGCCTTTCCGCCGGAAGAGAGAGCGAAAGACATTGAAAACTTAAACTTGTGTGCTCAAGATTTACCAGTGCAGCGCAGTCTGGGGCTATTGTGGAATGTTGGTGTGGAAACTTTTACATTCAATGCCGATGATGACCAAAAACCCTTCACACGTAGAGACGTCCTCTCTACTGTCAATAGTCTCTATGACCCCCTTGAGTTCCTCGCCCCGATCATAATTCAGGGTAGGTCAATACTCAGATCTTACCAGTGTCTACATTGGACAACACAGAAGTTGGCTTTGTGTTTGGAAAGGCAAAGTTAGCTCCACAAGCAGGCCTTACAATCCCAAGACTAGAGTTATGTGCCGCAGTGCTTGCAGTTGAAGTTGCAGAGTTGATAGTGGCAGAAATGGACATTACGTTTGACAACATTCAGTATTACACTGACAGCAAAGTTGTGCTAGGCTACATATGCAACCAGTCACGGAGATTCTACGTGTACGTGCATAACACGGTCCAACGTATCCTCCAGTCTACATCCTCCAACCAGTGGAAATATGTTCTATCTGAACTCAACCCAGCTGACTATGGGTCCAATTCTGTACTAGCAGCACAACATGATTAGGAGGAGCAGCCTTTCTTCTCAAACCTTCTGTGCAAATAATCTGTATAAAGAAGACTCGGGACACGAGAGACTCATGTCTAGTAACTCGTTTGGTTATGGGACCGGAAGTCCCACAACCATGTATGGCAAAGCATTCTGGGAACAGTAGTCTACTGCTACACCTCCTCCTTTTAGCTAAAGTTAAACCTTTTAAAGTAGACACCAAACATAACACATAAACATACAAATATACAGCATATTATGAACATTTCTTTTCCTTTTGTATATAACCAGCTGTATTTTACCTTAACTTCTGTTTGGAACAACATGTTATTTGAACCTGGAATATTTACAAATTAGCAGTCATATCATAGGTCTTCACAACAATGACCAGCAAACAGTAATAAGTCCCTGTCGGTCTCGAGGTGCCTTCTGTTTCTTCTCAGGAAACCCCTTCCGTCTCTCACCCACATAAAATCAGGAGAAATTGGCAGGTCTAACTACAGATCCAGTGTTCTTTCAGTGGTAATCCACACTTTCCTGTCCAGTAGATAGTTTAGAGTGGTCCTGCCAGGCCTACGTTGTAGTTTTTTTTTTTGCTGCTCACATCTCCCTCTCCTCATCCTTTTTGTCAAAAGACTGCAAATCCGGCCATGTAGTCCCAGCTTGGGTTGTGGGTAAGGAAGGTGCGTAGTTCTTCCTCCATGAGAGCCCTGTGCTGGGCGAAAAACCCATGTTCCAGTGGAGTGGCCCTGAGCAGCACGATCTGTGTATCACCGTCCCTTTTCACAATTCCTTAATAGTACCGAACAGCAGCTCGCGCCCTCGCCACACTTTGCCTTGGAGTTATCTGGGCCTACTCGTAACATGTGTTCGAAATTGATACTCTTTTGCAAATTATTCTGAACTGTCTGAAGAAAACTGCCGGTCCCCCATTATCCTGACCCACAACTCTGAAACTCCGTGTCTCGCAAAGGTCTCTTATGCACAGGCCTTGATAGGACCTCTGCTGATGTGTGTTTTAGTTCAGTCTATTCGATGTACCTGCAGAAAAATCAATCAGAAAAATATCTGCCTCTTGACATCGCCAACAAGATCCTGCCGACCTATCTGCCAGGCTCAGAAAACATGGTTTTGCACAGTGTACTCCGCTACCACGTTCTGTAACCCGGCTGTTTGACTATTTACACCAACTGTCTACCCAAACTGACATTGTGTGAGATGCCAGCCACCAAAAACAGCCTCCCTTTTTGCTCTGCCCCTCACTTGAAAATGCCCCCATGGAGCCTTCACCAGACGTTAGCCAGATACCTGCTTTCAGTTGAGGTTAACCACGAAGTCTCTCGCCTTTCATGAGCGACAGACCCATAGCTACGCTAGAAAAGTCCATTCCTGCTGTTGCCAGACCCCTTTACTTCTTGGTCTTAGTCTACAGTTTTTCTGGCCCACCCTGCTCAAACAATTCAGTCAATTACTTCTTTAACAGTCCTGTACTCACTTCGTGCCTCCTTATCTCCACCAGTCTTTATCTTAGTGACGACAAACCGACCACGTACACACTCCACAAAAAAACCTCCTGACCTCTTTCTCTAGCTGACGGTCTCTGAAGAGGCGACTCGCCAGTGCGCGCTCGTGAATGACAGCATCACTGACCGAATTTTTCCCCCAGAACATGGATATGTTGAAACGGAGAATCGTAGACAGCCTAAGGCGGAATCTCAAATGCTAGAGGCAAGGGTCATAAACAAGCCTCTTGTGCCTCAGAAAGGACCAAGGCTTGTGATTGATAATAAGCACTGAACTGTACCCCATGAGTAGATGAAAGTCTTTCAGATCCCATTGGGCACAGCGCCTCCTTTTCTATTTGCACATAGGCGCCTCTAGTGTCAGTATTCCTCTTACACATGTCAGGCTCACTGGCCGCCACAAGCGGCCGACTGTTCTACGAGAGACGGCTCCAATACCCGTATGCGATCGCATCCGCAAGCTACTCTGTATCTGCATTTGGAAATCACTGAGCACCGATTCAGGAGAACTAAGATCTCTTTATCCCTCCTGAAACGCTATTCCCTGTGGCTCTGCCCAGTCCAACTCGTCCTCTCTTTCTGCAGCTTCCTCTACGGTGCTGGTGACGTGCCACTGCGAATAACTGGTATGAGATAGTTGCCCCAATGCCAAGAGGCCGCGCGCACATCCTCCACACTCTGCGGGCTGATGGAGGCTGGATTGCTTTACTATCAGGATCAGCCTCCGATGCAATTTTGCAGAATACTGTGTCCCACCAAGCATTGATTATCCTTTTGGCAAACATCACACTTCTCGTAAGCGTGATACCCTCCTTTTGGAACTTTCTGAGCACGCCGATCCAGTCTCTGGTCAGTGCTCCTGCTGGTCCTCAACACCCTTTCGTGGAAAATCGTTCCGGGTGCCTTATGCTATGCGAAGGGAAGTTCTATGAAGTAAAACCTCCCAAAAGTTTAAGATGTCGTGAGATGCCTGACCTTCTGGCGTGATGCGTCATTTGCCCAAAATTCGGAACGACATTGAGCGTTTGTCGAACACTTTACGGTCTTATCATTGCCCCCGTTTGATCCACTGCCTCGGCAAGATCATGCCGTTCCCTTTTTACACTGGTTCAGGGGGGTGAGTCCACACATATTCTGGGCTTCCTTTGCTGTCCTAGGAGTCAACCACAAATGCCTGAACACCACTCCCGGTTGCCTCAGTTACTTTTAACAATAACTCCCATGTCTTCCTTTCTGTGCAAATCAGTATAAACTGCAATCTTCGAAGGGAAGGGGACACGTCGTGGGGCAACAGGCCCCAGGTATGGCACCCTGCGTCCAGCCCTATGTGATAAGGCACCTTCAGCTCCCTAAACCCCTTAACACACAATCTGGGTCAGCAGATCTGAAAATCTGTCTAGTTTACTGACTGTTCCTACACCCCGGTACACCAATCCTAACAGCCTCACATGCTGTCTGCGACAACGCTGTACTAGCCCTGACAAGGTCTAGACATCTTTGAGTATGCGCCCTTGCCACGACCAGCTGCGCCCCAAACCGACTAACCCAGAGGTAAACTGCCGGCCGAGTAGTTTCTTTTTAGCGTTCTGCAGCTACCCGTCCCTGACTGGCCTGTACAGGTCTCTCTGGAATAACGTCAACATCGTCCTTGTGTCAAGTTTAAACTCCAACATTTTTCCCCATTTAACTTGACCTGTAACCCAGGGCTCAGACCTGTTTGTTCCTATTATTCCCTAGATACGCAACCGCCTTCCGCTATACTGTATCCAATTCTGAATATTCCAGTCACTTCACGTGACTGCAGCTTCCACCTGAGACAACTACAGCAAAAGATCACATCTATTACAATATATCACACTGTCGTCTTAGCTGGGCGTCCCCAAGAGTGTTTAGTCTTCCGTTCACAGCGACTGCCATTCTTTCATTGGCTGGTTAATTGTTCCTTCTTCTGCCATGCTTTGAGACTGCCCTCGGTTGATATTTGTTCTATAGTGTCCCCATGTTTCAGTGCTGTTCTTCTCGCAGAACGCAGTAAGAATGTCTGTTTCTTCAGTTTCACTCTGCCTGACCTTCTGAATGCTTTGGGCCAAAGTGATAAATTACTGAGTCCATTGAGCCTCTCTGACAATCTTTGTCTCTATGCCAACTACAACTCTTTGTATCTTCCCCTATAAGTTCTCTTAAGCATTTTCCAATCCACAATTTTCGCCAAGTTTGTGACAGCTGATAAGGATTCCTGCCACTCTCACCAATCTTTCAAAAATTAGTTGTCGTTTTCCACAGAAATGTTGGATCCAAACTGCAGCCTTTAACTGCTCCAATATTCTTTCTTAGTGTTCATCACTCAGTTGTAAAACAGCCTAAAACATCGTCCAGCTGCATCACCCATTCGTACAAGAGCGAATTCACTAATATGCCTCGCGGCTTTATGAAAGCCTGCTTGCAAATGCCGAAACCTTTCAAAAACTTCTGAATCCACTTGGCCACAATTAACGCTGTAGAAATCAAATGTCTCTGGGGGAGTTATTTGCACCGTGGTCGCCATCTCTCTTTGCAAATCCCTGGCGTCGTCGCGTTCAGGATCCGAGTTGTCTGATGCGCCGTTGCTCTGCCTTTCTCCCTCCGCCGACATGTTGGTGCATATAGCTGTCGTGGCTGGCACCTTTGTCGACCTACAGAAGAAGAGTTGGCAAAAGCAAAAGTTTGCATCATACAGAGTGTTCAGAATGACTACTACAAAGTGGTAATAAAATGTATTCAAGAAGAGAAAAAGATTCCCCCCTCAAGCAGCCTCTGGAAGCTCCACCCCATTTTACACAGTGATGGACTTTTAAGAGTTGGGGGCCGAACCGCACAATCCGATCTGGGCATCCTCTCATCATTCCTGCTCGACATCACTTGGGGACCCTCCTAATACGCCACTACCATGAGACTGTGAAACATCAGCGTAGACATTTCACAGAAGGTGCTATTAGAGCAGCAGGGTTTTGGTTTGTAAGAGCCAAGCGAAGCATCAGCTCAGTGCTTTTCAAGTGTGTCACCTGCAAGAAACTACGAGGAAAAGCTGAGGGGGAATTTACCATCTGAACGAGTGCAAGTTTCACCCCCCTTCACTTATGTTGGTGTAGATGTGTTCGGGCCATGGGATGTCATCACCGGACGCACACGAGGAGGGCAAGCTAGCTCTAAAAGGTGGGCCGTAATGTTCTGATGTATGTCGATGAGAGCAGTCCATGTCGAGTTAATCGAAACAGTGAGCACAGACAGTTTTATCAACGCATTGCGATGGCTTTTTGCAGTCCAAGGCCCTGCAAAACAAATAAGATCTGATTGTGGCACAAACTTTATCGGAGCCTCCCTCGAACTAAAAATGGGTGCGAATGCAAATCTTGTGGCCGGATTCACCGAAAGCTACCTCAACAAACAAAACTGCGAGCCTGCGAGCGGATGATTGGGATTGCCAGACGTATCCTTGAATCCATGTTCCAAGATTGTAAAAAGGCACTGTTAACTCATGAACTGTTGTCAACATTTATGGCTGAAGTCTCTGCCATCATGAATGCTCGTCCTCTCGTTCCAGTATCCACCAACCCGGAGTCACCACTTATCCTCACACCGTCAATGCTGCTCACTATGAAAACAATATCAGCTCCGCCCCCTCCTGGCAACTTTGAAAAAGGAATACTTCTGAAAGAACAATGGAAAAGAGTTCAAAGTCTCTCTGTCATGTTCTGGACCAAATGGAGACGGGAGTTTCTTCATACATTGCAGTTGCATTTACATCTTTTAGCGTCAGTAGAAGAAGTACACTAGACAGGAAGTTGTTGTTTTCTAGCCATGCCTTTCCCAAGATTGCGGTTCCTCATTCCCGGCTTTTCTTTTTGGTGTTTGTTTAAGCATTGTCTGGAAGTATTACATGGTTCAAATGTGAAGACACCTGAAATATTGTTTTTAAGTTTGGTATATCACAGGTGCCCCCGCGACCCGGCCCCGGATAAAGCGTAAGAAGATGGATGGATGGATGTCACAGGAGCACATTTTTTGGTGTGCTATTCATATGCAAATTAGTTCGCTAATTCATACGTTAATCGTGATGTACTCATTTTGCTTGTTACTCTTTGGGCCGTCTATGATTTGGAATGACTATTTAGCACTGTATGTTGATGTACATTTTGTATGTGCTTAAATTTCACAATCATCATCTGTTATCTGTGGAGTTCTGAGTCGATGTTTAGCTGTTTGGATAGCTAGTGAGGCTGCTAGAGAGGCCATTTACATTGCCCCTGGTGTCGCCACGACATTTGGATGATAAGGTACTATAGCATCTTTGAGGTCGGATGGGGCCAGGTCATTTATGGCTTTGTAAGTCAGAAGGAGGATTTCAAATTTGATTCTAAACTCGACAGGAGCCAGTGAAAAGACTCGAGCACCGGCGTAATGTGCTCTCTTCTTTTAGATCCTGTTAGTCAGGGGTGTCCAAACTTCTTTCACCGAGGGCCCTTTTTGAAACTTATATGGAGCAGGGGGCCACAGACAACCCGACAATGAAGTGACTCATTCAAAATGTTACATTTGACATAGTTTCGATGAGCCTCCACACCTTTAATAACACTTGGAACATTAATATGAGGTTGGTATAATCAGAATCAGAATCAGAATCAGAAAGAGTTTATTGCCATTGTCAATGAACAAAATTCACAAACATAGGAACTTGTCTCGGCCTTAAGGTGCAACATAAAACACTGAGCAAGTAATAAAAACAACATATATTCAGTGTTACAGTTAGATTTTACAGTTTTGAGTGGTGAAGTGCAGTGAGTGATTATGATGAGTTGCAGTTAAAGTGACGGTTGTTAGAAGTGGTTCATGAGTCCACGGCAGAGGGAAAAGAAACACTATTCTTGTGGCGGGAGGTTCTGGTCCGGATGGACCGTAGCTCCTGCCTTGAGGGGAGTGGTTTAAATAGTCCATGTCCAGGGTGAGAAGGGTCAGCTGTGATCCGACCTGCTCGTCCCAGAGCCCTGGAGACCGTACAGATCCGCAGAGATGGAAGTCTGGCGCCGATCACTTACTCAGCAGACACGCACAATGCGGCTGCGGTAGTCTCTGTTTGTCCCTAGGCTGTTGGCTTTCAGCAGAGGGCGCTGTATCTCTGTTTGTCCGCTGGCTGTGGCTCCAAGCGTAACCACACAGTGATGGAGGAAGGTGAGGATGGACTCAATGAGGCCGGGTAAAACTGCACCATCCATCTGCGCTCAGCTTGGCCTTTACCGTCAGCTGCCGCAGAAAGTCATCCTCTGCCTGGGCCTTCTTGATGAGGGAGCTGATGTAGGGCTCCCACTAGAGGTCCTGGGTGATGGTGGTGCCCAGAAGCGGAGCATTCAAAATGCTTCAATTTCCCCAATTTTACAGTAAAAGTACGTACTTTTTGCTGTTTGGACCAACTTGGCAGGAAGCTGGAGGGCCACAAAAAATTCGTCTGAGGGCTCATTTGGCCCCCGGCTGTAATTTGGACATGCCTACTTTTAGTAATCTTGTCTGCTGGCAGTTGAACCAGTTGAGAGCTTTTATGGGCTTTTTAGGACACGCTGCGAGCAGGGACGTTACAAGTAGTCTGAATCTAGATGTTACAAAGGCATGGACAAGTTTTCAGCATCGCATTAGGCAAGATGTTTCTGAGTCTGGCCTATATTTACGCAGATGAAAATAGGCTGTTTTACAGGTCTTGATTTATGTTGAGCTTTGAATGAGAAGGCTCTTGGTCAATAAGAGTCCAAGGTTTCTCTGTAGCAGTGGAGGCTGGAGGCTACACTGACTGTTGTTCCAGCTGTGACCGTCTGCTCAGATAAAGCGTTCTCGTAGATGGTTTAGGGCTAGTACAATGACCTTGTTTTTTTCAATTGGTTTAAGAGCAGATAATTAAGTGTCTACCCGGGTTTTATATCCTTCACACAAGCACCAAGTCTGTCTGCTTGATCGGTCTGATCAGTTTCATATAGTAGAATACAGCTTGTGTGTCATCTGCAGAGCAGTGGAAGTTAATGCCATGCTTTTCTGATAATGTTACCTTAACGGGAGCATATAAAAGAGTAAGGAGAATTGGTCCGAGTACTGGAACCCTGTAGGCACACCGTAAGTACTTTAGAGAACAGTGAGAGCTCTGGTTACGTTAACAAACTGCACCTATCCGATAAGGTAGTGATTAAAACCAGCTGAGGCGGGGCCTCTGACCCTACATCACCATTCTAACCTCTGCAGTGAGAATGTTGTGGTCGATGTGGGCTCTTTCAAGGATTTTAGAGACAAATGGTTCTTTGCAACTGGTCAGGCAATCAAGATTAGGCTTTTTCAGACAGCAGTTTGTAATGACTGCATTGTTGTTAAGGACCTGTGGAACATAAAACCACTTTCAAATGTAAGTATTATATTATATAATAGGGAATAGAATCTATAATTAGGGGAGAATGTCTTTGAGGAGTCTGCTTGGCATCGGGTCTCAGAGATACAAGATGACGTTTTTAGACGACATAAATGTGGCTAACGTATAATCTCTGCTTGAAATCAACAGCTAGTGAAACCTTTTCCTAGTGTTAACTGATGGATTTTATATGGGACACTGAGTTTTTTACAGCTTGGGCTTGTTCAGGGGCTAATAGTGGGATAGTCTCATCTAATTTATGTCTTGTTTTTATTTCAATTGGTTGAAGTTAGAAAGAAAAAGCATCAGAGCTGAAGTAGCTGGGATTGAGGGCTCTACTGCGCTGTGACAGTGTTGAAAAGAAAATCTAGCTTTTATTTTTTTTTACTTCAATTAAATTTGATTAACATCTGGTCTGGCTTACGCAGAGCTTGCTTATAGGACACTAGAAACATTTTCCAATTATGTTCCAATATTAGAGGAGAGGACGGGACGCTCCAGATAGAAGTATACAGGAAATGTACACACACAAATCAGTACCTGCTCTTTGACTCTAACCCTCAACTATAGCACAAGCTGAGGGTGATCAGGACATTAGAGGCTTAAGAGGGTAGAGGAAGGAGGAAAAACATGTCTGGAATTCGTGTGGTTACCCTGCGTGGGTTCTTAAAGTTAAAAGAGGAAAAAAGCAGGACAAAAGGGACAACAGGGGAAACAGAACCAAGAAGAAATTGAGTCTCTATCCCTTATGTGTCTGAAGACAGTGAGGTGAAGATTCTAAGCAGGAGAAGAGTTTGAAGAGGCAGTTTAGGAGGCCATTTTTGTTATAAAAGAGACTCCTCTTTAAAAGCAGGCAAATGGAGGTTTAAGGTTCAATCTTTCTCCGGCAGTGCATAGCAGCATTTTGAAGCAATGGGACAGCATCCAGCCCTAGCCATTCTAGATGTTCTATTCAGGTACTCATCAGTGTTGAGGGAGTTGCAGCCAGGGTAATAGGATCTTCTATGTGCCCATTACAGGACTGTTGTGCTCTTGTAACGCCATAGTGTGTCAAACTCTGGCCCGTGGCCAAATTTGGCCCGCCAGTGTAATTATATTTTGGCCGCGAGAGGCTACACCAAATGACGCACGAGGGCTTGGCGCGCCGGTATCTATGATACAGCGCATTCGATTCCTCGTTACTACTTACAAATTCCCATTATGAATTGTGTAATAGTAATAAGTGTTGCTTGTTTCCATATTCAATGCTTAAAGCAAATTCTTGTTTGGGTCAATAAATTAAAAGTTTACATTTGCTTCAATACTGGGCCCGCGATTTGTTCAAGTTTTACATTTTGGCCCATGTGGATTTGAGTTTGACCACCCCTTGTATGTAACCACACTAGATATCGGCTAAGCATATTCGTGGCATGTTGATGGTTTTTGGTTTGTCGTTGCATCGACCTATCCCAAATGTTGGTCTGGTCTCGGATGTGATAATCGCGCTTCTGTTCTGACTATCTGCTTGCTGCTCGTCCATTGTTTGGCAGCCTCGTCCCATGCTGTTTGCGCTGCCAGTTATATACTGGATCGTTGCTGAAATCACTGCTCTCTATGAGTGCCTGATAGACCACCCGGCTGGTCTACTTCGCTCTTGTACGATAAGCACAAACCCCCCAACCCCATCGTCACTACGCGAGCCTATGCTCAGCACTTGAGATACTTCGCACAGCCTCAAAACCACACAACACAAAACAAACACCACGCCCATGCTGAGCTCACCAAACCAACCACACACCTACCGCCCATACACCCCACACCAACCGCACAACCCACAACTCACACAACCACACCATCATCTTAGCCCATTTTGGTGTTGCGCATGTGTGGGGCGCATTTGGTGTTGGCGCTGTCATTGATTGGCGGGTCGTACTTGTTTGGTGTTAGCGGCCTGTCCCACTTGTCCTTGCGAGCTTGCGCTCCGTTACCGATTGTTTGGTGTTGCCGGTGTCATTGTTGGTTTGGTGATTGTTTTGGTTACGGTGTTATTTTGTTCGGTGTTTATGTGTGTTGCGCTGTCATTGTTTTGGTGTTGCGGTGTTATTGGTTTGGTGATCTGCCGGGTGTTATCGTTTGGTGTTGCGGTGTCATTGTTGGTGTGTGCGTGTCATTGGTTTGGTGTTGCGGGTGTCCATTGTTTGGTGTTTGTGCCGTCATGTTGTTTGGTGTTGTGCAGTTATTGTTTGGTGTTGCCTGTCATTGTTTGGTTGTTGTGCCGTGTTTGTTTTGGTTTGTGCTGTTTAGTTTGGTTGGTTGTGCTGTTGTTTGGTGTTGTGCCTTGTTGTTTGGTGTTGTGCTGTTGTTTGTGTTGTGCTGTTGTTTTGTGTGTGCTGTTGTTGATGTTGTGGCTGTTGTTCTGTGTTGTGCTGTGTTGTTTTTTTTTTTTGCTGTTGTTTGATGTTGTGCTGTTGTTTGGTGTTGTGCTGTTGTTTGGTGTTGTGCTGTTGTTTGGTGTTGTGCTGTCATTGTGCTGTCTGAAGCTTTGACTCGGGGATTGCTGAATGTGCTGGTTTTTCTGTAGTTAGACTGCTAGCTAGCGTTAGTTGGTTGGTTTTGTTGATTGGTTATTGTTGTTAAGTCAGTTCTGTCGATAAATTGGTCTGGTTTTGTGGTTTTGGATTGGTCCATGTGACATTTTGGCAATAGTAGGCATGACTCATCTGGATTGGTCGAATGGATAAGTTGGCAGGGTAAAGACAAACTGCACATGCCCCTTCTCCTTTTGTGTAGGCCCAAATAAACTTCCAAGATGGATGAGGCTCTTCAAGATTGAGAAGACAGCCTTGCTCTTGAGACCCAGGGCCACCTTGTGTGGTGACGACTGTTGTGCCACTGCTAAGATAAAGAAACATTTGAGGGGAGAGCTAAGCTAAATGCAACTCTCATCTGTAACCTTTTTTGCTGGTCTTGTGTGTTTGCAGATGAGCTGCTGCGCTAAGTGTAATTTGAGAGTACAGCTAAGCTAAATGCAACTTTCATTAGTGACTAACCATTTGACTTTGCATGGTTTTTGTATTCACTGGATTTTCAGGTATGTGCTGACTCATTGTGACTCACCCCTGCACGAGGCGGTGGGTTTAATCCAGCCATAAAGGGAGGCTGTGTTTTAATGCATATTTTTTCCCCCTGTTGTGTGAAGCACTTTGAATTGCCTTGTGTACAAATTGTGCTCTAGAAATAAACTTGCCTTGCCCCCTTTGTGCCAGTCCCCAGCTTGGACAAATGGAAAAGGTTGCTTTGGCGTAAAACCTGCCTCTTCTCTTGATGTTTGTGGAAGTTGAACATTGTTGTGGAAAAATGTCATGCAACCATTAGCTTTAAAGACTAGAATGATCATGTACTTCTCACATAGCCACGTGTGTCCCAGATATTTGTTGTGATCTTTTCAATTGTTAATAAATAATGATAAATGCTTATCCTTTGTATACAAGTTCATGTCCAAGAATTGGTCCTACTTTAACTTGCTCATGGTTTTACAGAATGTATGGCATTATGACCTTCCTCCTGCTGTGGTGTAATGTCTTTCCTGTATTGTCTTCACTTAAGGACAGACTACTTTGTGATCCAGTGACTGGGCTCCTGAAGCCTCAAACCTCATGCTTTCAGAGAGGGGCATTGCAAGTTGGGCGAATCTTGGGCGCAAAGATCCAAAGAACCCCTTTCTAGTTGTGGTGAGTTTGTTTGCAATTTAATTTGTGATGATAATTGTCAGTTTCTATGCTAGAATTTGATCCAATATACCAACAAAAAAACTATAATGAAATCAGAAAAAAGGGAAGCTTAAAGATTTGCAGAAAAAAAAATCATCCAAGAAACCTGGCGGCGCCCCTGACAAAAGACTAGTGACCACTTTGTGGTAGCTAATGGGGCTGAAAATAAATAAATATCACCATCTAGTCGGCAGACCACAGCTAAGTTAAAACCTGCTCATTTCAGCTGTACACTGCTAAGCCAACGTCACCAGAGGTGGAAAGTAACAACGTACAAACGTAAAAGTATTGTAGTGAAGTAAACCTTGAAGTTACAGTATCTGTACCTCGGTCATTTTTACAGTGAATACTTTTTACTTTCACTTCACAGCATTTGAGAGCAGGTATCTGTACTTTCTACTTCGATACTGAAAAGTAGATTACCTTTCATATGGTTTGCAGTGTGCACAATTCTTTAACAGTTCTCAAAATTGGTGTGAAAGTACATTTAAAAAAAAAAAAAAGAAAAAAAAAAGATACTTCAATACTTTTACATACAGGTAGATTTGTTTATGTGCTACTTTTACTTTAACAATTGTTTGTACATGCATCTGTACTTTTACTTAACAAGTACTTCTTCCTCCACTGAACATGACTGATGGGATTAACTGTACATCGACCTCTTCTTTGCGTTTGTGTGTAACATTCATTCATTTAAAAGGACACTAGGAATCCATAAAATTTTTATTAAGAATTTACCATATTCATCTCAAATAAAAGAAATGCCCCAGAATCCTTTGTATTGTTTTGTCTGGAAGTGTTGGGGTATTGAGAGTTCCTTACACGTTAACAGTTATGACATTATGCTGGTGATTCTCTGCTGTGTAGAAGCACTGATTTCACAGCAGAAGTGTCCTCCTGAGATGCACTTGGTCTGAGCTCCCAAAGGGGAAGTGTTGCCAACATCAGACGGCACACATGTCCACAGCGCTGGAGCTATGAGACAGAGGAGAGCTGTAGGCCGAGCTCCAGTCACGCTCAAACACCTGCTGCAGCTGCGCCTGGACTGTGGGCCCTGCAGACGGAGAAGCCCCTGCAGACGGAGAAGGTTGCTGCACCACCAGAGCCACACCTGCTGTGTTCACGAAGTAGTCCCCAGACCAGTTAGACGTCCCTAGGAAAACACTCGCAGGTTACAAACGACGTGTCTTCAGGACACTTTGAATTTTCATGAAAATATGAGTAAACTAAGCATTTATGGATTATGGCACAGGTGACTGTCAGTGTAGCCCGTTTAATCCTAAAACACATGTGTCAAACTCAAGGTCCGCGGGCCAGATGTGGCCCGCCAGAAGTTTTGATCCGGCCCGCCAAACATATTACCCTTTACGCTTAGTGCGTTGGACTTTTTCTTTATTAATTCCATTTTGTCCACTATATTATAAAATAAAAGTCTCAAGCTGCTTGATATGCTTTGCATAAAAATAAAGCTTTAACCCTCTTATTTCCAGTCAAATCAATCATTCTGGGAAAATAAAATAATAGGACATTTATATGGATTCCATTTTTGCTTTATTACAAGTCCCTAAAACACATTTTTAGTGAATTCACCTTCAGCTTTAAAAGAGAATTGTCAAAACCCAAGTCATAAGTCCATGTTCCTGCTGCTGCTGCTGCTGTTGCATGAATATGGACTCAGTCTTTCACCTGCTGCACATTTGTCCACAGTGTCCACATAGAACTATTACTAGGCTATATAAAGCTATTTATTTCTTATAGTTTTATTTTTTACGTTATGTTCAGCCTGCGACCCAGCCTGAGCATCGAAATTTGGCCCGCGGCCCAAAATGAGTTTGACACCCCTGGCCTAAAATAAAAAAAAATTTACTCCTGTGTTTACTCCAAAGCAGTTTTCACATCCCTAGAAGGCCGTTCTTCAAAGTAATTCAGATGACAGATGACTACCTTTGAAACTTTTTCTACGCTGGATCACTCTTGGACAAATGAGAGATTAATGTTCACTTAAATTAGTATAATCAAAGTAATTTAATCTTTATTTTGCAAAAGTCTCATTTTTATATATCTTAAAGCTAATTGTAGAAAAAGATTCAGTTGTATCATCTGGACTCTGTTTTAGAAAAAAAAAAAAAAAAAAAAAAAAAAAAAAAAAAAAAAAAAAACCAAAACGTTTCAACTCTCATCCAAGAGTCATTCTCAATCAGAGAAACAAGTCTGAGAACTCATGTTTATATCCTACTCTGTGAGAGCCCTGCCCACAGGGCGGGACCTCCTGCTAATGGCCCATTGAAACTGGGATGGGCCTATTGTTCTATTGTTCCCTGCCTCACCTTGAGTGCCTTTTTAGCATCCGAATGCCCAGGGCGTCTCCAGGGTTTCAGCAGACCATTATAAACAACTGGAAGGTTGAATCTTAAACCTCCATTACGATTTAAGGAAGGATTCTCTTTTTTTTAACAAAGATTGCCTCCTTATTGATTGTTTCTCTGATTGAGAATGACTCTTGGATGAGAGTTGAAACGTTTTTGTTTTTTCTAAAACAGAGTCCAGATGAAACAACTGAATCTTTTTCTACAATGGAACACTCCTGGACCAATGAGGGATTACACCGACATCTTAAAGCTAAATTATTTATTTTCCCTTCATTTGGATGGCTGAGCTAAGTGTAATTTGAGAGTACAGCTAAACAACAGATATAAATATTGGGCATAATACCACAATGATATCAACACAATAACATGTAATTTTGGACACAAAAAAATAGTATTGTCTTTAATATTGCTATTTGATAAAGACCAAGAGCATTTTTAAATTGTTCAGGAAAGGGCTAATTTACTCCTTTTTTCATTATTCTCGTATCCAAACCAGTTTTGACCATGTTACACAGGTAGTATGTGTATATATGTACCTATGTAGGCTGTTTTGTCTGTGACCATGTACTTGTTGTGGTTGACTCTGGCAAAGGGGATCTCCTTCTGTGCAGGGCTCGCAGGCACCACAAACAGCCTCTGCAAAATAACAACACCACCATGTCAGACCTCCACACATCTGACACTACATTTACGTACTGTTATGGAAAAATCTCATTTTGACCTTGTGTTTCGTGACATTGTACTTTTTCCATCTCCAATCTGAGCCTGATAGTGCTGTATAATCAAAAGGAGACGTAGCAGACATGTAGAATTCAGGAGTACACAAAGCCCTATCTCTGTCTGCTTGGGGGGGCTTCCTAGAGTGCCCTGGCCAAGCCTAGCTTTGGGCTTTCACACCTCTGGATTGTTTTCCTTCAGGGGTCCGGGATGGGCCTCTTTGCAACACCGAGCCTTTGCCAGGGCATTGTCCCTCTCCAGACGATCAGAATGTAACTTTAATCAGAAACTTTCTACCCTTTTGTTCCTCATCGGGCCAATCATGTTCAAGTATGATATGTCATGTGATTTGTTCAACCTGTGGTCTATAAAACACACAGGATTCCTTTATGTGGGGCCCTTGAGACTGGAAGGGACCCAGTGCCTGCTCCCTCTCGGGAGCCGGTACGGAGATGAATTCTGATTGTACAGCAGAATTAAACCATTCACTTTTGAGAAAAGACAAACTCTTTTCTATTGTTTTTATTTTACTTCTTGATAATTATTACTTAAGTTTTTCCACAACAGTACACACCAGGAAAACTGGTCTAGTCCAATTTAAACGGATTTTTCAAAATGCATGTCAACTTGAAAACTACGATTGAAGTGTTTTGATTAGAATCCTCATAAAAGATCTCAAAGATCCCCATAACACATGTGTAGAAGAGTGTGTTCCTGCTGTAACAGAGCAGTCCCATCACACCCGGAGCAGACCAGAACTGCACCAGGTCACAAACAGACAGGAATACATTAGACATGTGTTTGGACGTGGATGCTCTCGTTTTAGAGCAGCAGAGATGACAAACTCCACTCCCACCGCAGACCACCACGTGTGCTTTTGTTTTGGTCAGCTCTGTTTAAGTGGAAAAACTACTGTCAGTGTGTTTGTTTGTGCTGTGGAGAGAAAATAACTTGTGAGCAACGCAATTCCTCATAACTGAAAATCAAAGCGTCACACCCTCCACAAGCAGGGGAAAGGTGCATACAAAGGGGGCGTCTCACCACTTGGATGTCCAGTTTGCTGCGCAGCTCTTGCAGCGAGGCCAGAGATCTGAGGAAGGGGAACATGAGTGGCTGAGTGCTGGCCCAGCAGCTGACCAGCAGACGCACTGCCACCCTTCGCTCGTACGCCACCTGCCGCAAGGCCGAGTCGATACTGGCCCAGTACCTTCAAAACACAACAGTGAAGCAAAAATAGTAGATGTGTGGTTGATGCTGATGGATTTTGATTAAGGCAATTTTCAAGTGATTTTGAATAGTGCACTATCAAAGCTGGAGGATTATTTAAATATGCACACAATAATCAAACCACATTTCGGCTGGTCCCCCAGATTGGTTCGTTTTAGTGGCCTTTGGAACACTACTGAAAACAGAATGTGTGTGAAAAACATGAAGTAATTCCAAGTTTGTGGTGATGTGAGACATGGCTAAAGCTAGAGTAAACAAGAAACTACATCCGGTTTATCTCTATTTCACTTTCACTTCTCTGCAAAGCCTCTATGCAACGTTTTATGTAATGCATTGGGTTTGGATAATGTTTGATGCATTATGTGCTGGAACAATTTTGACGCGATCTTTGGTGAAGTCTGTCGGTTCAACAAATAATCAGAAAACGTTTATTGCCATTGTCAATGAACAAAATTCACAAACATAGGAACTTGCTTTGGTGATTCGGTGCAACATACAACGATGAACAATAAAAAAACAACATATATGAAATCAAAAGTACATGCATTAAAGAAAACTATTTCAATTTACTATAGTATAAAATAAAAATAGGCTTACTATGTACACAAAGATTTACATTTTAATTTACAGATGTAGTGCAGAAAGTGACAGTGCAGTGAGTCATTGATTAAATTGTAGTTAAGAGGTGCTTAAAAGTGTTCATGAGTCCAACGGCAGAGGGGAAGAAGCTGTTCTTGTGGCGGGAGGTTCTGGTCCGGATGGACCGTAGCCTCCTGCCTGAGGGGAGTGGTTCATAGACCATGTCCAGGATGAGAAGGGTCAGCTGTGATCCGACTTGCTCTTCCCAGAGCCCTGGAGACGTACAGGTCCTGCAGAGATGGAAGTCTGCAGCCGATCACCTTCTCAGCAGAACGCACAATGCGCTGTAGTCTCTGTTTGTTCCTGGCTGTGGCTCCAGCAGACAGAGGCGCCTGGAGGGATGCGTGGCTGTGTTGTGCGCGCTGGGCGTGTGGGCGTGCGCAGCGAGAGGGCGCGTTGTGAGTGCGTCGTGTAATGTGCGCGCGCGGGTGGGCGAGTCCACGTACCAACACGGTTGATGAGAGAGTGAATGGACTCAATGATGGCCTGTGTAAAACTGCGCACCATTATCTGCCAACTGGCAGCTTGGCTGTGCCGTGCGAGCGGTGCCGCAGGAAGTACATCTATGCCTTCTGATGAGGGAGCTGATGGTGGCTACCTACTTGAAATCACCTTCTATTTTCCCACGATGGGGAATGCAACGAGCAGCCGGCTCTCACCAGCGCCAGACACCAAGGAAACTCCTGATCTGCGTGGATGTCCGATCGGTGCGAGGGAAGCAGAAGGAGTCGCAGGGTGTGGTGATTGGGGAGTCTGTCATGGTGGAGGGGCCAGGGAGCCTCAAACCTAGAGTAGAAAGTTTTAAGCTCCGGTCGGCAGTTTTTGGTCGTTGCAGCGAGGGTGGGCTCTGCGGTTGTAGTTGTGGAAGCCGGAGCCCTCTCCACACAGAGGTAGGGTTGTTGTCAGAGAACTGCTGCTTCCTGCTGCCTTAACTGCCTCAGTTTTGGAGTGAACCAGGGTTTGTGTTCATTGTTGAAAGTTGAGCGTGTTATGGTTTGTGTTGGTATGATGCTGTCCTCACAGAATCGAATGTATGACGTCACAGTGTCCGTGTACTCATCCAAACTATCTGTGGCAGCTCTGAAAACCTCCCAGTCTGTGATGTCCAAACGCACGTAGCTCCTCCACCATCTCATTGGTCCACTTCTTAGAGGTCCTCACTGCAGGTTTTGAGAGCTTCAGCCTCCGTCTGTATGTGGGGGATCAGGTGAACCATGGCGTGATCTGAAAGACCCTGACTGCTGACTGTTGTGTAACAGTGATCCAGCATGTTCTGCTCTCTGATCGGAATTTTAATAAACTGTCTGTATTTTGGTAGTTTATGGCTGAGTCCGGGAAGGTCCGCTCGACACTCAAAACCTGAGGCGCACAAGGACCCCCGCACATTTTCCCATCTGCGGCGTCTCACTCCTTTGACCAAAAGAAGGACTAATTCCGCAGCAGATGCTGCAAAAACAGGAACTAGATCCGTAGGAGTTGTAGTTCTGTTGGTTAAGAGCTCTTCACGGGTGTTAGAGCACTAGTGACACACAATTTACGCACAAAAACAGACAAAACCAAAAGCACCGAAAGACCAGGGCATCCGTCTGCAGCGTCATCTTGGTTC
Source organism: Chaenogobius annularis (assembly GCA_015082035.1). NCBI lineage: Eukaryota > Metazoa > Chordata > Actinopteri > Gobiiformes > Gobiidae > Chaenogobius > Chaenogobius annularis. Next base: position 420,731 of record BJKM01000256.1, read on the forward strand.
GCAATAAACTTAGCATCACAATGATTACAGCGTTTGGTGAGAAATATATATATTCTTTTTTTTTTTTTTATCTGCTTTTTGCCGTCTTGCTTTGGTATGACTGTGTTCCCTCTTATGCCATCAGCTCGCTCAAAAGGATACCAAGAGCCAAATGTAAGCAGATGATTTTGGAAACTAGAAAACTAGCCCCCAGGAGCCACCTCAGACCCCTTAAAGAGGCCAGTACAGTTCCCATTTCATCCCTACTGACTGCTAATGGCGGTGCATAAAAGCACTGGATGATCATACACAAGTTGAGAATTAATAACAACAAAGTCACCTTTGACCTCCCGGTGGCTCATGTGAGTCTACATCATCACTTGACACCGGCACCTTCTCACACTCAGATTGCATGTGTGGTTGTTGTTCGGCTAATTATTGCCGTTTCCACAATTTGGGTTTGATTTTGCAGCTTGTTGCTATTTAGCCCTGTGACTGTTCTACAGTCGGTGCTTCGAGTTCACTCGCCCTCCTGGGGCAAGCGTGTTGGACCTTCTGTAATTTGAAGGAGGAGGTATATTTGGTAAGATACCCCTTTAATGCATTTCGCCGTAGCTGCATGCACAGTAGATTTTGTTAAGTTTTGAAAGTGTACAACTGTACTCGGTTTTGTGTTTATTCATGCTCCGTTTGTTTGGGTTTATGGATACAGCCACGTGGCTTTTCATGTTCTGTTAACTATAGCCGTGTTTGGGTTATTAGTTCTAAACTGCTTTAATTTACAGTTAGGACTGTCGTTTTTCAGCTGGTTGCACACAATTGGTGGCATATTCGGCTCGACCTGGTTGCGTTACCTGTAGCTGGTTTTATATTGGGTCACTTCGACCTGTTCCTGCGGCGTCTCCCTTCACCTGGTGTCCTGCTTGTTGTTGCGGGTCATTTGTGGCATTCACTGCTCAACCTGACCCTCTTACCGGGGTACTGGCCGTTTGTGTTAGAGTCGCTTGTGGCGTTCCGCTCAACCCGACTCTACTGGGCTGCTGTGATATAATGCTCCCTGTGTTGCCGGTCCTGCCTGCCACCGCTGCAGACTGATGATGGGCATGATCTCTGCCCTTCCTGTCTTGGAGTGGATCATCATGGAGTGGTCTTGGCACTGATGCAGGAGCCATTGAACTTTGGCCATGGACACCATTGCCTCCCACATAGTCCATCCAGAGGAGACTTTACGGACTAATGCCCGGTGTCGCCGACCACAGTGTTGCGTTATGGACGATCTGCTTTGTAAAAGGCGTATGACATCGGAGCTCATGGGAACTTGATACCTCCTTACAGGCTTTCGCTCTCAAATCAAGAGAACTGGGCCGGCTGCTCTCTACGTTAATCCAGGCTCGCCGCCAGGGGTGGTTGGCACAGTCTCCGCTCTCTGAGGCCAGTAGGAAGACCTTGAGGGCTGTTCTAGTTCTTCCTGGAGAACTATTTGGATCGGCCGCCCAGGAGGTGCTGGAGCGCTTGGCCCACGCTAGCCGTACACAGCAGCAGTTGGCAGGGCTTCCTAAGGGGGGCTTCTCATCGACCGGCTCAGGTTTCCCCTCCCGTTTCTTCTCAGAGGTATGCCCCACCGCCCCATCACTCCCCTACATTCATGGCTCAGACTCGCAACAGACTCCAAGGACTGGGTTTCGTCCGTCCCGTGCTTCCCGGTCCTCATAGCCCGACTGTCGCCCCCACAAGTCCACAGGGGGTCGAGGGGATTCCAGATGAGGTTGCAGGGCCGGCGGTGGGACATTTTACCCTGGGACAGCTGGAACACTGGACGGCTCACTCCCCTGATATTTGGGTTGTGGTCACGCTGTCCCAAAGGTATCATCTGCATTTCCGCCGCCAGACTCCTGGTCCTGGTGGGAGCCGAATGACTGTTATTCAGGACCCGGTCAATGTGCAGGCACTATCTCAGGAAATTCGTACCTTACTGGACAAGGGGGCGATAGTTCCAGTGGACCCTTTGCTGAATCCGTGATGCTTTTATTCCTGATACTTTTTGGTACCTAAGAAGACCGACAATTTACACCCTGTTCTGGACCTCAGGGGTCTAAATGTTTTTATAGGTGCTCCCCTACAAGATGTTGGCTGTCAGACAAGTGCTCCAAGCGATCTCCCCAGGCGACTGGTTCATGTCAGTAGACCTGAAGGATGCATATTTTTATGCCCCCATTACACTTCCACATTGGAAGTTTCTCCGCTTTACTTTCCGGGGAGAACACTTCCAGTTCAGAGTCCTGCCATTCGGGTTCCCTCTGTCCCCTCGGGTGTTTATGAGGTGCATCACGGTAGCCCTGTCCCCCTTGCTACTGGCTACTTTCCTCAGGATGGTCCTTGATTACCACACAGTGACTGCACGCCCTTCACCCAAGCGGGTCAACGATATTCTGGGAATGTTGCGGGCCGCAACTGTGGTTCCTCTGGAGTTGCTTTCTTCGCCCCCTTCAGATGTGGCTCAACGGCATACACCTGGATCCCACACGTCAGGATCACAGTGGGTGGCAGCTACCAGTGTCTCCTCAGTGCCCGTGTCTCCTGCCTAATGGGAGGTTCTGTAACAGATTCATCTCTCCTGGGCTGGGGTGGTTGTCGAACTAGTGCTGCGCCATTTTTTTCCCAAACCTGTGCGGCCATCATGTGATGGTACGGTCCGACAACACCAGTGTGGTTTTTCACATAAATCACCAGGGTGGCACCGTCTTGGTGCCCCTATTCAGCTGTCCACATTCCTGGGGGTTCAGAATGTGTCTTGACTTCTGTCTCTCCACTGGCTGCTGCCCGGGGACTGACAGCTTCACCCGGAGGTGGTGAGGGGTATTTGGGAGACCTTCGGCAGGGCACAGGTGGTTCTTTTTGCCTCCCGCGACGCAACACACTTCCCTCTGTGGTTATTGTTAATGGACGGTGTCAGCCCCCTGGGTTAGGACGCACTTGCTCACGACTGGCCCAGGATGCTGCTTTATGCATTTTCCCCAATCCCCCTCATTTATCAGACGCTTCTCAGGGTCCTTCAGGAAGGCCACAGTCTCCTCCTAGTGCCCCCGTTTTGCCCACGGGAGGACATGGTTTCTGTGCAGGTGCTGCTGCGGCTCAACGAGACGTCTTCCATCCAGGCGGGTCTCCTCTCTTAACTGGGGGGTCAGTTTCTGCACTCAAATCCCAAGTGCTTGAAGCTCTGGGTGTGGCCTCTGCAGGACCCGGCCTGACCTTTTTGAGAAATGCCTGGGAGATCAGGAACACGATGATTAATGCTTGTGCTCCGTTGACTTGTCTTTTGTATTCCTGCAAGTACAAACTGTTTGACGCCTGGTGTTTCAACAGCGGTGAGGATCCAGTGCGCTGCTCTGTATCAATGGTGCTCTATTTACTGCAGCTCCTTGGTCAGGGGCGTTCTCCATCTACCATTCATTGCTGCAATCTCCTGTTGGCATGTGGGGTGGGATGGTTTCTCGGTTTGCCATGACCGAGATATTACCCTGTTTCTGAAGGGTGCGCAGCGTTTGTATCCGCCCGGCTGTTCTATGGTTCCGGCATGGGACCTGTCCCATTTGAGCCTCTTTTGAAGATTGACCTTAAATGGCTTTCAATGAAGGCATTTCTTCTGGCGATAGCCTCAGCGAAGTAGGTGAGCTCCATGGTTTGTCTGTGGCAGACTCCTGTTTTCGTTGGCCCCACGACAGCTCTGGTGTTTCCCTTTGGCCGAATATGGATTTTCGTTCCAAAAAGGTGGTTTTGTCGGCTGCCGTTTTGGTTCTGGATCTGCTTCTGAACATCTGTGTCCTGCCCGCACGCTTGAGACGTATGTGCGTTCCACAGCATTGGTACGCAAATCTGAGAGCCTGTTTGTTTTGCCGGCTCCCGCAAGGGTGTCTAAACAGTGTCTCACGCACTGGATTGTTAGTGTAATCACAGAAGCGTATGCTCTACAGTGGCGCTGCTGCCTGCTGGGGGTGAGGGGCCATTCCACAAGGGGGCTGTTATGAATATGGTGTCTTTGGATGTGGGCTGTACGCCGGCCTCTTGGACATCCCCGAATACCTTTACAAGATTCTACCGAGTGGATGTGGTTTTCCCACAACCGCCGGAAGGGGTTCTCCGGCAACACTCTTCTACATTCCATTGAGGTATGTTTTTGTCTATTCCTCGGGACCCTGCTGGTATTCTTCATCCAGTGCTTTATGCACCGCCTCTGGCGGTCAGTAGGGATGAAACAGAACAAAAGTTACAACTGTAACTACGGTTCTATGAATCCCGGATGACCGCCAGATAATCTGGTCTCTCGGAGTTCTCGTGCTTTGCAAGAAGGTCTCTAGGGACTGAGCTGCTGGTGTCACGTGATGATAGATTCACATGAGCCACCGGGAGGTCAAAGGTGATCATCCAGTGCTTTATGCACCACCTCTGGCGGTCATTAGGGATTCATAGCACCGTAGTTACAGCCGTAACTTTCGTTCACTTAACACAGCGGAGCAGACTGTAGCAGACTGTAGCAGACTGTAGCAGACTGTAGCAGACTGTAGCAGACTGTAGCAGACTGTAGCAGACTGTCCCAATCAGCTACAAAACGAACCAGTGGAAACAAGCCATGTGTTTTTTGGGTGCTATACAACTGTATGACATTAATAAAAGCTTTAAAGTGTTCACAATTCCTAAATATTACAAGAGAAACCTAGTCATTGTTTTGGACCCAGGGTTAAGAACTTACTTCTTGGGGTGGGAGAACTCCATGGTGGGCAGGTAGTTCATGACAGCGATGTAGATGAAACTCTGAGCCTCTTCAATCACACCGAGGATGGCCTGAAGATCCGAGCTCCTGCCAGACGCACAGAAGGACGGAGGGGAGCTCTGAGGGAGAAAAGGTCAGTGCAGGGAGGAGCAGGAGTAGAAAGCAGACATGCTGATGCTCTGGGCCTTACCGATAGATAAACGCTGGCCTCAGAGTGGTTGAGCTGCAGCTGCAGAGGGCTATCCTGGTTGAAGGAAGTGGAGAAACTGCTGGGCCACGTAGAAGGAATGGTCTTGCTCTGTCCGACATACCAGTAGGCCTCAAAGATCTTCTCCAGGTCTTCGGCCAGACAGCTGCAATTGTACACCACTGCCCCCAGCTCCTTCACCTACAGCACAGTTAAAGGACCTTAAAAACATTGCTTTCAAGAGTCCCACTCTGCGCCTCTCCCACTCTGCGCCTCTCCCACTCTGCGCCTCTCTCTCATCTGCGCTCTGCCCCTCTGCGACTCTCCACCACTCTGCGCCTCTCCACTCTGCGCGTCCACTCGCGCTCTCCACTTGCGCTCTCCACTCTTGCGCCTCTCCCACTCTGCGCTCTCCCACTCTGCGCCTCTCCACTCTGCGCCTCTCCACTCTGCGCCTCTTCCCACTCTGCGCGCCTCTACTCTGCGCCTTCCACTCTGCGCCTCTCCATTCTGCGCTCTCCACTCTGCGCCTCTCCACTCTGCGCCTCTTCCACTCTGCGCCTCTCCACTCTGCGCCTCTACTTGCGCTTCCCATCTGCGCCTCTTCCCACTCTGCGCCTCTCCCACTCTGCGCCTCTCCACTCTGCGCCTCTCCCACTCTGCGCCTCTCCCACTCTGCGCCTCTCCCACTCTGCGCCTCTCCCACTCTGCGCCCTCTCCACTCTGCGCCTCTCCCACTCTGCGCTCTCCACTCTGCGCCTCTCCCACTCTGCGCCTCTCCCACTCTGCGGCCTCTCCCATCTGCGCCTCTCCCACTCTGCGCCTCTCCCTCTGCGCCTCTCCCACTCTGCGCTTCTCCACTCTGCGCCTCTCCCACTCTGCGCCTCTCCCACTCTGCGCCTCTCCACTCTGCGCCTCTCCCACTCTGCGCCTCTCCCACTCTGCGCCTCTCCCACTCTCACTCTCACTCTGCCCTCTCCCACTCTCACTCTGCCCCTCTCTCACTCTCACTCTGCCCCTCTCTCACTCTCACATCTGCCCTCTCTCACTCTCACTCTGCCCCTCTCTCACTCTCACTCTGCCCTCTCTCCTCTCACTCTGCCCCTCTCACTCTCACTCTGCCCTCTCTCACTCTCACTCTGCCCTTCTCACTCTCACTCTCCCCTCTCTCTCTCTCACTCTGCCCTCTCTCTCTCTCACTCTGCCCTCTCTCTCTCTCACTCTGCCCCTCTCTCTCCTCACTCTGCCCCTTCTCTCTCTCACTCTGCCCTCTCTCTCTTCACTCTGCCCTCTCTCTCTTCACTCTCCTCTCTCTCTCTCTCATCTGCCCCTCTCTCTCTCTCACTCTGCCCTCTCTCTCTCACTCTGCCTCTCTCTCTCTCCTCTCCCTCTCTCTCTCTTTCTCACTCTGCCCCTCTCTTCTCTCTCTCACTCTGCCCCTCTCTCTCTCTCACTCTGCCCCTCTCTCTCTCACTCTGCCCCTCTCACTCTCACTCTGCCCTCTCTCTCTCACTCTGCCCCTCTCACTCTCACTCTGCCCCCTCTCACTCTCACTCTGCCCCCTCTCACTCTCACTCTGCCCCTCTCCTCTCTCTGCCCCCCTCCCCTCTCACTCTGCCTCCTCTCCCTCTGCCTCCCTCTGCCTCCCCTCTGCCTCTCCTCTGCCTCTCCCTCTGCCTCACTCTGCCTCTCTCTCTTCACTCTGCCTCTTCTCTCTCTCCCTCTGCTCCCTCTGCTCTCTCTCTCTGCCTCTCTCTCTCTGCCTCTCTCTCTCTCACTCTGCCTCTCTCTCTCTCACTGCCTCTCTCTGCACCCCCCCTGTTGAATGTGGCTGTAGATCCTTAACACCCCTACAGATACATTTGTAACAACATCTTTGAGAGGCATGTTATTTATACAAGGAGTAGAGATGATGTCAGCGGAATACCAATTTGCATGGCATTTTTACTTTCACTTAAACAGAGCTGACCAAAACAAAAGCACACGTGGTGGTCTGTGGTGGGAGTGGAGTTTGTCATCTCTGCTGATCTAAAAACGAGAGCATCCACGTCCAAACACATGTCTAATATATTCCTGTTCTGTTTCTGACCTGGTGCAGTTGAATTCCTCTTCTGGTCTGCTCCGGGTGTGATGGGACTGCTCTGTTACAGCAGGAACACACTCTTCCACACATGTGTGTTATGGGGATCTTTGAGATTCTAATCAAAACACTTCAATCGTAGTTCCCGGGTTTACATGCATTTTGTACTGTAACGGCCTGCTCACTGGCCTCTCCAAACGAGCTGTAAAACAGCTGCAGTACATCCAGAACGCTGCTGCTCGGGTCCTGACTAGAACCAGGAGGTATGATCACATTAGTCCTGTGCTCAGGTCTCTGCACTGCCCCTGTGGCTCAGAGAATAGACTTCAAAGCAGCTCTGCTTGTATACAAGTCTCTCCATGGCCTAGCACCAAAGTACATCTCGGACATGTTAGTGCCATATGAACCATCTCTCGGACTCTGAGGGCCTCAGGGACCGGCCTCCTGCTGGTGCCCAGAGTCAGGACTAAACATGGGGAATCTGCGTTTCAGTTTTATGCAGCTAAAATCTGGAACAGTCTTCCTGAGGATGTGAGACAGGTTCTACTCTGGCAATGTTCAAATCTAAACTAAAAACTGTTTTGTTTGGCTGTGCATATGACTGAAATGCTTTTCTTTGCACTCTTCTCTTTTATGTCTTGAACTATTATTTTGTGATTTCTGCCATGTCTTTGTGATTTTAATGCATTTTTTCCTGTTGTGTGAAGCACTTTGAATTGCCTTGTGTACGAATTGTGCTCTACAAATCAACTTGCCTTGCCTTTTGAAAATCGATTCAAATTGAGCTAGGACAGTTATTCGGTTTTCCTGGTATGAATGTAAACGTAGTGAGTGGTTGAGGGATTAGACAGATACCTGCGTGAGGGATCTCCAGTCCATGTTGGCGCTGCAATGTACACGTGTTTCTTGTCCACAACCCAGAACTTGGTGTGCAGAACCCTGAAGTGAGCTCCTTCATGTTCACTGTCCTGACCTGAGCTCCTGCAACACAAACACATGCAATCACACCTCACTGAGGGCATTACATGTCTGCACGACTTTGGTTACAATAGAAGCCTTTGTGTGGCATGTGCATTTTGACACAGTATGTGACTCTGCGCACAAGAAGCAAGGAGTCCATTTGTGATGGATGGCGCTGCACTATGAAAGAAGTTAAGCAGACTTTATCTAGCCAGACATTTTCCATTTTGAATGGCACTTTTACTTATGTTTGTGTTATTGATATATTTGGTGGGGACAATGCATGTTAATGAACAGACATGCACGAGCTCGTCAGACCTCTGAAACTAAGCAAAGGCTGGACCTGGTTAGTACTTGGATTGGAGCACGCTGGAACACCAGGTACCACAGACACGTGTCTGGATCCAAGACACTTCTCCCACATTGCCTAGTATGACTCTGGAGTGTTGGTGGTGGGAGAGGCCAAAAGTGTAAATTGCCTGCCTTACTTCAGTCTGCCCCAGGACGGCTGGGTACAGTGCATGAGTACCGTATTTTCCGGACCTTTAGCCGCTCCCCTATATAAGCCGCATTTGCTCTATTTTTAAAAAAACGATAATAAAACAATACATAGGCCGCACCTGTTGTATAGGCCGCAGAACTCTTTCCTTGACTTTTGGCATCGCATGAGCTCGTCCCGCTGTCCCCTCCGTCCCTCCAGCGTCACCGTACATTCATTGATGTTAAGCTTGCGTGCAGCCGCGCGGCTTCCTAGCAAGATCGATGGCCTTCAGCTTAAAACTTGCTTCGTACGAACTTCTTCGTTTGGGTTCCATAATGATGCGGCAAGAATTTGAAAATAATTTATAGTTGGTAATTTGTCGTCCGTGTGTTCTATTTGCTAGCTGAATAAAAAAGCAACATCTGCTTCTTTGCTTAACTTTTCTGTAGTTTTGATTCCAATTCCGGTTAGTTCGCCCCTAGCGGTGAAAGAAAAAAACCACAGAAAAGCCGCAGCCTCTAAATAAGCCGCATGGCTCAAAACATCTGACAAAAGTAGCGGTTTATAGCCCGCAAAATACGGTAATGTTTTGGGTATCTTGAAAGGCACTATATAAATGACAAAATTCGTACATACTGCAAGGACGACAGATAGCCATAGTCTCATTTAAATATGTGTTCCACGTTCACTCTGACAAACTCTCAGTCATACACCTGTGCATGGTCACGTCTTAAGTTTTATAGACCAAGGGTAGAAGGTGGCTTCATGGATTTACAGAGAACAAAGAAGAACAAAGAAGAACAGAGAGGAACAGAGAGGAGATTTTAGCGGTAGAGGACAGATGCATGCAAGTTGCAACCATTTACATGCGTCCATTTTACATGTTTCTACAGGAGTGCAGTTAGATTACCCGGTTTCACTCCAGTGACATTTAAACATGTGTGACATTGCCAAAGGGCAGATGTGTGGCAGAAGTCTCAGACTTTAAATAAATGAGGTGCTAGTTTTACTATAGTGAGTGTGAAGGACGCACCTGCGCGGCGGAGAAGCTGGAGGTTGGCTGGCAGTGTCTCCTGAGGTGTGTTCACAGCAATACGGACGTTCAACTTTGGAGACAGGTCAGCCAGGGCCTGCAGCACAGCCTCACCCTGGAACACAGCATAGAGAGACGCATGAAGGTATCCTGCTAGAAAATGCAAACATTTCTACTGTAGATCGATGAGTGACGTTTGTCCTTTACTCGCTGTGGTCTGCTGGGGGAGCAGCACTTGCAAAGGGGACAATGGGACAAATTTTAACCTTTCTAACTCATTCATAGCTCTCGCAAATCCCTTGGGACATTAATACTGTAGTATTCACATGCATGGTTTTTTTTGGTCACTACTTAGATCAGGTTTTTCAGACACTAAAGTGAAACACGGCAAATCACTTCTCATCCCAAAGTATCATATTCACCTTATCGCCCGCTCACGTTTGCCTCTTTTTGCCACGGATCTGCCCTACTGTCATACAAACAATTCCAGTCGAGCTTCCAGAGAACAAGGGAGCCCTAACCCCTGACACGGAGCCCCCATCATGAGTCTCTACCCAGCCAACTCTAATCGATCTATCATCGATCTATCATCGCTCTATCATCATCATCATCATCACTATATCATTAAATACTCTGTCATATTCCATTGTTGTGGTGTGGTCCTTGAGTATTAATTTTTAGTTCTGACAATTACATTGTGACCTGAATAATGATGATCGATTAACCGAAAAATGTCTATTGTACATTATTAAACTTTTTGTTGTTGCTGTTTTTGAATATTTTTTAGCATGGGTTTTGCATTGTCTCTATGTTTTATTGAAATGTGTAGTCTAACCTACTTGAAGTCTAAGTGCAGCATGGAGAGTGTGGGGAAGGTTTTCACCTGCGCAGCAGAGGCTTCATGAGTCCCTGTGTCCGTGTTGGTGAGGGTCCAGTAGAAGGACGCAATGTCCAGGCTACTGGTGGCCTCATTCATCAGCTTCTGCCAGGCATGGAAAATGCTCGGATGTGTGGAGCTGGAGTTAAACGTCAGACCCTCCGGGATACTCTCCACCAGCACAAAACTGACGGGAAGAGCAGAACAAGCAAAATCGATCTCAAATTCACAGCCAAGAGATCTACGTTTGAAATGTACGCCAATAAAGTTGTGATTGTCAGATGCAAGCACCAGGGTTTGATAAGAGTGAACAAAACAAATGTCCTTTTTTCACCTTCCATTTATCATTGTAAGCCTCTGTAGCACACAACATAAGACACAACATATATGTCTTGTGAAGCCTGTATTAATATTGTTGCAGGCTGCCAATACAAAGATTTGTCTAATGATGTTGCCATTTCGTCACAATCTGTTCCATCTTTAATCAAAATTCAGTAAAATGGTTAGAAATCTTTTGGTTATAAATACTTCAGAATCCCTCGGTCTTAAGCAGAGACGCTACAAGAAAAATGTCTTGTATTTTTTTTACTTTTTGACCAAATGCTGTTCTCCCAACATATAAACTTAATTCCAGTCCAAAATGTTTGAGCAACAGGACAGTCCCAAAACATGTGATAGTGGTCTGCCTCCTGGTGCCACAGTTTCTCCAGCAATTAACATTTCCTTGAAAATAATGGGCACTTTGACATGGTGTTATTTTTTTTTTTTTCACCCAATTTTGATCAGAGGGTTATAATGGTCATTACTTTGTTTCATTTCTTGATTATAATAACTCCTTATTTGTAAAACCCTATAAAAGTCCTGTTTCTCCAAGTCAAAGTATTATTTCAACATTTCAACGCTTTTACAATATGGTGAAAAATCGTAACCAGACCTTGAATCTCAGGTCCAGTTCTATTTGGTACAAAACCTTGGTCATAAACCAACCAGTTTTAAGATTTGAACATCTTTGTTTAGTTTGTATGTTTTGACCAGCTCCTTCCATGTTGTAAGCACAGATTTTACCTAGGGATTCTAAACTTCCTCCAAATGGATCAACTGTCATCTGCCTATAAAGCCTTCATTGAGCTTCATATGCTGGTCACACCTGTACAATTGTAGCGTTTTGAATCACATGAGTTTTTGTTTTTTTTTCCTCTACCCTACCATACGAGATTGTTTTATTCAACTCATCAAAAAGCCGGTTGGGGATGGAATTTGGGAAAGTCTGGAATAGATATAGAAATCTGGCCAAAAAAAAAAAAATCATTTTTTTATAGTTTCAATCTTTTGACTTAGATTTAAGTGTGGGATGAGAGTCCATTTTTGAGATCTTTTGAGAAGTTTATTTTTTTCAAAAAAAATTTTTAGATTATTGGATAGTTTTTTTATGTACATTTTTTCCATTTAAATGGGTAGGTTTTTTTTTAAAGCGCCCTCCATTTTTCGATTCTTAGTTTTAAACTTGCTACGCTTCTGATTGGTCATTTGAAGATATAAGATATATTTGATTTGATCATACTTTATCTTTTCTCCAGGTGTGTGTGTGTGTGTGTGTGTGTGAGAGAGTGTGTGAGAGAGTGTGAGGTGTGAGAGTGAGAGTGTGAGAGTGTGAGAGTGTGAGTGTGGAGTGTGGAGTGTGTGAGTGTGTGAGTGTGTGAGTGTGTGAGTGTGTGGTGAGTGTGGGTGGCGGCGGGGGACACATTTTTTATCTCCCAAGATTTTATACTCATTTTAAAATATAGCAATCTTTTTTGTAAAAAAAACAAACAAAAAAAACGGCAAGTGTTCAAAATGAACAAAGCCTAAATATCAGTTATTGCCTCAAGCGTTTCCAATAAAACATTAATTCGGTATCAGCCTAAAATGTCCACATCGGTGCACACACTAATATGAATGCTTCCGCCACCTGTCTTCAAATGGTTTATCATGCTTCTCTGAGATTCATTAATAACTGCAGAGCCATGACACATCACTGAGTTGTACTCATGAGTGGGATGGCCTTTTCTGGCCACTAGGAGGCAAGGACATTGGGACTAGGGCTGCAGCTATCGATTATTTTAGTAATCGAGTAATCTATCGATTCTTTCCTTCGATTAATCGAGTAATCGGTTAATTTTTTGGTATACATTCAGTAAACCATTTAAACGCATTTTAAATCATTTTTTAGATAAACGTTATAGTCATAGTAACAAACAAATACAAATAAGGAATTTCTGCTTAAAATAACAAATTTTATTCTTAATTTCATATAAATTTGTCCCCAAACAGCAACATTTCACTTCAGTCCAAACTGTTCTGTTTGTATAGAAAGGATATATATAAAAGACTAATTAACTTGTCATAGACTGTAAACAGTTACAGTCGCTCTGTCACATCACTTAAAATAGAATATTTGTCAAACGTCATGTTGGGTGGGACGGGTGGTCCTGGCGTTTTGAGCATTTTGCGCATTTTGCGTTTTGCCGTTTTGGCTCCGTGTGACTTTGGCCTCCGCGTCTCGGACTTTCTGTTTCACAACAGATTATTAATAACATAACCGGTCCTCCGTGCTGTTTCCATGTGCATTGGCTGTTTAAAAGTACGACTGTGACTGGGAAGCAGATTTGTTGAGTGGGGGAGCGCGGGGGTCCGCCGGTGGCGTGTCGACGGCCGCGGGGCTGCGGTGGGCGGAGCTAGATGCAGTTTTTAGAGTTGCAGCTCGGGATTATTATAATGATCCATGGCTCTTTCACTCGTCAAACCTCTTAAAACTCTTTAAAAACGCGCCGCTCTCTTCTTGTCGCGCCTTCGTCAGAGCGGAACAAGCTCCGTGTGAAACAAAAGCGCCACAAGTCTTCCGTGCGACACAGATGTTTTTGATTAAATATGTAAATTAAACGAATCATCGAAGCAGTAAAATAATAATCGAAGCTTTTTTGTAATCGAATTATTCGATTTACTCGAGTAATCGTTGCAGCCCTAATTGGGACACACGTATTTACAAGGCAATGCTTGGATTACTCCCTCCGTAAACGTGTATTTTGTCCACACAGAAGTGTTGACTCGTATTCTTTATCAACCGTCAGTTGCTGCTCTCGTTTCATTTTGTCCGCACAGAACTGGGGAAGAAGCCATTGTACACTCGGCTCCTTTTGCTTGGAACACGAAGCAGAAAGACTGGAAATTGACTGAAGTCTTGTCCTTATTTATTTATTAGTATATTGGTTTATTTGAATAGGGACAGATACAAAAACATTGACTGTCACACAGCAGTCCAATGCATGCATCATAGTGTGCATCTGTGTCCAAAAAACTGAGGGCACAGAACATGAAAAGATACATTATTACGCATTAAACATGGGTGTAGTGCTACTGCTGGCACATCCAAGATTTGTCACAGATTTTAAATGGACAGGGAGCATGTTCCACAGATTAGAACCCTTCACAAAAAGGCTTTGGAGCCAAACCAAGAACGCATTTAAAAAACTGTTCAAGAATACTAAAGTTGATTTAAATCCAAGTTGAGAGCATTGGAGACTTCATCAATAATGTGCAAATGTTTTCCATAACCTGCATTATTTGAATGTTGTTCGTCAGTATGTATGTGTAACTGTGGTGAACCTTGCTGCCTCTTGGCCAGGAGTCCCTTGGAAAAGAGGTGTATCATGTTTTGACACCTTGTCAAAGTGCTGACTATTCACAAGGGGATGATAATTGCTGGAGAAACTGTGGTTGCCAGGAGGCCCACCATTACCATGTGTTTTGGGACCGTCCTGTCGCTCAAAAATACTGGACTGATTAACAAAACCCTGCAGACTATTTTTAACATCGCCATCCCAGTAAATTTCAGAACAATATATTTGGTCAACAAACCTCCTGCCATGGACAAAATAAATGGATGCCTATAGATTATACCAGGGCTATTCAACTTCATTTTCCAGAGGGCCAGATTTTTCGGAGGGTCAAGGCCTCTGGGCCGGAGTTGCACAACACGCCACTAGTGTAACAACATTTTGGGTCGTACAAATATCTCCAACACTGTTTCAGAAAATTAAGTAGTTATTACAATAAAATAACAACTGATAGATTCCATTTTTGTCAGAATTAACATAAAAAAAAAAAACGCTTTGACCATCCAAGATTGAACCAGAATTAAACTAGGCCTAGACTAGTACCAACCAGGTCTGAACCAGGACTAACCCAAATCAAAAGAGGTCTAAAGATGAATTAAACAGGGACTAAACCAGGTATAAACTATTGCTTACCCAGAAATAAACCAGAAAACAATATTTGTAAATTGGGTTGTGGGCCGGATGAAATCACTTGGGGGGCCTGATTTGGCCCCCGGGCCTGATGTTGAATAGCCCTGGATATACTATACTAATGGTGGCAGGGAAGAAGGCCATTGCAGGCTCTTCAGACAAACTTAACATAGCTGACATTTGAAACATTTAAAATAGTACATTTAAACTTCATTTGAAACTAATTTGGACAATATGTGCTGTAACTTTTTACAGCACTTTTTTTTTTTTTTAATTATTATTATTATTATTTTATTCTATATTATTATTGCCTGTCCTTTACATATCCATGTCATGTTCCTCGTTTTATGATTTCTGTGTTTAAAGTTATTATTTTTATTTTTTTATAAAATAAATAATAAGGCAACTGATCCCAGGTATAAAAACATGTAGCGTTAATATTACACCCAATATCTATAAAGGGAGTGCATCTGGAGCAAAAGAAAAGCTGTTCTTAGCTTAAACACTGAAAAGTCCGATCTGAGATTGAACTGTAATTACCTGCAGGATCAGAGGCAGGGCGGCTCTTCCTGGAGTGGTGGGGTGCTCCTGTTCTTCTGGGGCAGGAGGGGCGTCAACTGCCATGGCGGTCAGCAGTACAGCGGTCAGAAACAGCAGCACCAGCAGAGCACAAAAACACTGCATGGACGGACCACATGTTCACTAGGGTTAAGACCTCACTGAGATGACCGCAGTCTGGGGGTCTGGGGGGCCTGTTTCTGGTGGCGTGGGTGGTGGGGGGCTCTTTCTGGTGGTGCGGGGGGGCTTGTTTCTGCGTGGTGGGGGACTCGTTTCTGGTGGTGGGGGGCTTGTCTTGTGGGGACTCGTTTCTGGTGGTGGAGGGCTCGTTTCTGGTGGGTGGGGGGCTCGTTCTGGTGGTGGGGGCTCGTTTCTGGTGGTGGGGGGCTCGTTTCTGTTCACGGTGTGGCGGGGGCTCGTTTCTGGTGTTTCTGGTCCCTGTCTAATTGGAATGGATATTCTTGGCGAATTGGGGTGCACGGTTGGCAGAGCGGTTAGAGCTCTCTCTCCCAAGAAGACATCATGGTTCGATTCCTGGCGAACATCACATCACATGATCTCACCTGAGAATCACTATCCAAAAAGCGAAAGAAGGGACACTGCACATTTCAACTACTGCAAACACGTTCGCACTGTCGTTAGTCTCCAGCTTGCCGTTTCTATGCTAAACTTTGCATGTGTACGACCACAATTTATGTAGAGCAAGGAAGTGGTATTTTTCAAATAATTGGAAGCTGCAGTAATAACTTTTTTGCAAACAGTAAACAGATTAACAATCTGGCCAGATCAGCTGCTGTTAGAACGTGTAATGAGCTTTGCATTATTCTTTAATGACAAAGTTCTCAGGGAATTTAAAACCACAAAGACACCTTAGAGCTGACTCTCTTTTGCAAAAGTGTCCATCACAATGATGCAGACGACCACTCAGATCTATGTTTCACTGACGGCAGGTGAATATGGACCAGTGGATTCACTCTGTCACTGCATCCAACAGATCAGTGTGTGGATGCAAAAACAACTTCTCCAGCTGAACTCAGACAAGAATGAAATCATCGTCTTTGCGCCCACAGAAAACAAAGAGAAAGTGTTAACAGTCACCTCCAGAGTCTCGCTCTAAAACCTACAAATCAAGTTAGAAATCTGGGACGGTAATAATGGACTCAGACTTGAATTTTAACAGCCACGTCAGATCAATAACAGCAGCAGCTTTTTACCATCTAAAAAACATGCCAAAATCAAAAGTATAGTGTCAAACCAGACCTGAGAAGACTTATCCATGCGTTTGTCTCTAGTAGATTAGACTTACTGTAACGGCCTGCTCACTGGCCTCTCCAAACGAGCTGTAAAACAGCGCTGTACATCCAGAAGCAAGCTTTGCACCCTGCCATGCTGGTACCAGCAGTCAGGACTAAACGGCTCCGGCCCCTGCCGTGCCAGAGTCGGACTAAACACGGACCGCCTCCTGCCAGGCTCCAGAGTCGGGACAAACACGGTCCGGCCTCCTGCCGGTGCCAGAGTCGGACTGAACACGAGTCCGGCCCTCTGCCGCACAGGGCCAGGAGTCGGGACTGAACACGTCCGGCCTCCTGGCCGTGCCCAGAGTGCGACTGAACACGGTCCGGCCTCCTGCCGGTGCCAGAGTCGGCACTGAAACACGGTCCGGCCCTCCTGCCAGGGGGTTTGGGGGCCAGCAGTCGGGACTGAAACACGTGTCCGTGCCTCCTGCTGGTGCAGAGTCAGCTCAGTGGAACCGTCTTCCTGAAGATGTGAGAGACAGGTTCTACTGTGACAGCGTGAACAATCTTTTTGTGGTTGTCAGTTTGTATGCTGCTCCTTTTCTGCAAATACTTTGAATTATTTGTGTAGAGATTGTGCTAAAAACTGTGCTCTACAAAATAAACTCGCCTACTTTTCTCTACATCACAGAGGTGACTTGATGGTGGGACTGAGGTGGCGACTGAGGTGGGACTGAGGTGGACTGAAGGTGGGGACTTGAGTGAGGGACTTGAGGTCAGGGACTGAGGTGGGACTGAGGTGGGACTAAGGTGGGACTAAGGTGGGACTGAGGTGGGACTGAGGTGGGACTGTCGCAGCAGCCACAGACAACCCAGTGGCAGTGGGGGGCCATGGTTGACGCTTCTTCAGAAAGGGGGTTTATTAGCAAACGTAATATACAGCCAGAGAAGGCAGTAGGCACTGGCAGAAAGAACTGGATGTTTAGGAGGCAATTCAACAGTAGAACTTCAAAGAAGTCCAAACAGTATCATCTGCTAAAAAACAACATCAGATGAGTGGGGCAGCAGAGGAGGTACTGGTGTACTCCTGCAGACCTACCACAGGAGCTCTCCTCTGGGGCTGCCTCTTCTGCTGTTCCCAGGGCAGCTGAAACACAACCACACAACCACACAACTGGGTCAGTTCACTCCGGCTCCTAATACAGGTACATAACGTATTTCAGTGAAGAAATTAAAGACTATTCATCGCTGGCAGGGAAATTCAAGTGTTCAGAACATTAAATAAATAGTACTACTAGAGATCAAAGATGTATCAGAAAATGCAATAATATATTGCAATAGTTGTTTTGGAAATATGCAACATTAGAATATAATGTATATTGTCTAGTATTTCAACTACTAAAAAAATGACCTCGAAGAGAGACAAAAGAACATCTAGTGGAATCTCCCCAACAATCGTATCAAGTTGATATTTCTGCACGTCTGTGGTTCATTTTATGCAGGAGCCACAGTCCCATGCAAAGGATGTTCTTTGGAGATGATGGCCTGCATCTTTTGCCTCATAACCATCTGTAAACAGACTCATGACTCAATGCTTTATCTTGAAGAAATGCTCACAAAGTATTTGTAACACAAGGTGAACCTTTTATCAGCCAAATTATCCTCGAAACTGTGTGTAAAGGCCTTGTGGAGAGCATCGGATCGTTCAACATGCTGCTGTGGTACGGAAACTTGAGCGTGCAGAGGAAGAACAACCTGCAGCACATCATGAACATGAGCTGAAAGATCTTCAGGCCTCCGAGGCGTTTGAGCAGCATCTATGAAGAGCTCATGGGGAAGAAGCCTGTGAGCATCATTCAGGACTCATTCTTTAAACGGCCACTTCAGTCAGGAGTCATGTCAGCCAACAAAAATATATATCAAACTCTTTTATACCCAGGGCGGTCAAAGCTGCTAACTCCATGAAGCTCTTGAGATGTGGATGTGGTGTGAACAGTGTGGCACGTCAGCTCCCTGTCACTTGTGTATTCTACGTAGCAACAAGTCCTTTTTATCCTTGAGATAAATGTGAAATGAAGATCTCTTGTGGGATATGTGCTTGTGAAACGGTTTAATGGTTTGGTGAAACATCTCTGGACTCACCTGTTTGTGTGGGATAGCCTCAGTCATCTTTACAGTCAGGGTTAGCACAGGAGACGCATCAGGGGCCGACAGCGTGGAAGGACCTGAAACAGAGTCAGCCAATCAGAGAGCAGTTCATCGCTAGTGTTCCCAGCATCATCCAATCAGAGTGCACCTCAACAACAACAGTAGGCCTGGGCTCCATCAAAAGCACGGACTTGTAGCACTCGTCCCCAAAGTGTGTCTCTTTCACAGAGGGCCTTTGTGAGAGTGGGACTGTGACAAAGAGAAGGTTCCAGAGGCCCACACAGCGGCCCTCAGAACTCAGCCTCCCTGTGGGCCTGCTGCGTGTGAGGACTAAAGGACCAACACAACAACTAAACCAAATCTGAACCAAAACTAAACAAGGACTGTTTCTGTGAACTTAACGTGGTCCAGAGTGACATTAAAGCTACACTGTGGGACTTTCTGGAGGTGACACATGACCTGCTTCATTCCATGGAAATAAATCATACATACATATGTTTTATCTGATACTGTGGAATATTATAGCCAAAGGAACTAAATCTCCATGGAAACAAGCAGGCCAAGTACGAGTCAGGTTTGTGGAGATGCAAACCCGCTCACAGTAAGGTTTTCCATTTACTTATTTACCTGGACATTTGACAGTGTACACTAAAAAACATGACCAGAATTAGCCAAAAGGCCCATGTCCCTCTGTTGTCCCGGGACAGATGTCTCTCTAAAAACAACATTGATTAAACTCCATTTTGGCTAAAAAGTGACATGGTGGGGCTTTAAGGCAGTTGTGGCTTTCAGATTCTTGAATAGGCTGATTCTTCTCTGTAAATATATGATTTAAGTTAAGGCCACTACTTGGCCCTGGATCTCAGTATTAATTATATTATTCCATCTAAACGAGGTTTGAAAAGCGAACATAGCAGCAAAAGCGCACAATTAAAGACAAGTGTAACCCTGGTCTGTCCATAGGCTGTAGGTCCAGGGCCGGGCTGAAGTCACAAGATCCTTCCTCACCCCAAAAAGAAGGAACTCATAACGACAGACACAGCAGTCTTAAGCATCACGTGAAGCGCCAGACTTCACGTCCAAAGAGCTCCTGCTCACGCTCCGGGGTGCTCCGGGGTGCTCCCGCTCACGCTCCGGGGTGCTCCCGCTCACGCTCCGGGGTGCTCCGGGGTGCTCCCGCTCACGCTCCGGGGTGCTCCGGGGTGCTCCCGCTCACGCTCCGGGGTGCTCCGGGGTAGCTCCGCACACTCGGTCGTGCTCCCGCTCACACTCCGGGGTGCTCCCGCTCACACTCCGGGGTGCTCCGGGGTGCTCCCGCTCACACTCCGGGGTGCTCCTGCTCACACTCCGGGGTGCTCCGGGGTGCTCCCTTGTAATTGAGTAGGCTACTGTTAGCAACTGCAACCGAAAACTGAACTCTGTCAAGTGGACACAAGTTTTTAACGCGCGAGTGCGTTTGGCCACTCATCCAAGCAGCTTCTTCAGTTCCTCTGATGATTAACGGTGTAAGTGTACTTTAACTCGAGTACTAACCGAAGTAGTCTCCTTTCTCCACTCTGGTTCTGGTTCTGGTTCTGGGTCTGGGTCTTTCTCTCACTGTCCTAAAAAGAGAATACGTGTGTGAAACATCAGGACTCACCCGCACCATGTGACTCACGTCCGCTCTCGTCCACACGCGGCGCCCACTGAAGTCAAACACGAAAAACAAGTCCAACTCCAAGTCTTCTCTTCCTCTGCTCTCGACAGTCAATAGTGCTCATCACGTGACACGCACACAGGCTGGCGTTTAGTCACGTGAGTCAAGACTGCACAACCGCGCTGTTCAGAGTGCCACCGCCAGATGGCACCACGGGGGCCCCTGCGCGCTGTCTAAATGATATAGATTTTATTTTCTTTGACTTATTGTTACTGTAAATAAAAACATGTAGACCTACAATGTCAACCAGTGTACACGCAACAGAGCACACTATTAAAATGTCTCTGAAAGGGAGAAGTGTCTGAAAGCGGTGCATAACTAAGCAGCCGAGGCCTTCAAGGACTTTTCCAAACATTGTTACAATTTCATTTTGTGTCTTTGATAGACATTCCAATTACATTAAATACAAAAACAAAAGTAATTCAAAAAGGAAGCAGCAGAAAAGTGTGGTGTCGTTCGCTTACAAGAATGTGTGTAGAAAGAATAAGATTCATGGTCAGAAATGTTGGAGTCTGCAGCTTGTCCATAAAACAAATCACATCTTTTAAGGTGAAAAAAGGCTCTCAATGTTCATGGATGTCCAGTTGACCCAGAAAAGTATAATACAACGCAATTAATAGTTTTTAATTCTATTAAATGTACTTCGATGTAATTCTCTGAGGAGCACAAATACACTTGAGCTGTTCTGAAACAAGCCCCCAAGGTCAGTGAGCAGCTGCGCAAAGTCAACATTTGTCTGATGTGACGCTGTGTCGCAAAAGTGGGACCAGGCTGATGTGAGCCGTGTTCTCCTCCGGCAGGGGGCGCCGCAGGGCAGGATTTGGCCCCGCTGCAGACAACATGGACTGCTTGCGTTACGTCTTAACGCAGTTCTTGCAGTTCATTTTCTGAAAACAACTCGAGCCATTTGTTTGATAGCACTTCTGTCACAATAAGCTCATATTTGTTTCAGGCAGAAAAAGGAGTTTAATTTTCATATGTGTCAGAGTTACGTTCAGCCGGATCCTCTGAGAAGAGTAGTGGACACATTGCAGGCTGGACAGAACCGCGGCTGTCTGAGCAGAGCCCTCATTTCACGTATTATGTAAAATGGTGGGGGTTTTATTATTAATATCATTTTATGTGTCACGTGAACTTAATACATGTACCGAAAACACGTATTCAGAATAGGCCTACTAATTTTGAGTAAACGTGTTCTGGTACAGAACTCTTTTATTGGTGGTATTCAGAATACAGTTATTTTCCTAAAATCAGAGGAAAACATTGTGGCCTTTCATCATCAAATTTAGGCTTTGAAATGCACTGAATTAGTGAGAAAACTATGCAGTTCTTATAGTGAGAACATGGGCAATTTGTCCTTCTCTAATTTATGATAAAGGCATCACAAACTTCTCTTTTTTTTCTTCTTCTTTCGTTTAAATAGTTTTTGCATAACAAACAAAAACAAAAGGCTGTTTTAATCCTGTTTTTGACATTATAATATAATGCAACCCAATATGACAGTAGTCTCAATATGAAATCTAAGGCTGATTAGACCAAGTAAAGGAATACTTTGAGGAGGAAATCTTGCCAAAGATGGTATCCGAGGGCTTTTTACACTGTAATGCTAAAGGCAGTGGCGGCTGGTCCATTAAGGGCGACGCCCCTCTTGGCAATCGGCCAATTATATCAAATGGTATTCAACAATTATTTTGTCTTAAAAACAATATAATCTCAAAACGTCGTGGGGCTGTTTGAAAATCGCCCCTGAGCCTGGTAGAAAAGCAATGGAATCTTTATCCAATCAAATTCCAAGAAAAATGACCACATCCCTATCGGAAAAGCAATCGTAAAACTGTCTGAAATGGGCGATTTGCTTCATCGCCCATTTAAGCATGTGTTTACGCCACGGAGCGACACTGTTTATGCTGGAGACACAGCGCAGCAGGTGCACGCGTCGGGATCAGGGCGGGTTAAGGCTGATGCTTCTCCGTCAACTCTATGCGGAAGTGCCACGCCTTGTTTTCCGTGTTTACTTTTTAAAACTGCATCTACAGACTTCTGTGTTCAACAGTACCTTCAAAACGAGTCAGAATGAGGCTGTGAATAAAAACTATATTTGTGATGAAGTGAAAGCGGCTGATTTCTTATCAGTCCGAGCCGATGAGACGTCTGATGTGCTCCGTTACCTTGACTGCAAACACACCAACCTGAGCGCTTTTTTGAGTTTATTACCTGGATAATGCCAACGCTGAAAGTATCACTGAACTTCTATTCATAAATAGATGCTTTGGTTATTAGAAAACCCATGAAAGAATGCTATATATGAGATGACTTTAAGAACAACTTTCCACAGCAATGTTGTCTGTGATGAGTAAATATAAAAATGTAAAATGTTACACATGTAGTTCTAATGCCACTTTGAAGCTGATCTTTTTGTTTTGTTATCTGTTCTGTTTTATGAAACAGGTACCGACAATTGTTTGTGTTTTTTATTTTCTCTTAATGTAGTACAATCTGATATTTTATAAAGTGTAAAATGTAATTTTATGTCAAGTGTATTTTCTCACAAACAGTATCTGCCTCTAAGTCATAGGGTTACCATTACCAAAAGTGGAAATAAAGTGTATTTACTTCATTAATTCAGTTGCAAATGTGTATTTAAAATGTGTTTTTATACAGTCAATGTAAAATATTCACTTTTGGACATTAAAAATAAACAAAAGCACGGTAATGTCATATAGCCCCCCCTATATTTTGCATCACCGGCCACCACTGGTTAAAGGATATGTATCCAGTCCAGTTCAGTGCTACAAATGTCAGAGGTTTAGCCATACCGCAAAGGTGTGTAAAGGAAAAGGTAGATAAGTTAGATGTGAATTCTGAATGTATTCTGAATGTGGACGAAAGAACCCTCAATGCCGTAACTGTGGCAGGGATCACAGTGAAGCCTATATGGGTTGTGAGGAGTTAAAAAGGCAAAGGGAGATCTAGCAGGTGAGGGTTCAGCAGAAAGTCACATACTGTATGCAGAAGCTGCTAAAATGGGTAATCATACAAAAGGAGGAGGTGAAACGAGCCAAGTAAGCCATGGAAGTCAAGGGGCTAGGCAAGAACCTGATGTTCCAAATCAAGAGGTCACGGCTAACTTGAAAAGGTAAGTCACTTTCATAACTGCAGTAATACATTCATCAATGGAGATGAAATCAGAATCGGATTCCATATCCTTGTAATAGGCTGGATGCACACAGCACTTTGTGGGGGGGAGGGCACTAGGAATGATTTTAATGCAGATATGGAACAACTGTCAGAGTAGAAGGGTCTGGTTTGTTTGAGTGATCGACGAGGGACTCGTATAGATGTGTGCTCTAGAAATACTTCAGCCCTTTTTTGACGCTGCTTTCTAGAAACTCACACTCATTATGAGTGGGAGGTTGCGGAGGGTACAACTGTCGGTAGCTACCATTTTACCATTCAAGTAGAGTGTTTGTCCAAGGAATTTTAACACAAGGGGGGTTTACTGGGAGGTGGATATAACTGCAAACTAATAATAAACTGATAAGGCAAACTGGGATCTTTATAAATGTATAAATGAGACAGAGATGTCTCAATATTTGCTATAGAATGCTCAAACACTTGGGTTCTAAAGCTCTCATAGAAATATTGGGGATATTTCTGTTGCAGAATTATCCCTTCTTTTGGCTAAAAGAGTGAGAAGCCCCAGGCGAGGAAAACATGCGGGCGCCCTCGTGCGTCTCCGCAGACGCGGCACTCAGACCCCCTTACCTGGAATTTCCCTCTCTAACGATTGCTCACTCTCCAACAAAATGGATGAACTGGCACTGCTGATGAGACGAAACAGAGACTTTCTTCATCTCCTGTTTTGTGCTTCACGGAGACGTGGCTCAATGAGCTGGTCCCGAACTGCGCCGTAAGGCTGGAGGGCTTCTTCGCGCAGACCGCCAGAGAGATCTCTCCGGAGGAAAAACACACGGCGGAGGAGTCTGTTTTTATGGATGTGACTGTGATCTCCAAACACAGCTCTCCTGATCTGGAATATCCACCTCCCCCACCACCCTCTCAGTTCAGGAACAGGATGTAAACAGACTATTTCGGAAATCCAACCCCCGAAAAGCTGCTGGACCAGACGGTGTTTCTCCCGCCACATTAAGACACTGCGCAGGAGAGCTGACCCCGGTCTTCACAGACATTTTCAACACCTCCCTGGGGTCATGCCACGTCTCAGCCTGCTTCAAGTCTGCCATCATTGTCCCTGTCCCCAAGAAGCCCCGGATCACTGGACTTAATGACTACAGGCCCGTGGTGCTGACGTCTGTAGTCATGAAGTCATTTGAGCGCCTGGTCTTGCCCCACCTCAAGTCCTTCACCTCCTCCCTGCTGGACCCCCTGCAGTTCACCTACAGAGCCAACAGGTCTGTAGACGACGCCATCACCCTGCCACTCCACTTCATCCTGCACCATCTGGACTCCCCGGGAACCTACGCCAGGATCCTGTTTGTGGACTTCAGCTCTGCTTTCAACACCATCCTCCCTGCTCTGCTCCAGGACAAGCTCTCCCAGCTCAACGTGCCTGACTCCACCTGCAGGTGGATCCCTCTGACTTCCTGACGGATCGGAGGCAGTGCGTGAGGTTGGGGAAGAATGTCTCAGACACTCGAACTATCAGCACAGGATTTCCACAGGGCTGTGTACTTTCTCCTCTGCTCTTCTCCCTGTACACAAACTCCTGCACCACCTCCAGCCACGACTCAGAAAAATGTATCAAGTTTGCGGACAACACCACCCTCATCGGGCTCATCTCTCGGACGGGGATGAGTCTGTCTACAGGAGGGAGGTCGACCGGCTGGTGTCCTGGTGCAGCGGTAACAACCTGGAGTTCAACGCCCAGAAGACAGTGGAGATGATCGTGGACTTCAGGAAAGTCACAGCCCCCAAGCCCATCACATCTGGCCCTTCCCACCCTGGACAAGGACTATTTGAGCCACTCCCCTCAGGCAGAAGGCTACGGTCCATCCATACCAGAATCTTCATATATGTTGTTTTTATTATTGTTCATCGTTGTATGTTGCACCTTAATTCTGAAACAAGTTCCTATGTTTGTGAATTTTGTTCATTGACAATGGCAATAAACCTTTTCTGATTCTGAGTTTTTGGACTCAAAAATACACTCAAGACCAAATGCAAAAAGCAAAGCGTTTATTGACCAGAGATGACCAGAATGTAGACCAAGGGCAGGGCTATACTCGGGAGCCACCGGCAGGAACAAGAAGTCTACAGCTCAGGAACTAGGACACAGGAGACGAAGGTAAGTACGAATATTAACACTGGTAAGTATCTAAACAAGATAGCATGACTGGGAATCACCATCTAGTTGAAGTAACTATCTGGCAGAGTCTGTCCTGAGATCTGGATATTTGTTCTTCACAAGCTTATTGCAGAGTGAGTACAGGTGAGTGGTTCCAGCAGACTCCGCCCACATCCACACACATGGAGGAGAGCACAAGGGGGAAAACATGGTGTCACAGCCAGGGGCGTGAGATTGTGTTCTGTTTATTTAGCTTTACTTAAGTAGAGTTTTCTTTGCATTTGTCTTTACATTCACTTTCCTTTTTTCAGTTTATTATTTAATAAAGTTTCTACCAACTGGGTCAGTGCAATAATGGTTTTCGTTTTTGTTTCAGTTGATACTGGGGGCCTCCTCAAATAAAAATAATGTGAATATGTAGTTAAGGTAGGCTATTTTATAAGTTAAGTTATATTGTTAATCTTTTTTCTCACTGTGGTACTAAAATTTAATTTTAGTTTCCAAACTTTATTTTTTGATAATAAAATGTCCTGTTATTCCCTTGTCGCTGTTGTTGCTTCATAAAAAAAGTGTCGTGTCAGATAAATGCTCGTGCCATTTCACTTCTCAGCCCGAGATCCTCCATTTCACCAAAAACTAGCTCACTATGTCATTAATGACTGCCTGTATATCTAACCTAACTTCTAAATAATTAGAAACACAAACATAGCCTTAGCTACAAACAAAGGCTTGTCGTTAAAGTCACTTGTTGAAAGTTTTCTGTGTTGCCGTCTTCCTGCTGCATATGTGCAGTTTGGGCACAGGATCACAATCTATTGACTTATCTGGTTTTCACACAGGTTTATTCAGCGTGGTTTGAGCATGTGCAAACCTGCTCTCCACTCTGGTTCTAAAAGCTCATGTTAGAGAGTGGAACATGAACGGGCTTCTGAATAAGGTCATAGACTGCGCAGCTATGGAAGAAGGGGAATCAAGCGTTCCAGTTCCAACAGTACTGCTCAGCGGCCTGTAGAGGCCACTGAAAACACAATCCCTTCCAGCTAAGATTCAGCAGCAAAGAAGTGAGGGGAAAACGGGATTTATTTGGATATATTAAATATAGTTAATTAAAAAGTGATTTTAGATTTTATTGGTCAATCACTGATTGTCTTTATTGCCTTCACTGCACGCCACTGTTGACGTTGTAAAATATTGGAATGAAGCTATCTAAATAGGCTGAAAAGTTATAGCTGTGACTAGCGGTGAAGATAATTTGAGTTCTGGAATAATGAGGTGAAGGTGGATGGACTCTTAAATGGGGCTGTGCACGGGTGGAGTCAAACATCAGTTGGTGGAGCAAAGGGTTTGATAGGATTACTCACAAAACACAACAGCAAGAACAACATCATAACACATAAAAGTTTATTTAGTGGAAAATGGGTGCTTTAAACAACTCATTTGGCAATCCTCTGCTCAGTGGATTTCAGAGAGACGTGTGGCTTGGACCAGAAGTAATTGATTTTGACACAGAGCCAGTTCTCCTTTTCCCCCTCCCACACCAGCCGGGCGTGGACTTTGGTACTGGGGGAATGAAGGGGGGCCCCTGGACTCTGGTACTGGGGGAGTGAGGGAGGGGGCTCTTCGGGGGGTGGGGGACACTCAGGTCATTGGAGATAACAAGGCCACAGGCAGGGCACGTAGTGTTCCATCCAAGGCCAAAATACGAAACACCATCTAAATCGAAGTCAACCAAGTATCACAGAAAATGTGGAATAGATACACTGAACTAAACAAGCACTGAAATAGCCACCAGCCTGTGCTATCACCACCACTCTCACAAACACAAAATCATAATTTCTCAACAGGGGAACTGATGTATTAATATTATTGTTGGATTATTATTAAATTAAATATATTTGTATTGACTTTGACTCTGTTCATATGATATAAAAAAAACTGAACAACTGAAATATTATAATAATTATTGTTATTATCTTATATACCATGTCTGTTTATAGTCAGTCTTATTATGGCATATAACATAACATAAATGTCCCATCTAGTCCAGAGTTTGTCAAATGTGTCAATGTTTAAATTAAGCCTGAATGCCATCTTTCCTATTTGTCTAATGTCCAATACTATGTCAGTCCAGTCTTTGATCGTTGGTTTGGTTTGTGTCATTCATATTTTGGTAATGGCATTTTTATACTGCAGCCAAAAGTATGCTCCAAACATATAAATGTTTTGTGTCAATGGCAGGACTTTTAAGGTACAGATACATATGTGGGATGCCAGTGGCAAAGGTAATTGTTTTTTCATCTCAATCCAATATTTCTGGGAAACAGGACAGTCTCTAAACACATGGTAATGATGGGCAATTTAACACCTAGATAGCAACCCTAGCGGTTGTGACGAGGACAGAGCAGAGCTGAGACAAATTCTAATGGTGCAGACCCAAGTGCGTTTTATTTAGAATAAGAATGGGTTTATTGCTATAGTCAATGAACAAAATTCACAAACATAGGAACTTGTTTCGGCAGTAAGGTGCAACATACAACGATGAACAATAATAAAAAAAAACTACACATATGAAATCAAAAGGGCATGCATTAAAGAAAACAATTTAAATTTACTATAGTATAAAATAAAATAGGCTTACTATGTGCACAAGAATTTACAGTTAAATTTACAGATGTAGTGCAGTGAGTGATTGATTAAATTGTAGTTAAAGTGGCAGGTGTTAAGAAGTGTTCATGAGTCCAACAGCAGAGGGAAAGAAACTGTTCTTGTGGCGAGAGGTTCTGGTCCGGATGGACCATAGCCTCCTGCCTGAGGGGAGTGGTTCAAATAGTCCATGTCCAGGGTGAGAAGGGTCAGCTGTGATCCGACCTGCTCGTCCCAGAGCCCTGGAGACGTTCAGGTCCTGCAGAGATGGAAGTCTGCAGCCGATCACCTTCTCAGCAGAGCGCACAATGCACTGAAGTCTCTGTTTGTCACTGGCTTTGGCCCCAGTGTACCACACGGTGATGGAGGAGGTGAGGATGAACTCAATAATGGTCGTGTAAAACTGCGCCATCATCTGCACTGGCATTGGCATTCCTCAGCTGCAGCAGGAAGTACATCCTCTGATGGGCCTTCTTGATGAGGGAGCTGATGGTGGGCTCCCACTTGAGGTCCTGGGTGATGGTGGTGCTGAGGAAGCGGAAGGAGTCCACGGTGGTGATGGGGGAGTCTGTCATGGTGAAGGGGGGCTGGGGAGCTGTGACTTTTCTGAAGTCCATGATCATCTCCAATGTCTTCTGTATATTGAACTCCAGGTTGTTACCGCTGCACCAGGACACCAGCCGGTCCACCTCCCTCCTGTAGACAGACTCATCCCCATCCGAGATGAGCCCGATGAGGGTGATGTCGTCCGCAAACTTGATTTGTTTTACGTAGTCGTGGCTGGAGTTGCAAGCAGTTTGTGTTAAGGGAGAAGAGCAGAGGCGAGAGCAGGCAGCCATGTGGAAATCCTGGGCTGATGGTCCGAGTGTCTGCGACATTCTTCCCCAGCCGCACGCACTGCCTCCGAACCGTCAGGAAGTCAGTGATCCACCTGCAGGTGGAGTCGGGCACATTGAGCTGGGAGAGATTGTCCTGGAGCAGAGCAGGGAGGATGGTGCTGAATGCAGAGCTGAAGTCCACAAACAGGATCCTGGCGTAGGTTCCCGGGGAGTCCAGATGCTGCAAGATGAAGTGGAGTGCCAGGTTGACGGCGTTCTCTACAGACCTTTTGGCAGGGAGGAGGTGAAGGACTTGAGGTGGGGCAAGACCAGGCGCTCAAACGACTTCATGACTACAGACGTCAGTGCCACAGGCCTGTAGTTATTATAGCCAGTGATCCGGGGCTTCCTGAGGACAGGGACAATGATGGACGACTAACTAACTATCTGTGGCAGCTCTGAAAACCTCCCAGTCTGTAATGTCTGAACAAGCACGTAGCTCTTCCACTGCCTCATTGGTCCACTTCTTAGAGGACCCCACTACAGGTTTGGAGAGTGTCGTGGAAAACTTAGGTAATATTTATCAAGAAATAAAGTAAAACAATAGAACAGGGTTTGTCTTTCCGTCTGAAACGTTTAATTCTGTTGTACAATCAGAATTAAACTCTGTCCCTACTGTGGACAGACGACAGAGATGTTACACTTTCCTGTCCCTTCCAGGTCTCTTCCCACACAAAGGGAGTCACGTTCTTTTATAGAATACAGGTCAAACAGGTCACATGACATACACAGAGAGTTACTGGCCCAAGAGGCCAAATGCTGGATACAGGAACAAAGGGTTGAGAGTTGTTGATTACATTTACATTCTGGCCGTCTGTCCCTGAAAGAGGACAACGCAATGGCAAAGGCTAGGTGTTCATGCAAAGAGGCTCATCCTGAACATCTGGAGTTCTCTAACACCTGCGAGCGAAATCGGTCTTTGAACAGGGCAGATCAGGGTTCCGGAGCACAATTAGTAGTTGTGTGAGAGCATGAGGGGAAATTTTACATAGAATCTCTACGTCTGGTATTTTCTGCCATAACAAGAGTTTCAGCACTCCGTGGAATGTAAAAAGCGGCCAGAATGAATGAGGCGAACTCTCGTGGAGAGTAGAAGGGTTTGCAGTTAATGAAAAGATATTCCAGAGCAAGAGAGCAGTGCTTTGCGATCACAGCCACATCGGATGATCAGGCGTTGTTGATGTAAAAACAGACTCCTCCACCTCGTGATTTCCACCCGGAGTGGCCTTTTTGTCGGTCGCCACGAAGCAGCTGGAAGCCCTCCAGCTGCATGGCGCAGTCCGGGACCAATTTGATGAGCTACGTATCACAAAACAGGAGATGAAGAAAAGTCTCTGTTCCGTCTCATCAGCAGCGCCGGTTCATCCAATTTGTTGGAAAGTGAGCGAACGTTAAAGGGGAAAACCCCTGGTAAGCACACGTTTTCCTCATCTGCAGCGTCTCACATCTTTGACCAAGAAGAGGACTAATTCCGCAGCAGATGCTTAAAAAACTGGAACTAGATCCGATGGAGTTCCGTAAGAGCTCTTCACGGGTGTAAGAGCACGCTGAGACACAAATTACGCACAAAAACAGACAAAACAATAAGCACAGAAACACCAGGGCACCTGTCTGCGGCGCCATGTTGGATAAAATATTTACATAACAGATTTACAAAAAAAAGAGATTTTAAAAACACAGCATGTCTCAACATGTTCACACAGCACCAACTCTCTAGTAACTGCAACCAGGCTCCTTTTATAGGCCACTGGGCTAATTGGACCATCTCAATGTTAGCACCAGGTAAGTTCATAATCTTTATCTTAATAACAAAGATAAAAGCTAACTGTAGAAAACAGTGCCAATATACATCATTAACTTTAATACAAAAATGCATTCTTTATTTGATTGACTGTCCACATTTGAATCCTTAATACATTTTAAAATTGTTAACCTCCTAGAACACCCCTCCTATTCTCCAACAATGTTCTGCCCCGGGAACCTTCTTAAGGTGTCCCTGGGGAGCCAAAGATGGCAGATCCATGAGGTAAAGTCACTTTTCAATACACTGTTACACTGATAAATTATCATATATAAATATTCTCCTCTGTTACAGGTAGCCTCACAAACTCCAGACTCTCAATAAACCTTCTGAAAAATGTGTTGTTTTTCTTTTCTTTTAGTTATAAGCCTATGTAATGGACGTAGCTATATTAAAGAAAAAATTAAATAATAATGACCAGTTTTCTTTCATTTATATATATATTAAACTACAAGTGTCCAAATTCTATCAAATATTTTCATTTCTAAATTTAGTCTGAATGTTAGTTTTTCCATTTGTCTGTCTGTTACTATATCAGTCCAGTCCTTGATAGATGATGGCCTTTTTTCCTGCTCCCAAAAGTAAGTTCCAAAGGTATCCATTTATTGTGTCCATGGCAGGAGTTTTGATGCCCAAGTATATTGTTCTAAGATCAAGTGCAATGGTAAAACCACAGTTTCTCCACCAGATAGCATTGACGAATGGGCACTTTGACATGGTGTTATGAAAATTTGACAAATTTTTCCAGCAAAATTCCCTCCAGACATGTGACTTTGTGGTCCTCCACTGGGATGTACACACATTTTCCCATTCTTTGGAACATATTTCACCACCGGAGGTAGCATTAACGCAAGGTTTTCCAGAGGGAGGTCACAGGGCCCCATTTTGCTACCTTGCCGACCTTAACGCGTAAGAGGCTGGACTTGACCACTGAAGGTTAAAGTGGGATGGTGCCAGTCTGGGGCTGTGCGCTTCAGGATAACCTGCTCCCGTGGCTCTGGTGCTGCGTGCCCTCGTTTACGATCACAAGTCGAGTTTATAAGCAGAGTTGTGTGCGCGGACAGTGCCGTATTCTGTGCTCAGCGCCTCCTGGTATGGACCTGGTTTAGTTTGGGTTTAGTCTGGGTTTTGTCTTGGTTTAGACTTGATTTAGTCTTGGTTTAATCCGGGCAATCCGTGGATGAAGGCATTGCGCATAAACAAATAAAGGTGAATTAAATAAAGAAATAGCGCTCCGAGGCTAAATTTCAATATTTTATTTAATTTGTATTTATTTTATTGATGTCAAGAATGTTAAATCAAAGAATGTTATTGCACACTTCTTTCACTGCCTGTATATGAGGCACGACTGCAAACATCTTCTACACAGGTGGTGCTTTTGAATGCCACAGTTATCCGTCATTGGTTCAAACATTATCACCATATATGGACTGCTGCAATGACCCACATAAGGGCCAATTCAAACTTCATAAGAAGCAAGATGATTGTTCGTGCATCTCGCGCTGTTCTCACATCCTTCGTTGGCCAGTTATCACAGCTGGTTCTTGACACATACTCTGAGCAGAACTTTGTTGTATCTTTGTCTGTATCATAAATTCAGTTCCTCGTTTGGCTTGTTTCTCTGTGAATATGTGACTGATTGTAATAAAACATGAAGCACTTTGTAGATTAACATACAGAGAACAGGTCTGTCTCCTCTCACTACAAGCTCTGTTTGTAGTGTTTGAGCCAGTTTATCTGTGTCTGCCAACTGACCTTTAGTCCCGGTTCCCGGCCTCAACAAAGACTGCATGAGTTGCGTGGCCGCCCAGTAACAGGTGTCCAATGTAGGAGCTGGCAGTGTCCAGCAAAGAGTTTTAATCTAATTTGATTGTATTCATTATTCTATAATTTATAATTTGTGTTATTTATGCCCATGAAGGTTGTTTTATTATGATTATCTTGTCCATATAGGGATAGTATCGTTCAGTGTTTTGAAGTTTATTAGTTATGATTCTGGCTATTCACAGAATGCACAAGACCACGCCCTCAAATTGCTTCACTTCACCTCGTATTTTGGCATAATCACACCTCTTGTTTGAAATTCCACCCCCTGCGCTGTCATCAATTGCGCCGACTGCAAGTTGTGAAGTAATGAGCTCTGCTGTGCCCACGTTAATGCTAAATTAGCAATGCATTATAATTTTGATTTTATTCCCCTTGAAAGAGCTGATATATAAGCCTTGATAAACATTTCAGTCAGAGAGTTATAATGTGCAATACTTTGTTTCACTTCTTGTAAATACCTTTAAAAGTCCTGTTTCTCCAAGCCAAAGGATTCTTTCAACATATCAAAGCATTTTATGTGATTATCTTTAGATATTATTCCCCTTTATAAGCCTTGATAAAAAATTCAGTCAGAGGGTTATAACGGTCATTACTTTGTTTAATTTCTTGATTATAATAACTCCTTATTTGTAAATACCAGTAAACATCTTAATGTTTAAACATCTTTGTTTAGTTTGTATGTTTTGATCAGCTCCTTCGATGTTGTAAGGACAGATTTTACCCAGGGATTCTTAACTTCCTTCAGATTGTTCAACCGTTTGTCATCTGCCAATAAGGCCTGTACAGGAACCCCGGCACAATATTAATCTGAATATTTTTCTGTTGAGCTTCATATTCTGGATCACACCAGTACAGCAATGCTCTGATTTGCGCTGAAATGAAGTAATTTTCAGACAAGGTAAACCCCAGCCTCCTTTTTCTTTTGATAATTGTACAGTCGGGTGCGAGGTTTATTGCCTTGCCATACCAATCTTGAGATTATTTTATTCCACTCACCAAACAGCCGGTTAGGGATGGAAATCAAGAGTCTGGAATAGATAGAAAAATCTGGGCAAAACATTTATTTTTATTGTTTCAATCCTTGGTTTAAGCCGGGTGAGATTCCATTTTTCAAGATATTTCTTTTTAGTGGAGAAAGGTGTATAGTTTTTCTCTAAAATTGATGATAGTTCTTTATGGAGGACCACACCTAATTATTTAAGAGATTCTGTTAATCCGTTAAATGGGTAAATCCCTCTAAAATCTATTGCACCTATGTCTGCCTCTGTAATTTTTGACCTATCTTTATTGGAAACAAAAAAGTAGTCTATTCTAGTAAAGAGCTTATATGGGTTGGAAAAATGTGTATATTGGCAGACACTAGGATTCATCTCTATCCAGATATCGATCAATCCAACATTATGTTTTGATTTATGACATTTATTATGTATAGATTTACCAGTACTTTGTGAGCTATAGATATCTAATGTCGTTTGAACATGTAAGTTCCAGTCGCCGCCAACTTCAGTATAGAAAGTGAGGTCGCTTCCTGGTGGAGTTTATACATTTATCAAAGTAAACACACTTCCATTAATAGTTCCTTTGACCAGTACAAATCTGCCATCTTTATCTTTGTGTTCAAAACTCTGGTCAAAGGTTATACTGCTTGAGATCAATATGGCCACACCCCTCTTATGTTTGCCCCTGTATGAAGAATAGTAAACAGCGTTATAACCAAATGTAAGGCAAGGCAAGTTTATATGTAGAGCACAATTCGTACAAAAGGCAATTCAAAGTGCCTCACACAACAGGAAAAAAATGCATTAAAATCACAAAGACATGGCAGAAATCACAAAATCTTAATTTAAAAGTGCCATTTTCAGGCTATCTGTCAAATAGTTCAAGACATAAAAGAGAAGAGTGCAAAGAAAAGCATTTCAGTCATATGCACAGCCAAACAAAACAGTTTTTAGCTTAGATTTGAACATTGCCAGAGTAGAACCTGTCTCACATCCTCAGGAAGACTGTTCCAGATTTTAGCTGCATAAAACTGAAACGCAGATTCCCCATGTTTAGTCCTGACTCTGGGCACCAGCAGGAGGCCGGTCCCTGAGGTCCTCAGAGTCCGAGATGGTTCATATGGCACTAACATGTCCGAGATGTACTTTGGTGCTAGGCCATGGAGAGACTTGTATACAAGCAGAGCTGCTTTGAAGTCTATTCTCTGAGCCACAGGGGGCAGTGCAGAGACCTGAGCACAGGACTAATGTGATCGTACTTCCTGGTTCTAGTCAGGACTCGAGCAGCAGCGTTCTGGATGTACTGCAGCTGTTTTACAGCTCGTTTGGAGAGGCCAGTGAGCAGGCCGTTACAGTAGTCTAATCTACTAGAGACAAACGCATGGATAAGTCTCTCCAGGTCTGGTTTAGACACTATACTTTTGATTTTTGGCAATGTTTTTTAGATGGTAAAAAGCTGCTGCTGTTATTGATCTGACGTGGCTGCTAAAATTCAAATCTGAGTCCATTATTACCCCCAGATTTCGAACTTGATTTGTAGGTTTTAGAGTGAGACTCTGGAGGTGACTGTTAACACTTTCTCTTTGTTTCTGTGGGCCAAAGACGATGATTTCAGTCTTGTCTGAGTCCAGCTGGAGAAAGTTGTTCTGCATCCACACACTGATCTGTTGGATGCAGTGACAGAGTGAATCCACTGGTCCATATTCACCTGCCGTCAGTGAAACATAGATTTGAGTGTCGTCTGCATAATTGTGATAGGTCAGTTGATACGCAGTGAGAATGTGTCCTAACGGCAGCATGTAGAGGTTGAACAGAAGAGGTCCCAGGATTGACCCTTGGGGCACCCCACAGGTCAGGGGCATCTGGTCTGAGACACAGTTACCAATTTCGACAAAGAACTTCCTGTCTTCCAGATAGGACTTTAACCAGTTTAGGGCAGTGCCAGTGATGCCCACCCAGTCCTCTAGTCTCTGTAAGAGGATCCCATGATCGACAGTGTCAAAAGCAGCACTCAGATCTAACAGAATTAAGACTGAGGCTTTTGCCCGCGTCAGTGTTCAGGTCAATGTCATTTGTCACCTTGACAAGAGCAGTCTCAGTGCTGTGATGAGGGCAAAAGCCTGACTTGAAACTATCAAATGAGTTGTTTATTAAGAGGAAATCAGTGAGCTGTTGGTAAACAACCTTTTCAAGGACTTTGCCCCCAAAATGGCAGATTAGAGATTGGCCGGTAATTACTCAGTACTGCGGCATCAAGACTGCCCTTCTTTAGGAGAGGCTTTATGACCGCATTTTTCAAAGAAATTTGGAATGTTCCAGATTGAAGCGACATGTTAACTATTTGAGTGAGTGGTGCTAATAAACTGTTTCAGCACAGACTTTAGAAATCTCGTGGGTAACACATGGAGGCAGCATGTAGATGAACTCAGACTGGTGATGATCTCCAGGACAGTTTTGTCAGTTACAGGTGCAAAGTGAGTCAGCTCTAAGTGTGTAGGTGGTTTGAGGGTTATTTTTTTTGCATTGTAGAATTCATAGCATTTTTAATGCCCTGAACTTTGTCATTAAAGAATAATGCAAACTCATTACACTTGGATGTGGAAATGAGTTCTAACGGCAGCTGAGCTGGAGGGTTTGTTCATCTGTTTACTGTGGCAAACAGGACACGCGAGTTGTTACTGCAGCTTCCAATTATTTCAGAAAAATATCCTTCCCTAGTTCGACATAAAATGAGGTTGTACATGTACAACTTCTCTCTGTAAATCTCTTTCTGAACCTGGAGCTTCGACTTGCGCCATTTTTTCGTTCGGCCCGGCGGCACTGCCTTTTCTGTGCCCTGACCGAATCATGATTTCTCCATGGCGCCTTCTGCTTATTTTTAACAATTTTAGCCTTCATAGGGGCAATGGTGTCGAGAACATTCAAAACACTAGATGTAACAGAGTTCAACAAATCATTTACATTAGAAAATGAGACATTTTTCAAAGTTAATCATTTCCATAAACAGTTTTCCCGTGCTGTCATTTATGTGTCTCCTCCGGACAACTGCAGGACCAGCTGGTGGTTTGGGAAAAACAGACAGGTCAAAGAAGACACAGAAATTATCAGACAGAGCAACATCGACCACATTGACGTTTGAAATATTAACCCCTTTTGTAATTAGAAGATCTAGAGTGTGCCCTCTGCTGTGGGTGGGGCCACTCACGCGCTGAGTAAGACCGAAAGTTTCAAGGACAGCAAGAAGCTCTTTAGCGTTTCTGTCACAAATATTATCAACATGAACATTGAAATCACCTGTTATAACCAAACCATCAAAGTCTGTGCATACGACTGAAAGCATCTCAGTAAAATCATCAATAAAACTTTTGCAGTGCTGAGGAGGCTTGTATAAAACAATGAAGAGAATGGATGGAGACTGTTTTTAGCTCAATTTTAAAGGATACGTACTCAAATGTTGAAAACACCCCAAAGGACAACCTGTGGGTAACTATTTTAATCTCTAACAAAAGCACACACACCTCCTCCCTTTTTGTTTTCTCATGTTTCAGATTCAAACATAAAGTTGGGTGGAGCAGATTCTATTAGAACTAAATTTCCTGTGTTTTTGTTAAGCCATGTTTCAGTTAAAAAACATAAAATTATACGAAGAAATACAATTATTCATTAAGATTTTTTTTTTTTTTTTTTGACATAAGGATCTGACATTTAGCACAGCAAGTTTCAGACTAGTTTCAGTGAGACTGGGCGTTATCTTTTTACAGGGAATATGAATCAAATTTCTCAGATTGGGCAGTCTGACTCGCATTTTGTTTTCACATCAGTGTGATGTTACTACAGAAATAGCACTAGGGGAGGCTGTTTTTTACACAGGGCCCCGGGTTGTTTTGATTTTTAATATGACTATAATTCCCGGCAACACTGAGACCCAGTGCATCCCAGCTATGGGAGATACCAGGTGAAAGACGGGGGGGTTTAGGTGGGGCGATTTTTGTCTGTGTAGCAACAGTCAGGGGAGAGTTCATCATCGTTGATATCAGAACTCTTGATCTTGCTATATTAGGCGTGAGTGGAGCCATCTTAATGCCTGATTTGATCAGATATTCAAGATGGCTGGGTGAGGGTGGAGATGGAAAGGAGAGTGAGGAATCTGTAGTGGGAGTAGATGTTGCAGGGGGGATCCAGGGCTGCTCTGAGGGCAGGGGCGATGGCAGGGATACTTTTGGGCCCGCCACAGATGGGTCCAAGGCCTTTGATGAGGACCGGGGGAAGAACTGAAATGACTCCTTCGCTAGCCGTGGTGAAGATTGTTGTGGTGCTGCTGCAGATGAGTCCTTCGCTGGAGGCGGTGGAGGTGATCGTGGAGCAGCTGAAGTTGAATTCTTTGCTGGTGGTGGTGGAGCGGCTGCTAATAAATCCTTTGGTGGAGGTTGTGGTTGTGGTGCTGCTGATGTTGAAACATTGGCTCGGTCTCTGGCTGATGGAGCAGGAATTCTTCCCTCATTCCTCTCTTCTCTAACTATCTGCTCAGGACCCTGTCTAGGCCCAGTCCAATGCCTCAGAGCGTGGAGCAGGTTCTCTGTCAGCACCCTCACTCCACCTCTACAGAGGTGTGGGCAATTTCTCTTAAACAGGTCTTGTTTCCAGAATAGATAGAAGTTCTCAATGTAGTGCAATCCTCTCGTTGCACACTCTTTGGACAGCCATGTGTTCAGCTGAAGCAGCCGGCTAAACTTGTTTATCTTCCTGTCGATGTTTGGAAGAGGTCCACTTATGAATGTTTTATTTCCATTTTATCAAGTTCGTCGAATAACTCCAAGAAGTCCCTTTTCAAAACTTCAGTCTCTTCGCGTCGTGTGTCCACTGCGCCCACGTGCACAATCAGCTGTTTAACTCCTTTATGTTTGGCCAAAACATTAGAAATACGTGACGTAATCTCAGTGACTGTGGCGCTGGGAAAAGAATGTGTTTTAATTTTTTCATGCATCACGTGACTTATCGCACCATCCCCAATCAAGGCGACCTTGACGTTAGGCACAGATTCTCTCTCTCTGTCTCTGTCTGCCTTTTCGCCACATCATGTCTCCCATTTTTCCTTTGTTCATTTACTTCAGTCTTTAAAAGTGGTAAAAATCTGTTTGTAAGCTGTATTTTAGGTGGCGTTACATTATCTTTGTATCGCTTAGGCTTCGCACCGACTTTGTTCCAAGATGTTTGTTCCTAGTCTTTAGACAGTTTTGGGAACGACACAGAGTCCGTCCGGTTTAGGTTGAAAGTAGCTGTTTTTCTTGTAAAAAATGTGGACATGTATTCAATTTTTGTCATTTAAATTGATTTCTTGTTGGTATATAATATCAATTTTGTCTTTTCTCATTATCAATATCGTTGACCGTTTATTGGATCCAATATGCCATTAACAGTAAAAGATGCTATTCTTAACTTTTCAGATGCAGTTGTATTAACAATGTTGTAATCTTTCTTGTAATTCTACTTTTGTTACCCAGCTCTCTGCTCAAACACATCACACAAACACAAGAACCACAATAACAGAACACAATAGAACAAACAAAAGGAAACAAAAAAAAACAAGATCATGCCAAAGAAATGCAAAGAACTCAGAGGCTGATCCCAAAAGAGATCAGAGGGTGGAGGGAAAACCATTTTATAGAAGAAATAAAAATGCCTGAGATATAATTTTTTCACCTGGGTATTTACAAACTAAAATTGAAACACAATGGCCCACGTTGGGAAAAAACATGTCTCCAGTCCAGTCCAGGTATCTTTCATTAACATAAAGGAATATACAAGGGAGAGAATGTCAGACCGAAACCTGTATTGAGTTGGCAAATTCTAACGCCTCCACTGACGTAAACTTTCAAATCTTCCCATTCACGTTGATCCTCAGCGTTGCAGGATAAAGCTGAGCATTCAGGTGGGATTTCACCGGATCAAAAGCTTCGCGTTCATTGACCACTTGCGCTGAGTAGTCATTGAAGAAAGAGACTTGGGGCTTGGTGATCCGGGTAGGCCCACGGTGAGACGTCTGGATTCTGCCATAACACACTGTTTATTACAGAAGTTGTGAAATTTCAGTATAATGGGTCTTGCTGGTTTGGAGCCAGTTTAGGGAGCAGAGAGCGATGCGCACAATCCATCTTTATTTTCCCAGCTTTTGTTGGAAGTTTGAGATACTCGGGGATCCAGGTCTCCATATACTTGACCACATCCTTGCTCTCAGTGTCCTCCTGGATACCGACTATCCGCATATTACATTTTCGCTCTCGGCTCTCTAAGTCGTCCAGTTTGTCTGTCAAAACACTTACCTGGTTTGTCAATTCAGCCACATGTAGCCCGGGTGTCCAACTTGGCGTTCTTGGATTTCAAATTGTGCATATTTGCCAAGGCCGTGTTTATTTTTGAGTCCACTGTCCTTGTAATCTTGTCAGTAATCTCCCACAAAGCCGACCATAATCACCGGGTTCATCTCCCCTCCAGAAGAATCTGATCTGGAGCTGGAGCGATCGCGTGATGCTGCCGGAGCAACAGTGGGGCCCGAGCTAGCTGCTAGCTTAGATGTAGCACTGCTAGCCTGATTCTCTGTGGCATTTTTCTTCTTGTTGTTCTTAGACATGTTCACGAAATAAGGGTCCAGTCTCTTCATACAGTATGTCTGCTCCCACGTGTAAATATCGGATCTCCCCAGGTTAAGAATAAGAATGGATTATTTCCACAGATAGGACCGCCGACCGCCGCACTACGCTACCACCATTGAAGTTGCACTCTCCCACTTTTAGCACTCGTATGAGTGCATGTGCCTAAACATCTGAGAAAAGTCTGAGGTCAAAAACAAGTAAATTACATTACAATCATCACTCTCTTCAAAACAACAGAAATGTCTTATTATGTTTCCATTACTTGAATTCACGTACCCCACGTTGGTGGTTCCATTTCTTGCTACAGTTCAGTTTTCTGTGTTTTGAATTTTCCTAAGGAGCACCTCTGCCTCGACTGGTGTTTTGAGCATGTGTTTTTCACCTTTAAACGACACCAGAAGAGTCACTGAGAACAAAAACCCATGCCTCAGTTGTCTTCACAGATTTGACAAAACATTTCTCGTTGTTGAAGAACCTCACATGTCGGCTTCCATTTGGTTGAGTTGGGCTCCTCTGTTCCATGTTCTGACTTCAGCTCTCAATTACCCCATGTCATATTGTATTTCACACAACATAAGGGCCACCTGTTGTAATGATATGCCCTCTCCTCCTTCCGACTGGGACGGGCCATGAGGGTCCACACCAGGGACGCTGCGTGTTTTAGCGGCGGCAGAGGACGAGCTTTCGGGAGCTAACAAGCCCAGAAATTGTGAGACGGTCTGTTTTCCACTGAGGTGGTCCGTCAGCTTTGATTGTTTTGCACCCGGAGCATTACCTGCCTTGTTATTTCCGTATTTTTACTCAGCTTTTGCTCCTTGTTTCCTCGGATTATGAGGGTAAAACTGTGATTTTTAAGGTAAATTTTGGCAGTAGCGGAGTGAGTGCGTGTCTCTAGTCCAATGTCATAACCGGAACAGTTTTCATTATTCATCTACATCAAACATCAGATAGTTAAAAGTATCACCGGGATAAATACATACAATTAAGATCACTGAAAGAAATAAAATAAAAGAATAAAAACTGAACAATCAAAAATGGAAATCTAGCGATTTTTTGCATCAGTTCTCAAATGTTCAAGCTTTAAAGAACTTTTCTAAAACAGAGTCCAGATGACTACAACTGAATCTTTTTCTACAATGGAACACTCCTGGACGAATGAGGGATTACACCGACATCTTTAAAGAACATGTGTAACCCAGCTGGTAAAGTGCATTTCCCGTTGAATTGGTTCAGTTCTCCACTGCGTTTCTCTCGTTACCATGGTAGCCGTAATCTCATGGGAATCTCGCGATACTTACGCACCACTCCCCCCGCGGAAGCGTAAGAATAATTAGACCAGCTGCGCACCTTCGGGTAGATGGGTGGGACGTCAAGAGTGAGAACGGCTGCAGGTAGAACGAACTATGAAAGGTTCTCGTTTCATATTATGAGTTGTAACTAAACGTTGTGTCCCTCAACTTGCAGATGCCTCCGTTATATTTACTTGTGGCTGTGTGCTTGTATATTGGAAGGAACGAGGTGAGTGCTAATGCTAACCGGTGTTAGCCGCCACCAATGCTATGTGCACAATCAATCGCATGTTTTGCCCGCGTTGACTGTTTAACTAGCGGCCAAATTAATCCTTAAGCAAAGGAGCATATGGGTTTTAAAGGGGTTGATGCACATACTTATTTCCACATTGTGATTGGTTGATTAACTGTTGCAATTCATTAATTGTGGAACTCTGATTTATTGTGTTTGGCTATTGTTTTAATTGCTAAATTGATTAATTGAGCCTCACTTGAATCTATGGAATGTATTATGCATTTATGAAATATGGTACCACTGTAATTTATTACAATCGTGTTTATGTGTACACAAAAATTTGACATGGGACTGTTTATGCAGGCCAGGTTTATTCTCCTGCTCATTCTCCTGTTGGGCCTCCAATGGAGAAGAACCTACAGCATGAGTTCCTAGAGGTCCTCCTCACGATACTGCTGGTGCGGTAGGAGGCTCTGCAGCCAACTCTCAACCCACTCATTCAACTGCGCTCAGGACAACTCACTCATACACTCAACTATCCCCCTCATCTGGTTTCCATCCATCAAACTGGTTTTTAGCCTAAGCGCATTGCAGTGGACTATATTGAACAGTGGGATTGTGGATCTTCATCGCAAGAATTGTCTCACTTTCCTCTGAGTCGAACCCAAGCCTAAATTTAAAACTTCTAAATCTATTCTATTAACCTACGTGTTACACATGGGTTCTTAAATGTTATTTAACCACTTTTCAAAGATTAAAAAAACATTTAAATGACAATCTGCTTTTGTTTTTTTGTTTGTTTTACGGTGAAACGTTTCTATGAAAACATATCACATATATAATCTGAAGTTTTGAACAGGAAATTCAATTATTCAAATAAAAATATTAAGCATTAATTGTATCATTATTAGCCATTAAACATGCTCTTGAGTACCTTTAGTTTGGCATCTCGTGTTTTAAAACTAGATGCACTTTTTTCCCCAAAAAAATTAACCGGCTAGTTCTGGTTGCCTTAAAAATGCACAGCTCCATTCATTCTTAATGAAGAATTAGCTGGGTCTCGTCAAAATAAATCAATAAGAAGAAGAGTGCGAGTTACAAATGGATAAGCAGCATGTTAAGACCTTTACGTACCATGTAGATACTTCTCCTGGAGACATCTATATGTTTATAAAATAAGTGCTTTTGTCTCTAAGCTAATGCTAACATATAATACATGTAATCAATAATGT
This sequence comes from Chaenogobius annularis, assembly GCA_015082035.1. Taxonomy (NCBI): domain Eukaryota; kingdom Metazoa; phylum Chordata; class Actinopteri; order Gobiiformes; family Gobiidae; genus Chaenogobius; species Chaenogobius annularis. Next base: position 463,874 of record BJKM01000256.1, read on the forward strand.
TAAAATAACACCATGAACTGAACTGAAAAACTCATGAATTAGCCCTCTATGTACTCTTATCAAGTTTGTCTGTTTTATATTTAAGTTATTTATGTTAGTATTTAGAGCTGAGACCTGGGTTTTACACACAGTTTAAGATGAAAATTGTTCAATGCATTTCAAGTTGACCTCTCACTTCTGGGTCTCAGAACACAGTTGTACTTAGCCGGAACTGACGTCATTGCAATCGCTCGTTTCGCCTCGTTTGCTGACCAAGCCCCGTGGGAGAAAGACGGCCACCATTTAAAGTCAATGACGGAGCTTATAAGCGCATTTCGCCAGTTTAGCCTTTAGTGGCTAGCTACATCCTGGGTTCACCGAACGTGCGCAGTTGTGCAAAGCAGAGTAAGGCGAAAATAAAGATTAAAACACTTTTTTAAGAAAACTGAAGGATTTTGAATTGGAAAAAAGTTAATCATTCAAATGTTTTCGCTGCAGGACGAATGGACTGGCCACTGGGGCCGACTCACAACAACTTTAAGATAGCAGTACCTTATCCAGATGTTTTAATAGAACCATGACATGTTCACTCAGTAAATAACCATTCACATGCAAAACAAGCTTTAGTGTGGGGTGCAGTAGGACCCAGAGTTGTGGAAACCCTGCCTATCTGATGTCATGTTGTTTACTTTGTGCACTGCACACATGCGCTTGCTGAAGATCTTATAACTTTATTTCTGAATGGATCTCCGGCAGAAGAAAAATTTTACTTTTTAGCAAACTTTGGAGCAGATACTCTAAACAGGGACAATTATGGCACTGAATTTGAGTTTGGGGATGACAACAGGGACAAGACATTGGACTAAGTACTCCCATGCCCTAAAGGAGAAGAAATATGTAAAACTGGTTTATTTCTTCACGCATGTAACACTGGATAAAATCTGTTAATGATACAAGGGAAATTTCACATGTTCCTTTGTTGTCTGTAACGCTGCTTTTGTTCATTTGAAGATGAAAAAAAGACGATTGTCATCTTCGCTTGCCCTTTTTACCCTGTAGCGCTCATATTATAAGTTTAAACAGTGGCTTGCGGTCAGGGCAATCAAGGCAATCAGTGAGTGACATTTGATCACATAGTGAGCTTAGCTCATTTGTGTGCACTGGATCCAGATGAAGCAGTGAAGACCAGTGGCATTACCAGAGGAGCATCAGTCTGTTCCCAGAGGTTTTATGAAGCTAGAACAGCGATAAAGGAATAACAAGATTTTTAGACAAGAATGAGTGGAACTGTGGCTTTTTGGACCAAGTCTGTTTTCAGTGCCAAACAACTCAGTGCTTATGTTGAGGAAATAAAACACTGGCTGTCCTTAAACCTTAAGCAGAACTCATGGTGTTTGGACCTAGTGAGGCAAACACTGCCGGTGGTAATCTTGGTGCTCTGACACAATAAGTGAAACCCTAAGTGGCCAATCTGGATAGTGATTTAAAATTTGATGCCCAGATTAGCACAGTTGTTAAAACTAGTTTCTTTCAAATTCGTCAGCTCGCTAAAGTTAAACCTGTTCTTTCAAGGCATCACTTTCCATCCTGCCCCACCTCAAGTCCTTCACCTCCTCCCTGCTGGACCCCCTGCAGTTCGCCTACAGAGCCAACAGGTCTGTGGACGACACCATCAACCTGGCACTCCACTTCATCCTGCAGCATCTGGACTCCCCGGGAACCTACGCCAGGATCCTGTTTGTGGACTTCAGCTCTGCGTTCAACACCATCCTCCCTGCTCTGCTCCAGGATAAGCTCTCCCAGCTCAACGTGCCTGACTCCACCTGCAGGTGGATCACTGACTTCCTGACGGATCGGAGGCAGTGCGTGCGGCTGGGGAAGAATGTCTCAGACACTCGGACTATCAGCACAGGAGCTCCACAGGGCTGTGTACTTTCTCCTCTGCTCTTCTCCCTGTACACAAACTGCTGCACCTCCAGCCACGACTCCGTAAAACTCATCCACTTTGCGGACGACACCACCCTCATCGGGCTCATCTCGGACGGGGATGAGTCCGTCTACAGGAGGGAGGTGGACCGGCTGGTGTCCTGGTGCAGCGGTAACAATCTGGAGTTCAACGCCCAGAAGACAGTGGAGATGATCGTGGACTTCAGGAAAGCCACAGCCCCCAGCCCCCCCTCATCATGACAGACTCCCCATCACCACCGTGGACTCCTTCCGCTTCCTGGGCACCACCATCACCCAGGACCTCAAGTGGGAGCCCTCCATCAGCTCCCTCATCAAGAAGGCCCAGCAGAGGATGTACTTTCTGCGGCAGCTGAGGAAAGCCAAGCTGCCAGTGCAGATGATGGTGCAGTTCTACACGGCCATCATTGAGTCCATCCTCACCTCCTCCATCACCGTGTGGTACGCTGGAGCCACAGCCAGGGACAAACAGAGACTACAGCGCATTGTGCGCTCTGCTGAGAAGGTGATCGGCTGCAGACTTCCATCTCTGCAGGACCTGTACGTCTCCACGGCTCTGGGACGAGCAGGTCGGATCACAGCTGACCCTTCTCACCCTGGACATGGTCTTTTTGAACCACTCCCCTCAGGCAGGAGGCTACGGTCCATCCGGACCAGAACCTCCCGCCATAAGAATAGTTTCTTTCCCTCTGCTGTTGGACTCATGAACACTTCAAAACACCTGTCACTTTAACTGCAATATTCAACCACTCACTGCACTGTCACTTTCTGCACTCAAACTGTAAATCTAACTGTAACTCTTGTGTACATAGAAATGCCTATTTTTATTTTTATTGTATAGTAATTTTAAATTGTTTCCTAATGCATGCCCTTTTTTGATTGAATATATGTTGTTTTATTATTACTCAGTGTTTTATGTTGCACCTTAAGGCCGAGACAAGTTCCTACGTTTTTGAATTTTGTTCATTGACAATGGCAATAAACTCTTTCTGATTCTGATTTTGATTCTGATTCTGATTCTGATTCTGATTCTGATTTGAGATTTTAATCCACGCTTTATTCATTAACCGCCTAGATAATTGCAATACACTTTATGTTGGTCTGCACCAAACGTCGCACGCATGACTATAACTTGTATAGAATGTGGCCGCTCGCCTTTTGACTGGTACAAAAAGGGGATCCTGTTTTAATGTCTCTGCACTGGTCTTTTATCGTATTGATTTTAAAATCTTTTCATTTGTTTTTAAATGCCTTCATGGCCTCGTTCCTCCGATCTGATTCAGCCCTACGCCCTCCTCGCTTTCTCAGGTCAGCAGATCAGTGGTCCCAAAAACAAGGAGGATGTTTAGAGGAGTCCACTCCTTCTCTGTTCCAGGTCCAAAACTGTGGAACGCGCTGCCCTTGCACCTCAGACAGGCCCACAGGTCACTTTCTGCTTATAAGTCAGCTCTAAAAACTATTTTTTTCCTTGGCCATTCATTGAAATGTTGATTTTTATAGTGTGCAATGTAATTGTATTTTTTATCTATTTTTTTTTTCATTTCTGTGTCTATTTTTTCATTTCTGTGTTTTTTTATTACTGTTTTTACTCCACTCTGGTCAATGCTGTTGTTTTTAAAGTGCAACAGAAATAAAGTTGGATTTGAAATACAGGACATTTGTTGAGGAAAGACGTGGCTTTGATTTGCATCAAAACAGCCCTGGTTGAAGGCAGGGCTGTTTTTAAGGCCCTATGTTCCCCGGTACCTATATTCCTCGGGACCTGCACTGTGGCTGGATATGTTGCTGTTATGTTATGCTGTAAAATCATACATTTATGCACAACAATTGGGGATGTGGAACCGTATGTGTGGTTGAACCAGTAGCCTATTCTACTATTTGAGGAGATTCAAGACAACAGGCCTACTGAACAACATGCATGGAATGGATGCACCGGGGAGTACCGGGACTTTTTTAAAAATGAGGTACTATAGTACCCCCATTCATAGAAAAGGGGATCATAGGTACCGGGGAACATAGGTATGCACCCCTTTTGTGGCACCTGAGGTGTGATAAGTGCATCTGTCTGACCAGTGCTCTGCTGTTGTAAGTATCTCTGCATAAGTGTGTGTTTAAGTGTAGTAAAGGCATTACACATGTGTTGTTTGTACTAGTCATGTCACTCATTCACAATGCTTTAAGTGGACAACCACAAGTGCTGGTACTCATTTCCTGTTGTCGCCTGTAATAAAATGTGTAAAAATTACGCATTTGGCGATTTTCAACAAATGTATGCAATTTAAGTTCTAAATAGGCTGGATAAACTGCCCTCTACTGTATTTAAAGGGTATGTGACTTAATTATGAGGCCTAACCCACAGTTTGGGGACCACTGGCCTAAACCTCTGCAGGGAACATTTCAATGCCACAACACTCACTGACCAAACAATGCAACAAAACAGATGCACATACACATGCTCTAATCAACAGCACCTCAGGACACACATGAGACATGACCAAAATGCACATTTGTGGTGACACACATTTACAGTCCAAATGACTTGGAGGAGGGCCTGAGCAGAAGTTACAGCTTAATGCTTGGTGTGCAACGCTGACTCTGGTCCTGGTGTAGTTCAGAACCTGTCTGGGCCCAACAAGACTGAGAAAGCTCAGAGTGGAAACAGTAGAGTCCCAAGCCGTTGTACCAATAGAACTGAAGGGAGAAACAAACTGGGTCCTTTTCAAACGAGAACTCAAAGACTTTTTTTTCAAAGGTCAGGCACTGTTCTACTGACCGCCAAGCACTGCGGTCACGGTTCCAGGCAGTGCGAGGGCCTGTGGGAAGAATCTGTAAGAAGTCTAACGCAGAGTGTACACTGACTCAGTCTGGGTGCAGTTCGGGACCTTCGCAGCTCTCACAAGACTTAGAAAATGCCCAGTTACACTAACCGCCAAGCACGGCTGGGGCAGCTTCCAGGTCATTAGGGGAGTAAACTCACACAAAACCACGTGATATTCGTCAAAAATCGGACCAAAGTTGATTGAAGTTGTTGTAACAGGTGATCTGCAAGTAACCCGCACAGGTCTCAGACTGCATTGGTCAGTGTACACGAGGTGTAATTTTGCCAGATACCACAGCGGTCTAGTGATTAGACGAGTGTTCAGAATCAGAATCAGAATCAGAAAGGGGTTTATTGCCATTGTCAATGAACAAACTTCACAGACATAGGAACTTGTCTCGGCATGAAGGTGCAACATAAAACACTGTGCAATAATAAAACAACATATATTCAATCAAACAAAAGGGTCCCTTAAAAGCAGGCATTTAAGGGACAATTTAAAATTACTATAGTGTAAAATAAAAATAAAAAAATAAAAATAGGCATTGCTATGTACACAAGTTTACAGTTAAGTTTAAAGTTGTAGTGCAGTGAGTGAGGAATAGTTGCAGTTAAAGTGACAGGTGTTTAGAAGTGTTCATGAGTCCAACGGCAGAGGGAAAGAAACTATTCTTGTGGCGGGAGGTTCTGGTCCGGATGGACCGTAGCCTCCTGCCTGAGGGGAGTGGTTAAAATAGACCATGTCCAGGGTGAGAAGGGTCAGCTTAGATCCGACCTGCTCGTCCCAGAGCCCTGGAGACGTACAGGTCCTGCAGAGATGGAAGTCTGCAGCCGATCACCTTCTCAGCAGAACGCACAATGCGCTGTAGTCTCTGTTTGTCCCTGGCTGTGGCTCCAGCAGAGGGCGCTGTAGTCTCTGTTTGTCCCTGGCTGTGGCTCCAGCGTACCACACGGTGATGGAGGAGGTGAGGATGGACTCAATGATGGCCGTGTAAAACTGCACCATCATCTGCGCTGGCAGCTTGGCTTTCCTCTGCTGCCGCAGGAAGTACATCCTCTGCTGGGCCTTCTTGATGAGGGAGTTGATGGAGGGCTCCCACTTGAGGTCCTGGGTGATGGTGGTAACCAGGAAGCGGAAGGAGTCCACGGTGGTGATGGGGGCGTCTGTCATGACGAGGGGGGGCTGGGGGGCTGTGACTTTCCTGAAGTCCATGATCATCTCCACTGTCTTCTGGGCGTTGAACTCCAGGTTGTTGCCGCTGTACCAGGACACCAGCCGATCCACCTCCCTCCTGTAGACAGACTCATCCCGGTCTGAGATGAGCCCGATGAGGGTGGTGTCATCCGCAAAACCACGTGTATCTGCATAACATTTGTCAAAAACAGACCAGAGTTGGTGTAACAGGCAATCTGATTGTAAACCGCACAAGTCTCATACCAGCACTGGAGTTGGTGTATGCGAGGTGTTAGTCAGATATCTGAATATATTGCTGGTTATGACAACGGGCACTGATGAGTTTGTGTAATTATATTGTTAAATAATAATTCATTTTCCCTAAACATATGTGAAAAGGAGACACATGACCGGAGTATGGGCCCCTGGGCACAATTTGGAGTTGGGTTCCATGTTATACAATAAATATTTTGTTAATAGATAGATAGTTTGGATGAGTACACGGACACGGTGACGCCCCATCAACCCGACCACTCTCTCAGTTCAGGAACAGGATGTAAACTATTATACTATACTATACTAAAATGTAGACTATTTTGGAATGCCAAACTCCGAAAAGCTGCTGGACCATACTGTGTTTCTCCCACCACATTAAAACACTGTGCACGGGTGCTGTCCCCCGTCTTCACAGACATTTTTAACACCTCCCTGCCCTGGAGTCATTCCACATCCCAGCCTGCTTCAAGTCGTCCAACGTTGTTCCTGTCAATGTCTCAGACACTCAGACAGTCAGCACAGGCTCTCCACAGGGCTGCATACTTTCTCCTCTGCTCTCTCCCTGTACACAAACTGCTGCACCTCCAGCCACGACTCCGTAAAACTGATCAAGTTTGCGGACGACACCACCCTCATCGGGCTCATCTCGGACGGGGATGAGTCTGTCTACAGGAGGGAGGTCTACAACAGGAGGAAGGTGAACCGGCTGGTGTCCTGGTGCAGGGCGGCAACAACCTGGAGTTCAACGCCCAGAAGACAGTGGAGATGATCGTGGACTTCAGGAAAGTCACAGCCCCCAAGCCCCCCCTCACCATGACAGAATCCCCCATCACCACTGTGGACTCCTTTCGCTTGCTCGGCACCACCATCACCCAGGACCTCAAGTGGGAGCCCACCATCAGCTCCCTCATCAAGAAGGCCCAGCAGAGGATGTACTTCCTGCGGCAGCTGAGGAAAGCCAAGCTGCCAGCGCAGATGATGGTGCAGTTTTAAATGGCCATTATTGAGTCCATCCTCACCTCCTCCATCACCGTGTGTACGCTGGAGCCAATCAGCCAGGGACAAACAGACTACAGCGCATTGTGCGTTCTGCTGAGAAGGTGATCGCTGCAGACTTCCATCTCTGCAGGACCTGTACGTCTCCAGGGCTCTGGGACGAGCAGGTCGGATCACAGCTGACCCTTCTCACCCTGGACATGGACTATTTGAACCACTTGCCTCTCACCTCTCAGGCAGGAGGCTACGGTCCATCCGGACCAGAACCTCCCGCCACAAGAATAGTTTCTTTCCCTCTGCCGTTGGACTCATGAACACTTCTAAACACCTGCCACTTTAACCGCAATTTAAATCAATCACTCACTGCACTACAACGGTAAATTTAACAGTAAATATCTTGTGTACATAGTAAGCCTATTTTTATCTTATATATAGTACATTTTCAACTCTAATGCATGCACCTTTGATTTAATTTATTTAATTTATGTTGTTTTTATTATTGCTCTGTGTTCTATGTTGCACCCTTACCACCGAAACAAGTTCCTATGTTTGTGAATTTGTTTCATCGACAATGGCAATAAACCTTTTCTAAATGGTTACTGCTTTAAGTGTGGAAAAAAATATTTAGAAAACAGGTTAAAGTGCCTTTTTAGTGGGTTTCAAGTCTGTTTTCTCTAGTCAGCCTGATTATAATAAATAGTGATAGGCTCACCATTTATGTGCATAGCCTTTTGATTTAATCAAATATATCAAAAAAAGGTAAATACACTGCATTTAGAATGTCTGTGACCCTTTTTAAGCCCATAGTTTGAGAATCACTGCTTTATAAAAACGTTTGAACTTAACAGAGTCTTCTGGTACTGGCGTTTTTTCCAAAATTGAATAAATTGTTGGAAATTGTTGGACTAAAATTTGGTTACCATGTAACCTACCCAAATCACCAAACTCCAAGTGCCTTAAAAACAGACCTGAAACCCACAAAGGCAATTTCACATTTTCACATTTTAAGCAGTAACCATTTAGTGTGTAAAGTTGGGGCTCAACTCCAAATTGTGCCCAGGGCATAGTCGGGCATGTTGGGCATGCCTGAGACAGTCTGAGACAACAATTCAAATGCCCCGAAAAAACATATTTAACCACTGCAGGGACTAACAAAGATGTTTAATGAGGCCAAAAGGTTACTTATTTCTCCTTTAAGTACCTTAATTTTTAGATTAAAAAAAAACAACCCAACAGGTTAAAAAAAACCTGAATGACTTCCAATGTCTCTGGCTTATCCCACGTGAGGAACTAACCTATGGACTAAATCTACTGGCAGCAAAGGCATTATATTTACAATTACAATTTCACATTTGAGATAAAAAAAAATATGCTCAGAAATGCTCAGAACAAGTCTGCCGATGATTTATTAACTTAAAAACAGCAGAGAATATTCACAGAGCCACGTTACAGATGAAGAAAAGTGTTTTTGGCGCTCGGAGAGGAGACAATTTTCAAATGAGGATTCTTCAAACTAGTGTGAATGAAGCTAAATGCGACTCCAGGTATGTTTTTGGTGAGGGAACAATGTTAGAACATGCTTAAAAGCTCATGTGTTTTATAAGGCTCTTTCACACTAAAGAGATTATCCCTAGGCCGAACTAGTCAGGCAAGTTTGCGCGAATGTTTGGTCTACATGTTTTTAATGTGAATGATTCTGTCGGAGCTTAGAGGAGTACCGAGGGGGTCGTAGTGGTAGGTTTTTTGCTGATTTGTTCATAGAATCGGTGTCTCCAGTGGCCACAAGAGGAGAGTTCTGATTGGCTCCAGGCTCCATTCACAAAATTCTCTTGTCACTAATATGTAACTCAACTTAAAATCAAGCTAAGCAAGTATCTTGAATATCTGCAGTTAGCTTAACTTTATTCTAACCTTTTGTAATACTTACCTTAAGTGCCTCCTTCTTTGGGCAGTAGTTGTAATAGTCCAGTCTGTTTAGTCCAGAAATTCTACCACACATTCATGACACACTCAGGACTATAGTTTATTGATAAATACTTGTTAAAGAAAATGTTGTTTTTAACCAAGCAGTTTTATCCACTTGCACCACCTGCTGTTGCAGAAAAATATTGCGTTGGTACACCTGTGTCGCTGCAGTGGGAAAGAGCATTTACACCAGGAGAGCGTGAGGACACGAGACGAGAAAACCCAAACTCTGTGACGGGGGTGGGGAGGCCCGACTGGTGAGAAAGAGCCTAGACATGTCAAGCTCAGGGACTCTCAACTCCCTCTCTTCTGATTTGGAGTGGAGAGTAGGCTCTATGTTGGTTCCTGAAGTCAATCATTAACAGTTGTTTTCTGATGTTTAAGCAGCACCCTGTCTTCCATGGAAGATGTTTCATCATTATATCTAACCAGTCCCACCACTCTTGTATTTAAGGGGATGAGAGCTGTAACATTGGATGTCTAAAGGGAATAGTTGAGGGTAAAAAAGGTTGTGATATTAGACTTCAGTGCGTGTCAAAATTATGACACTTTGACAACCACTGATTTTGATTGGAATATTTAGTATATTTTGTGAAGTTCCATTCAACATCCATCTTTAGAATGCGATCATCAGTTTATATTTACAGTATTTATAAGATGACCACTCTATCACCTGATCTAGAGTTGATGGACATTTTACTGGAATTTGATAGAACAGATTGAGGATGTGGTCAAAGTCAACATTACATTACATGAATAGATTCTGTTGTGTTGACTAATGATTTGGAAAGATAATGGCGAGACACCACACTGTTTTGCAAAAGGTGCAACAATTTGCATAAATACTAACAACCATGCAATGAAAAATAAAAAAAAATAACATTATGCTGGACAAATTACAACAAATATAGAAACTCTAATTTGAGTTTTGTTTCACTTAGGACCACAAATCCTTAAATTAGAGAACTTTAGAAAATGACTCTTGAGGGAACAACCATTTGTCTCTGCTCTCTAAAAAGGTCAAAAAGCCTCCTCTGCATGATTCGGGATGTTTTAGAAGAGATGGCAAACTGCTGCAGTGAGTCTGGCACCAGACCTTCCAGTTTTCATTGGAAATTGAAATAGGAGCGGCTGTCTTGCCAGGCTACCCTGTTGTCATGGTGACCCTGCATATCAATAATTCATATTTGAAAGGCAGCGGCTGCAGCTGGCCTTTGTTCCAGATTATTGAGTGCTTTGTGGAGCCTCTCTGGGAGATATTACTGTGACTGGACTGCAAACAAACAATCACCGAGCAACAGGACACACCCCTCAGCCAGGTGTGGGCGTCCTGTTCAAATTATTTCCTGATCGAATGGTGTGTTCCACTTCCACCCCCACACCTGCACTGTGGAGGCGTCACAGTGGATCCGGTCGGCTCAGTCAACAGCCTGCAGCCTCTGCTCGGCAGTTAGCCTCAGTTTTTCCTTCACATGACACGAGTAAATAAAGACAAGCGCACACAAGGCACAGCCCGAGGCTCCTGCTGCACTGCTCTCAGTTGTTGCATGTGATTAGCAAAAAAGTGAGCTACATGGTGCTCCTCGGCCCGCGCCTCTTATCACACACAAACACACACCATTGCACTGGTTACACATTAACCTGACGCAGACGGCCGGCAGGTCAGTGGCACAGTCGTGTCTCGTTGTGTCTGGGAGCACCTCGAGGACCTTCAGGGTGAGGCACCTCCCTCCTCACCGTAAACAACACTGAGATGAGCAGTGTTTAATGGTTTATTTATGTGTTCCTGTTCACTACAATCCTCCAAAATATTGAGTAGAGATGATCTGCTGAAAATCTGAGGGAAATGAAAGTACTTCCTTCAATGTGAAGTGCTTCTTTTTTATGGCCCAAAGATGTTTTGGCCCATAGACTATTTGACAGGACAGTGGAGTGTGACGTGGGGATGCGACAGGGGATTTACATTACAGCAAATGGTCCAGAGTCCAATTCAATTTCACCACATTGCAGCCCGCTCCACATGGCAGGCATATGTCCTGTCCCCTCAACCAGGAGCAGCACCTGAAGCTCTTCTTTCATCTAAACAGTGTGGTTCTCTAAAGACGTGTGTCTCTAAAGACGCATGTATTCATTTACAATATAAGGGAATTTAAAAACTAAGGACAATCAAGCCTCTCTCAAGTTTAGTCAAAACAGTGGTCCTTGTCTGCTGATTGAAAAACCTTATAAAAAAAATTTTTAGTTTTTCTTTTTTTTGTAGGGCCTACACTTTAATTTGCAGTATGTAGTATCATGCCCAGATGCTCAACTGCCTGGAGAAACGGTCTCTACTCCATATGAACGGTTCTTCATCTTCATCTCGAAGAATTGGTTCTCCTCCTGAGAGGGTCCAGCTCCCAATAGACGGTCTATCTGCAAATTGAGGCGCGTCCTCCTGTCCGTCCGAGGGAGTCGGATCTCTCCTTCACTGTGGAACTCCTACAGGTTTCTACTTTTTCCCAAAGAGGTTTGGTAGTTTTTCCTGGCCGAGAAGGAGGGTCTAAGGACAGGGGGGCTTGGGACATCTGTCTAAGGACACAGGACGCTGGGACATTACCAAATCCCTATGAACATTGTATTCTGTTCTCACTGTCGCCACTCGAGGCAACCGCTGTTATGATTTTGGGCGTTGAAAAAATTAAATTAATTGAATGGAGTGATGCAAAATATAAACATCCACAAAATCTCAGCTTTATGATCTAAAATTGTTTAAACTGTGGTGCAGGGGGTTAAGCACTTTTCAAGGCACCAAAGGATTCTAGGTGCAGAGCACTTTCTGGTCTATGTAAGGCGCTGACCCGCACTGCCCTCAGTGATGTGGCGCTCTGCAGCAGCCCCTGACTCTAAACGGAGCGAGCCAATGAAAAGCGGTTTAGTCAAATCTCTCACTATAAGCAGCCCTTTTAGTGAACACTTCCCCTGTCTCACGCTCCATTTGATAAAGACCGGAGTGAGTAAGGTCCATAAAGACTGTGTGTGTGGGTGTGTGTGTGTGCGCGTGTGTGGGGTTGTGTGTCTGTGTCTGTGTGTGTGTGGGTGTGTGTGTGTGCTGGGGCTGGTGGTGGGGGGGTTAGACTGAACAATCATTAATGCAGCAGGTATGTCCCTCTGTTATCTGCTGGCTCTGAGCCCGGCCCAGCGCACAACAACACAGAGCCTTATCACCCAGACCTGAGCCTGACCTGAGCCTGAGCCTTACCTAGGGCCGCTCCTGCCGCTCCTGCCGCTCCTGCCGCTCCTGCCGCTCCTGCCGCTCCTGCCGCTCCTGCCACTGCTCCTGCTGCTCCTGCCACTGCTCCTGCCACTGCTCCTGCCACTGCTCCTGCCACTGCTCCTGCTCCTGCTGCTCCTGTCACTGCTCCTGCTGCTCCTGCCACTGCTCTTGCTGCTCCTGTCATTACACCAGCTGCTCCTGCTGCTCCTGTCACTGCTCCTGCTGCTCCTGCTACTGCTCTTGCTGCTCCTGTCACTGCTCCTGCCACTCCTGTTACTGCTCCTGCTGCTCCTGTCATTACACCAGCTGCTCCTGCTGCTCCTGTCACTGCTCCTGCTGCTCCTGCCACTGCTCTTGCTGCTCCTGTCACTGCTCCTGCCACTCCTGTCACTGCTCCTGCTGCTCCTGCCACTGCTCCTGTCACTGCTCCTGCTGCTCCTGCCACTGCTCTTGCTGCTCCTGTCACTGCTCCTGCCACTCCTGTCACTGCTCCTGCTGCGCTGCCTCCTGCTGCTCCTGCCACTGCTCCTGCTCCTGCTCCTGCCACTGCACCTGCTGCTCCTGTCATTACACCAGCTGCTCCTGCTGCTCCTGTCACTGCTCCTGCTGCTCCTGCCTCTGCTCTTGCTGCTCCTGTCACTGCTCCTGCCACTCCTGTCACTGCTCCTGCTGCTCCTTTCACTGCTCCTGCCGCTCCTGCCACTGCCCCTGCCGCTCCTGTCACTGCTCCTGCCGCTCCTGTCATTACACCAGCTGCTCCTGCTGCTCCTATCACTGCACCTGTTTCTCCTGTCACTACTCCTGCTGTTCCTGTCATTACACCTGCTGCTTCTGTCATTACACCAGCTGCTCCTGCTGGTCCTGTCACTACTTTTGATGCTCCTGTCACGACTCGTGTCGCTCCTGTCACAACATCTGCTGCTCCTGTCACTACATCTTTTGCTCTTATCACTACTCCTGCTCTGCTCTCTCACTACTCCTGCTGCTCCTCTCACTACTCCTGCTGCTCCTCTCACTACTCCTGCTGCTCCTGTCACGACTCCTGCTGCTCCTGCCACTGCTCCTGCCACTGCCCTGCTGCTCCCATCACTACACCTGCTGCTCCTGTCACGACTCCTGCTGCTCCCATCACTACACCTGCTGCTGTGTATATATATATATATATATATATATATATATATATATATATATATATATATATATATATATATATATATATATATATATACACATATTGGAGCAATAGCACTTATATCCACGAAAAATATATATAAATAATTTATATTTATATATATATTTTTCGTGCTATTGCTCCAATATGTCCTATTTACACAGGATTTTATACAAATGTATTAATATGTAATGTTACTATCAAATGTTTACATGTTTGTCCAGTTTGTCTTGCATCTGGTTGATTTACTTTAGGTGCTCCTGTTTCCCCATCACCCTAAAAATGCACAGTGCTCTAATCCTCCAGTACTTCTAACGGCTTTTGACATTTATTGGAGTAAATTCCTTAGGGGAGCATTACGTGTACTTGTTTTAATTATTTTATGTATGACCTGATGTGTCTTGTATTTACACCACAGCTCGTCTCCTTTCAGGGAGAGCACTGAGACACATTGTTGTCAGGGCCTCAGTGAGACCTCAGTGTGATCGCCTTGCAGGAGAAGAGACAGAAAATTCTTATACACATGTTTTACTTCATGAAGAAAACATGGGTCGAAGAAAGGCTCTAGGGAAGTGGTTGATTGAAAAAAAGAGATATGTACAAAATGTGCCTGTATAACAATAATGTATGTTACTGCACGTTTTAGAATAGTTTGTATTTTCAGTGTGAATGTTGCTCATAAACTAGTTATCCATAGATAATATTTTATGTCATTTGACATGCTTGTTGTCCTGTTGAATAAATAAAAAAGCCTAAAAACAACAAATGAATATTCCATAATAATGTGTGATCTTTAAGAAATAAAGAGATTCTAAATAGTCCCTTTACTTAACATACCAAGCATTTCTGAGAATAATTGGTGTCATATAATTCATCAGTTTGGGATTAAATTTATCTCCATGGAGAATGTTCAGAAGTATGGTTTTAACTTTCTTTTTCTTTTTCCATGGAATCGTGCAGGACACTTTCCACCTCCAGAAAGGAACACAGTGTCACTTTAAATTAGATTATATTAGAGTGTAAAAACACACCAGGATTAAAACAACATTATGGTTGCTTCATTGTTGCTTTTGTATTTATTTATCAGCAATTATCAGAATCACAATCAGAAAAGGTTTATTGCCTTTGTCAATGAACAAAATTCACAAACATAGGAACTTGTTTTGGCATTAAGGTGCAACATAAATGAATCAAAAGGGCCAGCGTTAGGAAAGAATTTAAAATAAAATTACCCTAGTATATAATAAAAATAGGCTTACTTTAGAATTTACGGTTAAATTTACAGATGTAGAGCAGAAAGTGATTAATTTGTAGGGGGGGGAGCAGGCTTGGGTTGGCAGAGGTGGCCACCATGGGGGAGGGGGTGGTCACATCAAACCTGTAGTACAAGGTGTTCAGTTGCTCAGCCAGCTTTTAGTTATCTGCAGCAGGGGGGGCTCTGTGCCACTTGCACGTTTGCGCTCGGTGGGATGTAAACAACAGCCAGAATGAATGAGGAGAGAGTAGAATGGTTTGCAGTTAATGAAAAGATATTCCAGATCAGGAGAGCAGTGCTTGGAGATCAGTCACATCCGATGACCAGGTGTTGTTGTTGTTGTTGTGAGAGATCCCTTTGTGTATCCGCACGAAGAAGCTCAAAGACCTGGATCTGTACTGCTCAGTCTGGGACTCGCTGAGCCACGTCTCTGTGAAGCACAAGACAGGAGATGAAGAAAAGTCTCTGTTTCGTCTCATCAGCAGCGCCAGTTTATCCAGTTTGTTGGAGAGTGAGTGAACGTTAGAGAGGAAAATCCCAGGTAAATCCCAGGTAAGGCCTTCCGTGTGCCGCGTTTCCTGAGGCGTACGAAGACCCCCACATGTTTTCCTTGTCTGTGGCATCTCACACTTTTAGCCAAATGAAGGGCTTGGAACTAGGTCTGTAGGAGTTGTGGTTCGGATGGATAAGAGCTCTTCACGGGTCGTGAAGAGCACGCTGACACACAATTTAAAACACACACACTCACCACATGTTAGTATTTTTCACATTAACACTGTGCAACGCTTGTGACACAAAACAGGACCAGAGAGCAAAATTAAAATTAAAATTATAAAAAGACATCAACCAACAAAATAAACACAATCATGACACAGAAGAAATAAAAGCTCCAGGTTCAAAAAGAGACGGTAAAAGTACAACCTCATTTTATGTAGAACTAGGGAAGGATATTTTTCTGAAATAATTAGAAGCTGTAGTAACAACTGGCGTGTCCTGTTTGCCACAGTAAACAGATGAACAAACCCTCCAGCTCAGCTGCCGTTAGAACTCATTTCCACATCCAAGAGTGTAATGAGTTTACATTATTCTTTAACACTAGGACTACCAGGTTTTTTAGAACTACTAGAACTCCCAAGGCCGTCAATTTGACGGTTGTGCTCTGAAGATGACATAATCAAAATAATAATTCTTCTAACACGCTAGAAATGGGTCTATTAGCCCCTTTAATGAATATTATCATTATTCAGAGTGCCGAAGTTGTAGAGGAAGGAGGAAGAGGAGGAGGAGGAGGATGAGGAGGGTTGTTTGCGATAGCGAAGCCACTGTTACAGAGAATATACGCATATTCATTCATTGATCTGGACCCCACTTCCTAAAAAAAGCAAGCCGAACTATTATAACACAGGATTCGTAAATACCTTGAATATTGTCGCCGTTGCTAAGAATATGGTGCGATGTTACCGGGCAGCTGAAGCAACAGGCGCTTCGATTATTGATCTCGACAGCCTAAAATGCCATAACTATATAATAAAGTTTGTCATAAATACCTTGAACATTTACAATAGACCTACTGCCAGTGAGATTTTCCCGGCTTCTTTTTGCGAGGGCTTGTTCTTCGTCCTCCGACTCGCTGTCTGATTCGGCTGAGCTTCCAAAACCCACGAGTCCTCGTCTGATCCCCTTCACCACCCGAAGACAAACCTCATCAATGTTTTGAAGCATTGCCAAGGTCTCTTGTACGAATAATCGCTTCAAATCCATTTTGCCTTCAGCTTTGCTGTGAGAAACACTAAAGGTGACGCAACGCTCCCGCTGCGCTGTCATCCACGGTGAAAATGACAATGTAATTAATAGAGCCATCAAAATTGACGGGCGTGGGGGTTAGAGATCTAATTACTCAGAACTCGTTTTAACATTTTTCTTTCTTTCTTTATTTCTTCTTAATTCTGTTAGATCTGAGTGCTGCTTTTGACACTGTCGAACATGGGACCCTCTTACAGAGACTAGAGGACTGGGTGGGCATCACTGGCACTGACCTAAAATGGTTTAAGTCCTATCTGGAAGACAGGAAGTACTTTGTCAAAATTGGTAACTGTGTTCTCAGACCAGATGTCCCTGACCTGTGGGGGGCCCCAAGGGTCAATTTTGGGGCCCCTTCCATTCAACCTCTACATGCTTGCCGTTAGGTCAGTTGATACGCCTGTGAGAATGTGGTCCTATCACAATGATGCAGACGACACTCAGATCTATGTTTCACTGACGGCAGGTGAATATGGACCAGTGCATTCACTCTGTCACTGCATCAACAGATCAGTGTGTGGATGCAAAACAACTTTCTCTCAGCTGAACTCAGACAAGACTGAAATCATCGTCTTTGGCCACAGAAACAAAGAGAAAGTGTTAACTGTCACCTCCAGAGTCTCGCTCTAAAACCTACAAATCAAGTTAGAAATCTGGGGGTAATAATGGACTCAGACTTGAATTTTAACAGCCACGTCAGATCAATAACATCAGCAGCTTTTTACCATCTAAAAAAACATTGCCAAAATCAAAAGTATAGTGTCTAAACCAGACCTGGAGAGACTTATCATGCGTTTGTCTCTAGTAGATTAGACTACTGGTAACGGCCTGCTCACTGGCCTCTCCAAACGAGCTGTAAAACAGCTTGCAGTACATCCAGAACGCTGCTGCTCGGTCCTGACTAGAACCAGGGAAGTACGATCACATTAGTCCTGTGCTCAGGTCTCTGCACTGGCCCCTGTGGCTCAGAGAATAGACTTCAAGCAGCTCTGCTTGTATACAAGTCTCTCCATGGCCTAGACACCAAAGTACATCTCGGACATGTTAGTGCCATATGAACCATTCTGGGACTCTGAGGACCTCAGGGACCGGCCTCCTGCTGGTGCCAGAGTCAGGACTAAACATGGGAATCTGCGTTTCAGTTTTATGCAGCTAAAATCTGGAACAGTCTTCCTGAGGATGTGAGACAGGTTCTACTCTGGCAGTGTTCAAATCTAAGCTAAAAACTGTTTTGTTTGGCTGTGCATATGACTGAAATTGCTTTTCTTTGCACTCTTAATTTCATGTCTTAAACTGTTTTGTGACTTCTGTCTTGTCTTTGTGATTTTAATGATTTTTTTCCTGTTGTGTGAAGCACTTTAAATTGCTTTGTTTTCGAATTATGCTCTACAAATAAACTTGCCTTGCCAAGAGTTGGTCAAATTTGTCCATTTCCGAATGAAGCCCGATTGATAGTTTTTCCATTTGTCTAATAAGATCCAGAAAAGGTTCATTGCCATTGTCAAAGAACAAAATTCACAAACACAGGAACTTGCTTAGATGATTTGGTGCAACATACAACGATGAACAATAATAAAAACAACAACGTATAGGAAATCAAAGGACATGCATTAAAGAAACCAATTTAAATGTGAGTTCAGTCTTTGATCTTTTTGATGATGTTTGTGCCAGCCATTTTTTTTTTTTTTTTTTTTTTTGTTAAACAGGAGAGGACAGGGGACTTTAAACTCTGGTGCAGTGCATCGAATGGCAACATGTAAGTTCTAATTGCACATGATCCCCTTTTAAAATAAATACATTTACTATTATGATCTATTCTAATTCAGGCATTTCTTTATGTCTCCATGAGGATGTTCCACAGTATGGCATTTACCAAATCCATCCATCTCCATGGCAACTAGAAGGTGACTCCAATTTGTTACAGGTTAGATCTGTGGCGAGACGTTGGAAATATTGTTCATAGTGTGTTCATATTTATGATGAACATAATCTTAAGAAGATGTCACATGCGTAACCTCCAGAAGAACAGACATTCACTCATACTCTAAATATGTGAAATCTATATTAGCTTCACTCTACAGTTCCCTTTTGCTGTTGCCCATAAATGACTCAGCTATCATTGTAAATTTGAACTTTTTTGGCGCAAAGCCGTTCCCTTAAACTATGAATTAAACGGCCTATTTTTTATCATTTTCAGAGCTTTGTCCTGGTATCATCTCCCAAAAGAATGTTTTTAGACTAGAAGCACCTTGAACAACTTATACATTCTTCATTCCCAGCATAATATGTTTATAAGGTACATTTTTTATGTTCTTGATTGACTTTTAAGTACTCTAACCACGGCTTACAATTGTAGTTGTAGTAGCAGCAACAACAATAACAGTTTGAGTATTTTAGTATGCAGTATTTCCTACTTTTGTAATTATTTCCGTCAGAAGTTCTATTTATGTAATCATTTAGTTGGAGTTCTTTTACACTTCTGCTTGAGTAAGAACTTTATGGAGAACTTTTTTGTGTAATCTTTGCACACTGCTAACAGTATTACATATATAACTGTATTCTTCATCGCTGTCCTTCCCTTTTTTTTAAGAGGTTTTTAGTATCCTCTTAGTAGTCCCTCTTTCATCTGCCTTTCTCACGTTCGGTCCCTTCACCCTCCTCCCCTCTGACAACATCCCTCTCTCATCTCCTTCTCCTCCTTCTTAACCCACTCCATCACACCAGCTTTTAAGTGACCACAAGACGACTCCATGAAAAGCACGTTTGTAAGTCCAGGGGAATGAGAGAGAGGGGAGGACATGCAGTAAATCGTCGGAGTCGGGATTCAAACTCACAACACTGCGCCGGCTGCACTTGGAGCCTGGCTCCACTCAGCCAAAAATACATTGTAAAGGTATCCATTCATAGCGTCCGTGACAGGAGTTTTGAGGCCCAAGTACACAGCACTTAAATTCAGAGGCAATGGCAATGTCAAAAATAATCTGCAGTACATTGTGCAACTTTAATCCAACATTTTGGAGCAACAAGACAGTCCCAAAACACATGCCTCCTGGTGCCACAGTTTCGCCAACAGAGAGCAGAGACAAGGGGAGGCGCAGAGGAGAAAAGGAGAGGAGCAGAGGAGAGGAGCAGAGCAGAGCGTGAGCAGATTATCCGCTCCCCCTAAGCATACCGGCTGTGGACAGAGAGGGGCCGTCCTGTTCGGCGTACCATTGTCCTCCACACAAAGGGCCCTCTTCTCTCACCTTTCCCGATCAAACAAGGGTGGGTCCTGATCCCATGAAACCCATCAGCTCGCCCGCTGTTTGCACAGTAGTAAAGCTGCAAGCAGGCTGCAGGGACACCCAGGTGTGACAAACAAACACACCAGGATGAGCTCAGCTGTGTGGTGAGACAGTGACAGTCCACCCCCTCCATCCAGCTCAGGAGATGCGAGGGCCCGAGCTGGAACCAGAGCTGTTTCTTTAGGGCAACTTTGGCCTTCTTTTTTGGAAATGTTGAGGTTTTTTTTTTTAGCTTGTTCCTCCTCCATAAAAGGGGTGTTTTCTTAAGCTCTGTTTCATGTTGTTAGACCGAAATTATTGGCGCTGGCCAATAATAAAATAAATTCATCCTCACTCATTTCATTCAGAAAGTCGTTATTGACATAAAATATGCTGATAAAAATGTGCTCATCCTAAACACTTGTTCAGTGGCAACACACGTTTTACTTGTTGCACTTATTTCTGTGGGACCCGGGGCACTTGTTTTGGGAGTTTTTTCAAAGGCTTGCTCTTTTCACACTTTCTGAAAATTTGTGAGGGCTCGTGAGCGAGAGCCTGTGAGGGCCCCTGAGCAAGAACCTTTGAGGGCCCCTAAGTGAACATGTTTCCCCCTGTAGAGTTCTCATATACTGTAAACATAAGCTACATTTATTGCATATGCATGTTTTATTGAATCATATGTCTATGATTTAACATGAATGTCCTCCCAGGTCCCTAACCCCTCATTCAATTCATAGTCCTGCACTATTTAGCAGACTTTACAGTGCACTGAATCATGGAGCGATTCGAACACGCACTTTCATCCTGCCAAAATCTGTCACATTTATGGATTAATAAGTACCGTATCATGGTTCTCACATCAGCAAAGAAGGACTGGATTATTCAACTTTTTGCCTGTGATGTGGATCTCAAGCTAAGGTAAGCAACTTTGCGGCGTGTTTTGTTCATATTCTTGAGTCATCAGTGCGTTCTAACTGCTCTTCTGCTTCATTCAGTCTGTTGTGTTCAGTTAAAGTCGCTGTTAGCTGTTGTTTTTCCAACTTTCGCAATGCATTGTGGTCTATATTGACTGGTATTAGCCCTAAATAGTCCCCTTTGTGGGGACAGTGTGGACATTCGGACGCAGCCATGTTTCATCTGCTATAGTTATAATCTATGACACCCATGGATCATTATTTTGATCATTGATCATTGGTCTAAAATGGATGGAGCAGGGGGCGTGTCTGCGGCAGAGAGTCTGGGGCAAGGGGTGTGTCTGCAGTACAGGGCATGTCTGGGGGGCGGGGAAATGGAGAAAATTGGACCACTGGTGTTTTGAATGCAGAAGAATCAAGATTATGAGTCACTTTAAATACAACTTTGAGAGGGGAAATGGAAGGACAAAACAATTATAACCTTGTTAAAACCTCTTCAAAGTCAATCTTGCTATATTTCTGTTTTATTCTAATGCCGGTTTAAAAAACCTGGTTTTGTGTTAGATTTGGTTTAGGTGGCAGTCCTCCCTGTGCCTTGTGCTATACCAAACCTTCACCAAACCCTGCTCAGATCCTGTCAACTCCTCCACCTTCAGCCAAGGAGCAGACACTCATCCAGGTGTCGTCTGCCCTGAAAAACATCTACATGATTTTAACTCATGAAATTGGAATGTAAGCCACAATACGGGCTATTGTTTGCTCACCCTCTTCGCCAAACTGTTCTCAATCTGTCAGAAAAAGAATAACTTGCAAGACTTCAGTTTGTTTGTTTTTTTGCAATTTTCGTTTTGAAATAAACACGCCAGACTTTCCACACTCGCGCTGCGTGGGTCCGACTGGGCGGTGTAAAGTCCGTTTCAACCACTTGTTTTTTCTCCAGCTCAGTGTGCAGGGGGAGTTCGGGAAATCACAGAAATAACAGCAGCATTCGCAGCCTTTTGTGAGTTAAATCAAGTCACCTAGGACACATGAGTCGTCCATTGTCTCTCACCACTGTTCTTCATATTTGAGCGAGGCGCCAAACTACAGTTTACGTGTCAATCATTCACCCTATAGCGATCTTTGAAGTAGCGCCATGTTTGAGTAATATAGCCAAAGTATGCTGTATGTCGTTCTTTTTGGTCTGCTCTCTTCACCTTCATGCTCAGTGCTAATCGTGGTAACTCACTTTGGAAGACACATCGTGTTGAACTCTGTTAGAATCGGGTCTCACTTCGCCGGATGCGCAAGTCACTTTGTTGCTACTTTCCTCTCAACTTCACTTTTCCGACCAGACGTTTGGAGCATTCTAGTCTTGACCAAATTCCGATAAAAGTCATGTTTTTATTCTTCATCTATTATTTTGAAAACAAATTTGGAAAAACTTGGCAAGGAAGTATTCCAAAACTTTCCTTCACTATATCGAGCATTCTTAGCATCATAGGCCAAGCTAAAAACTGTTCTAAATACCTAAGGAGTAATTCAGTAGCATGGGAAGCCTGAGTTGTAAAGTTTTTCTTCAGTAAACTTTTACATGAAATCTTGGTCAGGTGGAGCACTCGCAATTCTCTCTTCTCTCTTTTGGGTGCTGTCGTCATAAAAGCAGGTTGTCTTCGCATCTTCCTTTCAAATTCACAGATCTAAAGCCTGGAATGGAAGCTGGCGCTCCCGCCAATTATACGAGAAGCACTCAAGACACATCGGTTCTACTAGAAACCAGTCTAATGCCAGATTTTACCAGTATGACCCCAGGTAAATCTGTGAAATCAGTCACAAGCAGGCGTGAGAGAGGAGAGAAAGAGACTATAGGGAGGCGTTCTTCGTGACGTCTTTTATACTAACAAAAAGTCATTATTATTACTTCTACACACGAAATACTATGTCATCCGATTACTCGGACTTCCATATTCGATAAAGGTGGATTTATGGAGGTCACATATAATCATATTCACTTGTACCATAATAATATATCTATTCCTTTAAATCCACATTATGCTATCCCTCCTCTCTTCACGTTCTCTCAAAAGTACAAAAAGTGCTTTACCATTTAATTAACCTTCTAATTTTTCGCATTATAACAGTTTGATCTTATAAAGTGGTCTTAATATGACCTACTATGTTTGATGGTTATCTGTCGGTGTTTTTTTTTTCTCAGTGAAACATATATACAGTTTCTTTTTTTAATGCTATTTATTTTATCGAACACTGCTTCTCATAATTCAAATTAAACTTGAACTATCACAATAACATATCATCCATGCATCTTATCTTTTCGCTTTTATCGGGGCCGGGTCCTCTGGGGTTGAGCCAGTCTAAGCAGGACTCCCCAGACTACTCCTTTTCCGGATCATTCTCCTCAACTCCTGGGGATTCGAGGGCGTTCCTGGCAGCGACGAGTACATAGCTTTCTAGCGTGTCCTGGTTTCCCGGGGTCTCCGGTGGGACATGCCGAAACTCTAGGGAGGCGCCAGGAGGGCATCCCCGGCACAGATGCCCGACCACCTCAGCTGGCTCTCTAACGTGGAGGAGCGCGGGTTATCCGAGCTCCTCGTGTGATGTAGCTTCCTCACTATTCTAAAGGGAGCGCCAGCCATGCGGAGGAAACTCATTTGCGCTTGTATCCGCGATCTTGTCTTTTCGGTCACTACCCAAGCTATGACCATATATCGGTGAGGGGTAGGAACGTAGATTGACCGGTAAACACACGTCTCTTCGACGTATGCTTTTGTCTTTCGACTTCTCAGTTCCTTTTTCGAAAACTGCGTCCGACTGCAGCCGACGGCTTCATAGATCGCGTGCCGATGTGCTGTCATACTCTACGCTTCACCACGTTCCTTCCTATCGTTTCCTTCGAACAGATCCAGAGTACCTTATACTCTCATTGGGGAATGTACTCCACACGTCTCCCTGGAGAGCTCAGGCATGCTCACCTTTTTCCTGCGTCGGAACATGGCTCAGATTTGGAGGTGCGATTCTCATCCATGCTTCACACTCGCTGCACAACCGTGCAGTGTATCGTTGGCAGGTTCCAGGTTTGATTGACCATACAGGACATACATCAATCCTGCACACAGCAGACGATAGGATTTCTGTGCTCTCTACAGGACTCACCTCTCCTGATGGCCTTAGAAATTCTGTCATAAACATGCCACAGAACCGGTGACAAAGGGGTAAAAACAGTACATAAAGTATCAGGTATCAGAAGTCAAGGCTTTTTGCTGTTTGTGTGTGTGTGGTGTGTGTTTTTTGGGACAAAGTATGCCATTCCTCACGTCTTCTTATCATTTCTTTGCTAGTCTTACTTCACTACTTAACATACGTCTGCTCTTACAGTCTCTTCCTTTGTGTTGTGTTATGTTTTTTCATTCATATATCGACTTCCACAACATTATTTATCTCTATAATCTACTAGTGCAGGCTTGGATCGCGTCTCTTTGTCGTCAAGGTATACTCTCGTGTCCTCCTCATTCTCGGAACGGATGTTATCTACGTGAAAACTTTATCCCTCGATCCGAAGTCTTCTGTACTGTCCGTGCGTCGCAGGTACTCACTCACTGAAGCAGTCCAGCGCCTATGGGCTAAGTCCATAGAGTGCTAACTGTATGATGATGTCAGGGCGTGTTGGTGTGTTACGCTTGCGAACTTTTCTCTTAGCGTCTCTCTTGGTTTCGCGTTTTTCTCCCAGATTATCTCTCCGGCATTACTCACACGTCTTCTCTCTTGATCTACTCCCGTTCCTCGTTCCTCCTCCACTTCCTCCCCGTTCTCCTCACTTCCCACGGTCTCCTCTGAATGGGTGTGTCACAATGTCCTTTCCTTCGCAATGCAGCTCAACAGTCTCTCCTCGTGCATAATCTCACTACCTCACTTCGCATATAGGTGTTTCTACTAAGTCTCTGCAACGTCTCTCTACTATCACTTCCGGCAACAGTTCAATTGTATCAATTACTCTTTATCTCTCGTTTTCTTGCATGTACTCCATGTATTCCACGTCTGCTCTCACTTCCCCGTTCCTATACATATCGAATGAAGCTCACTTCTCCACCGCTCTTTCTGATTACTACTCAGTACCTTGCGTCATCGTAGCTCTCCTTCGGATCTTCCTGCTATAGTTCAGATGGGCGTTTTCCTGACTTTTGTCACTCACGGCCTCCTTGGCTTTTACGCAATATTGCATGGTTTCCGCTCTCCATGGTTCACTAACTCCAACTGTGTTCTCTCATCGAGACGAAGATATGATATCGAGATGATCCACATATAGTACTACTACGCAAAATATCATCTGAGTGGTTGCTAGATAGAGGTTTTATTTCTGCTCTTTCCTCTATATATGTATCGGGATTACTCTCCTCAATGATGCATAATGCTTTCTATCTCCTTCTAACTATCGCTCATGCACGAAATGAACTTATTGTTTGCACGGTTTGCTCGAGTTGTCTTTTCGCTAGCGTTTGGCGGACGGGAGTGTCGGTCTCGATCAGCATACATATCCTCTCATGATAGTGTTTCACTGTAAGACATGTGTCGGTTTCTTGCTATATTCTCCGAGCGAAGCGGTCTCTCCTCCTCGAACGATATCCTCCAGAAGTGTCCACTGTGTTGCTCATCGCGTCATCCTCGCTTCCCCAGTCTCTCCTCACTTCCAGTCTCTCTCAATTTCTCAGCACGTTCTCAGCATCACGTCTGCTTTTGCTCGTCGTATCTTTCCCTTACACTGTGCCTCTACGCTCTTTCTCGTGGACTTCCTACAACACGCTCTAGCTCAGCTATACATCTTCTCCATCGGTGCTTCTCTAACTTCGTCTGCACGGGTTCTTCTGCTACGTCACTTCCACCGTATATAACTATTCATCTAGTATCTCTCCCGTTTGCATCTTCTCTTGGTTCTCACACTTAGTTCGGGCAAAGAGTGACATTACTCACAATGGCACAGTTTCTCTTACCTTACCGTGCCACGTCGTCTTGATTGCGGCGTGGGCTGGGGTTTCCGCTCTAAGGGTGCTCTTGAGCTATCGCGGAGCCGACGGGTTCGATTACTATATCCTCTGACGTATCAGCTTCGAATAATGTGTTGGGACCTTGTCATCTCCGCAACTTGCCTCACGTCTCCTCCTCACTCTCGCCACGTGTGTAGTGTACTGCCACTGTCTCGATCCGTAGGCGCTCGTGACACACTCTTTGAGCCACCGTCTCATTACTCACATGGTGCAAGACACGCTCTGATACGGATGGAGACAGGGGTTGGGACAACTTCTTCATACTAGTTAATTTATATATGACTGTGGTTTGACAATGGGGGTTGTGGTCTACGTCGCTGTCCTTTCATCGTAAGTTACTCATATGTCTAAGTATCCTCCTTATCTCAAAGTATCGCGGGATATATATCGTATACAATATCACATTGGTTAACTCAAAGGTAGAACTCTTCACGTTCTCGATATCTTGACTTCATCTTACAGAAAGATTCACGTGATTGACTTCTTCAGATTTCGGGAACAATAGTAAGGTACAGATTATATCTAATGCTGGGATAGGGCCTATCATAATCTTGTGGTGCCCAAAGCAAAACAAGAAAACATATTTTAAGAGTAATTTCACCATAAAGAAACTTTATACAAATAGTGATTTCAGTATATTTATCACATAAGTAGAGAATAGCATTTTATTAATTCAGTATAATCTCAGGTACTGTATCTTGATTATTAGGAGCATCTCACCAAGCTGGTTTCTAGGTGCATATATAGACACAGATCAATCTCGGTATCTAGGGTATTCTTGTTCTCTGGAGAACTTCTAGATAATGTCTATTAGGTAATATTAGCAAATTGAACGTAGTGTATTACTTTATTGATCTGGCTTTGGGGTCATTTTATGCTTTTGAAATCCACGCTTCAGTTATTTATATTTTAGGCATGAACCTCATAGGGGCGACAGTTTGACGATTTTTTTTTTTTCTATGTAGGTCTTAGAGTGGAATCAAAACCCTGGCACATCAAATTCGGTTTCTGCTGATAAGGAAATTTAGCTTTCAAAAATATCAGCGCAGGTCCTTCTTGGATACCAATTGAAGCTATATTTCTGCCGCATCATGCATACTTCCACAACACCTAAGGAGTGATCTTTTCCGTTGACTCTCTGCATTGTGGCTTTTGAAGGTACTTCAAAGAATACAATTGGTAGTACAGTGTTCATCATATACAATACCCGGTTCTGGATATCAGGAGGAGAGTGCACTATTTGATTACAGATGCTGTAACATTTGCTGATTGCAGACTGTAATCTTTGACAAATGCGTTTCACCAATGCCGAGTTTTTGGTCATATCAGTTTCTTTCTGGAACATAATAAAATACATGAATACGGTCGTTGGAGGCATGGCCATTTGTCATCTTATAGTGACTTTCCTGTGCTGAGCCCTCGTTGATATTAGCGGGCATCTAGCGGGGCCAGTGCGAGCACCAAAAACTGACGAGTCTGCACGAGTGGTTGGATATCCTTGGTCATTTTGACGGGTCGCCGTGTCGGAGAATGGCCTCCCCAGCAGAGAATGGGGAAGCACTCCTGTATCTAATAGTAAGGGATGCGAAGATCTAAGATGCTAATATAAATCTTCAGGGATTCAAATCTTCAACAGCCAATAGATACCACAAACGGCCACTTTTAAATGAGGTGACATTTAAAAGATCCTTGGGTTCTCCATGCTTGGAGGAAATAGAACAAAACACAGGCAAATGTTGGTGTTATGTTTGAGGACAATACTATTCAAAGAGACATATTAAGCTTTCTCTTGTAATTTTATGTTAAGCTATTACAACCGTAGAGTATATTCATGTTTTTCATTTATACTGGAATACTGTTGTTTCTGCATTTTTTTTTTTGGATGTAATTTGTGTATTGATAATGAAAAGGAGATTCTTTTCAGAACTCGCTCGGCACAATAATGCTGAAGACTTGAGACTTTTTAAACAGCCACAACAAATCAATGGAATTAGCAACATCTAAAAGACAATTGCCGCTACTGGTAGTGTTATTTTTGCTTTTGTAGGAGGGGATGTGATGTTGGATCTTGTATCTCTGAATGATGGCAAACCATAGGAACTGAGTAAACTGGTTGAAGAGACACAAATGGGGAATATTATTATCGCATCTTTCTATGTGGAGAGTTTGTTGGAATGGGAACATCTGTAGATAGAGGGAATGAAGTAGGAGGAGAGCATGGGAAGTGCAGGGAAGAAGGCCATGTGAAGTTGAGCGAGCGAGAACATGGAGAATAGACAGGAAAGGAGAGCATGGAGATGGGAGGTAGAAGGAAAAGTGGAAAGAGGTGAAGGAGGAGAACATGGAAGGGAAGGAGGGATAGTGAGGCAGACTGCTATGTGGATAGTGGAGGATGGCGAAGTGCATGCGACAGTGATGTGCTGGACGACATAGGCAAGTTGGGACGTGCGGAGACATGGATAGTGCAAGGCATGAGGAGGAAGACATTGGACATTAAGTGAGTGGAGGAGGCGTTGGACAGTAGGAGGTTAGTGAAAAGTTGGAATTGGTGTTCAACGTGCGCACCTAAAAATTATCGTGTTCCCTGTAGGAGTTAGTTGACATGGCAGTGTGACGCAGGATGTGTGGATGGAGAGTGTATGGCGAAGCATCGGATGGAGCGCAGAAACTATGCGAATCGTAGAATGAGGAGACAGGCATGGCGGAATTGACGTTGTTGCGAGTGGGGAGTCACGAGCTTGGTTTTATCAGTAACATTCTGCTACCTCCCGCTGCAACCTCCTGCAGCATCCATCGTAGGTCGTCTTCGGATAGTTTCTTCTGCTCCGTTTCTCGAATCTGGCACTTAGACTTGCAACACAGAAAACCGGGGAGATGAGGTATGGAGCCCCGATCCCTGCGGATTAGGACGACAGCGTATCGGTTGTCCGTGTATTCTTGGGACCTCTGTGTTATTTCCTAACAGCATGAGTTCTCTTTTCCTCCCTTCTCGGTCTCCAGGTTGGAACCTGAAGCGGAATTTTTTGGGTCTATCCATGTCTTCTGTTTCCTCCATATGGGCTTTGGTTGGCCTCTATGTGCTTCTAACTTTCTCTTACTTTAACGGGATTCACACTTGGATCTACTCTTCCACATACCAGGCTCTCATTCCCTCTCACTCAACTACACTTTCGCCATGCCTCCTCCTTCTCCTTCACGCCTCCTCCTCACTTGCATGTCTCCTCCTCACTTCATCGCAATTCTCCGCCTCACTTCCATGTCTCCGCTCACTTCCATGCCCGCTCCTCACTTCCATGTCTCCTCTTTATTCCATGTTCCTCCTCAACTCCATGTGGCTCTACTCACTTCCATGCCTCCTCCTCACTTCCATGTCTCCTCTCACTCTCCATCCATGCCTTCTCCTATTCCATGTTCCTCCTCACTTCCATGCGCTCCTCCTCCTCACTATCCTGCCTCCTCCTCCTCACTTCCATGTCTCCGCTCCTCACTTCGCATGTCTCCTCCTTATTCCCATGTCTCCTCCTCACTTTTATGTCTCCTCCTGCACGTTCCAATAACTCCTCCTCACGTTCCATGTCTCTCCGCCCGTCACTTCCATGTCTCCTCCTCACTTCCATGCTCCTCCTCACTTCCATGTCTCCTCCTCACTTCCATGCCTCCTCCTCGCTCACTTCAACGCCTCTTCCTGCAACTTCCATGTCTCCTCCTTACTTCCATGTCTCGCTCCTCAATTCATGCCTCTCCGCCTCACTTTCCTGTCTCTGTCTCTCACCTCCAATGTCTCCTCCTACTTCCACAGTGTCTCGCCTCCTCCTTACTTCCATGTCTCCTTCTCACTTGTAATGTCTCCCTCTTCATTTCCATGAACCTCCTCCTCACTTGCCATGTCTCCGTCACTCCACTTCCATGTCTCCTCCTCCTTCATGTCTCTCCTCCTCACTTCCATGTCTCCTCCTCACTTCCATGCCTCTCCTCACTTTCCAATGCCTCCTCGCCTCTCTCCTCACTTCCTGTGTCTCCCTCCTCACTAGCCTGTGTCTCCTCCTCACGCTCCCATGTCTCTCCTCTCCACGTTCCTCCTCACTTCCCCACGTCTCCTCCTCACTTCCCATGTCTCCTACACTTCCCATGTCTCCTCCTCCCTCCCCATGTCTCTTCCTACTTCCCCATGTCTCCTCTCACTTCCCCAGTTCTCCTCCTCACTTCCCCACGTCTCCTCCTCTTTCCCCAGTCTCCTCCTCAACTTCCCCGCGTCTGCCTTCCCCTCACGTCCCCGCGTCTCCTCCTCACTTCCCCACGTCTCCTCCTCACTTCCCCTCACGTCTCCGCTCCTCTCTTCCCCTGCGTCTCCTCTCACTTCCCCGCGTCTCCTCCTCACTTCCCCCGCGTCTCCTCCTCACTTCCGCACGTCTCGCCTCCTCACTTCGCCCATCTCTCCTTCACTTTTCCACCACGTCTTCCTACTCACTTCCACGTCTCCTCCTCACTTTCCCCACGTCTCCTCCTCTCTCCCCACGTCTCGCTCCTCCCTTCCCGCACGTTCCTCCTCACTTCCCCACGTCTCGGCTCCTCATTCCCTCCCGCTCGCTCCTCACTTCCCCACGTCCCTCCTCACTTCCTCAACGTCTCCCCTCACTTCCCACGTCTCTCCTCACTTCCTCACGTCTCCTTGCCTCACTTCCCCACGCTCTCCTCCGTCGACTTCCTCACTCTCCTCCTCTCTTCCCCGCGTCTCCTGCTCACTTCCCCACGTCTCCTCCTACTTCACGTCTCCTCCTCACTTCCCCAACGTCTCCTCTCTCTCTTCCCCACGTCTCGCTCTCTACTTCCCTCAACGTCTCCTCCTCACTTCCGCCACGTCTCCTCCTCAACTTTCCTCCCGTCTCCTCCTCACTTCCCCACGTCTCTCCTCACTTCCTCACGTCTCCTCCTACTTCCCGCATGTCTCTCCTCCTCTCACGTCTCCTCCTCAACTTCCCCCACGTCTCCTCCTCACTTCCCACGTCTCCTCCTCACTTCCTCACGTCTCTACCTCACTTCCCCACGGTCTCGCTCCTCACTTCCGCCCATGTCTCCGTCCTCACCTTCTCACGTCTCCTTCCTTACTTATCCCCATACGGGTCTCCGTCCTCGATTTCTCCCATGTGTCTCCTCACTTCCCCACTCTCCTCCTCAACTTCCCCACGTCTCCTCCTCACTTCCCGACGTCTCCTCCCTCTCTTCCCCACGTCTCCTCCTCACTTCCCGCACGTCTCCTCCCTCACTTCCCCAAGTTCTCCTCCTCACTTCCTCCCGTCTCCTTCCTACTTCCCACGTCTCCTCTCACTTCTCTCAACGTCTACTCCTCACTTCCCCACGTCTCCTCCTCACTTTCCACCATGTCCTCCTCACTTCCCCACGTCTCCTCCTTCACTTCCCCACGTCTCTCCTCACTTCCCCACGTTCCTCCTCTCTTCCCCACGTCTCCCCTCCTCAGCTTCCACGTCTCCTCCTCACTTCCCCACGTCTCCTCTCACCTTCCTCCCGTCTCCTCCTCACTTCCACCACGTCCTCCTCGCTCACTTCCTCAGCGTCTCTCCTCATTTCTGCCATGTCTCCTCCTCACTTTCCTCACGTCTCCTCCTCATCTTCCCACGTCTCCTCCTCACTTCTCCGTCTCCTTAACTCACTTCCGCCACGTCTCCTCCTCACTTCCTTCCCGTCTCTCACTCACTTCCCACGTCTCCCCCTTCACTTCCTCACGTCTCCTCTCACTTCCCCCGTCCCTCCTCACTTCCCCATGTCTCTCACTTCTCCCACGTCTCCTCCTACTTCCGACGTGCTCCTGCCTCCTTCCCATAGAAGAAACACCAAGCAAAAGCTAATATGAACGTCTCCTCTCGTCTTCGCCGGCACGTCCTCCTCCTACTTCCCCACCGTCTCCTCCTCACTTCCCCACGTCTCCTCCTCACTTCCTCCCGTCTTCCTCCTACACTTCGCCCACGTCTCCTCCTACTTCCTCACGTCTCCTCCGTCATTTCCCCATGTCTCCTCCTCACTTCCTTCACGTCTCTCCTCACTTCCCACGTCTCCTCCTACTTCCTCTCCGTCTCCCCTCCCACTTCCCACGTCTCTCCCATTCCTCACGTCTCCTCCTCAATTCCCACGTCTCCTCCTCACTTCCTCACGTCTCCTCTCAACTTTTCCCCACTGTCTCCTTCCTACTTCCTCACGTCTCCTCCTCATTTCCCCATGTCTCCTCCTCACTTCCTACACGTCTCCTCCTCACTTCCCCAGTCTCCTCTCATTCCTCCCGTCTCCTCCTCACTTCCCCACGTCTCCTCCTCACTTCCTCACGTCTCCTCCTCACTTCCCCATGTCTCTCTCACTTCCTCGCACGTAATCCTCGCTCACTTCCCCATGTCTCCTCCTCAGCTTCCCCTCACGTCTCCTCCTCACTTCCCCACGTCTCCTCCGTCACTCCCCCTTACTTACTGGTTCTTTAACTGCCCAAAGAGCAAACAAAACCTAAAAAAATAGGTTTTTCCAGAATAGCATTATTTATTGGCAATTTATTAATCAACGCATCTTTGTGAAAGCGGTTTTATCTTTTTTCTTGCTCACTTGCTTTTAGGAAACGTTTTTCTTCTTTCTGTTTTTATTTAAATCAAACTATAAATAGCATCAACCCTATGGGACTTTCATGTCATCTTATGCTTGGTTCATGGAAGTATTGAAAGAATAGCGGTCCTGCATTTCTGGCCTCACAATAAGGACGTTTTGTTTGTTTAGAATGTGCATAGTTCCTTCCCGGGTGTCTGGATAATCAAGAGAAGGAGTGCACTGAATTTGATAACAAGATGCTTAACATTTTGGCCGCGAGTTTGACCCACATAATCCGTGATTATATTTATCTGCCTCGGCCGGCGGAGGTCCTGAACTGGGGCGAGGAGTCATTATCCAAGACTGAAGAACAAGAAGACAGTGCAGAACAAATAAAAATCTTCAGGGATTCAAATCTTCAAACAAGCCATAGCAACAACCAAGCCAACGGACCACTTTTAAATGAGGTGACATTTAAAAGATCCTTGTTCTTCGCACTGCTTGGAGGAAAATAGAACAAACACAGCACCATGTTGGTGTTATGTTCTGAGGACCAAACCTATCCAAAGAAAGACATAATTTAAGCCTTTTTCTTGTATTTAGTGTTAAGCTATTACACACGTAGAGTATATTCAATGTTTTTCATTTCATACTGAAACTAACTGTTGTTTCTTCTGCATTTTTTGGAATTGTAATTTGTTGTAATTGATGACATTGAAAAAGTAGAATTCTTTTCAGAACTCGGCACTAATAATGGACTGAAGAACTTGAACTTTAACAGCCACATCAAATCAGAATGGCATTAGCAACATCTAAAGACATTGCCAGAATCAAAGGTATAGGTGCAGGGGTGGGCAACTCCTGGGATCCTGGCGCTGAAAATGAATCGATCCTGGCGCCCTTCCTTATAGGCAAATACAGTGGCCCGCCGGATTGCTATTTGACCTAATTTAAACACACAGAGGAACTCCACTGCAAGTTTTACCACAGGCTATAGTCACAATATAAGACGTGTTTATGCACACGGAAGAGGTCTCGCATAAAGGAAATGATACAAACATGCCTAATTACAACCAAAATGCAAACTAAATAATTTAAAGATTCCGTTACCCAATTTAATATAACATTCCTTGGGCCCATAATAAAAATCTACTGGTAACCAGAGCCAAAAAAGTCAGATCTCGAGCCATAAAAGGTTGCCAACCCTGTTTTAAACCAGAACTTATCAACATGCGTTTGTCTGCCAGTAGATTAGCTATACTGTAAACGGCCTGCTCACGTGGCCTTCTCCAAACGAGCTGTAAAACAGCTGGCAGTACATCCAGAACGCCGCTATGCTCGGGTCTGACTAGAACCAGGAAGTATGATCACATCAGGTCCTGTGCTCAGGTCTCTGCACTGCCCCTGTGGCTCAGAGAATAGACTTCAAAGCAGCTCTGCTTGTATGCAAGTTCTCCATGCCTAGCACGCAAAGTACAAATCTTGGGACATGTTAGTGCCAATATGAACCATCTCGACCTTGAGGACCTCAGGCCGCCTCCTGCTGGTGCGCGAGTCAGGACAAAACATGCCAGAGTCAGGAATTAACATGGGACCGGCCTCCTGCTGATCGCCCCAAGTCAGGACTAAACATGGACCGGCCCCTGCTGGGTGGCAGTAGTCAGGACTAAACATGGACCGGCCGCTCCTGCTGGTGGCCCAGTTTGCAGGGCTAAACACTGGACCGGGCCTCCTGCTGGTGGCCAAGAGTCAGGACTAAACAATGGATCCGGGGCACTCACTGCTGTGGCCAGAGTCAGGAACTAAACATCGGACCGCTCCTGCTGGTGCCAGAGGTCAGACTAAAATGGACCGGGCTCCTGCTGTGCCAGAGTCAGGACTAAACATGGACCTGCTCCTGCTGTGCCAGATCAGGACTAACATGGACCGGCCTCCTGCTGGTGCCAGAGTCCGGACTAAACATGGGCGGCCTCCTTTCTGCGTGGTGCCGAGTCCGGAACAAACACTGGGCCGGCCCTCGCTGCTGGTGCCAGAGTCCCGGACAAACAGGGCCGGCCTCTCTTGGGTGCAGAGTCCGGACTAAAACAGGACCGGCCTCCTGCTGATGCCCACATCAGGACTAAACAATGGACCGGCCTGCTGGTGGCCCAGAGTCAGGTACTAACATGACGCGGTCCTCTGCTGGTGCCAGTGTCAGGGCTAAAACATGACCGGCCTCCTGCTGTTGGCCAGCAGTCAGGACTTAATACATGGGACCTGGCCTCTCTGCTGGTGCCAGTGTCAGGCTAAACATGGACCGGCTCTACCGCTGGTGCCAGAGTCAGGACTAAACATGGACGGCCTCCTGCTGGTGCCAGAGTCGCAGGACTAAACATGGACGCGCCTCCTGCTGGTGCCAGAAGTGCAGGACTAAACATGGACGGCTCCCCTGCTGGTGCCAGAGTCAGGACAAACATGGACCTGGCCTCCTGCTAGTGCCAGAGTCTAGGACTAAACATGGGCCGCCCTCCTGCTGGTGCAAGAGTCCGGACTAAACATGACGCCTCCTGCTGGTGCCTCCAACAGTTTACTCTGACAATTATTCTCGGCTTAAAAGCTAATATGTTTTTTGAAAGGAGTTTTATTCTGCACTCTTCTCTTTTGAAGTCAAATTTAAAATCATTATATATTTATTTAGTTTGATGTTGTTTTTATATTGTGATGAATTTCAATGCCATCTTTTCTTCTTCTGCAAAGGCACTATGGATTTCTTTGGTCACTAATCAACAATTAAACACACACGCAATAATTTTTCTCCACAAACAGTGCAAAAGGAGCCGTCATGTTCTCTATAAGTGTACCTGCTGTTGTAGTTAGATGTTTTCATCAGCGCCCTCTTTCTCAGAACGAGTATTAGATCTGAGAAATCTGACCGGCTGGCAGCCAAGTGTTCCTCACTTTCTTTCTCCAGCTCCAAGAACATGGACAACTGCTCTCCATGGTCTCTCTCTCTCTCTCTCTCTCTCTCTCTCTCTCTCTCTCTTCTCTCTCTCTCTCTCTCTCTCTCTTCTCTCTCTTCTCGTCTCTTCTCGTCTTCTTCTATGTCTTTCTCTCTCTCTCTTTCTTCTGCCCCTCGCACCCATCTCTCTCTTCTTTTCTCTTTCTCTCTCTCCCCCTCTCTCTCTCTCCTCCACTCTCTCTCTCTCCTCCCTTCTCTCTCTCCTCTGCTTACTCTCTCTTTTCTCTACTTCTCTCTCTTTCCTTCTTCTCTCTTCCTCTCTCTTCCTCATCTCTTCTCGCCTCTCTCTCTCTCTCTGTTCTCTCTTCTCTCTCTCTTTCTCTCTCGTCTTCTCTCTTCTCTCTCTTTCGTCTCTCTTCCTCTCTCTACCTCCATCTTTCGTCTCGTCTTCTCTCTTCTTTCTCTTCCCCGCCGCCCTCTCGTCTCTCTCTCTCTCTGCAGATCCAGATCCGTGTGACTTCTATAACTGCAGATAATCACCAACATATCCACTTTATTTCTACCGCATCTGCTTTTATTTCTGACCCTACTGACCTGCGTTGCGGTTGTGATTTGCATTTCCGGTTAAGCGGGAATCTCATTAATTTCAATGGAGAAAAGAGAAACATTTGCAGCTAAAATATTATTACTGCAGTATAGTATAGTTTATATAGTGTTAGTGAGCTTTCCGAAAATGATTTTTGTTTGTTGTACATTTACTATTCCCAATACTGAAATTGCACTTTTCTGATTACATTAAACATGCACTATGTGTAACTCTTCTAGAGGATGGTAATCAATTACTATCTCCATGGTGATGCAAGTGCTTTCACTGGAATGTCCCACAGTATGTCGGTGTGATCCCTCATTCACATAAATGTGATCTCACCTTCACACTTCTCCAGGATGTGAACGGTCTCTCCCACCTCCAGAACCAGGCCCTGATTCACCGAGCCGCGGAAGTTACAGATCACTGCAAAGAAACACACAAATACTTCATTCAGACATTTACGCAAACAAATAAAAGGCTTTGTAAGTTTGCAGCAGTTTGGGCCCACATTGCAACGACGATTTATCTCTCGCAACAAAGCACTGGATATATATATATATATATATATATATACTACTAAATATACTGCATGTTTTTCGAGGCAATACAAATACCTGTAACTGAATAAATGCAAGACAGATATGTTTAATGCCTTAACTATGTTTAATGCTTTAACAAACAACACTCAAAGTTATGAAGTAAATTATGGCCAGAGGTGAAACAAACTTTGAATTTGAACTTCAGTTTGGGCCAAACCTGCTCCAAAAATAGCAGAAGCATCACAGGGCTTATACGTCTCCTCTGTCAACGCTCCACTGGCTCTTTTAATAAGATCTTCTGCTTCTGTACAAATCCCATGTCTAGGCTCCAGGACCTGATTCCAGTTGATATTTCCTCAGTCAATCCGCGCTCATCAAGCTCAAAGACAAAGTGGGCTTCTGCTCCGGCGTCCCATCGCAGTCGCTCGCTGCGTCGCAAAGTGTCATCCTTTCCTGGCCACTCGACCAAACCTCGCGAATCAACTCAAATCACTACAATAACATTAACGTGATTGACAAGTACGTTTGAAAAAGATACACACCCAATGCTCTGTGGGTTTTTGTTGGTTTGCTTTTTTAATTAATTGGTGACACATCTAGGATTCAGCGGCATCGTGGAACCATACTGGCACAAATGGAATGAAAATAATCACTGCTGGCTATTGCGGACTGTAGCTCTCCATAAGTGACACCGTGAGCATGGTCCGGCAAGAGAAAATCCGCCCCAAAGGACTTGTTTCTTTTATTGAGTCACTTAAGATCAATACTGCAATTTAAAATGACCACAGTACAAAATAATGAACCATGTGTGTCATAGGTTAGAAATACTGCAGATCAAAACAAAATATGTTTCTTTAATTAAAAGAGACAAGAGGTACTGTGTGTTGAACTGTTACGTCCATAAGTAAATCATCATTTTGAATTGTGTTTGTTGTAAACCGCATTCTTGATCCAAAACAGCTTAGTAATAGAAACAGGTCCTTTGACTTTCTGTTGCAGAACTGATAAGCCCCGCCTCTTCATTGTGACATTTGCAGCAGTTGTCACTTACATGTTTTTATTTTTTTTAAAGTAGCTAACTGATATTTTAGAACCCTATATGTGTCACTCAGAGTTTTAATTTGAAAAAAAAAAAAATCTTCAATCAGTACAGGGGATGTGGGCGGGGATAGGGGGTAGGTGAAAACAGCAATTTTCTGAGCACTCGGGCCTCAGTTGCAGGACATTACAGGACTAACTCAAACATGCAGAAATCAGTACAAGTACTACGCAAATGAGGAGGAAACACTGTTGTAACAAGGTTGAATCTCATGTAAGTTGATTTAGCGTCATATGTCCCTTTTAAAATGACATTTAAAATGACATTACAAGTGACTTGGACTGTAATCATTTCTCAAAGTGGACTGTTGAACGTAAACATTCAAACGTTTCTATTTAGGATGAAATAGGTTGGATCGAGGTTGGATGAGGGAGAAACTATGGAGAGAGAGTTGGACCCTGGATCTGAACTCACACCAACACAACTGCACAGCGGCACTATATGATTTATATATTTTGTATTATTTATATATTTGTATTATTATTATTATTATAAAGCTGCAGCATTAGATTCTCTGGATTGAGCAGGATCAGGAAATCAATGGCAGATTTATCTATAAGTGATCCTACAAAATTGTACAGAAAACATGATTTTAGTGCAACGATATTCTTTTACTACCTTTACTCACATCTTTCCCTTCTCTTCTTTGCAATTAATGATACACCAGAACTTCTATTACAACTACTAATACAATTTCTACTACAGCCGTGTTTCCACTGGTTCGCTCCGGAGCGGACTGGAACGGTCCAAACGTTTCTCCTCTGGTTTAAGTGAACTGCTCCGGGCCGTTTCAACAATCCAAAGTGGACCCTGCCAGGTCAAGCTTTCAAAGCAATCCGGTTCTCTTTGGCGCCCCCTACGCTTTAGCTAAAGAGGAAAGAGGAGACAAAACAAGGCGACAAAAAGCAGATGTAAACAGAAAACATTTCTCACCGAACGCTGACTTGATCATATGATGAACTGCAGTATTTTCACGGTGGTAACTTTAAATGTTGAGCTCACACGGTTAGCAAGAAAAACCTCGCAAAGCATCAGCAGTTCCACACATGTCACGACCCAAAATACAATATTTCCAGTGCATAATGCATCTAAAATGATTCAAACCCCAAAGCATTACTTGAAGAGACAATAAAACTTGGCGTAAAGAGAAGTTAAATAAATGCAGAAAAAGCTGACAATAAACTGAAAGTAGTTCCTTGCCCACAGCACCACAAACTTCTCATGTTAAAAAGTAGAATTCAAGGTACGTAAGTGTAGATTGTGATTATTACGAAAACAACAAAAGTTCATTGAGTCAAAGAGCTCCGAGATGAAAGCAGTCGAGGAGGCCAGAGCCAGTCGAAACGTGGCTGTACGTCACATCACAGCTCCTTTATCTCAAGAATAATTGTGCTTATTCTACCTGCATTTTCAAGAAACCAGGAATTTAGACACACAATACAGGTCGCATACAAGCAACGCCAACTCATAAACCATCTTTCAACCCTCATACGTGCATCTTTACAAACAGCATCGAAAGTCCACCTCCAACCCAACTGCCGTTCACCCCCTTTTGCGGTACAGTCCACCGGCACACACAAGTCTTCCCATATCACAGCTCGTCTACATTCTAAAGCCGTTCATGCGTTCAAGTGCAGTCTGTGCTTTTGCAGGCATCTCCAGTCCACTGCCTCTTATCGTTTAATCAGGTGAGCTCATTTCCGCTTTCACCATCTGATCACACCCCTGTTAACAACGTACGCCACTGCGCTGACCAGCCCCCTGATGAAACGGCGCCGGAGTTAGCGCTGAATTATTACAGTATTGGACCGATAAAAGAGGCCGCATTGAAATCGTCTTTACAGGAAATGTATGGTTTGATTTCATACAGCTGGTATGTTATGTAGCATGTAGATTGGTTAAAATGTGAACGCAGAAAATGGACAAATTTGTGAGTTATAAAAATACAGGAAAAACATTAAGAAAACATCCACGCACCAAACCGCTTTCATATAACAGTGCTTCGCAGACAGTGTAGGCAGGACTGGTGGGTGTCTTGCCAAGAGACACAGAGACATTACTTACACACTAAAAAATGTTGAAGTGCTATATATTTTTATAATAATATCACAATAAACAATGTTACTTAAGGCCTAATGACTTTATGCCACTGTCACAATTACCTGAACAAACGAAGAGCAGAATGAAACACTTTAGCTCTCTAATAATGAGATTTTAACATATGACAAAAAAGTAACACAACTTTTCCTGTCAGTGCAAATAAAAGGTACACACAATAACTACTGAGCCACAAAAATATACTCCCAGCTTTAATCTATTGAACGATGAGTCGCTACAGTAAATATTGCGCATGTGTTTATGTGGTCTTTTGAACAGAATTGCCCCACTTTCCCCACTTCCATCGCTTTGCTCAAAGGCACAACTGGCACATCCTCGCCCCGCTTTACCCTCCATTCCATCACCGTTCAGCAGCTGGGCTCTTACTGTAACGTGACGAGGTGAAATCAGAGAACAGGAGGCCCGGGGCACACGTAATGAACACAGCAAGGGCTTTTCTGCATGAGATATTTCGCCTATTCTTTACCGTCACTGCACGCACGGATGCCCGCTTGACCGGGATGCGGGTCGGCTGTCATGGTTCGAGCTGCATCAACGCAGCAGAGTTCAGCACGGGTCTAACACGCGTAAGAAAGGCGGGTGTGGGTGAAAAAGGCAGAAGTTTGTCTGAATGTAGAAGATGGCTGCACTGCGTCATATGCTCAGGCCTTGTCCGTCTCTATGAAAGTATTACTGCTTTGTTTTATTGCCAAAAATTACCTTGGAAAATGCAAATTCTTACTATGGAACATTTCTGGCAAAACAAAGACGTGGAGAAAAGGTGGCGGACCCTCCAGCAGAAAGTGCTCCTTTCATTGGTCAATAAAAATACAGGTCAGATGGAAGATTAGAAGGTGGAATGGATAAGAACATACGAAACACAAAGGTCGCACAGGATAAATACATTGCCCCACCTGCTTGTCTCCATGGAGATGCTTTTGTTTTGTCTTAAGAATGTCCCACGAATATGTAGACGGGCCGATATTTAGTTTGGCCCGACAAACTTCTTAAAGGAAAGAAATAAAGCTTAACAAAATTTAATAAGTCAATTTTGCTCAATTATGGGTTAGTAGTAAATGGTTATAGATAAAAGCCACATTCGATTTCTTTTTTAAACATACAGCAACAAAAACATACATAAAACAAACTGCCCTATGTGGAAAGAAGAAACATATATAATAATAATAAAAATATATATATATATTCTAAAATAATGGCGTTATTTCCCTCGTTAGACCTTTATTATGTAGAGAAGTGCAACCGACTGTAATCATTGCCAATGCACTTTGAATGCGAGTTTAATGCCATACTGTGGAATATTTCAGGCAATTTCACATCCACAGAGACAAGCAGGGGGCGGACAAGTTGCACCGTGCACATCTGGCACAAGTTCCCCTCTCAGCACCGACCCAAAGCTCAAGGTTCAATCCCCAGTGATGATTTGTAACACGCTGTCGGAGCTTCATTGTCCCACTCTACATTATCAATAATTAAAACGCACTCAACCGTGGTGTTTTTTTGTGTGTTTTTTTTTAGATACACTTGCGTTGCACATCCAAATAAATAGCTCACATTCTTGAAAGTAATTACATGACATTTTTAAATAGTATTGACGCTCTAGATGGGGGGGTAGGGTAAAAACTACTGCAACTCTTTGGCACTACAATTTACGGTTTTTAAATGTGTTCTCAAAGCAGATATGTTGTTGTTGAGATAAATATCATAAACCAGGTCAAAATATCAGAATTTTGAATATCAAGCAGCTTATTTTGACATCTTTTTACACAAATATGCACATACTTTTAGTTCCAACGTGCAGTATTCTTTTATCAGACGTGTGAGTTGGACTTGGTCGGTTTGTTGTTTGGCCTCTGGGACGATTGGTTCACTGGAGCAGATGATGGAGCTATAGTTTCCACCGCACTGCCTTCTCAAAAAGTTTAAAGAAATAATACACAACTTTGGAGGGTTTTTTGGGGGGTGTTTTTGGGTATGGGCAAGATTTTCAAACAAGTCTAACAAGTTTTTATTTGCGATTGATTATTCGACTTTTTTGAACGTTTATTCGGCCTCAGTGAGTTCTTCTATTTTCACTGTTAAATTGTTCAGACAAAACTATATACACATTATTTTTGTTTTGTTGTTGTTGTTGTTGTTGTTGTTGTTGTTGTTTTTAAAGGTGTGATAAGTATTTTGTGTCTTTTGAAGGGTATGCCACCTGCTTGTTTCCACGGAGATGTTGATGTTTCCTCCAAATCATTCCCCAGCATGGCATTAAACCTCCATGGAGTCAAGCTTGGGTTTTTTTTTTTTTTTTTTGCAATAAAACAAGTACAATGAATATGTTTAATGCCATATTGAGAAACATGCAAGGCTAAACACAGTGCACCTTTAATAACGTGGCACAATGCATCTCTCCTGATGAGGTTAATGCATGTTGTGCACTGTCCCTGTCTCGAATGAACAAACTAACTAAACGAATGTGCATGCGCTTCAAATATCAACACAAACATTACATTTTCACATGGTTTTCCAATAACATGTCAAGCCCCGCCTCAGCCCTCCGCTCCGGGAACAGGACCTTGAAACGGGGGCATGTGCGGGTCAGTGATTGAGCCTACATCAGAGCGCGTGCCAGTGCGGTGTGGTGCGTCTAGCACCTGCTCGTCACCGTGAATGCGCTCACCGCTTGTGGTTGCGGTGGAGGTAAACGCACGAGCTGCACGGGGGGCAAACGGCAAGGGTTTGCTCAGGGCAGATGTTACGTTAAAAGACTTGCAAAAGATTTAAGCAAAATTATGTTTTTGATACCTTCACTAGCCTTGATAAAGCATGAAAAAAGACTTCATTCATAAGAACAAACAGTCTATTGAGAGTGATCCGGGCTTAGCAACATAATTAAAGGCTTAGGGTTTGGTATTCATACGTTACTAAGCCTGAATTTGTAAATTAATGAATGCACTATTTCTTAATCATGAATGAAGCCTTTTTTTTTTTTTTTTCCCAACACAACATCTGACTCAAGATTAACAAGGAAAACAACATAATTCTGAAAAAAGAAATAAGACATTTTGGCGTGTGGTGCTGAAAGAACAGTTCCCATGTCGCACCAATGTGACCTGTTAGAGCTTTTCAAGACTCAAGACTTTGTAGAGAGTCCAGATGACTACTACAATGGAACACTCCTGGACGAATGAGGGATTACACAGACTTTGTGTTCAAAAAATACATAATGAATATATAAAAAAGCAGTATCATTTACGCAAAGACAAAAACAGCACAACATAACTGCAAAGACGAATGCAGATCAGTTATTATTATTATGGCGTACGTCTGCATTATTAGTTATGTTGTGCTGTTTTTGTTTTTTGTTTGTTGATTTTACTCTAAATGTATTTACAACACAGAAAATAAAAACCATCAAATCTAAAACCCATTTGATTATGCAAACTAATCACAGCAACAACAACAACAACAAAAGCCTTTCCAAACCTGACCTAATTAGCATTCTGGCTGATCTCCCAGGCTTTTAAAGGTGCTCTGTGCATTTTTAGGTGGAGGCTCTTGTCCAGATTATTCCTATGCAATTCACTGAATTTGAATCGAGATTGAGTTTCAGTGATCTCTAATCATCGGCGCTGTGCTTGGGGCTTTTAAATCCAGAAGTCCGCGGCCAATTCTCTTTCAGTCAAATCGTGTGGTTTGGAGCAAAGTTCAGACAGTGGAGGAAGAACTTTTGAGTTCAATAGCACTGATTAAAAGTATGCATGGTTTTTGTTCAGAAAAGTAATACTGAAAGCTTTTTTTTTTTACAGTAATTACAGTAATTACAGTATATTGAATCAAAATCGATATCGATAAGAGGATTTTTTTCCGTCTTTCTTTCTTTCTTTTTTTTTTTCTTTGCGATACAACCCATCCCTCTCAGTGACGTTGTTTTAGTTATTTTCATTTTTTGGTTTATGTTTTTGTTTGTTCCAGCTGCAACTGGAAGACGAACATGTTTTTTTCAATACCATGGCACATTCCAGGCAACGCAGTGACATTTTTATGAGGCAGGCAGCTGCAGAAAGACATACATCGTGCAACTTTGAACACACAATGAAGACAACAGCGACGTTAGCTAAGCCTGCATTATTCATCCCCCCTCCACATGAGCGCACTGAGCCCTCCTCTGCACACTTCCTCCATGACATACAATTATCAGCCTGCCCCTGCTGCATCTGCACAGCCACGTTCAGCCACTCACAGCTGGGCTTTGAGACGTGAGCCAGGAAATGTTCACGCTACAGAGAGAAGGCCAGCCAAAAGAGCTCTGGGTTTACGCCCAGATGCTTAGGATTTTGGACCAGGGCCTATGCGCACAGTTGTTCTTATGTGGAGTTCTGCAAGGGAGAGGAGGAATCAACCACGCAACCACAGGCCCAAAGTGTCATGCAAACGAGATCGATTACAGTGTGTTAAAGGAGGGTGTGTGGGAATTTAAACAAGCAGGCAAAGGAAAGAAAGAAAGAAACGGGAATAAAAGGACAGAAAGAGGAAAAAAAGAAAGGAAAGAAAGAATGAAGGGGAAAATAAAGAAAGGAAAGAGAATGAAAGTAAAACTCAGAATGTTCT
Organism: Chaenogobius annularis; assembly: GCA_015082035.1. Lineage (NCBI taxonomy): Eukaryota > Metazoa > Chordata > Actinopteri > Gobiiformes > Gobiidae > Chaenogobius > Chaenogobius annularis. Next base: position 508,200 of record BJKM01000256.1, read on the forward strand.
ACAGCTTGGCTTCTTTTCTCCATGGAGATGTTGTTGTTTTGCCTGAAATGTTCCACAAAATGGCATAAAAAGTCATCAAAAATGAGTTGTCTGGTTTTTTCTTTTGGTTTCAGTCAAAAGCTCTGCACACCCAAGAATAGGAGAACATAAGAGAACAGGTACTAAAAGGAAAACGCTCACTCTTTTTCAATTGCACACAATGTTTGGAACAACTGAACTTCAATGTTGACACGTACGCGATACATACACTGAAAAAGAGAGCGATAGTGAGCCTTTATTTGTCCCAAAATGAGGATATTCCAGTGTTTTAGTGTAAGAACAGCAGCAGAACAGAGACATGCAATCAAAATAATGAAATAGTTAGTTAGTCTTCCATAGCGCACACTTAGTCATAGCTCCGATGACATCCACTCCCCAGCACCCACGATCACACATGTCTGTCTCCCTAAGGTGCGTACATACTGTCAGATTGTACATGTGCTGCAGATGGCGTGGGACAGGACGGAACTTGGATGTGTTTAAAGCTGACATGAGCTTATATAAGGAGAGCTGAGGGCGCTGGGCTCATTTGCATGTGAGACACTGACCTAAAAGACTGTTCGGGCCATGTTCAGAGAAAGTGTTTTTTATTTTTCATGTCGTGTCTATGAAATAAATGTTTTGTGGCTAGCGTTTTTATTTAGAGCAAATACAAGGGTTAAACGATTCATATTTGTACTATATCTAATGCCCAAATTCTACCATACTAATGTGACAAAACAACAAGATATATGTTAGTTTAGGTAGTACATGTTCCTTTTTAATGGTTTTAATGGTGTCCATCTGGTGCAGTGTGACACAAACATAATGCAGTTTAATTCTACTTAAAATATAATAACATAATTCAGAGGAAAATTGTCCTGACAGAGAGTTACCTGAATTACTGGAACCACAAATATACCAGTACATGATCACACTTTACTCATATTGCCTTGTTTTTACATTCTTTTCTATTCAAATTTTGCTGCTTCTCCACTGGCAAGATGGCCGCCGCAATCGCCACAGCAACAGAAAACCACAGTCTCTCTAGCTTGTATTCCAACGCTGCTCTGTCCTCTCTCTGATCTGAACTTGCACCTGCACCAATCATGTTTCAGTGCTAGTTTGGCCTCACAGGTTTGTTTGAGATTGTACTCTTTTTAAACCAGACAGAGGGCAGGGCCAGTGGCAGTCTGTTATAGCGTTTGTAATTGTATGTAATATTAGACAAATAGCCTGGCCCATTAAACATGTCCAAAAACGAACAGCAAGAAGGTCGCGGGTTCGACTCCTGGGCCAAACCAGGCCTGTCTGTGTGGAGTTTGTATGTTTCTCCCTGGGTCTGGGGGGTTTTCTCCCAGTTTCCTCTGTCAACCAAAAAAACATGTACAATAGGTAACTTCCTCCAGCTACAGTAGTCCTGACCAAGACTAAGCACCAAGTCCTGGAGATGGAACCCCCGACAACTGCTCCTGAGGAGATGCCCCGGCAGCACTGAAGGACGGGTCAAATGACAATCAAGTGTACCTTGTAGCTTCACCTCAACCTGAACCTTGGCTGAAAATGTGTCGGTGTGCTAAGCACACATATCCCAACACACTCTCATGTCACTTTTCAGAGAGGCCATGTTAACATCATGGTTGTGTGACAGTTTTCTGACGCTTGACTCACAGCAGCAGCACTGTGCACCATCATTCTCTAACCTGCTTACTTTTTCCTGTGGAAGCCCCTAGACAAAGCTCTGACTGGTCATGTTCAGATCATATTTTAATCTAGGCAGTCATGTCTTGACAGTTATTCTTGAAAATTCTTGAAAAGGATATGACTTAGACTTTGAAGTAGCTCTGAGACAAAACAAGGAAACAGTCCTTATAAAGCATCATTTATCACCCTTCCCATTTATATTACCTGTAGTAACCTCGGAAGAGGATTCTGTGGCATAAAGCACTTCACACATTACATTACATACACACACGGCTCATTTGCATATGCACGTGGGAAAGTGTCTGGAGCTGGTGCTAAACTTTGAAGCTGTGACGTTTGCTCAGATCGTTTCCTCCTTCAGTCACACTTGTGCTGAAGACAGAACTGTCTGAGGTGTGTCTGCTGCGTGAAGATGCACGGAGAGAGGCAGTCCAATGTCCAAGGAATGAGAAAAGCCACCACTACCAAATCTTTTAGGGGTCCGCAGTAGCAGACTGTACAGCTTACTTAACTGTCACCTCTGACAGGGTGAAAACAGGAGCCTCTGTGTCGGACAGCCAGAGCAGTCATGTTCACAGCAGGGAAAAGCAGCTGCTTTCTCCCTCTGACTCCATCTGACTCACCTTAGGTTTGGGATGGGGGCAAGTCAGAGCCTTTGATAGGAGGGTCTTGGGACCCCCGTTGAACCCCCTGGTGCCATGACAAAGACACATGCGAACAATTCAATTAAAAGACCTTGCATTTTCTGTGTGTGGTGTCAGGAACAGCCTGTGGACAAATGCTCTCTGTGAGGGCCAGTAAGATCTGGAACAGTTTTCCTCCTATAATGAGGGAGTGCCCCACATTACTCAGCTATAAAACTCAACTCAAACTGTGGCTGAACTCAAACTGGAATCACTAGCAAAAAACATACTTTTAAGCATTTCCTTATTGTTGTATTATTTGCATGTTGAATGTATTAGTTACCGTTTTATTAAACAAAGCAGTTTATTTACTCAAGCTAACTTATTTGTATAAGTTAAAGTGCACTTACCCCTTTGACAGGTTTGCTTCAGTATTTCAAGCTAAACTATGCAAAAATTATATAGCTATAAAGCTATGAAACACAAATATTCCAGGTCATAAATGGATCTAGTCAAAAACACCACTCTAATCAAGATTTCAGTGTAGTAACATCCAAAACATAATAGTCACAAAAAACATTCCCGTCAAGTAGAAAATGAATTACAGTTTGATGCATTGAGATTCCAGCTTCAAAACTAAACAGCTGGTCACCACTACAAAAGAAAGTAAAATAGTAATAATGTATTATGCAATAAAACCAATCACAAAATAAATTCATTCCGGAGCCAACAAAGAGGACTGTGAAGTCTGTTAGAACTGGATTTATTAGAAGCGGCTTTTAATATGCAATGTCAACATCAATAGTGAAGTTACTAAAAGAGAGGAGCGGCTCTGAATATATTTAATCGTATTATCATGAAACACATCACAACAGGACTAAATCTAGAAGGCATATTTACCACACAGCTGCCTGACTCCTCTGTTCCTTTTAGCAGTGGCAGAGTGGTTAGTCTTTATCCCTTCGTGACCATATAGAACAAGTCGGCCTCAGCCTTTTGTTTTTTATTTATTTTACACTTTTGCATGCTTTAGTGTCATTTTAAGACTATTAAGTGATGTTATATACTTAAACAACCTGCGCACCTCAGATTCCATAAATATATTATGCATTGCACCATGTTTGATATTTGAAATGGCTAAAATTCCCGCTTAAAACTTTAAAAACGTTCTATATTTTCCATCAAAAAGTGACCAAAAGTTTTGGAACGTTTTTTTCAAACCAGATGCAAGTAATTTGAACTTTTTGAGATACAGATGTTTTATTAATATTAATCAACATTTAAATTAAAAAATAAATCAAAACAAGAAGTTATTTAGGGATTGGTGAATTGTTGAGATCAAATTAGAGTTCACAAATCAATTCCCTTTTGTCATTTGATCGACATATTCAGAACATGTACGAAAGAGACAAAAATACAATACTATACTGTAACATAAACGTAAAATTGCATTGTTTATCTTCTGTTTTGTTTTGTGGGGAATATAAGCAAGAGAAAACAGTGCAGAAGGAGGTCATGAAGGTGTGCTTTTGAAGATCATCTTGTCCACTTTTAAGAAAGAGAAGGCCTGCACAGGAACCCCCGGCACAACATTACTCTCAGTATGTTTCCATTGAGCTTCATATTCTGTCACACTAAATTGTCACACTAAATTTGGATTGGTTTCTTTTCAGCACGTTGCTAAAAATTCATATGGAAATGGGAGCACTTTAGGTCAGACATGGTTGTATACATGTGTTGTTGTTTTTTTTGTGGTTTTATCTTTGCACCATTGCCAACAAAGAATTACACCCTCCCAAGACACAGAGAGCTCTAAAGACGCAAACCCATGGTCAACCAACACAATAAAAGATCTATGTATTCTGTATAAAAGTATAAGTTCAAATGTGTTAAAAATTAGAGCTGCAAAATATTGGAAATTATTATGAAATGCAATACGGCTGTGAATTGTGGCGATATTGATATTATTCCATTATATGAATATACATTTTGACCCAATAATTTCCGTTAGCCCTATAATAAAACAAGTATGTTCCCACCTTCATGTAAACTCTTCACTTAACAGAAACAAAACTGATGCTAAATCAAGGTTAATTTAGACTGAATAAAAAGCTTATTCATCATGAAGTTTCTCAATCTAAAACAGTCGATTTCTGTCAAATTGAAGACATTGGTGACATTAGTTTGTTGCAATATCCAATATAACATGGTATATTATACAAAACGTTAATAAAAATGAAATAAACAAATGTCTAAAAATCATGAACAAAAAGTAACAAACTATTAACTATAAAACATATCTACACAAAGTTCTTAATCCAGTTATTGTGTCAGCCAATACTACAATATCGACAATTTTGCGATATATTGTGCAGCCCCCGGTGAATAAATAAGCCTGATTTCCTGCCGAGCTCTGACCCTTTTACTGTCACTAACCAACAGCCACAGCGTCTGCCACCCAAATGCCAAAGCTCGCCCAAGGGTGAACGAAACCCATCGCGGCGCCCAATAGAACGCACATCTTGCCCCCATATGCCGGGTGGAAATGTTAGTTGTAGTGGGGCATAGCGCTGCCGCATGCGTGGTGGTCCGCCCTGCACTCTCAGTCCAACACGCAGAGGGCAGAGGTCACGACAAATGCACTGATGTGAAGCAACGAATGAGGATGACAGTAGTTATGAATTTGGACGCAACTAGCTTTCCTGGCCATTATACCTTACACAAAATTCTGGATTTAGATACCTCAGCATGTCAGGTTGTAGTTAGAAAACAACATTTAGAGTGCAAAGAAAAAGGCCTGGACTTTAGACCCTTCCAGTGTGTGCGACGCCTGCATTCCATTGGCCGGGACCATTCCAAGAGTTAGCGTGAGCCTCCAAACATCCCAAACGAGGAAAAACAAGGGCCGTTTGGCAGCCAACAAGCGCTCGACCACACGTGAGCAACACCAGAGCCTCGCTGGAAAAGCGTTACCACGTGCAACACTGTTTTGTGCAGATTGTTATACGCTAACCTCATAATAATAATTCTTAAATCTAATGTTATGCTGGGCAAAAATTCACAGAAAACAAAGCAGGTCGGAAAACAGTGCGAGAAGAAGAATGTTTGCGCTCTAAGTGAACGATACAAACTAGAGGTCGAAGTACAGAATTTCTCGTTGGCAATTGTAATGAACATATAACCAAGTGCACTGAAATTACACCTCTTTTTTTACATATGTATATATTTGCCGCCTCATAAAAATTAATGGGATAGAATGTTTGCATAAGGATAATTACTGTTTGAGGAAGGGTCTACTGTATATCCTGCACCCTCTGCTAGTTGCAATGGATTTTTTGTTGTTGTTGTTTTGTTGTTGTTTTTATGAAGTAACTAAATGTATTTTAAAACCGTTTTGAACTTGTTTATAATGACTTTATCACTAAATACAAGAGAAATGTCTCCTTTAAAGTATATGTACGGTATGTCAATGAACTAAAATGAACTAAAATACTAAACAAACGAGTTTTGTGTTGTATTCAAACTCTGGGATCAAAAGTTGTGTGAGAAGTAAAGGTTAAGGCACACTTTGTTGACCGATAGTGAAATTGTCTGTGTTTTGTGATAAACAGAAGGCAGTCAAAGTCAGTCAGAGAATTTGACTAAAACAAAAGAAACGGGATAAGGGTCTGACTGAATCTGCCATGCTGATTGGAGCTCCAGCAGCTCTAAATGCGCTTTGGTTTAATACTTAATTATTGATCCCTAACGCTAACCCAAATCTTAACTATACCTTAACTATCATAAAATAACAAATTGTTTTGATTTTTGGCCCCTCTTTGCAGCCAAACCTCCATTCCATACAGCGACTGTAGCTTAAATCTTTTAAGCAGCGAGAAAAACAAACATGGAGGCCCTTACGGTAGTTTTTAGATGCAAAAGAGACAAGAAAACAAGGTGGAAGCTGCGTTTATTTGTTTTGCAGCTTGTTCTAATTTCAGAAAGGTTGCCCCTCCGTTTTTTGAGAAGTGTTTTCTACTGTTTCCAGCAGTTAGCACACATCCACAAACTCTGAAAAATCTCATGTGTATACGACTGCATTTGGAACGTAGAGCAAAGAAGTAGAGTAAATAAGTCTTTCAAAGCATTCCTAGCTCCCATGTCTATATTCTTGTTGTTTTCCCATAGACGCAGTATTTTTGTTTCAGTAAAAGTTTGAGCCAGGTGTAATGCCAGTTAGAATTGGAGTGGATTAGTCTATATATATATATATATATATATATTTCTATCCAGCGTGTGTTTACTGTTCCCGTGCAGCGAGGCCTGTTCTGATTGTGCTGTGTTGGCATGCCATTTCAGCTCCTTATAATTGATATTCAACTGAGCACACATTTCCCACTGAGAGACAAACGCGCGTAAACAGCTTCCTCTCATCCATCACAGCCCAGCCTCTTCAGATGCCGTTAGATTAAGTGGCTCGCTCAAAAATCTTATGCGGGGCGTTAATCCTGCACGTTTGTAGCTTTTCGAGTCCAAACCATCTGCGTGCTGTAACCGCTCTATCAACTCTCGCTGAATTCAAGAGACGGCAACAAATAACAGGTTTAATAATTGCGTTTGGTTAGTAATACAGGAAGGTTTTGGGGGTTTGAAACATTGATCGCTGCCATTTCTTATTTGAAAACTTTGACTTATTTTTACGTTTTGTTCATTATAAGACTGATATTGCGCTGAAACGACACTGTAAAACGTACCAGGGCGTTTTGAACTAGAAAACGCTAAGTGACAAAGCGGCGAAGAAATCCTAATTTGAATCTAATTGATCACTGCGTTTGACTGAACTAGCACACACAAGTTATCAAAGCTGGTTCAAAGAGAGTCTGCATTTTGGGTTGTTTTTGTAAAAGTAGTGGTATGATTGAATGTCAGTTGTTCAAGTGTTTCAACCAGATGCGGTGAAAACTTTCCCAACTCTATTTTATTTGTATTTTATTTTTCAACTCTACTCACTAAGTTCTCACTTCTAGTTAACCCAAAAAAAAGCCTTGTTGTTGCATAACTTCTTGGGATGTAATGACTTTTCTGCACCCACTAACAGCTTTGGTAAAAAAAATAAATATTATATATATATATATATATTATATATATATATAACATACATAAAATCATAAATAAACAGAAGGTCAGTTGTCCATGCAACTGTTTGGTTTTTTAAACTCAATTAATCCATGTGTGAATGCGTTAACTTGAGTTGGACTCAAATTCAAGGCGCATCAGGCAAAACTTCAAGGCACAGTAATGTTCCTGTGTCATGTGTTTTGTTTCCATGGAGAACCTATTGATTTGCTTGGAATGCTCCACAGCATGGCATTAAACCTAACCTAATCCTTTATTTACTGGTTTTTGGTGTGTTTACGGCTAAACACACATTGAAAACATGCTTTCTTACTGGGAGTGGACTTGCCTCTCCACAGATCTGACCTGTGACTTGGCTAGACAAGTTTAATGCCAAACAGTGGGACATTCCAGGTCTATCATTAACGTCTAAAGCCGAGCCAGGGCAGGTTTTAAGTGAATTCAATCATTATTTTCATAGCCATAATCCTTTATTTTCAACACATTTCACAGTTTGTTTTTGACCCTTTACAGCCTCCATACGTCTCAGACAAAAGCTTATACGACTTTGCCCTCTGTACTAACGTATCCTCCCTAACAGCGTGGTCCTCACTGCTCCGCTGCGCTCATATCTATTACAGCGCTGCAGGTTTTTGATCTCGCTTCATCCAAATATAGGATTGAGATTACATTTTGGTGCATAGTCTAAAGTTACACCCTGTTCCCTGCTCATCCCAAAGTCCCATGTCAGAAATATACACTCGGAATCTGTTATATTGAGCTCTGTTTGACCAAATATATATACGATGTACGACTTCATGGTTATATTTGGGTATTAAAGGCGCAGTAGCAAAAAAGTCTCAGATTTGGTCAGGACTTGGCATTGTTCTTCAACTATTTATTCAGACAGTTCAGGAACAAACTCTTCTGCTGGAGGATTTATGCAAGTACAACAAAGTGTGATGGTAATTTGTATTGATTCAATTGCTTCAGAGTACTGCTACTTATCTCAAGTTATGATGCAAGAAATGACTCAAGCAAAAGTCAAAATGGCTACTAGTACTCAAGTGAGAGTAACTGTAAAAGTAACTGTCTGGGCGTTACATCTGGTTTATAATTTGAAGTCAATGTAACTAACTCACAGTGGGAAGAGTAAGTAAAAACTGTGTCGCTTGCCTCTGCAAAAGCATGTTAGCAATAGTAAAATTGCACAAAAACATAATTACTTGTTCCTATTTATCTGGTATGAGGGGAAAGAGTGGTCTATACAAATAAAACAAATAAAAAATAAGAAATACATGTTATTATTGACTGAATTACTGTACACAATTATCTTATTTACTTCGGCATGTTCCCCCAATTGTAAGTTAACTTCTGCCTGAACGTTTGCTGTTTTCTCTTACTTGAATTGCTTGATTCATTTGGCGTACCTACATTGCCTAAACATGCTAATTAAACAAATTAAAAAATAAAGAAATGTGACAAAGCTTGCACTTTCTTTAAGGCGTGTGTCGGCTTACAAATATTCTCAGGCCAAAACACAATATATATTTCTGTAACAATTAGTATATAATGAGTTTGTTTTGTTTTGCGTATCACACGAACATTAGGAGGCAGTTAAGTTTGTCTTGAGCTATTTCTGCAATTCTACATCTGACTCATGTGACTGGACCATCAGTGGCCTCAAGTCTAAAGACAGCACAATGTTTAGCCAGTATCTGACGCACTTGTTCATATTTTTAGACACTTTAACACTGGAGTAAGATACAAGCGAAAGTAGATTCTTACAGTGAAAAAGATGATTAAAAAAGCATGCAAAACGATATCTCTCAATTGTGTTTATGTAATGATTAAATAAAATGTAAAGCTATATAGTAACGTTCATTTCTATCAAAAATACCCTTTGTTGTTACTGTGAGTGGGATCAACTCTCCGTAGATCTGACCTGTAACTTGACCTGGCGGTTTGAGTTTAATTCCATACTGTGGGACATTCCAGGTAAAGCACCAACATCCATCCTATCGAAGTTAAATAGAGCGCATCAAACAAAAGGAAAAATGTGAATTTGAAAATGGGCAAATTTGTTTAAACTTTGGACCAAATGGGACAAATATGCTGGACAAAAAATGTAGGACTACTTTTTCTGTTTAGGTGTCAATCCTCTTGTTCTATGTTCACATGTACATGCTTTGTATATAAAAAATTATATTAATGATAAACAATATTATTATAGTATTTAATGATACTACAAGCAGACATTTTTATTTTAGTTATTTGTTATTTGTATTGCACTTGTTATTATTTTTATCATTTTTTTATTTAATTTTTTAACTTAAACCATAGCCAATTTCACAAACCCTAATATGAGACTGTAATTTATTTATTTATTTTTGTCTTTTATTCCAAGCTCAAGCTCAAATGAAAGAAATCGTCCAATACTGTCAGTGGAAAATCGCTAACCATTCATGTCTTCTACTCAATTCGACTTCAAATTCATATTCTGACTGTACAGTACATAGAGCTCAGGAATCCGCTGTGTCGAAAGTGGGATAATCAAAGTGACATTTAAATCCTCTCCAGTGTGCCCAGACAGTCCCTGCATGAACATCCACAGCACCACAATACAGTCACACAATACTAAGCAGAAAAACCATTCTCTCTACAGCGTACAGTGATGCATGCGACTGTAGAAGTACGACAAATCAGTCCCACGCAGATTTCCCGGGAGTGGCATGATGGTATAGCCTAGCCCCAGTGTTTGGCGTCATGGCAACAGGTCCTTGGTTCAATACCCAGATAGGTACGGCGAGATGAAGTCCCACTGTGACTCACCAACTCCCAAAGATCCAGTCGGGAACCTGCCGAGTTTGAGGCGAAATCCAAATCGGCGGGTCGGAGCTTGGACCAATCACGGAGCGGCATTGCAAAAGGCACTCAAAAACGTCATTGTTGCAAGCAAAGGTAGGAGGAACTGCAGTTAAGCAGTTTAAACAGGGCTGAAACAATAGCTGATATCTATAAACAGGGTGTGTTTTGAGGAGATAGCAATGTGGACGCTGAACTTATCGGTTGATGTGCTTTAAAAACAGCGAGGAGCAGTAAAGGGGGGGGGCACCTGCTCATGGCATCAGCGTGTGGAGCAGAATATTGATCCTCGGAGAGTGAGACAAGCTGGAAATACAGCGTTCGAGCTTTTTGCCAGCATCTACTTCACTTCATCGAAATGACACATAGCGAGACATAATGTACTTTAAAACCTCTGACACCTAAAATGTCTCTTGGCTATTCTCCCGCGGTGATCTCATCCTTTCTCTAAAGTGTTGAGTTTCCGCTTTCTCAGACTTATTGCTGATGACTGATATGAAATAAATGCCTGTATATGGAGCACTTTCTGACCCGGCAGTTTGGGACAAAGCCACTTGAGGCCTTAACGTCCAGTCTTCTGTATTAGTTCTGTTGGAGAGAGTGCACAGGATTTATTAGTGTCTGGACATATTGCTGATCGAGTGCTGTGGCTTCATGTACAGCAAACATTTGAGGGATTATATGGCGTTGTCTTTGACAAGTTCATGCATTTTTGGTTAATTAATTGTATCTTGTTTTTTATGTTCAAAAAGTATTTAAGAAGATACCATTTTTTGCTGAATGTTTTGGCTTTTTGGGTATCCTGATAACGATATTCAAATGTTATTATATCAATACAACAAAAATGTGTTGAAACATATCTTTAAACATTTAAAAACCACAAAATTCAGAAAAATCACCTTTTTACAACATCAATTTTACGACATCAATTTTTATTTTTAATTCGCTTTTTTTTGTTACTATAAAGGATATAAGCGATATTCAAATTTAGCATATCTTCAAAACAACATTCGCGATATTATCTCAGATTCAATATATTGCCCATCCCAATCCACAAAATGTAATTTGTATGTATGTTTGTGTATGTCTTTGACCAGAATTTATGAATATGTTGGCTGGTTACCCCAATACAAGAGAAAATAACATTTACATCTAAACTATTTCACCCCAAAAAATTTGAGCTGTTTTTTAATCGTTGTATCAATTTGGAATTCCCACTTTTTGACTTATGCTTAACATAATTTTGGCTACCGCTCATCACCATTGTTTTGTAACGTCACAACATCTGCAAGATCCGATCTAGTCTCCATACAACAAAGAAAAGTCAAACCTGGACACTGGACAATGCACGACCTCTCAGTGAAGCAAATGTTTGTGGGTGGAAGTGACACCGCTGGTTAAAACAAAGTAGATAATCATAATAATAATAATGATAATAATAGTTTTCAAGATTCTCCAAGAGCTTTGCATAACTCATTCTCTCTCCAAACTTGGCCATGGTCACAGCGGGCCTGACTGATGGAAACACAAATGCCTAACAGTGCCAACACACTCTCCATCCATCCATTTTATTCTGCTTTATCCAGGGCCAAGTCGAGGAGGCAGCAGTCTGAGCAGTTGTTTTGGGCCAACACACTCTCCTACCACAACAAAATCACCGACTCAATCATAAACAAAGCTCACAGAATCTAGGGCCAATAAGGAAAGTTAAACTAGAATTAAAAATGCAGAATTCAAGTAATGTTTGTAAGAAAGAAAATCTATAAATAAGAATGTGATCTGAGGTTCAATCTCCCCTCAGTCTATAACAGCCTCACAAGACCTTGTCACAGTTACATACCAGCTCTGAGGTAGAGGTGGCCAGACCTCAATTCGCCGTAAGAGTGAAACTGTAAGATTTGTCAACAAGGACAGGGCAAGTTTCCCTTTGGGCACGGACTAATTTGAGCTCAGCGTAAAGTATAAATGCTGCTGCTCAAACCATTTCGAGTTCAAGTTCTCGTTATTGTCCCACTGGGGGAGATTTGTTTTTCAGCATCTCCACCCACGTCAAAAAAGCGATTGAACAAAAAGCAGCTTACTCTCAGATTGAAAATGACTATCGAGCCAAACGTCTTGATTTCTACTGAAATGTCCAGAGTCAAGTTAATCTAAATAATTTAAATGAAATATTTAGTGACTTTTCTCGTGGAGGTTGTCCCATGCTTGTCTCCATGGAGTTCATGTCTTCTGGATTGTATGGCATTTAACAGTTTCAGGTGTTTTTGCTGATTAAAAACATCCCTTGAAACACACATCAGTGGCTTTAGTCTTTGGAAATCCATGTTTTCCAAAGCCAAATGTATTTTTACCGCAATGAAAATGTTATTCTAATCCCTCTTTGATCAAATCCACTCGTCATTATTTTCATGTGTTGAAGATGGTGACAAGAAGAAAAGCATATGGACGTTGTGCAGTGTACGTCCATAATGAGTACCAAACCAGGTCTTGAGATGCGATCTGTCAGCTGGTGGGGGATAAAGCGTTTGAGTACTCGGAGAGGATTTGAGTCAAATTGAAATATGAAATGGCTCCATAATCTCCTGCCAGACAAAAACCAGGGCCATCCGGTCAATCCCATTCACACGCTTTGGACAAAAGAGCAAATGAAATTCAGCGGGATGAGAAGAAGAAAAAAGAGAGGAGATAGCGGGGCAACCCTGGCAGGCGGCTTTTGTTACACAAAAACCACTTTGGGAAATCAAAGTTGGATGATTGAATTGTTAGTTCTGCTACAGGAGTGAGTGCATTAGAGGGTTTACCCAGCGGACACAAATAAAAGAAGAGAAGAAGGAGGAAAATAGAAAAACCTGGATCATATCTGTGTCAACGGGAGAAGACAATAAAATACATCTCTATAGTGGGTTTTTCAGTGAATGTATTGGCAGTGAATTCAGGCGCTGCATATCGAACTATAAAAAAAGGCAAATAAAACAAGATTGTTCTCAGTAGAATGTTTGCCTTTCTTCATAATTCTGGGCAATAAAAACAGCTATTCGTGGGTTTCAGTCATGTGACTTATTTGTTGTCTCCGTCATTTTGAAAGCGTCCCCAGATGCTGTGGCCTCTCTTCATATCTGGACCTCATGAAAACCAGTCCATGAAACTGAAAATGAGAAGGGTTCATACTTCCAGAACACAGAGTTATGGGCTCTGATCCTTATCTACAGCGGCGAGTCGCCGACACTTAAAAGCAGTGAAAACTTGCCTCAACAAACTTTTGCAGACATTTACATCTCAGCTTCCTCGTCCACAGTCTGCACCAGTCAAGCCCTCAAAGCTTTCAAGAGCACGGACTTTGTGTCTGATCCTAAAATATAACTGTTGGAAATTAGGCTCATTAAAACTGTTTGCTAACATTTATTAGCATGTAGCCATACAATTATATGTGAGCTAGCATTAGCCAGCTGCAACCTACCTGAAACAAACAGCTCAGCCTCAGTCTGGGGGGATTTCTGCAGTGGCAGCTGGTCCATTAAGGGCGACGCCCCTCCTGTCAATCAGCCAATTATGACAAATAGTATTTAACCATTTAACGTCTGAAAACAATATTATTTGTCTTGCATTATGTTATATTATTTTTAGTTTAAATGTGTAAAATATATATATTTTAATTATATTTAAGATACTTTGTCTGCGGTCTGCTGCGTCTCTTCAACTTCGGTTGGGGGCTGTTGAAAAATCGCCCTTGAGCCTGGTAGAAAAGTAATGGGAATCTTTAGCCAATCAAATCCCAGCCCAGTGTAGCAGGTGCGCTCACCTCAGACGTGATCATGATGGCGTAGGCGAAAGTGACTGTGTGATTTCTCTGCTTCAGAAGCCTTTTGAAAGAAACGAATAAAGGAAAGTGGACCGGACCAGCCTTCCATTAAGGTCACACGGGAGGTTAAAAAAGACAACAGTGGATCTTCTTATACAGAGGCTTTCGTCAGCTTGGTACAGCAGGAAGCCGTGGCTAGCGGTTGCCACTGAACTAATGCCCTTTTTTGTTTCCGTGTTTACTTTTAAAATTGCATCCACGGACCGGGCTTGGTGTGGAAATGGTGTCCAGGACATGAAGCACCTGTCTGAGAAGATTGCAAAAACACAAAAATGCATATAGACAACTGTCTGAAGTTAGCTTTATTGTGAAAGGCTAATATCGCCACACAACTGGATGATGACGAGGCCATGATGAGACCGACTTCTCCAACAACCCAGGGATTTCGCGGGGACTGGCCAGTTTTGCGTCTTCTTTCGACACTGCGCGTGAGGAGCACTTAAACTGTGTTCAAATGTACGTCCAAAGCAAATCAGAATGAACTCCTTGACTGTGGCTGGCTGTGAATAAAAACTATATTCGTGATGAAGTGAAAGCGGCTGATTTCGTATCAATCCAATCTGATGAAACATCTGATGTGTCAAACCAGAGTAGCACTTGTGCTCCGTTACCTTGACAGCAAACACACCAAACAGGAGTGTGTTTTTGGAGTTTATTACGCTGGATAATGCCAATGCTGAAAGCATCGCTGAACTTCTTTTCATGAATAGATGTTTTGGTTATGAGAAAACCCATGAAAGAATGCTATAAATGACATGTCTTTAAGAACAACTTTCCATTCAGCAATGTTCTCTGTGATGATTAAAAATAAAAATGTAAAATGTTACGCACATGTCGTTCAGGTTAACTAATGCCACTTAGAAGCTGATCTTTCTGTTATGTTTTCTGTACTGTTTTATGAAACAGGCACCAGCAATTATTTGTGTTTATTTTCTCTTAATGTATTGTAGAAAAAGATTCAGTTGTAGTCATCTGGACTCTGTTCTTTACAATCTGCAATTTATAAAGTGTAAAATGTCATTTTATGTCAAATGTATTTTCTCACAAATGGAATCTGCGGCTAAGTCATAGTATTACCATTACTAAAAGTGGAAATAAAGCTTGTTTACTTCATTCATTCAGTTGTAAAATATTCACTTTTGTACATAAAAAAAAAAAAACCACTGCAGTGGTTTTCACATAATATCAAAAAGCCCCCCTATATTTGGAGTCACCAGCCATACACATCATTATAGCTTTGTGATCCGATATTGCAACCAATAAAATTACAATTCTGACTGATATTTCTGAAAATACCTGACTGATCAATGTTAATTAGAACACATTACATTTACACGCAGTAAGGTCTTTATTTTGCCTCTGTGGTGTTTAACTCTGTTACTAAATATAAGTCCTACTTCAACTATTTGCATAAATTACATGTATCTATTATTTGATCAAATTTGGCCAAGGCGCATGTTGCACTTTGAGTTCTCATATGAATTAACATGCAGGCAAAGTGGTCCTGCACCTGACAAGAGACGTGTGTTGGTGATTTCTCAATGGATTCACACACAGACAGATACTGGCATTGATAAACATGCTAATGGGGATCATTTCATAGACAATGCCCCTGTATTTAAAGTATTAAATGGCTTTATTGCAAAGTATTTATCAGGGAGAATTCTTCCTTCTCAACAACAAGTTCTGGGGTTCACATTCCAGGTCTTGGCGCTCTACTTTACCCCATCAACATGAGACATTGAAGGATGGTTCAAATGTGGGCCATCATGTTCAATGTGTCAATCAGTGAGAGTGGAAACACTAACTTTAAGTCAATCCTATGCCACATCGGTATAAGGTGAATAGTTCAGTAAGTGAGAACACTGAAGACTTCCTTGAATACCACAACTTTGAGCATCATAGAGTCTTCATACGCTCTGCTTTTAGGTTGGTTGAATAAAATATGTTACAAATCCACGCCCACATTGTCTGCCGCGGCGCTGGTGCCCCGCTGACCCCGCTGACCCCGCTGACTCCGCTGACCCCGCTGACCCCCGCTGACCCCACTGACCCCAGCAGGTCTGAATCAGCTCTGTGAATAAAACATGTGATGGATCCATGCAGGAGAGCACGGATGAGCAGGCCATAACTACATCACATTAGTGTGGTGCAGCTGCCGGTTTATCAACACTTATCAACAAATATTTGACCCATTCCTCTGCTTTTCCAGGTCTTAGATTGATTGTGTTGATAAAAAAATGTTTCTAGTCAATCGCTTAAAAAAAATCCATCAGATTAATCACACTTTTTGAATGTGATTAATCACAATTAATCACGTTGCACGCTTATTTTAAAGCCATTATTTAATTTAATTTTCTTTGATCGATCGCATGAGGAAACGCGTTAGCTATTTTTACCCCACTGACAGGTACATTTGAAAAAGCATCGCGCAAGCCAAACTCAAATCAAGATTAATGCTAAATTCAGGCTATTCAACTCAAGAAGCTTCCAAACTATGTAGACCTTATTGCGATCGAAATGTTATTTCATTTCAATCCACAATGTTTCCATATTATCCAAGTCCTTCTGTTGCGCTTCACCGTCCATTACCACTTCGGCCTCAAACAGAACTTTAGCTCGAGAACACAGCCTGTTTAGTGGCCTGGCTCATCGCTGTTGGTTATGCATGAGCGTCTGTATATGCGCGTACGCTTTGACTCCGGTCCAGTTTGCGCGGGGTCTTTAGAGGAGGCCATTCACTGGACGTTTTCCCACTTCCAGATCAATACAGTATCATCACATTATCCTCAGTGAGCCTCCACAGCCCATTGTCTCCTAATGACTGCACTGTTCCTTATAATGGATTTGGCTCAAACGTCAGCTAAATGTCTTTCTTTTAAGTGGGCAACTTTAAGATCTCGACGTTAAAGGACTGCATATTATGCTTGTGGGCTTTTCTGAGCTTTTAACCATGTTTCTAACATCAAAAACATACCTGGAGTTATGTAATAGCATAATTCACGATGCTTTGATGATGGATCCTGCTCAGAAAGTCGTCTCCCGCTGCTGACCAACAATCAGGACTGACCGACATTATATTGACATTACGAAAATGAGAGAAAATTATAGTTGGACCAAATTTGAAAATAGACAAATTGAATAGACTTTGAACCCAATGGGGGGGGGGTATTCCGGACTACGCATTTAGGACTATGTTTAAACGTTTGGCTCCCTCTGTGTGTCTTGTTTTTGTTCTGAGTTCGTTTTGTTCATGTTATTTTATCCTGTTTAAAAAATTTTTTCGCCTCTCCCTTTGAGCGTCAGAAGGTCAAGGGACGAGGTCTGTTTTTGCAGCAAAGGCTTTATTAGACAGGACAGTTTCAGCGTGAAACAGAGATGAAAGAATGGAGGTTTACTTATAACAATGCATTTGCAACACTCAATGTCTTTTTCCATATTAGACTTTTAGAATCTACCCACTGTTTTTATGTTTGCTTATTTATAACCTTTATTAATCCAATCATTCTGAGTTGTGTTCAATAGGTCTTAAAGGTCTCAAACCTTCCCACTCAACCACTACAAAATAACAAGAATGTAATAAAATATGAAAAATGTTCCTTGCCCAAACCCAGGAGCAGAACCATCACGACTGTTCCGCTGAACTGCTGTAGCCTGCAGTGCAGCATCTAAAAGTTACTGTAAGAGCCTTGTCTGCAGTGGCTTTTGGCTTTGTCTCTTCTTTTTTGGGTCCAAATGATGTTGCATAAGTGCAGCCTAGAGACGCAAAGTGCTACAGCGAGGGGACGGACAACACGAGGGTACAAGCCTGGAGGAAAAGAGTGTAATCTAGTGTTTGTAGTAAGCTTTGAGTAGGAGTTGTGGCGTTATTGTGGTTTGATTTAAAGTGCGTAACGACGTATGATTTTCTCATTTTGACTTTATGTGGTGTATTTATATCTGTTGTAAATATAAATTATAGTTTAACACCAATCAAGAAGCTATTTGTGGAGAAAAATAAAAAAATCTGTAGAAAATGACAGGAAATGACATCACACCATGGACACTCATTTCATCCAGTGTATGCAGCATTGACAGCAAAGAAACAGCTTTTTTCACACTCTAAACATAAAACCAACTGGAAAAAAAAAAGTCACATTGTATGAGTTTTGGCCCAGTGGTTGCTGGGTAATTTCCTACTGTGATGTCATCAATACCAACCAGAAAGTAAAATTATAAACCTAAAAAAACATGTATTTATTTTTAATGAGAGATATTTCTAACATGTTCACGGCCACACGGTTTGAGATAGGGTAATGTTCCCGTTGGCTTTTACGTTCAGTGTGATGTGGAGAATAAGTGTGCCAAATTTCAACTGTTTATGACAAAGTACATTTTTTCATCCCGTTCAAAATGCTTGTAAACCAAAACCCATGTAAGTCAATGACTATATTTGTCAGATTGCCACGGAAACATGCTTGCAGATAGAGGTATGCTGCCTTTGGGTTTTTGTTCAGAATGGCAAGAAGGATGTTTGTCTATGTCAAATAAAAATGTTGACTTAATTAAAATGTTCAAAGGGGGCGCTGTAGAGCCCGCAGTAGAAATGGCCCATATATTTCAACTTTTTATGTTCAGAGTTAAAACTCATCTCAATTTGCAAATGTTTCAGCTCTAATTATTCCTCCACCACTGCAGTGAAAACAAACTTCATGCAGGGCTGTTAGTTAAAGGGGAACACGGTCTCTTGATAGCTCAAGAGCTCTGGTTGACATAGTTTGATCTGTTGTAGGTTTTTTTTTTTTTTTCTTCAACTAAATCAGCAGCACAAACTAGAAAAAGATTTTAAGTTTAGCTCTAATTTTCATGACCATAAACCTTTTAAAAGGCACATATTATGATTTATTTGTATTTTTACTGTCCCTTGAAACATGCTCTTAAGTACCTTCCCTCATCAGGAATGAGGTTAGCACTCCATCTACTGACAGCAGAGGGAATTCACAACAAACCTAGCTTTCTCTCCAACATGCTACTGCAGGCACACAGTTGTAATGAACATGATTTAACTACAGAAAGGCTCTCAGGCCAATTTTTTGAAACAGCACAGAAAGATCTCTCCGGAGCTATGACGTCATAGTGTTTTCTGAGACATGCAGCATACACAATTCATTTACACTTGCCACAGTGACCAGTGCGCACAAAGTTAAAGTCAAGTTCTGCCTTGTGGACATGTTATTTCCTCAACCATCAACTTAAAACTTGTTGTGTCATTTCTTGGCCCTTCAGTTGGAAGAACATGTTTTCTTCCTCCTTACACAACAATGTGTGTTGTTTCCCGTGGACAGGGCGTACTGTAATCCTGTGCTCGCTCATCCCGTCCCACCATTTGTTAATTGCTAATAATTTATGAGGAAAGCTGCTGTTTCTTGGTTTGGGCCAGCTGGTTGTGTACAGGCTTTAAACTCCCATCATGGGCATATCATTGTTTTTGATAGTTCATAAAATAAAGAAATAAAAACAACTTGTAACATTTTCTTTTCTGTTGTCACATTTTCTGTTATTTCAGTTTTATATTACAAAGAACAAACCGACAAGAGCGCGGAAAGGCAAACACAAGAAGGAAAAGAGTAGCCCACAAAACAGGCATGTGTCCCCCTAACTCTCAGCCCCCTGAGTGTCCAAGTTATTTTAGTCCAGTCCTTGATGTCGTCGTTGTCCCCTGTAAAAGTACATTCGACAGGTATCCATTTCATGTTTGCCTGTTGGTGTTTTGTGTCCGAGATAATTTGATAATCAATCAAATCCCAATTCCGTTCGTTTTGCACAATATTTGAGTTTCAACCAAGACATTTACAGGTATGTTTAACACATTTCAGGATGGTCTAAATATTGACATCGGGATACACTTTTTTTTTTTTTAGATAATTTGTCAATATCGCCAAACCTAACAATTTTTTTCTGAGCGGACAGGAGGGGAAAGCTAGTGTGTTCAGATTTATAATTAGCTCCATATTGCCAGCCGTAACATGTAAACAACACAAAACAAATAACTGCAATTACAGCAATCATTCAAAACTGTCTCCTACACATTCTATGCGTAAAAACAACACAGTGTATTTGGGGATGGATAATTGACTTGTTTGAAAATAGGCAGTGGGGAGAGTGTTCTCGCTACAGCGTGCTACACAAAAGCACCATAAAGCAGGATTATAGTGGATTAACAGGGGGATTCTGACGGACAGGGACGACCATTACAAATGCCACCGACAAAGCACTGAATACTACAGTTTACACTACTGCAGTTTAGGAATAGGAGGCGATTTCTGCAATTGATAACGCGACTGGAGGTAGACGTTTTTTAACATTTTGAGACCACAAACTATCCCCTTGAAAATATAGAGTTCAATCTTGTTCCTGAATACCTTCTGTATGTAAAATCACATGTTTCAAGTTTTTTTTTTTATAATGGTGTTCTCTCGTCATAGTCAAAGGTGCATTTTGATTGATTGATTGATACATGTCATACATTTGAGGTGCTCTAGAATTGTCTGTTTGCACCTATTTAATTGTTGTCAAAGAATAAAATTGACACCAAGAACACTAACTTTAAATCAGAATCAGAAATAGTTAATCAAAGTACTGGATATAATTATCAGTGGTAGTAAGATAAAATACTGAAACACACTGATGACTCATCCAAAATCTTCTTGGTTCACTTTAACCAGGATTAGTGTTGGTAGATTTAGTGTCCAGCTGAATAAATTGTAAGTGATGAAGAGGCTAAAGTCCTGGTCCCACGTGACACAAATGTATATGTGGTTCAAACAAGTGAGGAGAGCGCAGATGGCAGATTAAGGCTGGAGCTAACGTGTAGGAGAAGAGACAATAACATCAGCGAGAAAGAGAGAGAGAGAGAGAGAGAGAGAGAGAGGTTAGGAGAGGTGAGGGAAGAGGAAAGGAGAGGGGAAGAGGAGAGGAGAGGGAAGATGGCAGATTAAGGCTAGAGCTAACGTGTGGGAGAAGAGACAATAACATAAGCGAGAGAGAGGAGAGGAGAGGGGAAGAGAAGAGGAAAGGGAAGAGGAGAGGAAAGGGAAGAGGAGAGGAAGAGGAGAAGAAGAGAGGAAAGGGAAGAGAAGGGGGGAAAGAGAAGAAGGAGAGGAGGCAGGGAGGAGGTAGCGAGGTGAGGTAGGTGATGAAGAGAAGACGACATGAAAGGGAATCAATGCAGAGAGTGAGGCGGAAGAGATAGCGAGAGGGAGCAGAGGGGAGAGAGAGGAGAGACATAAACATTAGCGAGAGGAGAGGAGTAAAGAGAAAAGCAGGAGGGAGAAAGGAGAGACGGGTGAGAGGAGGAGAAGGGTATGAGAGGGAGAAATAAAGAGAGAGAAGAGGGGAGGGGGAAACAAGAGAGAGGAGAGGGAGAGAGTAGAGTGAAATAGAGAGAAAAGGAAAGAGTGGAGGGAGAAGAAACTGGACAAAGAGAAGGGAAGAAAGAGAGAGGAAGGGATAGAAAGAGGGGAGAGAAAGTGAGAACAGGGGAGAGAGAGGAGTGAGAGAGGAGAGAACGGACGAGAGCGAAGGGGAGAGAAAATAGGTGGAGGCGAGAGAGCAAAGAGAGAGGCATGAGTTTGTAAAGACAAGTGTAGATGGAAGGTGGAGAAGAAGGAGGAGAAGGGAGAAGGGAAGAGGAAAGAAGGGGTCGAGAGGATGAGAGCAAGGAGGGGTGGGAAAGAGACAATGAGTGTGAGGAGAGAGAGTTCAAGGGTTCAAGAGCTAAGAGGAGAGAGCTAGAGAGAGAGAGAGAGAGAGAGAGAGAGAGAGAGAGAGAGAGAGAGAGAGAGAGAGAGAGAGAGGGCCTTGGGGCGATTGTTAAACTGATTTAATCAGATCAACTTAGTGACCTGGATAAACACCCAGCCACTTGCACGAGAGAGAGAGAATGACGAGAGAGAGCGAGAGAAAGAGAGAAGAGAGAGAGAGAGAGGAGAGAGAGAGTGAGAGAGCGAGAGCGAGAGAGAGGCGTGTCATATAGTATGGATGAGCGTTGTGACGATGGATGATAAATTGTTGCATTTTCATCTGAATCATGTTGAGCCGAGTTGAAATTGGGACTTTGTACCTTTAAATGTTTTGGTTTAAGCCGGTCTTCAATCCACCACTCACAGACGCTCCAAACTGTGGAGGCGTGGCTGCTTTTGAAGTAAATATGATCACATGACTCCTGTATCGTCTTCTGTTACTTTTTAATGACGGTTGGCAGCCTACAGAAAAGGTACATTTACCGCCACCTACTGCAGTTGTATCTTCATTCATCATTCATCATCATCATCATTCATCTTCTTCTTCTTCTTCTTCTTCTTCTTCTTCTCTTCTTCTTCTTACTTCTTCTTTCGGCTGTTTTTAAATTCGCGTTTGGTATCCATAAAGCGTTACATTACCGCCACCTACAGTAGTACGTCTTGCAGTTTACAGATCTATTCATGGTTTGGCCCCACCTTATTCAGCTGAAATGCGGTCCTTGCACAGCCCCCCCTGCTGGATTGCCAAAGCTCCCAAACTGTGGCATTCTCTCCCTCTCTGCAGTCGAAAAGCCACTTCTGTTGAGAATTTCAAACACTTTTTTGCCTTTGCTTTTAACTCAAAATGAGTGACATTTTTTATTATTATTATTATTATTATTATTATTATTATTATTATTATTATTATTATTATTATTGTTATTGTTATTATTATTATTATTATTATGACCATTCTTTGATTTAAAACTGGTATATATTTTTTCAATGTATGTATTATTATTGTGCCATAATATATTTTGTACAGCATTTTGGAGCAGTGATGACTGTTTTGTAAATGTGCTTTAAAAATAAATATGACCTTAAAAAGTGTTTTTATACTTTTTGATAATGATGAGCGATACCATTTGTCTTAGTTTTAATGTCATACAAAATAATTTTAAAAATCACAGTATTGCTCTAATACCAATGCCAAGGAGTTTTTTCTTTTACCTTTATTTATACCTCTTTTTCAACACAGATCAGCCAGAACATCAACACACATTTAAACAATCGCAAACACGTGTTAGCTAAAAACATTTACAAACTAAATCCCACTCCCAAAATGAAGAAAAAAAAAAAACTAAAATGGGCACTACTTTTTGATTTTTAATTTTTTCTGTACCTATTCCTGTATTTAACATTTTATACAATCACAAAACTGAATAATGATGTCCAAAAATGTAAGACTTCAATGCGACTGGGGCAAACCTGTGGTACTTTGTTTTTCAAACGTATTTCAAGATATTCGCACACTGATTAAGAGATGTTCCCTTCTTAAACCCAAATGCTCCGCGTGGGATAAAAATCCTATAGGCTTTTGCCCAAGCTGTGCCTGTTTTAATTTGTCCACGAGAGAAGACGCTGCGTAGACTCATCTGTCGAATCACGCAATCAGAGCGTTCGGAGGCTCAAACCTGCGACGGCCACGGAGCGGACCCGATCGTGGAGGAGCGGGGCCACAGATGGACCTCGAGGAACTCCAACTCCAGCTGTACAAAAAAGGCTCTGGTGCTCAAAATGTCAACAATAATCTGTACTACAGGTCGTTCTTCATTTCGTCTTCCGTCTGTCACACTGGTCCAGCAGCCTATGAGTCACCGAAGTGTGTTGCCGATGGATACAGAGACAATAAAGCTTTAAAACGTTTCACTTTTTGGGTAAATGGACAAAATGAGAATAAACCACATTTCATACGGATATTTGTTCACGTTTAGATTCATACATTCGTCAATCCGAAATACATGCAGCCGTTCTAGATGGCGCTGTAGTGCAGACTGCGGTTGTGTCCTGCTGTGTTGTGTTGTGTTTTCAGCCTCGCTTCTGTCCGTCGATATAGTTGAAGTGGTTAAGTTGGTAAAGGTTAGGAGTTGTGTGGGCGCGATAGTAAAATACAAACTCGATTTCGATACTAAAGAATTTGATTTTCAATGCCGACTTTGAAACTTGAAACTTGAAATTGTAGAATTAGATGACTTTCTTTTATGCTCAACACAAAATAACAGTACTTTCTTTATGTTACCATGTGGTTCTGATAAAGCTCAAGATCAATTCTAAAACTGTTCAAAGAAGATCATTTTTGGTGATTTAAAAAAAAAACTATTATCTAGTTTTGATAATAGTTTCGTGTCTGATTTTTGATACTTTTGACAATCCTACTTCCTACTTGGATTAGGGTTTGAGTTAGGGTCAATAATTGAGTATTAGCGTTATATTTATTTTATTTATAGTCATGTCATGTTGCAGAGAGTAAACGTATTTGTCAAAGTTAACAATTATCAGTATTTTCTAATGATTTTAATATCCTGTTCACAAAGAATGGGCCCCTGGTTCTTTAACTCCTGAACATTGTGGCTGTAGCTGACGTATTAGCTTTCCTCCGCCGCCGCTAACAACAACAACAACACCACACAAACATTTGGGAGAAAAGTGATTAAAAGTGGCGCTAATATCCCGTTCATCTCACCCCGGTCTCACCCCAAATCTCATCGTTGTGTGTGCATGGATTTTTGAGGATCCAGAATCTTTAAGACACATTTTAAAGATAATATATTTTTTTTCAACACCCCGATGACGACCAATGCTGGCGACTAAATGAAAATGCCATGCTCGGTTCCTCCCCCCCCCCGTCCCCTGTCCCCCTCGCTGCCCTGTCCCTCCTCTAACGCGGGTGAGTGCACAGTGGATATGTCGAGGTGTCTGTCCTCACACATGGGGGACATTACAGGGGACATGAGTTAGAAGAATGTCCTCGTGTAGCGCACTGTAGTCGCGTATTGTCCCAGGACACCCCTTTTGTCCCGCGCACAAAGACAGCATTTGTGACCGCTGACAGTTACATCGTCGTCACTGGGGTAACGGAAAACAACTGTCGGAGACGTCACAGGGCGGTTACTTCATAAACATGTACTTTCAGACGCCATACTTTACTCCTGTATTTGAAAACAGATTTTTAGTTACTCTTCCCACAGTGAGTAAGATAATCAATTTCGATTATTATGATTATAATGATTATTATAACGATTAATAAACATCATCATCATATTATTATCCTTATTGTTGTTGTTGTTACTGTTGTTGTTACTGTTGTTGTTGTTGTTGTTGTTGTTGTTGTTGTTGTTGCTGCTGCGGTGGTTGTTGTTGTTGTTGTTATTATTACCTTATTGGCACCACCTTATAATAACTACACCTTAATTAGCCTTAATAAAGCATGACCAAAGACTTAATTAATAATGAACAAATAGTTTATTAAGCATGATTCAGGTTTAGTAACTACTTAATTAAGGTTAAGGTTAAGGTTGGATATTAAATAGTCACTAAGTTTGAATCATTCTCAATAAACTATTTGTTCAGTATGAATTAAGTCATTGTTCATGCTTTACTAAGGCAGGAATAAGTGTAGTTATTACAAAGTGTTACCTTATTATTATTATTATTATTATTATTGTTATTATCATTATTATAATTATTTTTGGTATCTATTCTTTGCGAATACCAGAACATTATTAATGTTTAATCCGTCCAATCACAAAAGTTTCCAAGCATAAACCATAAACGATAAACCATAAATCAGTCATGTCCAAATCTTCTCCCCAAATACTTATGAGCTATTGTATGGACAGTTTTTGTAATGACAGTTTTGTAATTGTACTTTAGTCCACTTCTGGGTTACTCTTTGGACAGAAAATGAACATCTAATAATGAGTACAAGATCTTTGCAATCCATCGGAAATGTGCTCAAATGTGCCACAAATGGATAATGTATGACCTCTAACCACATTAAACTTAGCAAGGCAGGTTTCGAGTTTTTCCCACGGATTCATATTAAGACAAACGTTGAGACTCTGTAGGGAATTGAACCTAAAACCTAAAACATAAAACACTACCACAAAGACAAGTGATAACGCTTCAAAACAAGGTTCCTTAGTAAACTATTTATAAGGCGTTAATAAGCATTTGTCACATACTGAAAATAGTTGAAATGCTGGTAAATGCCTTGTAAATGCACAAACAAATAACTAGTGCTTATCAATGCCCTATAAATAATACTAATGAACTTTATTTTAAAGCGTTATAAGATACGCTTTCCGGAAAAAGCTTGAAAAGTGTAATTTAGGCTCTCAATAGCGAAATATAAGTTTGGTTCAAAATGTCTTTCCTGCAAATGTAATATGTAAATGTTTAAAACCAGGCCGCGGAACACATTTGAGCAGATCCATTAGAGCTACTGCATGTGAGAATCCACTGTCATTATCCAAACATCTCCTCTGGAATGGCGCTGCTATGTTCTTTATGGCTCTCTTTAGCGTTCCATCCGCGCTGCTCTTTCTTTCTTCAGCGTGTGGGCCCATGCTGCGCTCTCTAACCTCCATCACGCCCCCGTCCGGCCTCCTTGTCTTACACTTAATGCACAAAGCCCGGGCCTAATGCAGAGTAATGCAGAGTAATGCGGTGATCAGCCAGCCAGAGTCAGGGTTATTTATATGTAAGTGTGATTTCAGCTGCATAATGGCATCTTAGGAAAGCAGTGTGCACTCGGTACGGGTGGAATGTGTTATAACGGTGCTAAAAATGGAGAGGTGGTTTTAAAAAAGTGCACTGTGGAACTTTTCTGGTGGATGATCTGCAACCTGCTCCTGTGTTGCTGCTTTGACCGCAATGCTCCACAGTATTCGTTAAGCAATTATTCAATGGAGCTCAACGGTCCCGCCCACTTTGAAATCGATTTGTCACTCATGTTTGCCATAGAGGATTTAGAAAAATTGGAATATTACGGGTTGTTTTCGCTTAAAATTCTGAAAAAAATGACTTAGTAACTTACCGATTTATAAAGGTTCAGGCTTTAAATCAAAGTATAAGTCTTGTGCTCACTATTTACCACATAGATTATCCCCCCCTCCTGGAATTCTAATGGGAAACATGTAGGGCTGCAACTAACGACCATTTTGCTCATCGATTAGTTTAGCGATTATTATTTCGATTAACTGATTAGTTAAGCCGTCCGTGGATCCTGGAGGAGAATAAAAGCGTTCCCGTCAACGACATTTTCATGCAGCTTGTGGCTCAATTTGGAACCTGTGCATTGACCGGTTAATGATTAATGGGTTACTAAATTAGTTGGCGATTATTTCAATAACCGACTAGTTGCGATTACTCATTTAACTTAAAAATGTGGCGAAAAATGTGAGTGGTGAGTAAGTGAGATTTTCCGCTGCAAGAACTCAAAACACATCTCGAATGCGAAAGCGCTGCTACATTTTGATAACAAATATAAAAACGATGCAAAATTAAAATATCGGTTATGTCATGTATAATTAAAAGTGTTACAAATGACCTCAAAAACGTGTCAAGTGTAAGTATAAAGTGATATTTCTGCACTTTTCTGGTTCATTTCCTGGTCCTTTCGAGACATTTACAGACACATTTTAGCACATTCCTGATCCCAAAAAAATAGCAGGATGTTAATTTTGGTCAATATCGCCCACCTATAGTCCTTCACATGGATGATTCTACTGTAACTATAATCCCCTTGTTTTTACTATCCTTAAAACAGATTTTTAACCTTATTTCTAATGCGCATTTTGGAAGTATCGCATCAGTAACGGAAGGTGGAACCGCCAAATATCGCATTTAGAACCCTTCATTTGCATAAAAGTGTACGCGCTCACTGCAGGTGGACTTTTGTTTTATGCGCATAATAGTTCAAGCTTTAAAACATATCTACAGCATAATTAAGCTTTAACAATCTGCTAAAAATTCGACAGAAAATGCGTTTATCAGTATTTTCTGTACATTGAAAAAAGATATGTAAAAATAACTCATTGTAACGATGGCGGTGAATCCTCTGGGGTCGAGTTAAGCCGCGCATGCGTTTTCTCAGCGGGCCCACCCAAAGCTCTGGGATGAGATCGACAAGAGAACAGTGTGATCAGCGGGAGGCACAGCTGCTTCTAATGTCTGCTGGCTCAAAAAAAAAAAAACACAGCACGCAACCGGAACATACAAGTCAAATCACAAACCAGAGCGCTCGCGTCTACGGTCGCTCCATCCGAAACCGGGCAAAAAGACCTCCTTGCTTTTCGAGCTTCGTCACAAGGTCAACGCTACGAACCAAAGCGCTGTGAGGAGCAGTGAGGAGCAGTGAGGAGCAGGAGGATCTTTGGGGTTTTTTGGGCCTCGTTGGCTTTATTAAGACAGGACGGTGCAGCGTGAAATCGGGACGAGACTGGTTGCTCGCATTCTTTACACACAATCTTTCCATCGCAACAGCATACATAAAACAAGAGACTGTACGTGAGTGAAATGACTGCTGCTGCTGCACTGAACCTGCTCGATGTGATCTCTGAAGACGATAAAAACACACAGAGCAGTTTTGAACACAAGAGCTCCAGATTTAAAGTGCCCATGTCAAGTTGGATGAATATTTGAACTAAAATGCAGTTCATATTTTTTCATTAAAACGTTGCTAAAAATTATAAAAAATGTATCACAGAATAGCAAATTTTTTATGTTTATAATTGTACTTCCTGTTTGTAATTGATGACATCACACCAGGAAATTACACAGCAAAAACTCATCTAATGTCACTTTTTTTGACAAATAAAAATATATGAAAGCACCTTTAGTTTGTTGAAATAATGTTTAGTGTAAAAAAAGTTTTTGGGTGAGATTTATAAATAAACTTTGACTGGAATGAGTATCGCTAGTGTGATGTCACTTCCTGTCATTTTCTGCAAATGTTTTCTACTTTTCTCCACAAATACCAACTCGATTGGTGTAAAAGTATCATTTATATTTACAACCGGTATAAAAACACCAAATAAAGTCAAAATCAGACATTTGTAACACCCCTGCCATAGGCCCTTTCACCATAAGAAGCACACGTTACAGAAAGAGCAAATATTCCACTCAATCCTGTCGTTTAGTCCAGCAGCGGCAAACGGAGCAGCTCTGTTCTCTCTTAATAATATGCAAATTAGCGGCTTAAGTTTTGTTTCCACAAAACACCTCATCAACAGTTAAGTAGTTCTGCTTTTTATTATTTTAAAGTTGAGTTTATTCATGCCGATCATTTAATAAAATGTTTAAATGTCTATTGTAAAGTACACTTCAGATCCGCCGTGCTCAGAACCTTTCGGGGGGTTCCTGCTCCTGAGGTTCCTATGCTAAATGTGCGAGGAAAGGAAGCATAACGTCTCCTTACCTTCCTCCTTCCTGACTTCACTGATCATTTCGCTGGAAGCCCGTCCGGGTCCATGAGAAGGAAAGGAGCTTGCTGCTGATGGATAGTACTACTAGGCCTAATACTACTATGCAAGGCTACTACTTTCTCTCCTGTCCGTGTGCTGGTACCACTACTACAATCATGTTTTTGACGTATTGGTTCTAATTGCTGTTCAATGTATTGAGCAGTTCACTGATTTATGTGAAAAAGTCAAATAAATGCCATTTCTCTGCTGCGTGACGTAGTTGGCAAAAATTATTACTACTATTTATTTATTTATTTTACACTTAATGATAACTATAACAGAAGAGGAAACAAAACTGTTATAATTCTAGAAAAGCCAAATCTAACTTCTTAACAATATTAAGGACAATAACTAAAACCTTGTTAAATGCTACAGTTCTTTTGCTGTAACATAACGTAAATCAACTGGTACAATTCACTGGAGTCACTTTACTCTTTTGTAACTGTATATTTTAAATAACTTTTTCTATACTTGCCCAGTGTTGTACTTTATTTTCTTCACACCTTTTTGCATCTTCACTCTCTTCAAAGTATTTTTATATTCTAAATTCTTCAGATGTCAGATTTAAGTCGGTAGGGTTTTATATCATTATTTATTTAGATTTTTCATTGCATTTCTCTGTTATTCTGTTGTTCTTAAACTTTGTACTGCAATGCTAAAATGTCCCCTTTGTAGGATAAATAAATGTTCTCCTATTGTATCTAATCCTTATAATTCTATGCATTATTCATTCATTATCTGTAGCCAAAACTGACCCGGTAAAAACATGATGGAAGCAAAGTTTCCAGTCTGTTGCATCGGCCCTTCGACCACCACCGATAAGTCACACATACTGTAGGTTACTCCAAATAAGGTGGGTGAGTGTCTTGCTCCAGGACACAACGGCCGAATGCACTTGTCCTGACTTGGTTTGGTCCTGTTCTAGTCCTGGTTTAGTGTGTGTGTACAAAGTGTTTATGGGAGGGGCCACCATGACACAATGCTGCAAAACTTTTGAACTTTTGATAAAGTTCAGAAGTTCAGCTTTTGAACTTTCACAGAAAACCATATTTGCCAATCTATCTGGGTTTTATCATCTTGCCGTTGGCAGTGAAAAACCTGCCACACAGTTAAATGAAAGCAAAAGCTGCATGTGAGACATCTGCGACTGGCTCAGATAAACAGCAGGACCAGCAGACACAGTCCTACGGTGTTCTGAAGGTTACTCATGCTGCGTCGCCATCGGCAACACTCCACAGCCGTACAAGAAGTAGACTTTACCCAGCATTTAATAAGAATAATAATAACAGATAGTAAACATCATCTATAGAAGGCCTGCTTGTCAGGGCCTGATCTGGTCCCAGGAGATAAACGAGGTGGGCCTCACACACAGGGCCACAGTGCAGCGGCTGAACACCCACATGAAGTATGAAACTGCTGTGTGAGTGAGCGGTGATGGCACAGATTGGCAGTCCTGCTTCTGTCAGTCTGCCCCAGGGCAGCTGTAGCTACAATAGTAGCTTACCACCACTGAATGTGGAGTGAATGAATAATGCAGTGTAGTGTCTTTGAGGGTCCAAAAAAGAACTATATAAATGAAATGCATTATTATTATTATTATTATTATTATTATGATTATTATGATATGATTATTATTATTATTATTATTATTATTATTATTATTATTATTATTATTATTATTATTATTATTATTATTATTATTATTATTATTATTATTTCTTATGTGTCTAAACCATGTCCATGTAAACTCCTCAAAGACATTCTAGACTCCTCAAAGACATGTTAAAGAGGCCGACTCAGTCTCTTCATTTCAGACCAGGCTTAAAACGTTCCTCTTTGAAATGGCTTATGGTCAGGCCAGTTAGGAACAGAAATAAAACATACAGTTCCCATCTTCTGCTTCTGACTACTTTTCCTAACAACAATATTTAATATTTAATTTCCCTTACAATCTGTTCATTGCTGTTCACATGTTTTTTCTTCCTTCTTCTTCCTCTTCCACTTTCCCCATGGGAGTGGAACAGGCACATCGATGACCTGTGGATCCAGATGCTCCTCGAATGCCTGGAGAAATGGTCTCTTTTCCAGATGAGCGGTTCTTCATCTGCCTTGAAGAACTGGTTCTCCTCCTGTCGCCCTTCGAGGCAACTGCTGTTGCGATTTTGGGCGTTACAAAAACAAATTGAATTGAATGTCTCTGCAGTTTTAAACCAGGTGTAAATAAGGTCTAAACCAGACAGAAACAGAAACAGATCGGAAATGAGTTTAAACCAGGTCTAAATATCCAAGTCAGGTCTAATCCAGGACTAAACTGTGACTACAGTGGGACTAAATGGTTGTCAAAATCAGCTGCAAAAGCTCATTCAGCAACAGACTGTTACTGCCACTGCTTCACTGAGACACAGGAAATCATTCTGCTGTCGCCATCAAACTGCTCAACTCTGTGCTGTACAGTCCCCTTTGTCATTGTGCTGCTCACTTACACTTAGTAGTACATGAACATTTAAATATGTAAATATGTTGTGAGGCTTAGTTAAGTTAAGTCATTGCAGGGGACCAGCTCTGCAAATTAGATCTGCGCTAGATGGCTTATGGACATGGCATCGGCTGCGCTTTATAATGTACAATAGTATTTTATTCTTCTTGTCAATGATATTTAATTTTACCTTCTTTATTTTTTGATAACTCATTTTATTCTGCTGGTTGGCTGCATGCAATTAAAAAAAAAAGATTACCCCTTAGGGATGAATAAATGTTCATTCAACAGTCAAACTAGTCAAAATCAGTATGAACCAGGTCTAAACTGCATCCAAACCAGGTCTTCACTAAACCAGATCTACACCAGGTCCAAACCATGTCTAAATAGGTCTTTCTCCAGATGCGTGTGCTGGCTGCTCTGCTCCTGTCACCTCGGATACATGTGTCTGATGTTACTCTTTCTGTTCCACTTGAAAAGCCTTTTATGTCTGGCCTTGTTCAGCTCTGCATGGCTCTATTCTCCCAGGATCCCGCGCCTCTTTTAAAATGTTCTTTTGTGTTGGAATTCGGCTGTGTGTCCTCATGTAACCATGTTTTACATATAGTCACTCACTAATAAGCAGAGGTGGATAGAGTCGCCATAATTTGCACTGAAGTGAGAGAAAAAAATACTTGAGTAACTGGACGTAACATCTGATTTATGATGTTTAAATGTAATTGGAACAGATAAAATATTAAGGACATTATGGCATTTCCAAAGAAAAGACGTACCATATCTGAAGAAGCGATGCAAGAATCACAAATGTTCACATCAAGTAGTGCTAACAACATACCGTAAAGCTTTGGGCACTTACAGACTTACTCGCAGTGGGAAATAATGTGCTAAAAAAACACTCTGAAAAGTACAATTGAAGCAAATGTAATGGATATCCACCTCTGATAACAAATGTCTCTTTTTTCTGTCCACAATATTGATTATTTTAATAGGCCTATGGAGAAAGTACATAATGGAAAATCAATAGTAGTTCATTAAAGTTAATAATTAATGACCACTTTCTAATTAAAAGAGATTATGCTCAAGTCGAAAATCTTTATTTTGTTTATGTCACGCAGCATAATAATGATAGAAATCGATTTAAAAAATCACAAAAATCCACAATCATACACTGTATATGAATTAATATTGAATAAAAACAGCATCATAACAATCCTCAAAACTGAAGATATCGGGTTGGGCAATGCAGCGTTAAAAATCAAATCATGACACAATCGGATTCCTGCACAATCTATATCTCAAACACAGACGGTCCCCCCCACTGCTCCTATTGGTCGATGTCTGAGAGAGTGACAGGTGGATTTAACCAGTCACGGTGAACTTTCCGATTAAGTTGATGACTCTATTAAAGGCAATATGCCGTGATTATATTCCAAGAAAATTGCGATTTCTTCCATTTTTTATCCTTTTTTTGTCAGATTGCCCAGAGTTGTTTTTTGTTTCATGCGCATTGAATATTTCGGGTCGTATAACGTAAAAAAAAAAAAAAAAAGCCCAAATAAACTAATCTAAACTAGGAGTGTGCTAAAAATATCAAGTAATCGATATATTGTGGTACTAAACTTGGTGATACTGTATCGATATCGTTGGCTGCTGTATCGATATATCGCCATGAGTATGTTTTTTTTATTATATTGTGACGATTTTGTTTTGAAAAAGAAACTTGCAAGCCAGTTGACACATGACACTGTTTTGATGATTTAAAATGGGTGTCTTTCACTTTCAGTTGGTGCAGGTCGTGATGTATCGTAGAATACCATGAGCAACATATCGATTATCGCATGTATCGCAATATTGTGATCGTGAGCCGTGTATTCCCGACCCTAATCTAAACCAGTATTCAAATAATGATGAAATGAATACATAAATAATACGATGTGTGGTTAGGTCAGGTTGTCCTTCTTGAAATAGCCTAAACTGTTATCCAGATTCGACACCAGCACAAAGAGTATAGCTAAGTATGTACCACCAAATACAAATCACATGACCCTGTCCTACATGGCCCCTCCCTCTCCCCTCCTTTTGTCATCACCCTGCCTTAAGCTCCTGGTACAGAGGACTCAGCCATTGTGCACACTGAGCGGGCCAGAGCATGTGACTTACTGTAGCCAATGTCCCGTGAGGTAATGCATGAAGCCGGGTGAGGTATTAGATCACCCCCGTGTCCCGTTCACTGCATTACACAAGTCCGATTTTGGCACCGAGCCTCAGATGAATCATGGTTTGGTCCGTCCGCACCCCGTCTACATGCATCACCGTCATTCACGCGCCGTCCGTCCAGTTAGAATATAAGTCATTTGCGTTTGTGGAGAACGTACGGACAAATACTGGACTGTAGTAATATTAGAGCAGCCGTTACCAACATGTTTTTGGTCGCATACTCCCTGAGACTCCGAAAAACACTTGAACAAGGAAGTATCATGTATAATAATATTTTGTATATCTTTATTAAATTGAAGCATGTGCATTACATTTAAATGTTTGGGCTAGCATGGTTAATTGTAATAAAAAAAATGGTGTTTATAGTAAAGAAAATGCTACAAAAAGAGCTGATTGGAAATAAAAATGAAAAAAATAAAAGGTATGTTTTAAACTTTGTCTGATCATTTAAAGTCATGCGTTTAAAGACAACATGTTTTAACATATTTCTGTTGAATTGACATAATATTGTCTGAATATTGCTATCGAGATACTACAAAAAAAAATATCGAGACGTACCAGAGTTTGGGGTTAAGTGTTGTCACCACTCTAACATTTCAAACTCTATTTCTGGTTTGATACTCAATACTACTTCCAATATTGTAACAAAAACGTAATACACAAAATAATAGTTTAGTTCAACTGAAGACATGCAGTGCCGATCAATTAGAGAACTAAGAAGTGGGCATGGCTTGGCACAAAGCTCGTCAGCACTATTAAGCACTTTGATGTGACTGCATTGACCCAAAACGCACTCACAAGACGACAAACTGCACTATTTATGCAGAAAGGTACTGGGAAACAGTGTATTCATTTGTAAAAGGCAAATAAAACTCATGATTCACGCCGTTAATCGTCCTTTTTTGATGTATATAAATCCTTACAATCTAATTGGTCGATTGGTCTAATAAAAAAATGTGTAGACATTACAGTCCTTTTTGAAGACTTAACTCAGTCTTTTGATGATCTTACACAAGTTCTTAAACTTCTCAGGATAGGTCCAAATTGTTTTATATTTATGTCATTTTAGTGTAGATTTTGACAACCCAAATAAGGGTTGGAGGTCATTTTGGAAATTCAACAAAAACGCATGCTAAAATGTATTTTATGCAGTATATATATATATTTCTTTCTTTCTGGTTTGTGCTTTATTAAGCTCTCTCTCTTTCTCTCTCCTTCTCTTTCTCTTTTTTATTTATTTTTATTTTTATACGGTATAGCGTAAAACACATACTTTAAAGATGTACAACAACAGTAGGTGGCGGTAAATGCACCTTTTCAGTTGGCCGCCAACCGCCATCAAAAGTAACACAACAACAACAACAACAACAACATTTGTAGATAAACCATCAATTAGGTGCATTACACGTAAATCCTATACATATGTTTATTTCCCGTTAAACTGTTATACTGAAAGATTAGGAACAAGTCAGAACTGCATCTAAGTTATCCATTTTCCGTCATCCAAACCAGCTCCACCAGCTTCCCGTCCGTCCTCC
Organism: Chaenogobius annularis; assembly: GCA_015082035.1. Taxonomy (NCBI): domain Eukaryota; kingdom Metazoa; phylum Chordata; class Actinopteri; order Gobiiformes; family Gobiidae; genus Chaenogobius; species Chaenogobius annularis. Next base: position 543,880 of record BJKM01000256.1, read on the forward strand.
TTACAGCTTTACAGGACTGCTCATTTGATCAAAGTGTCAAATATTTTCCTTGCCACTCTCTCCCTTATTGTCTCCTCTCACCCATCTTATGTCCCGCAATGTGGCTTTGTTCTGCAGATTTAGACACTGCGGTGCCCAGATGGTCCGGGGCCTGCCGTTTGTGTCCTGAAACTAGAGCACTGGGCTAAGCTACCATTATACAGGCTTAAAACGCACTAATCACCCATAGCCCTCCACCAGCGCTCAACTGCTTTTAACGGCAGACACTACAACTACTGCATAACCTGGTCTAATCTTAGGCGACTGCGGTCTCCAGGGGCCGTAGCTATAGTCAAGAGAAGTCAGCGACATAAAACCCTTTCTGCGGCGTTGCTATATGGAGGGATTCATGTTGGAACAAAGTGGGTCTCGCTGTTCTCTTTATAAATAATTTAAAAGAAACGTTTTAAGAGAAACCACTTAAAAGGATGGTTGGAGATGGAGGAGAGATGGAACTGATTCAAACTGTCCTTCCAGGCGTTTAAAGTATGATGCGAAATATCCCAAAGATTCAAATCAGAGACACATTTCTCAAACCACACAGCAAAAAAACATTCTACTAAGAGACATTTTGCTTGTCATGTTTTGTTTTCATTAAAGGAGACATATTATGCTTTGTTTTCCCAAGAACTTAGTATTGAACTATATCATAAGTAGATCATCTTTTTAAGTTTTGTACATTGTAAACCGCAATATTGATCTAAAACGGCTTAGCAATAGAAACAGGTTCATTGACTTCCTGTTCAAAACTGCAGAAATGATGAGCCCTGCCTCTACATAGTGACATTTCCCCGTAACAAGCAGCAGATCATTCACAGTTTTTATTTATGAAAAGTGGCAATGTGACGTTCTAGAAACACATATCACTCGGAGTGACACTTTTCAAATAATCACAACGAAGTACAGGGATGTGGGCAGGGATCAAACATGCATGGCTCAAAATGCAACTTTGAGTTAACTACACCATTGTAGCAAGGTTAAAATCTCTTTATATGTTCCCTTTAATGCCATTACACAAACCGATAACATTTTTTACTATCCCAACAAATTATAATGCCATTTATTTATTTTTTTCATGAAAAATGATGTACCAAATTCAGTAGAGCCTTGATCTTGAGGATGAATTCTACACCTGATGTATTGGACCGGCAGAGACAACAGAAAGTACACAACTCTCGACTTAAGGCTACAATATCCTACACTTAACTGCCCGATCGAAGTTTGTCCTCCGCATTTGTCCCATCCTTCAATGTCACTGGGACAACCTGTCAAGAGCAGTGACATCCCCAGTGGGGCCCTTCAGATCTTGAGCGGGGTTCCTGTTCAGGAGTTCCAAGCAGGAGTAATGGGGTTGATGACGTTCTCATTCTATTCGAAACATATCGCCAGCATCTGAATGTTGTCATTCAGAATGGTGGGCACGTGGACTTTTTGCATTAGCTGTTTCAGTTTCTGTCCTGCAAGTTGTTGTCCTGCACATCTCTAAAAACGGCAGAAACGTTGTCAAAGGTAGTGGTCTGGACACTGTTTTAGAAGTCAAGACATTTTGATTTCTGGAAGTCCTTTTCAATCTGATGGAAATGGTTTGAGCAGCAGCATTTATACTCTTCTGAGCTCAAAATGGTCCTGCTCAAAGGGAGGCGTTACAACTGACATTTAAACTCTGCCAGTTTAACTCTTACAGCTTGGGTCGTAAAGGCCGATTGATGTTTGGCTACATCTTCCTCAGAGCTATCAAATACCTCTTAAGCATTTGATTGGAAAATTATTTTTGCTGAAACCTCATTCATCCAGGAGTGTTCCATCGTAGAAATCAACACTTGAATCCTTTTCTACGATACCTTTGGAACCTTTTCTACCATGAGCCACTCCTGGACGAATGAATAATAATGCAAATGTCTCCCTAAAAAAATATTTTTGCTTAGCTACTCTTTCTCTCCCTTTTTACACATCTTTACAGTTTGCCTTTAACTGTGGAGCCACTTGGGTCAACAGGACATGAACATATTCTCCAAGACGCTCACGTGTCTTTATTGATCCAAGGAAACTGCAATTACATCCACATCACTCAAACATCGACCCCCACATAAACGTGCAGACAACAGGAGACAGGACCTAGACTCATTACCCGCCAACATAAAACACCATTGTAAAAAACGCATTGTACATATTTTCATAGCAAGCATTTGGGCTTGTATTTTGAAGGGGCCACATTAACGTATGATCGGTTGCTTGCCCCAGAGGTCAGCTGACTCAACCGAATCTGCCACCGCGATCGAAGAGATGTGTAACCTGACACCTATCCATTCCCATAAGGCGCGCAGAGCGGCTGTGATGCATTGTGGGAAAACAGGACGAATGGAAGGTGACATCACTGGGCCGCGCTGACTGACTCAGCATTTCTCTGCATTACAGCGCTTCAGGGTGACAGCGGACAGAGAGGCATGTTATACAAGATGGCATCAGGGAGACTGAAGGGGTTATACTGCTACTGCTACTGCTACTACTGCTACAACTACTACTACTGCTACTGCTACTACTTCTACTACTACTAATACTATTACTATTACTACTGCTACTACTATTATTATGACTGCTGCTGTTGTTTTTGTCACCACTAACCCCACCCACAACTGTTACTTATGTAAGAATGCAAGGCTAAAGTACATAAAAGTACATACATAAAGTACTTTTTCGGGGTGGAGATCCATGTTACACAGTGCACCTTCAAGTTCCAGATCTTTTTGTGCCTGTAGGCAAGTTTGTCCTCTACATTTCAGCGATGCTTCAGTGCTGCTGGGGCAACCATCTCCATCCATCTTAAGCTAGGTTTGCTCAAGAATACCTAGCTGGAGAAAAAGTTATAGACTGAAGAGTGAAAAATGTGATTGAAAGTGATTGATTTTGGTTGTCAAAAAGTGTTCGGATACCAATTCATACTAAAACTAGGATGGAAGATACTCGTTTGATCAAGTAACAATACTGAAAAAACATAGTTATATAGCGCTTTTCTAGCTTCAAGGCAGTCAAAGTGCTTTACATCAAGGAACCACTCATCCATTCACTCACACATTCACACACCAGAGTACGCAAACAATGACGGCGAGGCGGGTTAAATGTCTTGCCCAAGGACAAAACAGTATGTATTCATCTGTGGAAGCTGCGATCTGGCAACATGTGGGCCAGTGGATCTGACCGCTCTACCAACGATGACTCAGAGGATGAGCACTCTACCAACTGAGCTACTGTCACCCCATTTAGAAAGGTCTAGACTATCAGAACTATAATTAAATCACATGGTTAATTGAATGAATGAAAGAAAGAAAGAAAGAAAGAATGTCAACAATGATTCAGTCTGTCTACACTCACAAAGAGTTTGACATTTGGCCAATAGGCTTAGTGCTGAAAACCTGGATGGAAGCATTGGACTCACAGTTGGTGAAATATACTTTCCTTTTTTCCAAACGGTACCGGCAGATTTAGCACCGGCTGTTGCCCCACGCAGATGAGGGCAGTGGACACACACGCACACACACATCCTCTGACCTGCTGCTTCACTCATTACTGTGCTAACTGTTTGGTGAGAACGTGCCAACTCTACGCGACTCCAGGCTGTTAGTTCACCATGACTAATATTGAACTGTCTGACATCTGAATTCAAACAGCGCAATTTGCCCAGGAGACAGGACACTGACGAGCTGCACTCTCGGCCCACTTGTTACAATAGATACCATATAAACGCCTTGAAAGGGGTCTTATTTTGGTGCTAAAAGAAATAGCAGCTAGATTAAGGCAGCAGCATGCCAGGCTCCATGTGGGCAGCCGGCCGCAGTGTGCTGAGTTTTTTAAACACGGCTCCGACAATTTGCTGCATGTCCTCCCTTCGCTCTCATCCCCATTTCACCGCAAAAAATAAATTTGTATTCACTCTATTCATTCACTCCAAGCTGCCCAAGAGTGATAGCAAGCTGCCACCACCACCTGCCACTCACACACCACATTCATTCTCGGTAAAGAGGAAGTGTCTTGCCCAAGGACACAATGACAGTGTGCACTACAAGGGTCCCACTGTGGCACTTGGTATTCCCAGTAACGTTTAGATGAGGCTCATAAAATCCAGCCTGACCCGGCCCAAGCTCGCTCTGCTGTAGAGGCGATGTTAGCGAGCATGAGTTGTGCTGCTGGTGTAATACCTGCACGTGCCTGTGGCTGCTCTAAACTCTATCTATCTCTTATCCCAGAACTAACCAGGTCCAACCCGGCTAATGAGATCAGACATTGCCAAGGTGAACGGCCATAATTAACTATTCAATACACAATATCATTTTTTTTATCAAAAGTCCTTTCCACTTCCAACATGTTACTACTTATTTGTTTATGTTGTTGTTGTTAAACTTTCTGACCGCAGTTGGAATTTGGAAAAGTAATAAGAGCAGTTGTCTGGAAAGTATTAGCATATTAGAAGTAACACCCCCTTACCAGGCCAAGTTCTTGCACATCACCTTCTGTTGGCCTGAAAAACTCTTTCTACAGTGATCTAAGTAGTTTCAGGATACAACATGAGCACAAAAACATGACTCATGAGCAGTGACAGAAGAACAAATGCAGCAGCCGAGCGAGAGGAGCCTGTCTGAAAACAGGAGCACACGTTTTACTCAAGTCACGCCAGACTCACAGAACATCTGTCTGTGTCTGTGAACGCACCATTTTGCACATCTCTGACAATGACACAATCAGAACAAGGACAAGAAACGTACTTCAGCAGTTGCAACGTAAGGACATACATTCAAAGTTAGTTAAGTTAGGTTTAACCCCCTGAGTGGCAATCAGCTGTTGTTGTTGTTTGTTGTGTTTGTTGTTGTTGTTGTTGTTTTGTGTGTTTGTGTAGTGTTGTGTATTTTCTGTCTCATAGAATTTTGTATACAGAAGCAGTTTCTAAACTAACATACTCCAGCTTCATATTATTACAAATAGTCCAAACCACCAAATGTAGCCTCTCAAAATCCTGGCAGGAATTAAGCATATTGTACACATAATTTTCAGAAGATTACAAACTCTATTTAAAAGACGCACTATGTAACTTTTCAGGTGGAGGTCGGCCATCTGTCTCCATGGAGACGTTATTGGCTGTGCCTGGACCGTCATATTTGTATGCCAATAAACGTATCTATCATGCATTGGTTACAGGTATTCATTCATTCATTCATTGTTGACAAATATCTTGAAAAACGTATTGTGAGCGGGGTCGCCTCTCCGCAGATTTGACCTGTAACTTGGCCTTGTGGCATCATCTGCTTGTCTCTATATATGATATGTAAGTTTAATGCCATAATGTGGAACATTTCAAAGTAATAATATCTCCATATACTCAAACATAAAGCGGACCCCCGACCAGAAACTTTACATAGCGCACCTGTTTTATGCCAGATGCCCTTCTCGGTGTAGTCTGGGAGGGCATTATCCTGTGATCTCACTGTTTGCTTGTAACATTCAGGACGTCTTCTAATAATATAGTAAAATGAAATTAAGGCGAGACACTTCAGACAAAACATTATATTTTTATTTTTAATATTTTTATTTTTTCATTTTTTTATTATATATATATATATATATAATATATATATATATATATATATATATATTTATTTTTATTTTTATTTTTTTATTTATTTTTATTTTTTTTGTGAGTTTGCTTTCTCAACAGATAAACATTCACATGGAAACAACAAAAGCGTTCAGAGATGAAGCCCAGAAGATATTGTTTGATTATGGGACATTGTGACGTCAAAAACAGTTTCTCAAAATGCCTTTTTCTCCCACTGAAACATAAACAGATTTTGTTGGATCATTTCGGCCGATTTTCAGTAAGATAGTTTACACAACTATAAATAAGATATCCGAAATCCCATCTGTAAATTGTTTGGTACAGTATCTAATAAGTCAACAATTCGAGATTTGTTTTCCATTCTCCTGCAGTGCCTTCATACTTCCAATTTGTCTCTTATTTCTAGCATTTATTTCCCCCTGTAAGCCACAGCAGGGAGCGCCGGGTCACTCAGCCGGGATCAACAACATGATACCATTTGACGCTGGCTCATAATAAACAAACAACAACAACTACTACAACTACCACAGCAACAACAATGGAGGCAGATTGGACATTCAATACACAATCAAACACAACCAACCTGGGACTCATTATACACTTGAAAGTCAATGATGCAATACATCTGGGCTTTTCATTTGGTGCAAGCAATTGGAGGTCATTATCAGGGGAACAATGGAGATGGACCAACACAGTTATTTGTAAATGAAAAGACCCTTTTGAGCTTTTGACGTGGACATAATACAGTATGGTCTTAAATGAGGGTCTTCAAATGGATTTGAGTTTGATTTGACCAAAAATTGCACCGTATCTGTGTGAACAATAGACAGAATTTCCTCTTTGAAAAAGCTTATGGTCGACAAATTTGATCAATTTTGGACTAAATGGGACTATTTATGTTTTGTTATTGTGCCTTTATCATTATTTATTCTTTTTATCTTGCTCTCTGGTCCGGTTTATGGTCAGGCCCGTTAGGAACAGAAATAAATCTAATCTCATCTTGACTGGGCGAAGTATGGCAGCTTGAGCACTTTCCTCTGTTTCCTCTACCTTTCCTAGCAACAATATAAGCTAAAGATATAAGATATATATAATATAATAAATATTCAACAATCATTTTTGTATATATAGGCCAGCTAAAACATTCCAGACTGCCAAATTAGAGAGCTAATTTCTTAAAACAGAATTAGTTCATTTTAAACTGTTACTCCACATGTACAGCCTTCTGAGCATCGGAGCCCTGTAGCTAACAAACATTAGCATGCTAACGACCGCACTTCCTGCTTCTCGGAGAATAAAACACTTTATATTTGGATGCAGAGAAACCACAGCGGTATAATCTTCACCTGATTAGATACGTTTACAATATATATATGCGCTGACAGATTTTACTTTATAACATGCAAAAAAATCGAGCACAGGCCCTTTAGCGAAATGCTTACCTGCACAATTAGCAGACCCGATCACTTCCTGTAGCATGACTCAGCCCTCAAATGCTCACACATTTGGCTTCCAGCGAAGGTAACATAAACACACATTATTCATCACTTCATGCTCTGCTCGCCATTGTTCATGACCTATTTGTGCGCTTGGCCACCATCGTCCAAGTCTAGCCTACGATAGAGTGCGAAGAGGCGGCGAGGATGGTTCGCAGGGTCTTTATTTGATGCGTACAGGAAAACAGGCAAAACAGTACGGCTTGTTGTGTTGTCCTTATTCTGAGTCCGTCCTCCTACACATTAACTGTGGTTTGAAATAGCTCTTATTTGGGTCTGATGTAATGGCATGATTATTTGTACCAGTTTACAGATTATGAGGAAGTACATGGTAACAGAGTAGTGTTTACCATAGGATGACACATGATATAAACAAGAATCAGAATCAGAAAAGGGTTTATTGCCGTTGTCAGGGAACACATTCACAAACATAGGATTCTTGTTTCGGCATTAAGGTGCAACATAAAACATACAATTTACAACAATGAAAAATAATAATAGTAACGTATATAAAATCTAAAAATAATAATAGCAAAATATATAAAATAAAAATAATAATAATAGCAAAAGTTTATCAAATCAAATAAGACATGCATGAATTAAATTAATTTACGAATAAAATATAAATATGGTCTCAGTATGTACAGAAAATGTACAAATAGATAAACAATTAAAAAACGAGAAAAAATACCATCAGAAACACTATCTAGAGCTATTGCTAGTTATTCCACAGCATTTCAATCTCCTTCTTGTACAGTGCATCTGACAGTGGTCAAAACATGTTGTCTATTGTAAAGGGTTCATTCTATTGACTTTGTGCACATTGACAGTTCTCAATGATGAGTAAAAATAAAAATAGAAGGCTATCATTAGGTATTGTTTGCCTGTTTGTCATTCTCCAGCTGTGTTTTTTTCAAGGGCCTGTATTCTCCTCTATAGCATAAAACACATACTTTGAAGACGTACAACTACAGAAGACGTACAACTACAGAAGACGTACAACTACAGAAGACGTACAACTACAGAAGACGTACAACTACAGAAGACGTACAACTACAGAAGGTGGCAGTTCAGTTGTCTGCCAACCACCATTTAAAGAAACACAACAGCAACAACTAACATGGAGTGGCTTGACTGTGTAAAATCCCATAATATGTTGAAAATACAACAACAACAACAACAAAAACAAGTCACTCTGTCTGTTTAGAGTATATAGTATATTTCACCAACTGTGAGTCCAATGCTTCCATCCAGGTTTTCAGCTCTAAGCCTATTGGCCAAATGTCAAACTCTTAAAAATAATATTATTCCTGTGCTTCAAAAAAACCAACAAAAAACCATGATTGCATTATTACACTGACATGAGTGAATTAGCCTCTGTCATGTACAACAGCTTCACATTAATACATTTTTTACTATTTAATCAAGATCACATCATTTTAAATGTCAGTATCCGTAAACATCATGTGTACAGGCTTCATAATAAAGTGTATCTCTCATAAAACATCTATTGAAGATAAAAAACTATTTGACAAACACAAGGACAAACCAAGATGAAAGCATTGAGGCATCATTTTAGGGCCAAAATTATGTATATTTCACAAACTACAACAGAAAGTATCATGCACATGAAGTTTAGGCAGTAAATGGAGTTATGGTATGTTTGACTAATCCTCCATACTCAGTCTTTCTCCTTCTTGAGAGCTCAAAACACTTTGTTCCACCTGCTGATGTCACGAGGTGGTGGCTCCTGCATTCATAAACCTTCACTGGACTCTAATAATTTAATTTCACCAAAAAGCACGCCTTTCTGTCAGCTAGAAGCCATTGTTTTTAGCCTTACTTAAACTGTTTTACTTCAGTCGATGATCCATTTACCTATTTCACAGTGGTCGGAAAAACTTTTATTTTTTATCCAAATATGAATAAGTTTGAATCTACAACAAAAAAAAAAAAATCTGAAATAAATATATAAGTAAATACAAATAAATTCAACAACATGAAAGCGTTTCTGTGATTTAGGTCGAGCAGGATTCACACGTTCAATGCAGTCATGCTTTAAAGAGCTTATAGTTTGCTTTCGAAAACATTGCTCAAATATAGCATTAAGTGTGTTTCGTGTTAATCTATACGAGAGCGGGAGAAGCCATTTAAGTAAGAAATACACATCACATGGAATTAATGTGGCATGATTAGTGACAAGTCTATGCTTTTAAGTCTTCCATACTAACACTTACTGCGATGGATTAATCAGGTCAGAGGGAATGTCGGTGGGAATTATTGAATATGGGATAGAAGGAAAACGTGCAAAATGCAAATATAAGGAATATAATTTATGGAACTATGTTAAAGGTGGTTTGGTATCTTGCAGTCATTTTCGGATTTACATGCATGGAGCAACTGCATTTCCATTAGCATGAGAGATATACAGAATATATTTAAAACAGACATAACAAAAATGAGATTATGTGAGTCAATAGCATTCAAATGGAGCTTTGGTTTGATCAAGTTTGATGGTTCCAGGAGGCAAAAGTAGCAAAATGATCACATATACTGCATATTTTCTTCGTTGTTTATGTTTTTTAATGTTGTTGTTGTTGTTGTTTATTTAACTTTATCATAATGTTTCATACAGGTCTGCAACTTTACACTAACTACACATTAATTAGCTTAAATAAAGCATCAACAAATACTTATGATGAATGTTTCAGGCTTAGTACTTTAATGAAATGCTTAAGAGTTTTAGTACAACAATTTCTTTATTTACATTAATTAAGACTTTGTCCATGCTTTGTTAAGGCTTATAAAACTGAAGTTAATACAAAGTGTTACCAACATATGTTTTATGTTATTCTGTTATTGCGTCTTTGCTGCAAGAAAATAATAATACTAATGTTGTATCTTTAGTCAAATCCACATCTAATCCATTGTTCTCGTCTTATTTACGCACTTTCAGTACCAAACGTTGGTGTCTAAAGTGTTTGCTGTTCTCTGGTCCGCATGCTGATAATGCAGATACAATAGTGTGTTTCGCCCTGCATTGACCTGTGCTCCTCCCTCCCTCTGCTCCTGTCACTGGGGCCCATTATCAGCCCATTACAGTAATTCAATAGATCCTGTCTGCAGGGAACAGGCCATGCCCGCAGACAGACAGAGACTCTAACACCTCATTTACAGCTAGTTAGTTTTAGTTAGTAGCTGTGGCCTATATAAACTATTAGTGCAATATTCTAACTCTACACAAATACACTGCAAAATCATACTTTTTTCCTGTAGGCATGACATGACATAATGATATATAATAATATATGACTACACCATCTTATTTAAAAAAAATAAAATTATAATTGTACTGCAAAAAGAAAGTACAAAACTTTACATGGTCTTTTTTTTACTGTAAGTTACCATAAACTGTATGTTTAATTTTCTGTAAAAAAAAATAAAATAAGTGGTGTTATTTATTTTATATACCAAATCAAAGTATATTTTAATTGTACCATAGAAATCTAGAGAAAACAAAACTTGATCTGATCATTTTATTATTATTATTTGCTTTATTTTTTGCTTTCGTTTTTATTTATTTTATTTTGTTTTGTTTAATAAAATGTAATTATCTAATTTACTTATATTAAGTACTGTTGTTTGTCCTATATACATTGACATTGTCTTTCTTTTTTTTGTTACAGTTAATGACTGTTAAAAAAAAAAAAAAAAGCCTCTGTGTCTCATTTACTTATATATATACTCATACTTATATATTATATACACAGTAAAATACTACAAGAGAATTCTACAGCTAGTACAGCACATGACTTGATGCTGTTTTTTGTGTTTTTTGTCTAAATTTCCAGAAACTGTAAAGCAATTCTAAAATATGGTTTACAATTTACAATTATTTCCTGAGTCAATAAGAAACCACGCGTCGAAAAAAAAAAAAAAGTTTAATTTAATATAAAAATAAATGTACACATAACAGACAAATTATAATTTTGTTTTATAAATTAGTTTATTTATTTAAAAAGTGCTTGCAACATATTCATAAACTCCATGGATTGGACGATGTACAGGGCTCATTAATTATCAGGAATCATATCAAAGCACTGGCCCCGTTTAATCACTTTAATCAATTCTATCTGCGCGTTCCTTCATTACTCTGTAAACTCAGCCAATGTTGATCTCGCCTTCTGTGTCACCGAACGCTAAAATATGCCGCAGTTTCTCTGGATTTCATCACAGTGTCTCAAGGTCCTATTTACCGCAGTCTTTTTGAACAAATGCTGTAGATCAGAGGAAGAAAGGCTGCACGTTATGGACGCCTGTCATTGTTTGAAGTGCGGAGAAGCATGACACAACTACCTCTGCTGCGAGAATGATGGAATTGATACTTTCAAATAAAAACAGTGGTTTGTTTTGTTATGTGAAACTCTATTTCTGCTCTATTCACGGTGTATGAGACTCAAACTGGATGAATCTAACTTCTAATAACATAAACAAAAGTGATTTAATGTAAGTTTGCGTAGAATACAAATACAAACTTCCTCTTCTAAACCTGCTCATTTCTCGTTTCTGAGCACAAGTCCGTTTCTGCCTTAGTTGGAGTTTTCGGACCAGACGGCTCATTTCCACATCAAGTTGTCTTTTTATAGATCAGAAGTTTAATGTGGAAAGTATGTGACTTTTTCGTTCGCACTCAGGCTTTACGAGTGCAAGTGTTTTCAAATGTGGCTTCCTTTTTGTCGAGAAGAATTGTAATGGTCCTTTGTTCACACACACAAACGTTTCACAGATCAAAATGAATCCATAATGAGATAATTAATTAACAATGATTCAGACGTAACTATTTACCCTTTTTTATTATTTATTTATTTATTTATATTTGTAGTTGTACTAGTAGTATGAATATTAAATTGTCTTTTAATTTACTTTTTTTTTTTTACATTACTGTGATCTTGTGTATATTTTCAAATATCTTATGTTACCTAGATAACACATACACAAAGTGAGCAATGTGTAAGAATAAGAATGGTACTAAAATGATAATGAAAACATTGCAATAAAGCATTTTTAAAAAAATACTTACTACTTAACTACTTAGCCTAAATCTACTTGTAACCCTTGATTTAATAACTACTCAGCCTGGATCCTTTGTAATAAACGATTTGCTCATTATGAATTCAGTCTTAGCTCATGCTTGTCATAAATCAAATGTGCAGTTTTTAGCTCTTGAATGTATTTAGTCAAAGCTTTCAAATAATCTTAAAAGTGTGAAAATGGCACTGAGAACTCTTCAAAAGTTAGTTAAACGCGTCCTCGCTTTACGGTGTGAAGGTGCTGGGTTCCATTTCGGGGGTTTAGCCCATGAATATGAGAGTTTCACTCATTTAGAGGGAGCTGAAGCTGAAGTGATGCTGTTGGAGTAAACGCTGCTCTGTCTGAGTCCTAAAACCTCTTCTCAGCACATTGTATGTTTGAGTGTCTGTGCATGGTCCACATCACATTTATTCTATCACTAAATGAGCTTATTTCAATCATCTATTCGTCGCAATTAACGTGTTCCCAATACATTTGCACTGCCTTTCTATTCGGAGATGTGTTTTGTCAGTTCGACCTAAAACATGCACGATAAAATCCACGAAACTTCACTCCTGACAAAACCCAGCTCCAGGGAGAAAATCCAAATCTGTGTTAAAAAAAAATATATAAAATATGATCCTTTTTGTTGGACAGAGATCTTAATGAACATTGTTGTGCGATTAGAGAAATTAGTGTCATCAGCGAGCCGTCAAAACAAACTGCTTTATTGTGCGGAAGGCTGACGTTAAGTGTGTGTGACGTGAAGAAGTCGATGTAAGGACAGGATAAACACGGAGGCTTCGGGTTTGGTGGAGCGAGGGGCCATGGCATTGCTATAAATAGTGTTTTCAATCTGAAATATTCATCAGACTAAGTGAGACTTATGTGGACGAAAGACAGGAAAACACTGCAGCCAATATAAAGATTGCGAAACGCTCAGAACTTCTTGGTGTTTCCAAAGTAAAACGTTCTTTGATGGTGAATTTAGCTCATATTTCAACATATGAACTAAACAAAACATTTTACAACTTGTATGTTAAGTTTCGAGGTCAGGAGGTTTACCATAATGTGCAATTTTATATATGTTTGCAATGGGTAAAGGAAGGTCTTCAAATATCACAACAAATGCATTCTAAGTTCTGGAATGGCAAAAGTGAAGCAAAATGTAATGTGATTTTGGAAAATGAAAACCACTCAGATACACGTGAGCCTGGTTTAAACAATGGTTTAAATTTACCATTGTGTTTTATATGATTTGTTCATTTAATAGGAGATAATAAAAGGCGCTTGATAGTTTTGATGAAGGACACCCACGCAGTTTTGTACAGAAAAACTCAATCAGTTTTAGTTTTGTCTACAAATATATATGTACGAATTTGTATCTACTTATTTTTGTTATAATGACTTCAAATGTGATTTAGATCTAATGTCTGCTGATCATCGAAAATGCACTACGGTTTTGCCTCCATTACAGACTTTTTAACATTCAGAAGACATGGCATTTCGAAGAGTCTTTAAACAAGGAGCTTAAAGCCAAGTATTTGATCTCATAGTCTCTACAATCCATATTTGACAAGAAAATGTAAGAATGCCACGCGCACACACAAGTGTAAAGTTTACAGTACAAATAAATGTATGTTTATTTGCGTGTTAAAGGCACTGTCTTAAAGTTACGGTAAAGCTAAACAAACCCAGACTAGCATCGGACTAACAGTCCACACTCACTTCCTGCTTCACGGAGAATAAAACGCTCTATAATTAAATGTAAACAGCTCACAATGGATTTAATTTCACCCAATATATGCTTTTACAATGCATCTGTACTGTAGAGTTGCAAAACAAATTTAAACAGCTTTAATTATTATTGCTAACCTACGGTCTGGAGCAAATGGGTATTTTAAACCTCAAAAATGTGGCTGTGTTGTTGTTGTTTCAATGCCTCTAATAATTAGAGGAAAAAAAGAAGAAAATGTTTAATAACAAAGGCTTCTGTCGTGTTTGCACATTTTATAAACAAAGAGTGGTTTCCAAAGTGTTGCATTAATACAATTTTATCAAAACGTTGTTGTATTTCACAGAATTCTTTCTTCATTTCAGATACAGTTGAGAACATGGACCAAACCTCCCGGATAATAGGGCCACAGTGTCTGCCCACTGTCTCTCCACATTACTGTCCCGTCAGGAGGAGCGACACAGGGATAAACAGGAGAGAAAAGCTTGCATCTTTGGAGCATTCGACCTCTGTCCAGCTGGAACTAACCCTACAGAAAACAGATGAGGGTCCTGCGCCGTCTTTAACCTCCGGGATGAATAAGTAATAGATTTCTTCACCTTGGTCCTCCCTCATTACACAGAGAATCTCGGGGGTGAGTGGGCGATGGAGCAGAGCGCAGCAAACAGGAGGGACCAGACAAAGCCTTCTGCCAGCGCTAAAAATACTGTGTCTGTGTGACAGCAAGAAAAAGTCAGCTACTGTAACGCAACCACGCTGTTGGACGTTTACAGAACGAAGACGAAGGCCGACAGCAGGGACGAAGACGCAAGGGACAGACACAAGACGAAGACGCAAGACCAAGACAAGCTGCAAGGACCGACAACAAGACGAAGACGAAGAGACCGAAACGCAAAAGAAGGCGAAGACCAACGGACCGAAGAACAGGACCGAAGACACAAGGGACCGAAGACCACAAGGACGAAGAGCCACCAAAGGGACCGAAAGGGACGAAAGAGGGCACCTGAAACCACAAGGACCGAGACGGCAAGGAGCCGAAAGGCGAAGAAGGGCGAAAGAAGCAAAGAGCCGAAGACCCAAAAGCAACACACAAGACAAGACACAAGGGACCGAAACAACAAGGACGAAGACACAAGAGCAAGACGCGAAGCGAAGACGCAAGAAGCGAAGACAAAAGGGACCGAAGACACAAAGAAGCCGAAACGCAAGAGACCGAAGACGCAAGCGAGACGAGGACGCAAGAAGCCGAAGCGCACAAGAAGGCGAAGACGCAAGAACGAAGACGAAAGGCAAGAGACCGAAGACGCAAACGAAGACGCAGAAGCGAAGACGCAAGGACAAGACCAAGGGACCGAAAGACGCAAGGGACCGAAGACGCAAAGAAAACCGAAGAGCGCAAGAAGCCGAAGACGGCAAGAAGGCGAAGACGCAAGAAAGGCGAAGACGCAAGAGGCGAAGACGCAAGAGACGAAGACGCAAGAGACCGAAGACGCAAGAGACGCGAAACACGCAAAACCGAAACACGCAAGACCGAAACAGCAAGAGACCGGAACACCGCAAGAGACCGAAACACGCAGACGAAACACGAAGAGACGAACACGCAAGAGACCGAAAACACGCAAGAGACCGAAACAAGCAAAGACCGAAACAAGCAAGAGACCAACAAGCAAGAGACCGAACAGCAGACCGAAAACACGCAAGAGACCGAAACACGCAAGAGACCGAAACACGCAAAGACCGAAACAGCAAGAGAACCGAAAACAGCAAGAGACCGAACAAGCAAGAGACCGAAACAAGCAAGAGACCGAAACAAGCAAGAGACCGAAACAAGCAAAGACCGAAAAGCAGACCAACACGAGAGACCGAAACACGCAAGAGACCGAAAACACGCAAAGACCGAAACAAGCAAGAGACCGAAAACAAGCAAGAGACCGAAACAAGCAAGAGACCGAAACAAGCAAGAGACCGACAACAGCAAGAGACCAAACGCAGAGACCGAACAAGCAAGAGACCGAAACAACAAGAGACCGAAAACAAGCAAGAGGACCGAAACAAAGCAAGAGACTGAAACAAGCAAAGCGAAACGCAAGAGACCGAAACACGCAAGAGACCAAGACGCAAGAAGGCCGAAGACAGCAAGAGCCGAAGACGCAAGAGGCCAAAGACGCAGAAGTTGAACGCGCAAGAGGCCGAAACACGCGAGAGACCGAAACACGCAAGAGACCGAAACACGCAAGAGACCGAAGACACAAGCTTTGTGGGGGGCAAATGTGTACGTAGTTTAGATTCTACATTATCATATCACTCAGAGGTTTGCTTATTGTCTTAACTGAGGCCATCCTGCCCTGCTGTGTGTTCAGTCCTGATCTAGTCCAGGTTTAGTTACGAGTTAAGTCCTGCTTTTTTCCTTAACTTCAGCCGTTCTGAACATAATCAAATGAAATCATAGTTCTGCTTTCATACACATGAGGCAATGTTCATATCAAACCACAAATGCACAGGTGAATGCGACACAACATGAATCACGACCAAAATTTACTTTATCAAAGTTGGTGTATGTAACATTTTCTGCTTGTCTCCATGGAAATGGCATTGTTTTATACAGAATGTTCCACAGAATGGCATTAATGTCATCATCTCTTTAAAGAAGATATGCTTTGTGCCAGATTCAACAAAAGCTATCTTTTCATCTGCAGTTAAACTTAGCTGTCTCCATGGAGACAAGCTGGTGAGGCCAAGTTACCGGTCAGATCTGTGGAAGACAGTGAGAATGCATGTTTTTCCAAGTTATATTTTTGCAATAAAACACTTGCTATTTAACACACATAAGAATTATAAGTTTAATGTCAAATTGAGGAACATTTCTACCTCTCCTAACCCAGGCATACTCTCCGCCAGAAAAGTTACACAGTTCATGTCTAACAGGAAAGAAAGAAAATCAAAGATCAAAAAAATAAAGAACAAGAACAAGAAAACGATTCAATTGGAAATGTTGATTTCATTACTAAGGCTTTTCAAGAGAAATCAAGACTACCATTAGACATCTCTGTATGCAACCAGTGCTTCCAGTATTGACTATTTTGTTGATGGAAATAGTCAGGCTGGAGGAGCAGTGTTGATTGTTGAAATGCTAGCCCGGCTTGTGTCTGTGCTGCGCGCATCGATCGGTGCTTTAAAAAGGTCCAGAGTTCAATACTGCAGCAGACCCTGAGCTGCTCCTTCACTCAAAAGATTTACACTTTCACTCAGTCAACAAATAACCGGCAAATTATGGACAACAGCAGGCCTCCTTGTGTTTTACGAGCGCTGCACTATATTAGATTGGCAAAGTGTACTTCTGATGGGAGAAACTTGTGTCAGGACTTTTGGAGGTAACTTCAAACTTAAAAGGTCAACGTTATGCTAATGGTAACTGGACTTTTGGGCCCGTTTGACCTATAATGTGTGTCGTTTCATTCACACATGTTTGAGTGAAAAGGCTGTTTTTGAGAGCTGCATGATGTCGGATATACAGTGTCAAAGTATAATATGGGACCTTTGAAGGAGTCATATTATGCCTTTTTCCCCCCCAAGTTCTTAGTGTTGAAGCATGACATGAGCATATCACGATTTTAAAATGTGTTCATTTGTAAACCGCTATATTGTTCTAAAACCGTTTGGTAATAGAAACAGGTCCAATGACTTCCTCTTCAACACTGCAGAACTGATAAGCCCCGCCTCTTCATAGACGTGTCACCGGAACAATAATCTACATGTTTTTATTATTTTTCTAAAGTTAATTTGGCTTAATACTTCCCCTTTAATATTACTTCAGCATTTAATTAACATTATTTCTTTATTTATTTATTTATTGGTTGCTTTGATAGGGACAATGCACATTAATGAACATCAGAATAAAACTCATAAATATGACGGATTATAGTTACAAAGCTAGTTTTCATCCGTAGTCCCAAGGCAGGCAAATACATAAGAAATTACAGCATGTAGTACAAATAGCACAAGGAAAAGTTAAGAGTCTAATGGTCACATGACTGGATTGTTTATTCATACAGGGAAATCCAATAATAGAAACTCTCTTTATCTTTAGTACCCTGAAAACAACAAAATACAAATGAAACAAACACAGGATATCCGGATAAAACGCCAATAACAAATTAAATTAAATCAGGCCAAGCAAGACCACTGGCATTGTGGATAGGTTTTTTTTAATCATTAAAAGGCATACAATCATTTAATTTAAATAGTCTCATGTTTGGAAAGAATCTTGTTGGGAAAATGTTTGCCAAATTGTATGCATTTAACATTTCAGTAACATCCCACTTGTATCTGGGACATAAAACTCCTGCAATGGATGGATACAGCAGCACAAAAAGCATTCTTACTCTAAGCAGGGTCGCCTTTCCACAGATCTGACCTGTAACTTTTAAAATAAGGATAAGGAGTGAAATATGCCGAACAAAGAATTCATTTCAGAACAACTTTGTGGAGGTCTAAACTTCATGAACCTTTTTAAGTGCATTCAAAATGAGAGAAAAGAACAAAAATGTAATCAAGGACGTTTTAAAAAATTGGCATGGAAACCGTAAGTCCAGGTTTTGTGCAACTGATTATGTTTGAAAGTGCTGGTATAACATGCAATAAGGCCCAAATCTCCAAAACACATACATTTTCTGTACAAAGCCTTGCTCTGTGTCGTCTTGAAAAGAACCTTGAATGCAGAAAACTACTTTGGGCTAATCAGAAGACGCAGCAGATGAGCAGCCGCCTAGAGAAGCACTAATCCTTTGTAAATATCAACAAACAGAGCCTTGTTGCAGCTTTGAGACAATTGTCCCTGGATTAAAGCGTTTTTTTATAGACTCCCTGGAGAAATGTGTGGAGAACTGGAACAACAGATCTGCTTGTGGTTATTAAGACCAGAGGAAGCTCAGTTTCCCATGAAGAATTGTTGACAAAGATTTCAGTCATTTTTAACCACTGTGAATAATAATGAAATGTGTTATTAAAAGTCACATGCAACCTTGTTAGAAAGCCAGCGAATCAACATACGGCCCTTTGAATTGAAAGTAAAATACAATATTACGCATTATTTGTATCGCTATCGGCATTTAAATATGCTCTTAACAACATTTACATTGGCATCTCATGTTTTAGAACTTAAAATAATGCATCTACTGAAAGTGTAAATTACTTCACCTTACACCTTCATCACCTGGCAGTAGAGGGAATTACAAAGGGGCGATAAACAAAAGCTAGTTTTCCGCCGACATGTTAATGTAAGCTTACAATATAAAGAATGTGATGTGACGGCAGAAATGCACAGAACGAGTCTGGCGGATTTAAAAACGGACTTAAAAACAGCAGAACTACAGAGCTCTACTGAATTTTTGATACAGAGTATTTCCTGAGGCTCAGAGAGAGAGAGAGGGCCCCGTAAACAAGATTCATAAAACAAGCACAATACAAACTCCAGGCATGTTTTTGATGAGGGGGTCAATGTTATGACATAGTGAAAAGCTCAAAAAAGTCACTTTTGCACAATAAGTGAAATAAACTAATCTAATCTAAAAAGGACAACAACTTTTAAGATGTATTTTTTAAGTCGTAGTTTTGCAGTCACATTGGCAATACGATGTTTTCAAGGAAATTCTAGCTTACATTTCAGAACTGCACATCATTTTTTAAGTATCACAGGACTTTTCATTTATTTTCCCTGTTTTGGGCACCATTTTAAGGCTACTCAAAAGACAGAACAATGTTTTATTGTTTTTTGCCATCTAAGCTGTCTTAGCTTATATGTATAATGTCATTATATATATATATATATATATATATATATATATATATATATATATATGTATATAAAAGAATATTTTTTCTTTTTTTTTAACTTTCCTTGTAGTCTCTTTGGAATGCTATACCATCATATATGAAAGCTATTTTCTGAGCATATTCTTTCCGGAAAAAAAGAAAATCCAGGTAAACTCCTGCACCAGACCTCGTCCTCCGCATATTGACCTAGTTAAAACAGTACGAGAAGTTAGGTTAGCCTGAATGTGCCACTTCTCCGTGCGCTGTGGACGGAAGCTCGGAAGTCGGATCGTTGTTATGGCGACGACGGAGCCGGTTCGCTGCGTAACCAGGGCGACGGCGAAACTCCTCTCTGGAATCCTGCTGCTGCTGCTTAAGACACTGTAGAGAGACAAACAACGTGAACGCCCACCGGTCCTACAGCCAAAAAACTAAAGTTACACTCCACAACACATCCAGCATAAAACGACCACTTTTTCATTGCCGTTCTTTTTTCAAACTTGGCCGTTTTAACAGTTCAAAGTGTGAGCTAGACTTTGTGCATGTAGACAAGTTTCTCCAAAGGCACGTTCCCTTAAAATAAGCAATGCAGGAGGGAGAGCAGAGAATACAGAGGACCAAGATGTCACTCTGCAACAGGCTTTAAGGCAAGGGGATCGTTAGAAATGGTACAAAAATATATTTCTCCAAATACTTGATCAGAACTAAAGTAAGAGCAAACATGGTTCACTCATGAAAAGAGCCCAAAGAAAAGACATGAATGGAGGTGTTTTAGTTTTGCATGTTTAAAGGTGCGTTGTGTCCAACTTGGTGGGGCTCTATCACCTGCTTGTCTCCATGGAGATGTTAGAGGACACATATTGTGCCAAATTTACTTTTTAGAGCTTTTAACCAGTTATAACAAAATGAAAACTGTATCCTGAGTTTCTCCCTCTGAGCCTCAACACTCTGTTTCAAATTTCCCAGTTTTGAGATGTAGAGTTCCGTAGTTCCATAAATCATCACCAGAGCATCTGAGCATATTGGCCGTCAAATCACATTTATTACTGTCATTAACTATTAACATTAACTATGCCTACATTAGCATGTCGGGGGAAAGCTAGCGTTACCTTTTTTTCACAATGGTAATTCTGTCTGCTGCCAATTGATGGCGTTCATATACAAACCCTGATAAGTAATGTATGCTTTCAGTAATGCATGCTTCAGTATACCAGTGGAGCGGTCACGGCAATCAAGGCAAGCAGTGATTGACCAATAAAATCTAAAATTACCGTGTGTCACAACTATACTTAAATTGGTTTGAAAAATATCCAAATAAGCCAGTTTTCCCCCTCACTTCTGCTGCTGATGCGTTGCTGAAGTCACTGTGCCTTTTAGTGGCCTCTACAGGCCGCTGAGCAGTACTGCGGGAAGCATGCTTCTTCTTCTCCCGCATCATTTCTAATGATCAGTTAGAAATACAGGCAGTAATTTAACAACATAGGCTCATTTCACTGTTCAAATCATTACACATATTAGCGCTCTAAGTCCATTCATCGACTAAAACCCAGAAGTTTAGCTACATAAGCATTTGCCTTACAAGGGAGAAACCATGGGTTCAAGACCAGCTTTAGGATTTTGTATTTTTTTGTTTTACTTTTGCGTCCAAATGTTATCCACTAAATATTGAAGAACACCCCAAGTCTGCTTGGCCATCCATAAAAGTCACTGCCCACATTACAGTATTGAGATGTCAAAGTAAAGGTTTAAAGAGCATGTTTGCGATACAAAGGATTGGAAACACTGCATGTGTGCTTTGAGGCATGTGTAATGCCCTCTATGGCATTACACTTATTTAATAAGGTAGTTCGAAGAACTTGCTTTCATACATTGAGTGGGCTTGCCTCTCCACAGATCTGACCGGAACTTATCCATCTTCATAAAAACAAACAAAGGACGAAATTCCCCTCAAGTGAAATTAATTGTAGATACATTCATTGCCTTGTACTGGAAATTCCAGAAAGGCAATATTATCTCTATGGAAACAAGCAGTGGCTAATGCAAAAGTCTGCATACAGTATGCACCCGTAATGCAGAGGGAAAAGCCACAAACCGGAAGAAAAAAACTATTATTATATTTTAATAAACAAAGATTTAGGGGATATAAAAACTTAAAGCAGGCTAATACCTGTAATGCCTCTTGTAATTTGACTCTGTGGTTGGTCATTTAAAATTTTAGACATCTGTATGGACACATTGGACGAGTGGCAGCTTTTTTATCGAGAGGAAGATTATTGGCGGGACGATACTACGGGTCTTATGTTCACTGAAACAGCTAAATTAGCAAAGAGCCAAGTGTGGTGCAGAGTGAGCTCCTAGCTTAGCGCGCAAGCACCCGGGAGTGGAATTAAATGGCTTTCAAGTCTGGCGCCATATTAGGAAGGGGTGGCGAGGATGAGATAATGTGGGATAGAGTAGCACAGATGAGGGCTGGAGAATGACGGGAAGATGCGGAGTAAGAAGGCGATAAGGAAGGGAAAGATGAGAGAAAATTGGATGAGAAGGAGAGGGAGGAGCGACAGTGAAGGAGAGACAAAAAGAGAAAAGAGAAAAGAGAAGAGAGAGGAGAAACAAAAAGAGAAAAGAAAGAAAGAGAGGAGTAGGAGAGAAACGCTAAGGAGTAGGAGCAAACAAAGTGAGAAAGAGAAGGGAGGAGAAAACGAGGAGCAGGAAGAAACAAAAAGAGAAAGAGAGAAGAGAGGGGAGGAGTTAGATACGAGGAGAGAGAGTAAAAAAGGAGAGAAGAGAGGAGAGAATACGAGGATAGGAATAACAAAAAGAGGAATGTTATGAGAAATGAGAGGAGAGGAGAGATAACGAGGGAGGAGAAACAAAGAAGACGAAGAGAGAGGAGAAACGAGGAGAGGGAAACATAGAGTAGAAATGAGAAAAGTGGAGAAACTGATGGAGAGGGAAACAAAAGAGGAAAAGAGAAAGAGCAGAGAAGGAGGAGAGAACGAGAGAGGAAGAACAAAAAGAGAAAGAGAGAAAGAGAGGAGAGGGAGAGAACTTGAGGAGAAGGAGAAACATTAATTAGAGAGAAGTAGAGAACAGAGAGGAGAGGGAGCGAGGAGAGGAGAACAAGAGAGATAAGAGGAAAAGAGAAAGCGAGAGGGGAGACAACTTGAGGATGGGAGTCAAAAAAGATGAGAAAGAGAGAAAGAGAGGAGAGGGGAGAAAGAGGAGAGGGAAAACAAAAGAAGATAGAGAAAGAGAAGAGAACGAGGGAGGAGAAACGACAGGAGTAGGAAGGAGAGACGAAAAAGCTCAGATCGGGAGAGTAAGAACAGAGAAGATAGAGAGAGAGAGGAGGGGTGAGAAACTGGAGGAGATGGAGTAAAAGGAGAGTAAAGAGTAGGACAAGAGAGGACGCGGGGAGAAACGAGGAGGAGAAGAAGAAAGAGAGAAAGAGAGGAAGGGAGAGAAAGCGAGGAGAGGAGAATACAAATGTGGAGAAAGAGTATGTAGAGAGGAGAGAAAGAGGAGAGGAGAAACAAAGAGAGAAGAGAGGAAAGGAGAGAACAGACGCAGGAGAACAAGAAGAAGAAAACAAAGGAGAAGGAAAAGAGGACAGAAAGAAACAAAAAAGAAGAAGAAGGGAAGGAAATGAGAGGGAGTTAAGAGGAGGAGAAATTATGGAGAGGAGGTACGAGAAGAGGTCAAAAAAACTGGAAATAGAGAGGACAAGGGCAAAGAGAAGGAGAAGTGCGAGTGGAAAGCGAGGAAGGGGTGGAGGAAAGAGACAGAAAGCAGAGCAAGGAGAGAGGACAGAGAAGAGAAAAAAACAAGGCCTAAAGGGAAGAAACGAGCGAGTGAAGTGATAATGAAAAGAGAGGAGAGGAAAAGAGGAAAAGAAAGAGGGAAGAAAACGAGGGAGAAGAAAGAGCAATAGATGGGGAAGAATACGAGGAGAGCAGGGCGAGAGAGAAGAAGAGCAGGAAGATGGAGGAGAAAGACAACAAAGAGATGCACGAGAGAGGAAGGACCAGCTAGGAAGTAAAGGACATGGTGGGAAGAAGGAAGAAGATGAAGAAGTATAGTGAAGAAGATATGAGGCTTGGAGAAGAGACAAGGGCAAAGAGATGAGAGGAGAAAAAGTGTAAGAAAGAGAGGCAGATAGAATCTGAACGGAGCGTGCCAAAGGAGCACGGGAGGATAGAAAAGCAAGAAGTGAAGGATGTTCGTGACGCGCCCCAACAGCGCTAAATTATGCGTCTGTGGGAAAACACGTGGAATTCAGCGCTCATTGCTCTGTACTACTGTGACGTGACCAAGCATAGGAGAAAAGGTCCGCTCTCGTAATGGTGGAGAGGACCCCCCTCCCCTGCCCCCGCCCCGCCCCGCCGCCGCCCCCCCTAGTTCAACCCCGCCCCGCTGTTGTTTTGGGAGTTGCATCAAAATATGGGTGAAATTGGCGCAGTACAAGAAAGCACTTAAACAACAAACGTCATGTGAACTGTTTGAAAGGAATGAAGACGCGACGGGATTATCTCGAACAATGGCGCGTCATGGATCTGTGGAAGGAGCAAATGACGTCTTCAGGGTGGCGATGACAGCACTGCGCGTGTGTGTGAGAAGATGCGACTTCACACACACGCACACACACCACACACACACACACACGCACAGCAGAACATGGGACGCAGCAGACCTGGATGACAGGAAAGTGAAACAAGCGCACGTGTTGGAGCGGCTGAGATCCGTCCGACGAAACCCGTTTGTCTATGGATCTGGCAACCCCCCAAGTCACTGGCCAAGACGTAACTACAAGGTTAAAGCGGTATTGAGTACATCATAAACGAGCGTTTGCTCCTCACTGTGTGCGGTGGGTTTTAACTGCATCGTCCAAGTCGTCCAGGTCCGAGGCGTCAGAGGTCTCGTGAAAGGTTCTGGCCGTTGGTGGGGCAGCAAACACTCGGTTCTAGACAGTTCTAGACCACGAAGCTGCATATCGACCTGGTCAGCACCGTGAGGAAGGCCATGCTGGGGCTGAAATGTTGTATTAAAGTTGGTTTTTAAAATCACATAATGCCTTTTGATATTATTTTGTCCTTGAGACATTTTTACAAATATTGTTGCCCCCAAAAAAATGGCCAGAGCAGTTTTCCTTTTGTAAAGAACTGATCAACTTTTTTTTTTTTTTTAACTATATAATTTTGGATTTGTACGGCATGCAAATTAAACAAACTGTGTCAGATTGTTTTATGTAAAGTATAAAGTCATATATTTTCCCCCTGTACACATATATTTTAGAAAGCAACTCGTATCGGGTCAAAATGAGACCGGCTGTGCTTTGTTTGCAAATGTTATTTATAAATGTTGCACCGTTAGCAGCTGAATGTTTGTTGACTCATCCCGTGACAGTAAACCTTGCTCTAAGGCCGTCTAGAACATGGTCAAAAGCGCTCATAAATCATTATTTTAGGATGCTTGGAATGCGTTAAGGAAATGAGCAATACATTTTGACCACAACGAACAGTAGAAAATGAACTGCTTTTTAAAACCCTTGATTTTAATGTTTAGTGCTTCTTTAAAAGCTCATTATTTTTGGCACAAGCGCGCGGACCTTCACGACACTGTTGAATAACACCCTAAATATTGGGGACTTGGATTCGCAGCACCGTGGCGCTTGCGGTCTGCTGCTCTCTCTATGACAGGCGCCGCCCCCCCTCCTGCACTTGAAGCTTGTCCCTGGGTTTGCTCCTTCCTCTGTTCGCTGTGAGAACGCCGAGGAGCCCTGGGGGAGGCGAGCGCGCATTCACCCGCCACAAAGACACATTCATCCAGCTCAATGCGCGTTCCCGAGCCGCACATCGCCTCTGCATGGGCCCGCCGCCATGAGACCACTCGTCCTGGTCTGGTATGCACGGGATTAGACGCAAAAGAAAGACCCACACAAGAAGCAAATTGGACTTACATAAAAAAAAATACAAAAAACAAGAAGCAACAAGATATGTAACCCTGGAGGGAGGGGCTGGGTGGTATTTTGGGTTGAGTTGACATTTGGAGTGACAAACAACAACAACATCACGTTTTTATAGACCAAATACGATATGACGATGGTAAATTAATTGAATGTGTCACTTCGGCACGTTTTAAAATAGAAATAAATCAAACAGAATGCTAAATTAAAGGGGACTTTTTATGCAAAATCAACTTGAACGAGCTTTTAATCTCGTTACAACAGTGTTTCCCTCGCCATTCGTGTCGTCCAAGTTGTATTTCGATTGATCCTGTATTGTCCCGTATTTGAGGCTCGAGCGTTATCACCTACCCCCTATCCCCGCCCACATCCCCTGCACTTAGCTGTGATTCTTTGAAAACTGATGACTGAGTGACACATGTAGACTTCTGAAGCGTCGCACACTTCCACTTTTCAAACATAACAACCTGCAAATGACAAATCTGCTGCTTGTTCTGGTGAAATGTCACTATGAAGAGGCGGGGCTTATCGGTTCTGCAACAGGAAGTCAATGGACCCATTTCTATTACTAAGCCGTTGTAGATCAATATTGCGGTTTACGATGGACAAAATGTAAAAAGATGATCCACTTCTGTCATACTTCTAACACTAAGAACCAGGGAAGAAAAGAAGAATATGTCTCCTTTAAAGGGGCACTATGTAGCTTTTCTGGTCTCCATGGAGATGTTATTGCTTTGCCTGGTTTGCTTTGCTGTATGGAATTAAACGCATCTGTCGCCTATATCCTGACCAATCCAAAATATTGTTCTAGTCTACGTAAAGTGTCCCACAAAGTGCTTCATAAGTTTGAAGTACAATATCGTATCAATACTTGTGCAGATTGATGCGTTTTGGTCAAGGAAAGAGTGGCTCTCGTTCCAACTGCCCCAAGAAATGTTCATTTTTAGCATCATGAGCAAATAATTATCGATATTCTCTGACATTTAGGTCAACGTTTAACCTCTCGCGTATCATTTGCAGCTGGAATGAGACTACGAGAGAGAAAAAAAAAAGAATCAATGGGTAAATGAAGCCAACACCGAACATAAATAGCATAAAGCTGCATTAGTCACATGGTAAATACAGTGCGGCGGCGGGATATTAAGTTCATGGTCAACTGCAGACATGCCGTGTGCAGCGTCTTCGTAAGTGAAAAGGCCGATTCAAATGTTCAGTCACTCCCAAACCTTCACTGAAAAATATATGTCTCGATCCTGAGACCGCACCGGCCGATTAATCGACCGAACGATTAAAAGCGTACAGATATGAGGGAAAGAAAGGTGATATTTGATGACTACAAATGAAACGACAACATCATTGCAATATTTGAGTCGACTTTTTGGTTAAATCAGGTAAAATAAAAAAAAACATCTACATAATTATAATGCATTAGTCTCTTTATAAAAGGACTTTATAAGGAAAATCGAATTAAAATCTGCTGCGGTTCTTTGGGTTTTGTTCATTTTAACATTCGCAAAAAGAATCATTCAGCTTCTTGCAGCGAATCAATATTACGCAGATGAAACGGCACCGTCCCACGCAGCCGGATGATGTCACTGCTAGACCCTCACAACAACTGCACACCTACAAGTCTATAATGTTCAACCTTTGGGAGCTTTTTTTTTTTTTTTTGCGAATTCACACATAACGTTCAACGATCACCGACCGGGGGAAAATCAAGAGTTTCGCAGCGTGCAGCCATCCAAACGAAGCTTCAGGGGGGGTGGGGGGGTTGGGGTGGGGGACATGATCATCAAACCAGAGCCACGATTCCACATTGATTTCCTGTCGTTTCACACTGCTCTGGGGAAGTGACCAGTTTGGGCAAACAAACCAATTATTCAAAACAAATCTTGTCACCTTCAAGGATCAATTTACAGTCAGCCATTTTTACACATTGTTAAAGTATAATTTAATTGTTAATTGTTCGTATTTGATTGCTCTTTCGTCATTCATTATTGTTTTTACCTTGTACTTTCTGTGGCCAAGTAATTTGTTAGAGCTGACAAAATGAATCGGATGATTTAATAGTTAGATTTTTAGTAATAATACTCTTCATTTGTAAATAATCTCGAAGACTTCCGTCACCCATGTGTGTTTAACATGTATACAAAAAAACGCAATATATGTACAATAGAAATAGTGGGGGAAATAGTCAGTCGACGATACAATCCGGCCGGAGTTTGTGAGCCAATACAGTTCGTGTGCGAGTCAAGGGGCACGTTTACATTTGCGCACAGACAAACGCGTCATAACTGGGACGAAACGCCGTGCAAAACCAGGAGATCTCGACTAAAAAAAACGAGCCCAAACCGAGTCCAAAGGCAGACTCTGCTCAACAGTGTGCGTAACAACCGAAACAAAAGGGCATAGCATGGAGTTGTGTTTTGCTTAATTAGCACATCCAACACTTCAGGACACTCACTTTTACTCCTTGATATGGCGTAGTGGTCCGCTGCGTTTTCAACGTTCACTCGTCTCCACCGACTCGTTCCGATCATCAAAGCTACTATTTAGAGCCCCCTTTGTTAAACAGCTTCCACGTCTTGGCGCCAGCAGCTGCAGCCTTTGGCATTTCACGTTCAGAAACACCAGAGCCGATTTAAATTCACTTGCTTTCTTGACTTTTTTTCAGAGTATGCCTAATATTTGAACCATACAACTTACAGTAGAAGGAAGAGCAGGGTCTCCAACTAAGGTCTCCGACAGTTTAAACCGGGGGTGTCCCAACTACGGCCTCCAAACCCATGTTAAATCGTCCCCTCTGGCTTCCTGATCAATTGGCCCAAATGACCATAAGTGGTACATTTTCCTGTTTAAAACACCCTCCACCGCCATAACCTCAATAACAAACATGTTGCTGTGAGCCAGACCCAACACATCCACGGCCGGACCTCACAAGGGTCTGGGCCTCGGTAAAGGTTTGATGGAGCCGTCAAACCTCTGCTAAATGCTGGATAATTTGCCATTTTCAACACAGCACAACTCTGTCTTGTGGTTAAATAAATGTGGCCCTCTAATAAAAATTTAAAAAAAAGTGTGGAAACCCCTCGTTCAAACGGTCCCCCCTCAGAATAATGCATATCATGTACCTTTGACGAGCCAATTACAAACCGAAGATCGATTCCTTCAATTTGGCACGTCATTTACCAAAGTTTAAGCTCATTTTCACAGACAGAAACGCATCTCCAGCTGCACCACACTCACCAGGACAGGCCGGTGAAGTGGTGGGACCCAACTTCCAATCTGTGGTTCCTCACAACAATGCTTTTTGGACATTGACAGCGCCGAAAGGCCTCTTTTAAATGTGTGGTACAGAAGAAGTGGCAACGGATCGTATGTCGTCAAAACTGTGGAAATAACGACATGAATCCATCTGTTACACCAACTGACCGCAACAAACTGCTTATTGTCCACGGAACTCGGAGTGATGCAGCTGTCCAGTGCGCAGTGCTCCAACTCTTTACAGGAGCGGAACCAAATCCCCCCCCCTCCCCCCCCCCCCCCCCCCCCCCCCCCCCCCCCCCCCCCCCCCCCCCCCCCCCCCCCCCCCCCCCCCCCCCCCTCCCCACGCCCCCCCCCCCCTTCCCCCCCCCCCCCTCCCCCCCCCCCCCCCTCCCCCCCCCCCCCCCCGCCCCCCCCCCCCCCCCCCCCCCCCCCCCCACCCCCCCCCCCCCCCCCCCCCCCCCCCCCCCCCCCCCCCCCCCCCCCCCCCCCCCCCCCCCCCCCCCCCCCCCCCCCCCCCCCCCCCCCCCCCCCCACCCCCCCCCCACCCCCCCCCCCCCCCCCCCCCCCCCCCCCCCCCCCCCCCCCCCCAACCCCCCCCCTCCCCCCCCCCCCCCCCCTCCCCCCCCCCCCCCCCCCCCCCCCCCCCCCCCCCCCCGCCCCCCCTCCCACCCCAATTCCCCCCCCCCCCCCCCCCCCCCCATATCCCCCACCCCCCAAACACACACAAAAAATACAAAAAACAGCAGAAAGAAGCCAAAGAAATGAATGAAGTCGGATAACTCACCCACTCCGATCTTCTTCGTCCTCCGTCGGCGTCCACATGATGTCCTGCTCCCAAATCCATAAACGCTCGAAAGTAGACCACCCACTGCTGCTCGCCCCGGACGCCTCGCTTCATCCACGGAGCCGCAAACAGTCAAAAAAAAAAAAAAAACACCCAAAAACAACAACAACAACAACAACAAATAAGCGAAAAGTTGAATATGATTACGTTGATCAAATGGCGCCGCCGTTGTCCAAATCCCGCGGGGAAAGTGTTGCATTCTCTCCGGACAGCTTTTTGGACGCGCCTCTGTCAAATCACTGCATCTCCAAACGGCATCCAAACAAACAAAACCAAATTTAAAAAAAAAAAATCAAAAACATCCTCCGAGAAGGGAAAAGAAAAGCATTCAGCACAACAGGGCACGGCGAGCCCTCCGCCAAGTGCCACACGGACCATTTTAATAAGACTGCGTGTTCCCCTGACCGTTCATGACCGCTCCGTGACGCGTGCACCGTGATGCGCGTTTGGGACACGAGCGGCGGGGGCTGGGGGGGCGGGGATAGGGGAAGAAATAGAAAAAATATGCGTCTTTTCTGGCTCCTTTCTCTTCCTCCCTGTCGCCCGTTATCGGAGCTGTCAAACTGGAAGGAGCGAGGGGCATTGACCGCGCGCGTCTTCTCCCCTCCGCTCTCCACCTGCGGTCTTCTCCGCTCTCGTGTTGGAAAGAGTCGTGCGCAGCGGCAGCAGTGGGCAAGGACAGGCAAGATTCACGTGGATCAGGCGAATGGGAAAAAAAAAAAAAAAGAGAGAAAAAGAAGAAGCCGCAGATGGAGAGGGGTGCGCGGCCAAAGGGGTGGGGGGGGGCGAGGGAAGGGAGTCAGCGTTTGTGTGTGACAGTCAGCAGCGTGGTCGTGGCGGTGGTGGAGCCCTCGTTGGTGCGTTATCGCCGGGGGGGACATCCACGGTACGGCCTCAGCAGACTCGTGCAGAGGGAGAATGCTGCTGCGGAGGAGAAGCACTTGTGGAGTGTGGAGGACCGACCGTGAGATAACTATGAACGAGTGAGCAAAGAGCATGTCATAGAGTAGGTTAGCTTGTGTTATACAAGAGGGTGGACACTAGATGGAGTCACGAGCAAACTTCTTAAAATGCATGAAATGGTGCATACTCGAGGTGGCGGAATGAAGCGGCTCCACCCTGTTACGCCTGCTTCGCCTGGGCAATTGAGTTCAGTTATGAACGATGGCGGAGGGGTTAGCACACTGTCACAGCAAGAAGTTTGTGGGTTTGACTCCTGGGCTTTTCTGGGTGGAGTTTGCACGTCTCTCCCATCAACCCAAAACATGCCTTATAGGTAAAACTCCTCCAGCTTACGGTCCTGATCAAGCCAAGCACAAGATCGGTCGCTAGGCACTGCGCTGCGGTGCCTACTGCTTCAGGGTGCCTCAGGGGCAAGGATGGGTCAAATGCAGAGAAGGGATTTCCCTCACGGGAGATTAATAAAGTATGCCTCAACCTTAAAGTTGGAGGAGAGTCTTTTTCTATGGATCTTTGACTTCTTATCAGAGTGGCCGAAGAGAGTGTGCCTGAACAAGCTGTTTGTCTGACCTCTATAGGAGCACCACAAGGCTGTGACCGGTCTCCCTTATTATTCAACTACACTGAATACAACCGCTCACAGCTCCATCAGACCAGCACAGCTCAAGTCTAGTTGTTTGTTGAATGGTGTGACCAATCCCATCTCAAGCTCCATGTCGAAAATACTAATTAAATTATTATAATTTTTTTCCAATGTACAAAGAGGTCTGGCTGAAGACAACACAACAACCATCCATGGTGACCTTGTGGAAATAGTAGAGGAATACAAATAGGCTATCTGGGAACGGTTTTTGGCCATCAGTTGAAATTTGTTTCAAGCTCAAATGAAAAAGTCAACAAACGCTCTTGAAGAAAAGTATCTTTTGAGAAAGCTGAACTCCTTCAATGTCAGCCAACACATCTTATTTCTTCAGACTGCTCAATCTGCAATCTGAATGTCTGAAGGGAATAAATAAAGTCATTTGATTGATTGATTGTTCCGCAGTATGGCACAACACGTACAGTGGCGCGCAATAGTATTTGTAACCTGGGAACTTTTCCAGATTGTCACATCACGACCACAAACTTAAATAAATTATATTGACATTTTTGGAAAGAGCAAATCAAAGTGGCACACAACTGTGAAGTGGAAAGAAAATGTACCTGATTTCCAGATTTAAGTACCGTTTTCAGGCCCCTCGAGTCAGTACTTTATGGAATCACCTTTCTCTGCATTTACCAGCTTTGCTCACCTGCAGACTGAGACCTTGGCCCAGGCTTCTTTGCAAAACAGCTCAAGCTCAGTTAGATTTGATGGAGAGCGTTTGTGAACAGCAGTTTGCAGATCTCGTCACAGACTCTCAATGGGATTTAGGTCTGGACTTGACTGGGCCATTCTAACACATGTTTTTTTGTGTAATGCACGACTAATAGTTGACAAAATGTGGAAAAGTTCTAATGTTACAAACCACTGCATGCATCCAGAAGGTGACATCAAAAACCAAATTACAGGTCTGATCTATGGAGACGTGAGCGCTGTGCCAGACTGAGAGACATGTCAAATATGTGACAGGAATATTTTTGGTACAAAGTGGCTTTCCTGTGACGCATGATGTTTTTTTTGTCTGCTGTTGCCGCCGTTTTTACATGCTTTTGGTTGGTTTGCTTCGTACAACATACACTCAAAATACTACAAAATAATATGAAGTATTTCCTTAAGGTTATGTCCATGAAAGTCTAGAATTTAATGTATTTTTTTGGGGGGTGAGAAATATTTTAAAAGACAACTTGATGCGGTCACACACAAAAAAACGTCTAATTAAGCATTCCAGTCCAGTCAAGGCCCATTCAGAGTGGAACGAGAGGAAGTCACAAGACGGGACAAACAAATGACTTTGAAAGGAGAGAAAGAAAAAAAGGTTGCTGTCCAAGAGAGATGTCTAAAGGCAGAAAAATACAATATAGTCAACTTTCAAACATAACATTCATTTCAGTCTAAATATTGCTCAAGCAATATACTTTAAAAAATATTATTTTGACCTTTTAAAACCCTATCTGTCATTATTTAGTAGATTGCCTTTATAGATTTATAAGAACTGAAAAGATGAGTACATTTGATATATGTCTTGACACTGGCCTCTAGTGGATGGTTTCAGCATTACTAGTACAAAACCATTACCGTTTGTCCTGGTAAATACTTCACACTGACAGTTTTACAGTGATGGAGAAAATCATAATCATGAAAATGACCTGTTATTCTTAAAAGCGTGGGAACTTTCAAATTAATTACCAAAACATGTCAACTGGGTCAATTTCAAATCACATTTTAAATACTTGAGTAAACTTTAAGTACAATATTTCAGCTCCATTTGTAATCTAACTTTTTTACGCTTATAAACAGCCCACAAAGTACATAGTGTGAATGGTCAGTCTTTTATTGGCATAGTTTTGGTTCAAAGATGACTAATTTCACATTTGAAATCGGTAGTAGAAGTACATGAAGCAATTGTCACTTTTTTCCACAATCATTTGCTGTGAGAAAGTTCTTTTTTCCAGCAGTTCCAGTTCACTTAACTCATTAGTAATAACCCCCCAGTGGTCACTGGCTGAGATACCAACATTCTCACATGTGGAGTCAAGTGTTTGGAGACATTTAAACATCTGGACACCGGAAACAATGCAGAAAATGTAACACAGCCAATCGTAACGTGCCATTTCCTGAATGGCAAAAGACTGGCTGTCAATCAGCGTAGATTAGCCAGACTTTATGGGACCTGTTTTGCACTGTCTGTCAGGTCAGTTGGGCCCCTTTTTTCCCCTTTCTTTAGCACAATTCGTTTACAAGTGTGACAGCAGACTGTACCTTGTTCCAAACCCAAGTCAGGGAAATCTCAAACACATCCATCCACAATATTCAAATGTAACGCACAAAGAGGCCTTATAGTTCACTGTGGACAAAAGAGATCATAAATATTATGATCATCTTACTCAGATTCTGTTTAGCTTTGGAAAGCTCATTTCAAGCAACATTCCACAATGTATTGCCATCGTTGAGCTCTGACCTATGATGATTAAGTACTCTGACAAAAACGATAAAAAACGTACAAAATCTTGTACAGGAAAGTAAAACATTTGAAATAAATATTTACACATTCCCCATGACTAATTTAAATACAGGCAGAATACAGATTTTTTATTTATAAACGGAAATCTTCTCTTAGGAAAATACAAAGCGATATTACACGGTATTCACAACTTGCCAAAGTAGAAACAAAAGCAGTTCATTGTGGCACCAGTTATTGTTGTCGTTTTGTTAGACCCTTCTTTATTGTATGAGATTTAGGGGTCACATTGGCCCCTCTAGTGGGCTGCCGGCTATTTTCTTTAAATTCATTATGACCCAGAGTTGTTGAACCAAAAGCTTTTGAGAACACAAGCAGACTGCCATCTAGTGGCAATTTGTATTTATTTGAATATTGTCTACATTTGGAAAAAGACAACAGATTAGGCACATGACTTCATTGAATGAGTCTTTTGCCTGGCTCAAAGCTGATGAGTGGTCTTCAGTCTGTTTAAACGTGAGGGAGACAGTTCATCTTTATTCCTCTGGAGGTCACTATAGGTCTGGAACACACAACAAAATGTGGGTGATATTTATGGAAAGCCATTGTAAAAGAAAAGCACTGGTTCAGGCTCAGTGGTGGTAAACTAATTCTGTAGCCACAGCTGCCCTGGGTCTGTCTGATGAGCCACCAGACGACACATCCACACAGGCCAAACTATTACTCACAGTTGTAAATGTCGTCCTCTTCAGATGTGCTCAGGTCAGGGTTGTAGTCCGAGATGTCGTTGGAGTCTTCACTGTTATCTTCATCATTTTCCTCATTATCCTCATTTTCCCCGTCGCCCTCCTCCTCATCGACGTCATAACCCAGGAGACGAGCAATCTGCAAAGCAACCTCCATTACAAATCAGAACACACACATCACTACAACTGCTATAGCAGGGGTGTCATGGACGCCGTCCCGTCTTAACCCGGCACGCAAAACATTTCTAATTGATATTCTTAATTTCTGATTAATATACAGCGTTTTTAAATCGCTAGAACTACAAGTCCCATAAACCTTTGCAGCAGCTGTCCCTCCCTGTGCTGCTACTCCTTTGCGTCCGTTACACCCAGACAGTTACTCTGACAATTAATCTTACTTAAGTAATAATTTTCCCAAAATTTCCTGGACCATTTCTTTGTACTTTTACTTTAATATTATTTTGAAGTAACTGTCCTCTTCCCACCACTGCTGTGTACATAATCAATGATATATTGCGTTAACACAAGCACAAAAGATGGCTGTTGTCCTATTTGACCTCAGATTACTTGAAAATGAACAGAAATATGAAAGTGCTCATCCGGCGTTTTCTAACTTGTTCATATGACACGAGATCAAGCCGCTGCTGTGATTGGACAGAGACCGACCTCGTCCTCGGTGGGCGTCGCCGGCTGCTCGTCGTTCTCGGGGTTGTCGTCGCCGGCCAGTTCTGCGATCAGAGGGTCCGTGTCTATGTCGTCGTCGTCGTCATCGTCGTCGTCAGAGTCCGAGGAGGAGTCTGCATCCTGCTCCTCCTCCTCCTGAAGGGAACAATGCATCTTTTAAAACAACCAAGGCCCGAGTTTGTGAAGCGTTTAAGAGCCGGCCCACTCGGTTCCTTCTCCTGCTCTGGTGTTTAAGAGAAACCACTGGCACACTTGCATCTACTTGAAGACATTGTACTTTTCAAAGTTCTTTTCTGACACCACACTTTTACTTCTACTTGAGTAATGTTTTGTTTGAAGTAACGATACTCTTCAGTAAAAGTTTTGGTTACTCTTCCCTCTGTCAGTGTCCGAAGTGACAAAAGCGTTCGGTATTAAATGAGTTCAACATTTGTGTTTCTTTCTCTTTGATTTCAGTTAAATGATCTTTTGTATCTGTTCTTTGGAAATGACCAGAATGTTGATGTTTGTAAAATCCCATTAACTCATAAATCTGATTTTAAATACATAGTTTGTCTTAACTAGCAGTTTCAACAATGTTTTTTTTTTAACTCTTATTGTGGTCATCTTTTTACTTTCTTCTTGACAAATATGATTGAAGAGTTTCTAAAATGTATCTCAAATAGCTACTGTCTGGAAGAAATAAAAGTCAGGTAGAAGCACTTTAGGACAAATGTTACCCGTAGAAACGGCTTGCCTCAGGACACGACCCCACAACCACCTCGAACATCTCAAACATCTAAAAACGTACAGAATATAATCGACAAGAGTGTTGTACCTCATCGTCGCCCTCTTCAGCCAGTTTCTGTCGCCCGACTTCATACAAGCGACAAACTGTGTCCAGACTCATTCCGTCCTGATTCTGCGGATTGAACAGGGTTTCACCGGACAAACATAACGGAGTGTTAAAACGTGCTCCAAGACAAGAGAGAGACGATGAAAGAAAGGAACGTAGAAAGAGCGAGAGAAAGTAAGAAGAGGTAACGTCCTTTTGTACCTCGATAACAGCCAAGTAGCAGTCTTTATTGTCGGTGCACAGGTCAAAAATGTTCCTCTTCACATCGACAGTCGCTGCAAAAAAAAATGATGAAAATAAGAAGATTCATTTCGATAATGCACAGAGACGAGAGAGTGGCTCTTACCAATCGGTTTGTAGTCGGTCGCGTCAAACGTCCTGAACGAGGAGCCGAAGGGACTTTTCATCTGCTGGTCTACGGAGTCGTCGTCGTCGTCCGCCTGGAGCATGGCTACGGGGGGGTGGGGTGGGGGGACAGAGACGTCAAAACAGAATGCAATCCTCTTCTGTTTAGCGTTTACATCTAAACTGAAGGTGTAGCACGGTTCAGCAGCAATCAAACCTACCTCCATATATGATTGTGGCGTTGCTGTTGAAGACGAGCCGACCACTGGTCTAAGGCTGGGACAGTGCGCAGCAAGTGGAAAGTCCTACAGTCCCACTGCAGCTCTGGTTGAGGGCAATACTTTTGAAAATGGAAACGACGACGATTCAACGAAAAGAACTGAACGGCGTTTCTGATTAAAAGGCTAAAAAGCTAATCAAGACTTTTTACCGTTTGCTGTCACGATGATTACTATATCGAACATTTTTGAGGTGAATAGTTATCGTAGGTACTTGTTTTTTAGGGGGAAATCCTGCCTGTTTTATTGTGTTAAAGTAGTTTCTATAATATTGTCTACAATTTCACACTTTGAAACGTGTTATCGCGACAGGCCTATGGATGATTCAAAATGCCAAACTTTTTTCTCAACGCACATATTTTGATACACACAAAACAAGTGAATAAAAAAAGGGTAATTAAATAAAAGATGATTATAATAAATAGAGCTGACTGAAGTGATGTTAGCTTGCTGTTTAAAAGAATACGATCTCAGTGTTGATGATGACTTCGAGGGCGCTGGGATGGAACACGCCGCTGATGTTGGTGTTAAACTTGTCAAACTTATGGATGGCCCGTGTTGCCCGGACGTCCCACAGCACCCCGTCGTTCAGCACCAGGTCGTCCGAGGGGTTGAACGTGGCACAGTTTCTCTTGTAGTGGTTGGAGAGCGCGGGGTCATGCAGGGTCGTGATCTTCTGCCCGGTCTGGATGTCATAGATCTGTGCAGCAAAAGTATGTATGATACAATAGACACTGAATCTTTTCAAACATCAACGAGTAACTGTCTGCAGCAGCACAGGACAAGCAGTCGTTTCCATTTGAACTCACATTGGCGACTTGATCGTGAGTGCCGATGACCCTGTCCTGAGAGAGTTTGCTGAACTCAACGTAGTGGTCATCAACAAATGAGCTTCTAAAAAAAAAATAAAGAGAAAAAAAAAAATGCAGTTTCAAACGACAGCGTCACATGTTAACTACAAATCCGTGTGTGTTTGAGAGTTATACTTGAGAGTAAAGACTCCATCCAGACTCCAGAGGGCAGACAGAGGAACACTCCAGGACGCAGAGGTAAGCAACAACTTCCCATCCTGAAGAGAACATTCACAAAGATGTAGTTTGTTTCTGTTTGTTTAATGCCTTTATGATGCTACCCTTATTTTTCTGTCTTACTCATTAGCTATGAATTTCCAATTTTATTATTAGGTGAACCATAAAGAATTCTGAACAATGTTTTGTATTTTAAATATTCAGGCCATGTCCACACGTAGCCAAATCACTTAAATATCTAAATTGAACACTTTTCTTTTTACTTCTGGACAAAACGAGGTAATGTACGCACTCTGGATGGTTCAAGATGGGTGATGGCCGAGGTACTGCACGTGTAGTTGGCAGCCTCCTCTCCAGAAAACACGTTGAAGAATTTGAGGTGTCCAGAGCAAGTCCCCAACATCAGGAAGCGCTCTCGGGCCAAAAAGGCACAACAAGTGAAGTCACTTTCATCTCCAGGACCCTCATGGAAAACAGATATAGGACGAAATCTGTGGAGATTTGGGGGGGAAAACAGTGTGGGTGACTGAGAAAAACAGTGTGAGTGACAGAAGTATTTCCTCATTTATGTAACAAATCTATTATAAATAAAGTGAATGAATAAAGGCATGCTGCAGCACTCCGAGAGGCTGGTCTGGCCTATCAAGTGCATCTAACGCCATTATTAGGATCAAATATAGATTAATCTGTTCTGTAAAGCACTTTGAATTACTGGGTGTGAATTGTGCTCTACAAATAAACTGTGGGTGCTTGATTATGGAAAAAAATATTATTGATTATTTATAACTAGTGTTGGTGAGATTATATTATATTCTCCCCTTATTACTTTATGTAAGGTAATTTAATTAGTAACTAGCTTGCTACTGATTGCTATAAATTACTTTGAAAAAAATGTAAACATCCAGCTCAGGAACCAATTTACAAAAAGCATGAAATCTTCACACTTATTTCACCATGTTTCAAATAAAGCTGCGTACAGTCCCCGGCATTGATCGATTTGAAACCTCACCAGCTTTTCAAATAGTGCAAGCTCAGAGAGTTTTCAAAATCACTCTCGGAATTTAAACTGTTTGAAACAGTTCAAAACTGTTTGAAACAGTTCAAAACTGTTTGAAGTGAAAAAATTAAACTGTTCACGTGACAAAAACAGGAGTAAAACTGCTAACTTTGACGATAATGAGCAAAATTAAATTAAGCTTCTCTCACGAAATAGTTAAAAAACAAACAAAATAAAACAAAACAACACTTTTAAAAAGGGTTGCTTTACTTTAGTTACAAATTGGAGAATCACTGAATTCCGTGTAGCGCAAATGGACGATACTTTATTTACCTGCTAAATATGAGATGCCTATCGAGAGAGCCTCGGTCCACTCCCCCATATTTAGGATACAGCACCCTGCCTCCGAGGCGGGCCGTGAAGTTGGGTGAAGCCTGTCTGCGCTGCTTGGGCTCGGGGCAGCGGTGAGGGTTGAACAGGGAGAACGGGGGGCAGGTGGTGACAGGGTTGGGGCAGCGGGCGTGTTGTTCTCTCAGGTACTCTGTGATGATACTGTCCAACGTGGGAGGGGAAGGCAAGTGCCGCTCAAACTGCTTCTTCATGGCTGGAGTCTGACAGCAAAAGGGGAATACTGATGCGTTCACACAAATCGAAGAGGACAATAGACTTTTAGATTATATTATAGGACACACATTCATTGTTATTGGCCTTTAAACATACACTTGAGAATGCCTGCTTCGCAATCTCATGTTTTAAAAGTTTAAATACTGAAAGTATACATTACTTTATATTCAAGAGGATTGGTGTTAGTACTCCATCTACTGGCAGCAGAGAAAATTACAATGGGGAAATTAAGAAGTTATTTAAATGGCAGAAAGATTTATGGACTTAAAGCCGAACTAAGGAACTTTGACGATAGAGCTCCCCCTGCAGCGCTCTTGTGAAACTATATTGTCAGAGAACAGACACAAGCTTTTTTGCCCCCTAGTTTTTTTTTCTTTTCTTTCTTTGTCAGAGCCAGGAGAGTTGTCTTCGGGTCAGTGTCGGCGGGACACCAGGGGGCGACGACAAACACTTAAAACGGCCCGAAAAGACATATTTAACCATCACAGGGACTTACAAATACGTTTAATAAAAGGTAAACATTTCACTTAGTTCTCCTTTAAAAACAGCACAGAAGACCTCCAAATTTGTATCTATGATGTCACACGTTTTGGAAATTTGAAACAGAGTGTCCTTTAAAAAAGTTTTGAAGAAATGCAAAATTTGTTTTCTTATTATATATACATTTACTCTTTATTTCTATAAAAAGTCTTTGTAAAAAATCAATCTCATCTGACCACAGTTGTGGGGTTAATATATTTACATACCTGTATAAAAGCTCCATGGTCTGATTTTTGCTTGAGCGGTTTCAGTTTTTTCCCTGGAGTGCACAGAGGCATGGGTCGCTCGCGGGTGAACAAAATGCGCCCGACCCTGGACGACCCCTGAGCGTGAGGCGCACTGTATGGTAGGTGTTGGTGATGAGACGACAATGTGTGGGCCGCTATCGAGGAGCGTGAGGAACAGGGAGTGGAGGGGGCCGGGAGGGCCGGGGAGGATTCCAGATAACTGTCGGAGAACCTGGGAGTGCGCGGCATCACCGGGCACGCGGACGTCGGTGTTACTGTGGGCGTTGTGCTTGGGCAGAGAACTCCTACGTTCAGACTGGCCTCCCTCACAAGCAGGTTGGCCGTGTCGAGCAGGCCTTTGCTCATCAGGTGGTTCCGTATGAGCACGAGCAGCTCCTTCTCCGAAAAGGTGATGCGGGACTGGGCCACCACGTTGGCCCTCTGCAGGCGGGACAGGGACACATCGGTGCCCATGAGGAGGGGCTTTCCTGAAATTCTCTCCGTCAGCTCGGCGGCATAACGGCAGAAGCGGACATGCTCGCTGCGCTTGTCCTGCAGCACAGGCTCCTTCATCAGCTGCAAGACAAACACATGAATTAATGCAAACCGTTTAATTTTAAATACTATTCTTAAACAGGCCGAACATTTTTAAATTGACTGTAGTTCTCCTCTTACAATTTGGATTAAAGCAGTGTTGTACT
The DNA here is from genome assembly GCA_015082035.1 of Chaenogobius annularis. Lineage (NCBI taxonomy): Eukaryota > Metazoa > Chordata > Actinopteri > Gobiiformes > Gobiidae > Chaenogobius > Chaenogobius annularis. The sequence goes on from BJKM01000256.1 coordinate 584,775, forward strand.
GTACTTATGCCAATTTGTTGTGTGGCTAACCAGAAAGTGTTTTCTTGCTAAATTTTAAATAATTGTGTTCTGTAATAATCATAGTAGAGGTTTGCAATAGTGTCTACAAAATAATAAAGAGTATATAATAATAATAATAATAATAATAATAATAATAATAATAATAATAAATAATAATAATAAATATAAAGGAGTTACAGGAACAGTTATCACATCACTTATGGAATTAAATAAATTTATCTTATTACAGAAAAAACCTATACACAATTTCTGAGTAGTTCAGCAAAATGCACAGATATATCGTAAAAGCAGCTCTAGGGGGCAAAATGAGACCACTGTGTGCTGACTGTATTTAATTATAAAATGTATTATCGCCTGAAAACCAGGAAGTACGCTGTTAGCATGCAAGTTGTTGTTAACTTTACAGTGACGTAGAGGTAGGCAATATTGTCAAAAACGAATACCAACTTTACAGACAATATTTTTACAAAGCATCAGGAATGTGCTAAAATGTGCCTGTAATTGTTTTGGTTCAAGTATTGTTCAAAGTGTGACTGGACCATAAAATCAACCTCTAAAGTGCAGAAATATCACTTTATACCCCCACTTTATAAGATTACACTGATGTTTTTGTATTTTTTGCACGGATTTTAAAAGTTTTCATCATAGCCAATAATTCAATCTCCAAAACAACAACTGCAATATTAGTATTACAAGCAATTTGTTGTGAAAAGCACTTTTCAACTCATCATAAATAATGAATAATTAGAATGCTTGGAATGGGACATTTGGAGTGCTGTAAACCATTTCAAATTAGTTAAATTTTTCAAGCTTGTAAGCAAGTAAAACCTCAAAGATCAAATGTATCATCCATTACAGGTCGAAGAATAAGCACAAGATGAAAAAGACACTCACCTGCTGTATCTGTCCGCTGGAGAAGAGGGGCAGTTTGCTAATTATCTGCCGGATTGCTGAGCTACGAGAGAGACCGACCAAAGCTTTGCATGCGAGGGTTCGAATTAAATCTGCGTCTGTTATGGGCATTTTGACAGACAGCAGAGAGATCAGCTCCTGAGGAAGATGGAGATACATATTTTAAATGAAGTATTAGCTCATAAAAGGATTTGCCTAGAGAAGTATTCAATCAAACAAACCAAACCTAATCCAGGACTAGACCAAAAGTTAAAGTCTAAACCAGATAAACTGAACTGAGCCTTAACCGGAACTAGTGAACACTAATTCACATTCAAAGACACGCACGCATTTATTGTACTGGTATTGGCCTTTAAACATGCTCTTAAATGTTTGCAGCTATCAAAAAACAGACATTACTTTCTATAGGTCAGGCGCTCCCTCATCACAATTTGGTGTAAGAACGCACTCTACTGGCAGCAGAAGGAATTTCCATGGGAGAAACCATGGTAATTCCATAGTTTTTTGCCTCAATAGCGCAGAGCTAGCTTGTTTGCTAACAGTAAGGGGAGAAAAAGGATACTTCAACCCACAGATTTAGAAAAAGATTACTTAAGGAGAGAAATATAACGAGTTCAACTGTGCGATCACAAAGTCGGTATCAGTGATAAATGTGTGAGCGCAGCTGCAGTGTTCCTGCTGTTTATCTGGTTTCTACAAATGTAATATGTAAACTGCAGCCTAATTTAGTTTATGGCATTTGTTATAGGGCTTACTGGAGGCTCCTCTTATATTTCAGTTACATTTCGGCTTAATCTTCTTCACATTAGGTTAAAACAGCTTGATGCATTTATCATATTTGTGAGATTCTTTACTGCATAAACAAGTGCTTCTGTGTCTTTACGGCTGTTTGTGGTTAACGGCATGTAAATGTATGTAAAAGTAAATCTGGCAAAACGTTTCACCAATCTGCCTTGTCTGTGTACACGCTCTGTCCTGCTGCAGTTCTCAGTCTCTTTGTGCAAGCGTGTGTGTGCGCGTGTGTGTCCGTGTGAGTGCGTGCGGCGCTCTGCTCTGCCTCTCACTCAGTGCACTGCTCATTTAAAGTTTGACGTGTGGAGAATAGTTGGACTCGGCGTGTCGTCAAAGCTGCACGTTGTGCGGACACAAGGATGCTTTGGAGAAGATAGTCATTTGATACTCGCATTTGTCCACGTGACATTAGTGTGTAAAAACGGCACGGAGATGCCACGCTATTACACGGCGTGCTCAGCGGGCTGTGGTGCCGTTTTAGCGCATCACGCTGGATCGTGACATTTAAGAATTGCGATGCATCATTACACCCCAATTTATATGATTACTGTAGCAGCTTTTTCACATTTTCAATGCGTTTTGAGCTAATAAAGATGTGATGTCATCTGCACAACCTAATTACAAACAGCAGTTGTAGTTGTATGAATTATGTTTTACAGTTTTACTTTACTGTACCTTTATGCCGTTGTTGTTCTGCACCAACTGCCACATGTGGGCCAGGACCCTGTTGTGGGGGGAGGCGGGGTGCTGGGGGACAGTGGTTCTGATGGGGCTGATGGGAAACGCCCCGACTGCGTGGCTCTGGTCCGGAGCACACACGCAGTTTATTATCACCTGTGAACGTCAACATCAAATAAAATATTACACAAGTAGTGCAAAAGCACTTGTTAAAAAGGACTTGTTAGCTTTCAGTATTGCAAGTAGATTGTCAATATAAGAAATGACCCCCCTGAAAATGTAAGACCTGCAAAACAGCAACAACAGAGGGTGCACCACAGCATGAGGAAATGAACTACCGTATTTTGCGGACCATTAGCCGCTACTTTTGTCAGATGTTTTGAGCCATGCGGCTTATTTAGAGGCTGCGGCTTTTCTGTGGTTTTTTCTTTCACCGCTAGGGGCGAACTAACCGGAATTAGAATCAAAACTACAGAAAAGTTAAGCAAAGAAGCAGATGTTGCTTTTTTATTCAGCTAGCAAATAGAACACGGACGACAAATTACCAACTATAAATTATTTTCAAATTCTTGCCCCATCATTATGGAACCCAAACGAAGAAGTTCGTATGAAGCAAGTTTTAAGATGAAGGCCATCGATCTTGCTAGGAAACCGCGCGGCTGCACGCAAGCTTAACATCAATGAATGTACGGTGAGACGCTGGGGACAGCGGGGAGATCATGCGATGCCAAAAGTCAAGGAAAGAGTTCTGCGGCTTATACAAAAGGTGCGGCCTATGTATTGTTTTATTATCGTTTTTTTAAAAATAGAGCAAATGCGGCTTATATAGGGGAGCGGCTAAAAGTCCGGAAAATACGGTAATCACAAAAATGGCCATTAGCACTAAAGCTGTGCCAGCAATATAGTGCTGAAGGGAAGTAAAAACTATTACAAAATTGTGTGTGATTGGAAGAAAATAATTCCAGGTACAGGTCAATATATCAATATATCAGAATATTATTATAAAATCAGATTATTATTATATTTGGAACTTTAAGATAAAAATGTAAAAAATCCCTGAAAATATATGGCAATTACAAAAGAAATCCAAATCCGATTATAAAGTAATTCAGGCTATCACAAACAAAAACATGCAGGATTAAGCACGAGAAAAAGATTGGAAATGATTAAATCATTTAAATAAACTCAAGCTCAGTTTGCCTGCCTATAAAAGCACTTAAAGGGACAGCATGTCACATTCCGGAGGTGGCACATCACCTGCAGGATGCCATGGAAATGCAATGTTAAAACCAGACTTTGGAACATTCTGGAAATAGATACGTTTTTTGCCTCTGTGTGGAATATTATAGCCAAAACAAAGTTTCCATGGAAACAAGCAGGAGGCAAATTCTCCAGGACAAGTAGAAGTCAGGTTTGTGCAGATGCATGGCGCTGACAGTAAGGACACCCGATTCTAAACCTGTTTGCACAGTAAAACATCAAAAATGAAAAATACATGCTTTCATTTTAGACTACTAAAATGTTACAGGGTGGGGCTTTAAAATAGTATGATAATGCCAGATGGATCACAAAAAATTAAATAAAGATTGTCGTCTAGAAAGCACTGAATGTAGAATTACCTGTAATGCAGACTTCTGAATTTCCGCATCATTCACAAACACCTCGCCTTCTGCAATTCCGAAAATGATGCTCATGCCTACAACAGACGGGGGAAAAACACAAAGATGCATTCAATAGTTCACTCTTGTAGATAAGATGTACAGAAAGATAATACAGACCCACAGTGGCGACAGTGGACCTGTTCTCATCCTGGACGTTCACAGTCTCAGCGAGCACCAGCTGGACTTTAGGAACCACGGTGAGAATGGCCAGGATGTCCAGCACGTAACGCACCACATCGCTCCTGGAGGGAAAGAACCACACGGCAAAATGAAGTCTGGGATCTATTTAAAGCGGTTTAGAGCACACTTAAAGTACACAATATGCATCATTTCTATTGGTTATGGTGGACATTGATGATTTATGGATTTAACCCCCCCCCCGCCCAAATTTTACAATACAATGTCTAGTCCGATAATGAAAAAAGAATAATCATCAGTAATCCACACAGTGCTCTCCCCAGAATCTTTTAAAGGGATGGTAAATATGCCTCGTATGGGGTCGAATTTTCCTCCAAGGATGGTTTAATGTCCCGTCATTATTTCCAAAAGGTACATGCACCCTAAACATACTATTATATAGGCCTATATATAATAATATTTTATTATGTATAGATGTGCAATATAAAGCAGGGAAGAAAAAATCTGTTAATTAACTTGGCAAGAGCCATTCATACAGATGACTATTTTGAAAATAAAATAATAACTAGACTAAATATTAGACGGTTGAGTTTATAATCACCTCACTTGAAGCTCTTTTTAACTATAATATTAGTTATTATAATAAGACAAGCTCCATGGTAATGCTGGGAGGAGGGGCTTGAGATGTAGAAAAAGTCAGCTTTGCTTTGGATCGCTTAAATAACAAACTGCTCTGTAAAAGGACAGAAACAGCGAGAACAGGTAGGATTATGCTCCTCCTCCTGCTCCACGGCCTGACTCCTCTCTCTCCTCCCTCATGTGAGCGTTCTACGTGTGCTCCTTCCGAAACTCACTGAGAAAGCGGACAAAATAACAACTGCAGGCTCCTCGCGCTGATTGTTGCTCATGGTTCACTCACACTGTTGTGGACTTCCATGTGCGGATAGGTCGTTCAGCGTGTGCATTTACTGTTTCTTAGGCCTTGATAAGCCTTTGTAGAAATCATTACTGTCATTTTCTGTCATACATCTTATTTTTATGAGAAGTAATATATAAAAGTGCTTAAAAAGAGTTATTCCTTTATGTTGGCTGCACTGAAATGAGGATCATGGTCTATGCAGTTCCTTTGCAAGAAAAAAACAATGTATTTAAACAAAAGATCTTACAATTGGATATAAAGCGACAGAGCACGATATTATCATGCGACTTTTGACAATACTTGGGTTATTAATATATCCTTAGATCTGAACTTACCGGCCGTTGTAGTTCCTCCAGTCGCACGCAGCAGAGATGAGCTGCAGCATCAGAGGCACACAGGACAGTTTGTAGAAGACCTCCACAGGCTCCCAGTGAAGATGAGGCGGGCCACTCTCTATCAGGAACTCCATAAACTCCACAACCTGCTCTCGAGAGTACGTGTTGGCCTAAGACATGGAGTGGGGAGAAGAAAGATGTTGAGTTGCAAATAAAATATATGAAAGATTACAAAGAAGTTATTTGGGGGGAAAAACAGGGGAAACATTTCAAGGGGAGAGTGAGAGACTGAAGTGCTGACCTTGTAAAATGGCTGTTGAGGGACAATGTCTGACGTCTGCTGCTTCACTTGTTCAGTCTTTACTGCCAGATGAGCCTCAAAGTACCTAAAACAAACACATTTATGCCAAATGTTATGGAAAGTTTTACACCGCTTCTATGCCAAAATAACATTCAAAGATATAGCAGTATGGCTTTCAAGAGAAAGTTCCTGAACATAAACCATACAAACTTTTGATTTGTGCCATTTAACATCATTTTATTTCTATTTACGTCTCCAAAAATCTGAACTCTTAAAACCAGATACTTCTGACAAAGGAAAATATTGTTCAAAAATGGCGTAATCCTGTTTTGAGAAAGGCGTCTATGTAGTTCATGAGTAACAGCTGTGTTTCTTACTTGAATCAGTTTGAATCAAATCGTATGTTCACAATGTAAAATGTCAAGTAAAACTCAGGATCAAAACTCGAAGTTGGGTATTTAATCCTATTTGTCACATTGTCCGTAGTCTGGAGTCTGGAATCTGGAGTGTGAGGGAGTGAGTGGTGGACAGAGGGGCGGAAAGAGGGGCCGACGGTGTAGATTGGCAGCCTTGTTCCATCAGTCTGCCCCAGGGCAGCTGAGGCTACAGTCGCAGTGTGTGGAGTGGATGGATAATACAATGTGAAGCGTCTTTTGAGTGTCCATAAAAGCACTTTATAAATCAAATGCATTATTATTCTTGATAATATCAGGCCAACCTGCGTAGTGCCATAGAAGCGTGTTTGGCCGTCTGTCGACATGAATACACTTGGTCATCTGTCATGGCTGATGAAGTACTACCAGAGTTTAGGATCTCCAGGGTACTGATCTACAAGGAGGAGGGAAATCATTCTCATCACTGGTTTAGGTCATTGTAAGTTCTGAATCACAGGTATTGTGTACAGACCAGGTTAACTAGGCGGCGTAAACCGTCTTTTTGGTCGAACAGCTGCAGCACTGCCCTGAAGGAGAAGGAGATGGAGAAAAACATGGTGGCATGGCACACTCCAGACGAATGGGACGACTCCAGTAACCACAGCGCGTAGGACACCACCTCCGAGAGCACACTGCCGTGAAGCATGCACACCTGGAACCAGAGGCAAAACACTATGCTTATGTGGTTTTAAAAAAAATATGGGACGGTACACATTAATGAACATGTGTTAGTTCAACATGTACATGTCCCAGAGTTACCTGTGCAGGCTAAACTTCACCTAGAGACACACTATTATCAGTTTCACCTTTACTTTGGCATCTCGTGTTTTAGAACTTAAAATAATGCTCATGTTGAAAGCACACATTACATTACAACAATCTATGCTCCCTCATCAAAGCCGACCATCTACTGGCAACAATGGGAATTACCATTAAAAAAGGCTATTTTAGCTGGATCGACAGCATGCTAATGTCAGAATGAGTCTGGTGAATTATGGCCCTAAAAACAGCACAGGAGCGCTTCAGATTTCTACCTATAACATCCCACTCCGGGGTAAATTCAAGCCAAGTGTTTTGTGAGGCTCAGAGGGAGCCGACCTAAATTGTGTAACTAAACATGTGTTGTATATAGCACAGTTCTACATGCACTAAGCACATGAGTTGTTTTTCTTGGGCAAGGCATTTCTCACCTTGCAAATTAAAGGTGTTTTATGTGTGTGACGTGTTGGTTCTGAATTTATTGTAGGAGTGAGCGATATTAACAAATGAATACCTCAATATAGGTTTTTGTAATCATCTCAATGACAATATTCAGACAGTATTATGGTGATCCATCAAAAATGTAACAAACGGTGCCTGTGAATGCCTTGGTTCGGCTGTAAACTCTGAATTATTACACTACAGGTTTCTGTTCTTTTGCCAGCATTACTCACAGTTTTTGTTTTACTCAATATTCTAATCATTTTAATCCAGTTTTGATGCATCTCCCACATCCAAGTAATTGAGTCAAAATCATGTGTTCCTTACCCTCTCCATTGCGTCCTGGTTGTATGCCAGATAGTAGAGGCAGAGGGACACTCCAGTCGCTGCCATTGAGGGCCGCGGGATCTCCAGCAGTTTCTGGACGCCTCCGTGCAGGATGAACTCCCCCGCAAACTTCTTATGAAGCATAAGAGAGGCCAGGATCTGGAAGAGCGAGTGAGGAGAGACAGGTGTTAAAAAAGAACACAGACAAACACATGGTGGAGCTTTAAAGTTTATCACTTATCTCTACTAGAGTTGACAAGATCCTTTTTTAGCAACTATAGGCCTTAAAAAGACTATCAGAGGCATCACACAAAAAAGTTAGCTTCAACTCCTCATTTAGCTTTAGTTTTCAAAGTCTGTATATTTCAGTGCTTGTGGCGACATAAACAGTGCTAACCTAAAGCGAACCACACCTCAAAAGTTTATCCTTCTCTGACAGACAGGCAGTGTGTGGGGAGCGGCTAAATGAAACCTCTGATAAAAGTGGCTGAACCTGTCCACAATGTATGGCGTTTGCTGTATACACAACAAAATTAAACAATGCTTTTCACTATAATACAAGTACTTCAATTAGTATGTATTACAAATGACAGATATTGTTTTCTATACCGCAGTGTTTTTAAAAATTCACTATTTGTGTGTATAAAACGTGTACTCTCACACTCAGAATCTTACCAGCAGAGCATCGAAGGTGAGCTGTACGTTCTTGGTCTGTCTGAGGTCGATGTAGCTCATGAGTAACGTCCGCGTTTCCATTTGCATGAAGATGGCCAGTAACTGTGGAGAAAGAGAGTTAGAGGTTCATTTTTAACAATATCATTAGCAGAAAAAAAAAATCACCTACACGATAATGCTGTGTGTATCCAATCAGCCCACAAAGGTAACGGCTATAAACATGTAGGGCAGTTTCATTACAACTGAACCTGGGATGTCATTAGCGGTCATGTACGGTGGGCATGTCAAAGAAAGACCTTCAGAGTTTATTTTCAAATGGTTTTAGTTGTAGGATCTTGCAAGTGAGGAGCTCATTGTGATCAAATTAATGTAAGCTTGACAGAATGTGACATAAAAAGTAACTGGCTAAAATTACGTATTAGTACAACTTGAATTTTGCAGTGCAATTTTGAAAAGAAAATCTAATTGCGATTTTCTAATTGTGTATTGCAATTAGATTTTGGTGAGGTTTATGCCTATGACAGGTCATTATGATTTTCTAATTTTGACTTTATTTTGGTGTATTTTATACTGTTCTAAATAGATTAAATCTGTTGAAAATTACAGGAAGTGACGTCATTGCAGTCTCATTTCATCCAAAGTTCATGCAGAATTTACACAAAATAAGTGACTTTTTTGACCCTCTAAAAGTTAATTCAACAAAATAAAAAAAGTGCTCATATGTATTTTTATTTGCCAAATATATATATATTTTTTTAATTAGATGCGTTTGGGGCCAGTGGTTGCTGCGTAATTTTCTGATGTCATCGATTACAATCGGGAAGTAAAATGATTAACCTACAAAATGTGCAATTCTGTTATAAAAAGTGTTTAATTTTCGGACAAAATTGAAAATGTATTTATCTTAACTGCATTTTTTCAATGAGTGATCCAACCTGACATAGGCACTTTAAAAGATATGATTCTGTTCAGTGTAAAACCACTTTGGAGCTTTAACATTTGAGAAAAGACTCAAATCTGAACCGATAAACTAATCACAAGAAACCTAAGCATTTCAAAACATTTAGTCATAGGTCTCAACAAAACAAATACAACAGGATTTGTTTCTATAATCTATCATCTAAATAAGCTTACAGCCCTATTCATAAGCATGTAAATGAAATACTGATGAAGAATCCTTTATCTTAAAACATAATTTTAGTTTTCAGTGCTCCCTATAGAATCCTTTATAGGGATGGTAAATATGCCTCATATGGGGATGCATTTTCCCCCCAAGGATGGTTTAATGTACAGTCATTATTTCCAAAGGTACACGCACCCTAAACATACTATTAAACCTATATAGGCTATATATAATAGGCCTATAGAATAGGCCTATATAGTGCCTAATAATATTTAATTATGTATATACGTGCAATAAAAAGCAGGGAAGAAAAAATCTCAACTTGACTAGACCCATTTCATAAAGATTACTATTTTGAAAATAAAATGATAACAAGGCTAAATATTAGAAGGTTGAGCTTATAATCACCTCACTTGAAGCTCTTTTTAACTATAATATTAGTTATCATAATAAGACAAGCTCCATGGTAACGCTGGGAGGAGGCGCTTGAGACGTAGAAAAAGTCAGCTTTCCTTTGGGTCGCTTCAATAACAAACTGCTCTGTAAAGGACAGAAACAGCGTGAACAGGAAGTGTCCTCCTCCTGCTCCTCCTCTCTCTCCTCCTCCTCCTCCTCCTGCTCCTCCTCCTGCTCCTCTTCCTGCTTCTCTCTTCTCTCTCTCTCTTCTCTCTCTCTCTTTCTCTCTCTCTCTTTTCTCTCTCTCTTTTTCTCTCCCTCTCTCCTCTTCTCTCTCTCTCTCTCTCTCTCTCTCTCTCTCTCTCTCTCTCTCTCTCTCTCTCTCTCTCTCTCTCTCTCTCTCTCTCTCTCTCCTCTCTCTCTCTCTCTCTCTCTCTCTCTCCATGACATTTCTAGGCTAATAAGTGATAAAAACACTAAGATTTGTTTATTTGAAGCAGTATTTTAATGATGGCGCTACCTAAAATATGGGATGGAGTTGGGTTTTAGGGATGGTTTATTCCCCCCCCATGTCAAATCGGATGGCGGGCCATTTGATTTATCACGTTATCCCCTGTATGTATGTAGCGAGACCCCTGGTTTTATAGACATAGCATATATGTCATAGCAGCGATGTATAAATCCTTCGGACAGATGATTTTTGGTGTTATACCTCTTGGTAGTCGCCCAGTGGCGTCAGATACTGCAGGATCAGCCTCTGTTCCATCGCGGGGGTCAAAGGTGAGAGGCTGTACTCGGAGCCGATCACCACGGAGCTAATTTCAGACCAGGAAGCGCCGTTGGTGGACTGCTCCGGCTCCTCGTTCCTCCTCTGCGTCTCATCTTCGGGCCCAGCTGAGGTGTAATTCCGTTTCTGTTTGGCCTTCTGCCCGTTTTCTTTTAGCGGCCGTTTCCTGCCTATTGCCGGCTGCTCCCCGCAGTCCGGGCTCGCCTGGTACACGAAGTCCGGTACTAGTCGGTCTGAGTTTGCACAGTCACTCGCTCCACTGCTGCTGCTGACAGTGTTTTTCTGAAGGGAACCGAAGACGGTATTAGATGTTTCATTGTTCTCCACTTTTCCGCTGTTCAGTGAGGTCTGCGGGCCTTCGGTCACAGAGTCTTGAGGTAGATCGTTGGATTGGGGGATCAGGCTGTTGGCTTCTTCCCTCTGGAGCTCACGCAGGCGGCAGATCATCAGTGGGACCTGGAAGAGAAAGTAATTTATATTAAAAACACAAATTACCTTAGTGAGTAGTGCTGCAACGAATTGGATCAATTGGCAGTAATCAATATTTGAAATGGTAGAATTAATCTAATAATCATACTCGATATCTGTCCAAATGTTTACATGTGTTTCTATGTTACGCCGCACTGTTTTTCTTCATTTAGGAATGCAAAATGCCGTACCAGCTCTCTCGACTTTCCAGATTCTAAATATCAATGGAGATATTAATAAAACTGCACTGTTTAAGCACAAAACATGTTCAACGTAAACTACTCGAAAAAGAAAAACAGCTTGGACAGCAAAGAGGGGAGGAGGTTGTGTTGTGGGATGCGGCTGATGTGACGGTGAAGCTAAGAAGGTAAAGAGTCTTATCAAAAGCTTAATAATAATCATTGTCAGTACATTGTATTAGTCATGAAATAATACAAGAACATTGATAATGGAAGTTCAGTTTGTAACTACAGTTCTACTTCATCCCTTCTGAGGGTTTTACACAGCACGCAGACATTGCAACATGTTTCAGAAGGTCTCATTTTGAAACGGGACATAAAACAGAGACTAAACACTGAATGATTCTGGGGGTAAAAGAGCTCCCAACGTTTTTTCAGACCACCTCATTTACACTTTTAGCACACTTAAAAGTCAAATGAGTTGTGCTTCATATTTACACACATATATATATCTTCTTATGAGTGTACCTCTAACATTCACAGAAGAGAAACATCAACACTTCAAAGCCACTGTTTTAGCTACTGCGTTTCTTTGTAGGGCGGGGTGCAGTGAAAGCCTGGTTTGTGTCCTCACCAGCTGAGCGTTCTCGTCTCTGTAGCGAGTGGCCACCTCCTGACTGCTCATGGCTCGAGCCAGCAGTCCAATGGCATAGACACACAGGGGCTTCTCTGCTTCACGGGCCCACGTGAAGAACCTCTCTATCAGACCCTCCTGTCAAACAAAACCGATACATGTAGACGTTTGTGTCGATTTCATAACACAAATCGACATGTATAATATATTGTACCTTCTCTTGAAAGACGGCGCTGGTCTCTAAACCCGGTACAATGTTCTGCAGAAGGCGACATGCTGCTGTGTTCAGGCTGAGCTCTGTGCTGTTTAAGATGTACGTGTCCAACAGCTGAAGGAGACAAGAGGTGACTGAGATCAGACCAGACAGACTCATTCGTCAACACTGGAAAGGACTTATGATGGAAATGTACACAACGATCGAACAAAATGGTGCCTCGATCAAAGAGAATAGATGCTAAAAGTTGCTCACTGCGTTAGTCAGATCCTCGTTTGCGAAGACGGTTTTCAGCAGTCGTCCCAACATGCAGTTCGGATCTGCCCGCCCTGTGTAGTCAGAGTACAAAAAAGAAAGAAAAAAGGGATTTACTTTTAGGTCTACTATCATCGTCTACTATCATCATCTACTATCATCATCTACTATCATCATCTACTATCATCGTCTACTATCATCGTCTACTATCATCATCATCATCATCATCATCATCGAAATGCAGTCCAGACCTGGGTGTCGGTCATCGAATGGGTCGGGGTCTCGCTTGTGATACTCCCGTGTCTCCTGTTCGATCACCTCCGACATTCTGTTACAAAAGAAGGTTCACAAAAAATAGGTATAAAGGTCCGGACCGGGTTGGGTTTACACTGCGGCAAAGGCTCCCGTTTACACATCTTCACCTTTTTACGCCCTGCCCACTTTTAATTCTGATTGATACAGATTGTACATTTCCATTCCGATCATTTACGAAGAAACTGGAGAAAAGTCTCAACATTAAAATATGATATAAAGTAGGTTGATTTGTGTAAAATGTACATATTTCTTGCCCTGTGTATAATAACCAGGAGGGGTACAATTAATGCTGGCAACTTCTGGACTAAGGTGGATAAAGCGATTTAATCAGAGGATACCAACAGTAATTGACAAAGAAAGCATGCGAGTAGAGGATGTAGAACTTATAACTACAATTTAAATAGCCTGAAATAAGATTAAATGTCATAAATGGCGCCGTTAAGTACTTTGCCTAGCATCAGTTCTATTATAAATCTCAATGGGTTTATTACCTGGTTAAATAGCGGTTCATAAATAAATAAATCTTGCCCTGCCGTAGTCGTTATTAATCAAACATGTACTTGGTGAGCGTGGAGACCAGCTCCTCTGTAGAGCCGCTCTGGATGTCCTCCCAGCGGTCGATGAGGCTGGAGATCTCCGTCCTGGCGTCGTCGGCCATCGCCACGGCAATGGCAGACGACACTGCGTTGGCTAAAGCCGAGGACAGCACCGCACTCAGGGCGTCTGCGGCCTCGTCGTCTGAGGCCGCCATGGCTGCCTGGAGGAGACGGGAGCAGGGGGGGGGACAAAGGGGCAGTCACAGGGAGAAGAGCTTTAAACCCAGAGCTCCGTATTCTAGTCTGTTTTGTGATTAAACGTCAATGAAAGCCTGCAGACAAAATAATAACATTGTGTGCAATTGCAATTACAGTATAATAGAGACAACAATGTAGGGATGTCAAGATTATCAGGTTAATCGATAATTGTGACCATTTTAGAGGCTAAATTAAGTCCAAAAATAGAAAAAAAAAAAAGATTTAAGTATATTTTGTATTTCAGAAAGTTTAATTTTGTAAAGCCGCTCACAAACTTGAGGAATAGTCCCATGTTAGACCACAGGAATGAATGAAAATGCAAGATTTCACTGTAGTTTGGTCCCAGTCTCAGTCATTATAAATAATGGTTAAATCGTGATGTTTTTTCTCACAATAACCTAAACACTAAAAATGTGATATTGTGACGTCCCTAGTTCCAAACAACACTTGCAATATTATCAATGTTTCCATACATTTGAAAATATAAGAATGTGCATTATTTTAAGTTTTGTCTGACCTATTACTCATTATAAATCAGATTTTAAATACATAGTATGTCCAAACTGTTCATCAGTACTCAAGTAGTAGTTTCTCCAAACACTTATTGAGTTACTACTTGTTTACTTTTACTTGAATCATATTATTATTTCAAAGTTACTTACTGACTTGAGCACACATTTCGGGCTGCTCTGTTACCTCTGCAACTTTACCTAAATAATAACTAATCCCGCAGTGGCACTGAACTTGAAAATGATCATTAAACTGTCAAAAAGTTTAACCAAAACAGAGTCAATGTTGGCTTTTATTCCGCGCTCGTTCCCAGAAGCACTAAACATGGAACGGTCAGGACCCTCGTGGAGACTCACCACCAGCCGTGCACTGACTCTGCGCCGAGCTCTCATGAAACACGGGAGAAACGCGGCACCAACACGGGAGAAACACGGGCTAACGGCCGGGTAATAAACACCACACTACCTCAACAAACTGGCCGTACACAAACACAATTTTCGGGGGTTTATCAGCCCTGTTCGTGATAAAAAAAAAAAAACCCACCCATGACCGGGGAGCGCGTGTAGCGGCTCAGATAAATAACTAGCAGCTTGTTGACAGCCGCTGCCTCATGTCACCGAGCACTAAGTTGAGCTAACTGTCTGTAAAAGTGCCCTTACTCACCTCCAAACGGCTTCTCTTTCACCCCAAGGCTTCCCTGTTGTCGGTGTGTGTAGAGAAGAATCGTAAATCGCCAAAGACGTGCTCACATTCGTAAACAGTGATGGTTAACGTTTCAGGTGGAAAAGTTTCACGTTTATTTTCAAACTTCTCCCGGCGCAGGAGTTCGACGTCACTGTTTGGCAGGCGCTGGTTGATGACGGAACAACACGCACAACCTCACGGGAGTTGTAGTTCAAAATCTCATATTTCTCTCTTTTTGGATTTACTTTTTTTTTTATTGTTTTTTTTGTTTTTTTTGGCAAATTACCGAGCCAACCAAGCTAATTACACCATGGACAGTAGAATTCTCTGCATTAATTCTCTTCTAGAGCGTTTGTCAAACTGTGGCGCTGCCTCAGCCATTAGCAAATTTTGTTTATTGAGACAAATCTTCATGTTTTTGTCCCCGTTTTGGGTTATCCATGGTTTGGTCTAATTTTAGATCATGTTTAGCCC